>OW240914.1:59147686-59324031 GCA_933207985.1 Pelobates cultripes | reverse complement strand
AATAACCAGTTGCTTTTAGAGGTGTCACACTGATTCAAATTTAAAAAAAAAATTGCTGTAAAAACGGATATCCTGCTTCCAGAATATCAAGCAGGAATATCCTTCTAAACGTGGTTTTCCAGTACGAGACTTGGATGGGAACCTAAATAATTAACAACTAATTGTGACCTTTACAGGTTAACAAAAGAAAAGTTAGCACATGTCCTGTAGGCTTTATATTTCCAGGAACTGTAACTTTATCTCTGGGAGTAGGACATTTGTAACTTATATATGCAAAATGCAATCTGCCTTGTGGGATGGTATGGATATGTCTGAGAGTCTTTAAGAGAACCACTGCTTGTGATAAATACCTATACCCCAATAATCTCATTGACACCCATAGGGTTTATTACTTATTTATTTACTATTTTTTTAATGTGGCAGCCGGCTAGCGAGCACTCTGGATTTTTTAGAACCCATGGCCCCATATGTAGTCGGATCTTTTTGCTACATTTAACCCCAAACCGTTGTTTCATTTCTCCTCTTCTCTGTATGCTTTTTTTTTTTTATATGATGACAGTGAGGTGCAAAGAATGTAGCTTATAACAATGATTGACATGGAGTTAAAATGGAGGCACCCATTTGAAGGACAAAAATGTATGGCTATGTAGATCTAGTTTTATTTGTTACACATCAGATTTGATAAGAGAGATAAGTAAACATAATACTGTAATTCCTGGGAAGTGAAAGTTCCCCTTTAATGTAGTGGTTTTAGTGCAGATCTACTGATACTGTTCTGGAAACCGTCAATGTTTATCATGACCAAAATGATGTAACTGTTATACAGAGAGTTCTTAAAACCACATCATTCCTTGAAACCTCAGATGCCTAGGCCGAATGGATAGACAGGAGTACCAGAACCATGAATGTGCATGGCCCCAATTCATCATCCCTATTTGAAGACTGAAGGGGAAGAGAGAGCACAAACAGGCCAAAACCCGGACATGCTACTGCCCTGTGAGATTTTAATCCTTAGTGATGCCGGAGGACTGGTTAACTCCTGGAAAACTTAATGATTAACTCCTGGAAAATTACCGCTGCATATTCTAAACTTTCTAATTTGACAAGTCAGCATAATACTCTTTTGAGCGAATGATGCCTTTTTTACAAGCATTATACAAAATTATTTGTTTTTAGTAATTCTGCTTATGTTATGGTGAATTTAACATGTGCTATTTTAAATTCACTATAACACTATAAATTTGAATTCACTTTAAAAATAGCATAAACTTTCAAAGTAAGTGGAATTGGAGACTTACTAAAATTTGTCTTATTTGTGTCTTATTTTATGCCTTGGGAACCATTTCCTAAATGACCAGAACTACAGTTTAGTGCAAGCATGTCAAACTCAAAGGCTAGCAGGGGCCAAAGAAACAAAAACTTACATTTTCAAGGTGTGTTTTGAAAAGTACAGTATAAAAAAACAGCATCCCCCTCTACTAAATTCCAGTCCCCCCTCTGTACTCAATCCCAGTCCCCCCTCTGTACTAAATATCAGTCTCACCCTCTATACTAAATCCCAGACATCCCCCCACCCCTCTACTAAATCCCAGCACCCCCCCTCTACTGAACCCCGGACATTTTTACAAAAACAAAACAAAAAAAAACAATATCAGCTAACAAGCAGACTCCACTTACATTGCTGCTGCCAGTATGTCCAGCCTCTGGTAAACCCCCAATGGTGCCATCCGCACCCTGTGCAAAAGCGGATCCTCCCGCTACTACTTGACATCTTGTGCAGGTGGAGCACATTGATGTCATGTCGGAATGTGACACACACTCACTGACAGACACACACACACACATTTACACATTCTTGCACACACTCATATCATTCTATTTATTGTTCCCTACCTTTCTTTGGATGTTGGTGTGGGGCCTCTCCCTGGGGTCCAGTGGGGATCTTCTCTCGAGAGGTCTCCTGCCTGCTCCTCACTGCTCCCTCACTGCTCCCTCACGCGTGCTGTTTAGTGATGCTGGGTGCCAGAAAGACGGCATATTCCGGCATCACTAAACAGCGCGCGTGAGGGAGCAGTGAGGAGCAGGAAGACTGAGCTCCCTCGCTGCCGCCAGCGACATCTCCTTCCTGGACGGGTAAATTTTTGCAGAGTAGGCACCAGCAATGTGGGGAGAGCAGGTGCCTACTCTGCCTTAGTAAACATATTAAACTCGCGGCTCGCCGGGCCGCAAAGATATTCATTGAGGCCCGCACGCGGCCCGTGAGTTTGACATGCCTGCTTTAGTGCAGGCTTCCCCAAACTCCGGCCCTCCAGATTTTGCTGAACTACAGCTCCCATGATTCTATGAATGAAGAATGAGAATCATGGGAGTTGTAGTTCAGCAACATCTGGAGGGCCGGAGTTTGGGGAAGCCTGGTTTAGTGTACAGGCACATTTAAACCCACATCATCATACCATATCAACACACTCCTAGGAAATGTTACAACAGGAAAGACCTTTAAAGCAGCTCTGCTACTTCTAAAGAAGAATAAAACTCACATGACAACTTTTCTTTCATACACAACATGACTGGCACACACAGCATATATAGTTGTAATCAAAATTATTAAATCCCCATTGAAAATCAGGTTTGTTGTCCAAATGTACAGACGTTCAGCTATTTGCAACAAATCAAACAAAAGCAATTGAAATAGCCCAACACAATGAATACAGACTTTTCCCGGTTTACGAACTCCCGCTTTACATTTTCCCGCCTTTACGAAAGTTTTTCTTATGCGCGCACTATTTTATTTCCTCCGCCATTTTGTTTCCGCGATCCGTGGATGCGGACCGCGGAGCGTGTTTGGAGGCACTGGAAAAGGAATTTGAGGCCAACAGAGTGAACAGGAGTGAAAGGTAAGTTTAAAATCTGTTTAATTAGCGTTGTCTTTATTTTCAATTTGAGTATTTTTCTGTTTAGAGCAGTATGTAACATAAACTGAATGGATGGCACAGTGTACAGTACATGAGTGATAGTATGTGATGTACTGTACTATAATTTTATGGCAAGACAGGAGGCTTCATATTTGCTTTACCTTCTTTACTGTATTAACACCTGCATAGAATTTTGATAGAGAGTTTATGAAACACTATGTAAAGGTACAGATCTGGAGTTCCATTTCTAATTTATGTATGTCTATGTATGTAATTTGTCTTAGATATTAATATGAAGTTTCTTGTATATTCCCTATTTTTTAATAAATAAAACAACTTTTTCAAGATAAAAATAAAATATGATTAGAGTTTCCATATTTGATGTGTGAAGATATAACAGTGCATCTAATTGTTCGTCCAAATAACTTTTCTTCTTTATTTTAATGTACCTGTATGCTTTTTCTAATTTTATGGTTTTTGTGTGTGTGCCTGAGATTGATGTGAGTGTGTTTAGGAGAGTGAACAGAAGTGAAAGGTAAGGTAAAAAACGTGTTTATGTGTGTGTGTGCCTGAGATTTATGTGAGTGTGCTTAGCAGAGTGAAAGGTAAGGTAAAAACATGTTTGTTTGTGTGTGTGTGTGCCTGAGATTGATGTGAGTGTACTTGGTGCTTCTTGCATTTTCCCTAATTCCCCCCCCCCCTTCCTGTAGACAGACAAATAAAAGTTGTGTAATGTAAGTCGGGTGTCTGTAATTTTAGCTGTTTATCCATATAAAGTGTGTGTGTGTGTGACATTGTGCCATATTTTGGCAGGTAGCATAGCAAGGAGCAGGAGGATCCTAAAATGAATAAAGTAAAAGAAGTGTTACTTTTTCATATATGAACTACTGTAACCCTAAAATGGAGACACCTAAGGTATAAATAGGTGTACTTTTAAATGTTAAGACACAGAGGAGAGACTTGGAGACAGACGCTGCTCCATCTTAAAATGTCAGAGAGGCTGACATGATGACATGTTCAGAAGGGTATGTTAACCTATTAATGATATTTGCAAGCATGTAATTTAAATCTTATAAACTCTGCTATAATGGATTTTATACGTCTATATTTATATTTTTATATAATAAATATCTAAAAGACAAAACTATTGCTTCCAAGACAATCCTTATTTTATATTGTATTCTCAATTATTTATATATGTTAAATAGAGGATCTCTTACACTATATAAAATTATGGCTAAGATATCTGTATGGTTAACCCTACTAAGTTCTATGCTTTAAGACATTATAGTGGTAAATAAGGGAACCACCTGCGGTTACAATACAACTTCCATTTTGCAACCAATGGACCAAGGAGTTATCGCCACATTTAAAGCACTGTACCTTCGGCAGACATTTGAAATGTTGATTAAAGCAACAGATAACGAGACAGGTCCAAGTCTTATAGAATTTTAGAGAAAATCATTTAATATTTTAGATGCAAAAAAAATTACAGCATATGCCTGGAACAAAATTTCAGAGACAATCATGAAAGGTGTTTGGAAAAAGCTCTGCCCTCAGTTGTTTGGTGCTAATGTTGAACGGTTTGAAGAACCAGCAGAAATTGTACAGCAGAACACAGAAGCAATAGTTACTCTTGCCAACAGATTGGACCTGGACGCAGTGGTGTATCCTGGTTTTGTGCTGCTCTAGGCAGGACAAAACTCAGGAGCCCCCCCTCCCCCACCCCACCTTCTAAATACACATACACACACACAGTCAGACACACACACAGTCAGACACACACAGTCAGACACACACAAACAAACACACACACACAGTCAGACAAACACACACAGTCAGACAAACACACACAGTCAGACACACACACACAGTCAGACACACACACACACACACAGTCAGACACAAACACACACACACAGTCAGACATAAACACACACACAGTCAGACACACACACAGAGTCAGACACAAACACACACACAGACACAAACACACACACACACAGTCTGTGTGTGTCTGTGTGTGTTTGTCTGACTGTGTGTGTGTCTACACACAGTCAGACAAACACACACACACAGACACACACAGTCAGATACACACACACACAGTCAGACACAAACACACACACACAGTTGTGACACAACACAGACTTCACACATTACAGTCAGACACAAAAATAGTCAGACATTAATAGGGAATAGTCAGATACAAATACATTACACAGTTAGATACAAATACACACATAGCCAGACACAACACACACACATGGCGAATACATACACATAGACACATTATTAATATTAGACACATATTATTATATATGCTTATGTCAGGGACACAAATATACACAGACATAAATATTATTATGAAGTCAGGATACACACACAGCTAAAATGTACACATTACAGTCAGATTATATCATTACGGCGCCGATAGCCGCTGAAGACACACACACAGTCAGACACAAACACACACACAGACACAAACACACAGTCAGACACAAACAAACACAAAGAAAAACAAACATGCACACACACAGTCAGACACAATCACACACACACAGTCAGACACACACACACACAGTCAGACACACAGTCAGACACACACACATACTCACATTAACACTTTTTTTTAATCTCCCCCCCCAGCCTCCTTACCTTTGGGAATGCTGGGGGGCGGGGGGTTCTCTTTATCCCTGGGGTCCAGTGGCTGCCGGTCGGGCTGATGGGTTGGCTGCTGGGCGGGCAGCACTGGCGAGGGAGCACGTCCTCTGAGCGGTCTGCTCAGCTCCCTCGCGCGCCACAGAGTGAGGCTGGGAGCTGGAATATGACGTCATCTTCCGGCTCCCAGCCTCACTCTGAGGCGCGCGAGGGAGGTGAGCAGAGTGCTCAGAGGAAGAGCTCCCTCGCCAGCCGCCTGCCAGCGCCGCCCGCCCGCCCAGCATGTCAGTTAGCCGCGAGGCTAACTAGGCATTTGCCTTGGGCATTTGGGGGCGGCTTTTTTTGTTTGCCTTGTTTGCCTCGTGGCTAATACGTCCCTGCCTGGACGTCTCTGCAACTGACATAAATTACCTTCTTGAAGCGCACAAGGAAGAACTTACAAATGAAGACCTCTTAGATATGGAAGAACAAGAGGAAGTTGAAGAGGTAGAAGATGTTACAGCACCTGAAACCAGGGCCGGACTGGCCCACCGGGATACCGGGAAATTTCCCGGTGGGCCACGGCACCAGGGGCCGGTCTGACAGCCCTGATCATTGGGCTGACAGCTCCTGTGATCCCGGCCGGCTATGTGTGAGCTGTGCAGCCGCACAGAACCCCATGGGAGCAGGGGGAGCCAGGCGGCCGGCACAGCTCACACATGGCCGCCCGAGATCATGTAAAAAAATAAAAATAATAATTTGCGGCGGGGCGGAGCTTATGTGCGGCGGGGCGGGGCTAGCGGGGCGGGGCTTGGCGGGGCTAGCGGGGCGGGGCGTACTGTGCGGCGGGGGCCTGGCTGACTGCAGCATGGGAAGCAGGAAGTAGTCCCTGCTTCCCCAACAACCAGCCTCCAGGAGCTCCAAGCAGGAGGTAAGAAGAAGGTCAGTGTGTCTGTGTGAGTGTGTGACTGTCTGTGTGAGTGTGTGACTGTCTGTGTGTGACTGCTTGTGAGTGTGTGACTGTTTGTGTGTGACTGTCTGTGAGTGTGTGACTGTCTGTGTGAGTGTGTGACTGTCTGTGTGTGACTGCCTGTGAGTGTGTGACTGTGTCTGTGTGAGTGTGTGACTGTCTCTGTGTGAGTGTGTGACTGCCTGTGAGTGTGTGACTGTCTGTGTGAGTGTGTGACTGTCTGTGTGTGACTGCCTGTGAGTGTGTGACTGTCTCTGTGTGACTGCCTGTGAGCGTGTGACTGTCTGTGTGAGTGTGTGACTGTCTCTGTGTGACTGCCTGTGAGTGTGTGACTGTCTATGTGTGACTGTCTACCCTAACAGTGTAAACTATCTAATGTGTGACTGTGTGTGAAGTGTGTGACTGGCTCCTTGAGTGCCTGTGGCCAGTGTCTTGACAGTCTGTGTAGTACTGTGACTGTCTGTGTGTGACTTCTGCCTGTAGGTGTGTGACTGTCTGTGTGAGTGTGTGACTGTCTGTGTGTGACTGCCTGTGTGAGTGTGTGACTGTCTGTGTGAGTGTGGGCATCTGTGTGTGACTGCCTGGTGTCTGACTGTCTGACTGAGTGTGTGACTGTCTGACTGAGTGGTGTGTAACTGTCTGACTAGTGTGTGACTGTGAGTGTGTGACTGTCTGTGAGTGTGTGACTGTCTGCCTGTGTGTGTGCATGACTGTCTACCTGTGTGTGACGCTGTCTGCCTGTGTGTGTGAGTGTGTGTGGCTGTCTGCTGTGTATGTGTGTGGCTGTCTGCCTGTCTTTGTATGTGTGGGTGTTTGCCTCGGTGTCAGTGACTGTCTGCCTGTGTGTGTCTGTGTGGCTGTCTGCCTGGGTGTCAGTGACTGTCTGCCTCTGTGTGTGTGTGTGTGTGCGCGCATCTGCTAGTGAGGGAGCCTCTGTGTGTGTGTGTGTGTGCCTGCTAGTGACTTTGTGTGTGTGGGTGTGTGCCTGCTAGTGAGTGAGCTTGTATGTGTGTCAGTGAGCTTGTCTGTAGGGATCATATGTGTGTGTGTGTTAGTGAGCTTGTCTGTAAGGAGCATGGGTGTGTCGGAGCCTGTCTGTGGTGAGCATGTGTGTACAGTGTGCTTGTCTGTAGTAAGCATGAGTGTGATCGTGAGCTTGCCTGTAGTGACCATATGTGTGTCAGTGAGCTTGTCTGTAGTGAGCATGTGTGTGTCAGTGAGCTTGTCTGTAGTGAATCTGTGTGTTAGTGAGCTCTTCTGTAGGGAGCGTGTGTGTCAATGGGCTTGTCTGTAGGGAGAGTGTGTGCGCATCAGTGAGCTTGTCTGTAGTGAGCGTGTGTGTGTGACAGTGAGCTTGTCTATAGTAAGCTTGTGTGTGTGTATCAGAGTTTGTCTGTACTAAATTTGTGTGTGTGACAGTAACCTTGTCTGTGTGTGTCATTGTCTGTCAATGAGCCTATTTGTGTGCATCAGTAAGATTGTCTGTGTGTGAGTATGCTTTACTGTATAATTTAATTACCCTAAAAGAACTAATATTTTGAATTAGAAGAAGAAATGTATCAATAAAAAAAATAAAAAATAAAAATATATATGTATATATATATATATATATATATATATATATATTGTTGCATCACCAGGGCTCCAGTATCCAGTATATATATATAGGCAATTGAAATAGTTGGCTGCACTCTCGGATTTCCTTAAAATTTTACTTTTATTGAAATATTTAAGAGAAGATCAGCGTTTCAGTCCCTCTTGTGGACTTGCATCAGGATCATGACGAAAGTCCACAAGAGGGACTGAAACATTGATCTTCTCTTAAATATTTCAATAAAAGTTACATTTTCAGGAAATCCGAGAGTGCAGCCAACTATTTCAATTGCCTATATATATTTATATATATAAAACATAATAATGGCACTCACCCTTGCTTCAAAGAAGTAATAGTCACTGTGCCCCGGTGCAGACCTATGCTGATAAATAGTATAGTTGAAAAAGGATGCACTCAGAGGTCTTTTTAGAAGAAATATAGTGTATTTTAATCCATATAAGGTTTACAAATGACTTGATCGACGTTTCGACCCAATAGAGTCTTCCTCAGGATCAATATGTAAACATAAAACCTACAAATATATAGGAAAACATAAAATGTACTCACCAATTGTGTTACAGTTCCCTCATCCCTCCCGTCCGAACCCGGAAGTGAAAACCGGAAGTGACGTAACGTGAACGAAATTACGTGTTCAACTGTTAGCTGTGAACGTGGTTACTAGGAAACCAATACACATATCAAGAATTGGTTTCAAAAACCGAGTAGGTGCTGAAATATAAGTGGCTATTTAACCATTATATATATATATATATAGCCAGTATCTGCAGTGTATGTAGAATCATTCAGTAAAAGTGCCAGTGCAAAGATAAAAAATATAAGTGCCTGTTCAAAATACATCAAAGACAGCTGTGATAAAGTGACTAGTGCCCAAAGTGAAAAGAGCTATATATACTGAGACAAAAAAATTGCATCTTAAAAACATAAATATTAGCCATGGAGAAAATAGCAGTATAGCATAATTATTATCAATATAATATCAATTAGTATTAATCTATAAGTTCTAAAGGCTTTAGAGGCATAAATATATTATAGAATCTGATTATCAAAGCAAAAGATTTTTGTATGAAAAGTGCTGCACGGTCAAAGAGTAAATTCATAAAGTATGAGATACTATCTCTAATAAATCCAAAGTTGTTTAGGGAATTTAAATATTATATCTTGTCTTAAAGGGTCCACAAGCAACGGAGTGTATATTCTCCAAAAATTATATAGGGCAGAGTATATATATGAATGAAAATGGATTAAAGGAACATAGAGTATACAATGTTTTCATTGAGCCCCTTAGGTGCTACTGTGTCCAAACGATGTATCCATCGTGCCTCCTTCTGTAGAAGTATCTTGGATCTATCTCCCCCTCTAGGTAAGGGGGGAATGTGATCAATGGCTGTAAAACGGAGAGTTGGTAGTCGATGTCCTAGAGCAAGAAAATGTTTCGCCACCGGCTTATCGCTATAATTGTCCCGAAATGCGGTTGTAATTGTAGATCGATGACCCCGTATCCGATCCCTGAGGGTACGGTCCGTCTTACCCACATAGGATAGTCCACACGGGCACGTAATTAAGTAGATCACATGGTCAGTGGTACAAGTGATATATTGAGAAATACTGATTCTTTGACCACTATGAGGGTGGGCAAAAGTAGCCCCACTGACCATGTGACTACAGGTAACGCATCCTCCACATTTGAAACATCCTTTTTTGACAATTTTGGGAGTTTTAATATAGCAGTGTCTGGGATCATTTTTTACAAGGATATCTTTGAGGTTTCTATTCCTCTTGTAACTTAGCATCGGTCGATTTTGAAAAGATTTGGGTAGTTGTTTGTCTGTTTGTAACATATCCCAGTGTTTGTAGATGGAGTCTCTAATTCTTGAGGTCCCTGTGTGGAAAGTTAGGGGTAGGAATATCCTCGATGTTGTCGTTGTTTTGACTTTTTTGTTATTCTTCATTTCAGATTCCCATATTTCTTTCGCTTTTTTTAAGGCTAGTTCAAGAGTACAATAGGGATATCCCCTAGCTCTAAATCTATTCCACATTTCTTTAAGTTGTATCTCACATCTTTCGTTGGTGCTGTTATACCTGTATACCCTCAGAAACTGGGATATAGGTAAAGAGGCTTTAAAATTCCTAGGATGAAAACTTGAAGATAATAGTAAGGTGTTTCACTCTGTCTCTTTGCGATATAGTGTGAACTCCAACTTGCCTTGATTTTTAAATACAGTCACATCCAAGAATTCTATAGATTGTGTGTCACATGTCATACTTAACTTCACTGGTGTAGAGGCTTGATTGATCTCTTGTAGCATGGAGTCCAATTCTTCCATATTACCCATCCAGATCAAAAAAATATCATCGACAAAGCGATGGTAGTGTTTAATTTGATGTCCATATTTCTGTAGAATCCATGCATTTTCAAAAACAAACATGAAAGCATTAGCATAGGAGGGTGCCATGGCTGCACCCATAGCTGTCCCAGACGTTTGTAGAAAAAAATTGTTTTCAAATTTGAAGTAGTTGCAAGAAAGAGCAATAAGTAAGAACTCCATAAGGAACTCTATAGGTGGTCCCACATATAATGAGGAGGAACTAAGGACCTCTCTCAAAGCCTGGACACCGTCATTATGAGGTATGACGGTGTACAGGCTTTGGACGTCCATAGTAACTAGTAGATGTGATTCTTGGATGTCTGGAATTAAATTGATTTTATGAATAAAATCCTGAGTGTCACGTAGACATGTGGGTAATGCCATTACACTTTTTTTAATATGAAAGTCAATATATTTCGTGACAGGTTCAAGTAAGCCCTCTTTGGCTGACACAATGGGTCTGCCAGGCGGTTTCATGGGATCTTTGTGGATTTTAGGTAGTGTGTATAACACTGGATGTTTTGGATTTATAACATATAGGTATTGTGCTGTTTTATCATCTAAATATCCATTGCGGATTCCCAATTCTATATGGTTTTTAATCCTTGTCTGAAATTTACTGGCAGGATCATAGGTAAGTTTTATATATGTGGCAATATCATCCAACTGACGTAGAATTTCTTGACAGCACAATACCTATATGTTATAAATCCAAAACATCCAGTGTTATACACACTACCTAAAATCCACAAAGATCCCATGAAACCGCCTGGCAGACCCATTGTGTCAGCCAAAGAGGGCTTACTTGAACCTGTCACGAAATATATTGACTTTCATATTAAAAAAAGTGTAATGGCATTACCCACATGTCTACGTGACACTCAGGATTTTATTCATAAAATCAATTTAATTCCAGACATCGAAGAATCACATCTACTAGTTACTATGGACGTCCAAAGCCTGTACACCGTCATACCTCATAATGACGGTGTCCAGGCTTTGAGAGAGGTCCTTAGTTCCTCCTCATTATATGTGGGACCACCTATAGAGTTCCTTATGGAGTTCTTACTTATTGCTCTTTCTTGCAACTACTTCAAATTTGAAAACAATTTTTTTCTACAAACGTCTGGGACAGCTATGGGTGCAGCCATGGCACCCTCCTATGCTAATGCTTTCATGTTTGTTTTTGAAAATGCATGGATTCTACAGAAATATGGACATCAAATTAAACACTACCATCGCTTTGTCGATGATATTTTTTTGATCTGGATGGGTAATATGGAAGAATTGGACTCCATGCTACAAGAGATCAATCAAGCCTCTACACCAGTGAAGTTAAGTATGACATGTGACACACAATCTATAGAATTCTTGGATGTGACTGTATTTAAAAATCAAGGCAAGTTGGAGTTCACACTATATCGCAAAGAGACAGAGTGAAACACCTTACTATTATCTTCAAGTTTTCATCCTAGGAATTTTAAAGCCTCTTTACCTATATCCCAGTTTCTGAGGGTATACAGGTATAACAGCACCAACGAAAGATGTGAGATACAACTTAAAGAAATGTGGAATAGATTTAGAGCTAGGGGATATCCCTATTGTACTCTTGAACTAGCCTTAAAAAAAGCGAAAGAAATATGGGAATCTGAAATGAAGAATAACAAAAAAGTCAAAACAACGACAACATCGAGGATATTCCTACCCCTAACTTTCCACACAGGGACCTCAAGAATTAGAGACTCCATCTACAAACACTGGGATATGTTACAAACAGACAAACAACTACCCAAATCTTTTCAAAATCGACCGATGCTAAGTTACAAGAGGAATAGAAACCTCAAAGATATCCTTGTAAAAAATGATCCCAGACACTGCTATATTAAAACTCCCAAAATTGTCAAAAAAGGATGTTTCAAATGTGGAGGATGCGTTACTTGTAGTCACATGGTCAGTGGGGCTACTTTTGCCCACCCTCATAGTGGTCAAAGAATCAGTATTTCTCAATATATCACTTGTACCACTGACCATGTGATCTACTTAATTACGTGCCCGTGTGGACTATCCTATGTGGGTAAGACGGACCGTACCCTCAGGGATCGGATACGGGGTCATCGATCTACAATTACAACCGCATTTCGGGACAATTATAGCGATAAGCCGGTGGCGAAACATTTTCTTGCTCTAGGACATCGACTACCAACTCTCCGTTTTACAGCCATTGATCACATTCCCCCCTTACCTAGAGGGGGAGATAGATCCAAGATACTTCTACAGAAGGAGGCACGATGGATACATCGTTTGGACACAGTAGCACCTAAGGGGCTCAATGAAAACATTGTATACTCTATGTTCCTTTAATCCATTTTCATTCATATATATACTCTGCCCTATATAATTTTTGGAGAATATACACTCCGTTGCTTGTGGACCCTTTAAGACAAGATATAATATTTAAATTCCCTAAACAACTTTGGATTTATTAGAGATAGTATCTCATACTTTATGAATTTACTCTTTGACCGTGCAGCACTTTTCATACAAAAATCTTTTGCTTTGATAATCAGATTCTATAATATATTTATGCCTCTAAAGCCTTTAGAACTTATAGATTAATACTAATTGATATTATATTGATAATAATTATGCTATACTGCTATTTTCTCCATGGCTAATATTTATGTTTTTAAGATGCAATTTTTTTGTCTCAGTATATATAGCTCTTTTCACTTTGGGCACTAGTCACTTTATCACAGCTGTCTTTGATGTATTTTGAACAGGCACTTATATTTTTTATCTTTGCACTGGCACTTTTACTGAATGATTCTACATACACTGCAGATACTGGCTATATATATATATATATATATATATAATGGTTAAATAGCCACTTATATTTCAGCACCTACTCGGTTTTTGAAACCAATTCTTGATATGTGTATTGGTTTCCTAGTAACCACGTTCACAGCTAATAGTTGAACACGTAATTTCGTTCACGTTACGTCACTTCCGGTTTTTACTTCCGGGTTCGGACGGGAGGGATGAGGGAACTGTAACACAATTGGTGAGTACATTTTATGTTTTCCTATATATTTGTAGGTTTTATGTTTACATATTGATCCTGAGGAAGACCCTATTGGGTCGAAACGTCGATCAAGTCATTTGTAAACCTTATATGGATTAAAATACACTATATTTCTTCTAAAAAGACCTCTGAGTGCATCCTTTTTCAACTATACTATTTATATATATATATATATATAAACACCCTACATAGCACTGGCTATGGGGCTGGCATAGATTTTTTTCCAGGGCTGCTTCGTATCCCCAGTCCGGCCCTGCCTGAAACTCCTGTTCATTCTTTCACTTTGAAAGGCCTCGAGGAAGCATTTCAACACATGGAAAAGGCAATTAATATTTTTGAGTCACAAGATTCTAACTTTGAGAGAGAAGTTGCTAAAGATCTAAGAAATGCCTATGACTGCCATAAGGAAATTTACAATGAAAAGAAAAGAATGTGTTGGAAGCAAACCACTATCACAGCTTGTCTACAGAAAGCTGCTGTGACTAGCTCTGTCTCAAACTAACCAGAAACAAGTGAGGTGCAGCCTTCAACAAGTACCAAACAACGGAGGGAGGACTGTGCGGTGCCCCATTCATCAAGTGCAACATGTCTCTGCATTGAGGACGATGATGATTGAGGATGATTTGATGAAGAATTCATTATGGTATGTATTTCTTTAATGTTCCTACAACATATATGCATTTGTTATGCCTATATTTTGTATTTGTACTTAATAATTTAGGTTTTCTATAGTAAAATCTCTTGGTCAGGAACGGAACCTATGCTTATTACATTGCGGTCTATGGGAAATTAGTTCGCACTTTATGAACTCTCACTTTATGAACTAGGCTTCGGAACCAATTAGTTTGTAAAGTCGGGAACTACCTGTACTTCAAGTGGTTTTCCTAAATTCAGCTGAAAATGCAGATTATAATGGTTTCTCCAGTCTCAACATAGCAAGCATCTTTAGTACTTAGTAGAGCACCCTTTTGCTGTTATGACCTGCAAACAAGATGAATAGCCAGACACCAGCTAATGGTAGCGTTCCTTAGCCCATTGCTAAGTTTCAGTTCAGTAATATTTAGTAATATTCTTGGGTTTGTGTGCTGCAACTGCATTCTTCATATCCCAGATGGATTAATTGAAGTATCAGGAAATTCTAGGAGAAAACGTTATGCCGTCTGTGAGGAACCTGAAGCTTGGGCATCATTGGACCTTTTAACAAGACAATGTTTCCAACATACATCAAATTCACCAAGGCTTGGTCAGAGAAAAAGTCCTGGAAAATTATACAGTGGCTATCACAGTCACCTGACTTGAACGTTATAGAAAATCTCTGGATACTTTAATTGTTTTGGGGTTTGTTTGTTTTTTAAAGTTGGTGGGCAGTTTGCAACCCACTCACCCCTTTAACAAGAAGAACAAAGCTTTCCCATAAAGAACAAATCTTCCCCACACAACCGGTGTGACCTTCCTTCAGTGTTTAATAAAAAACAGTGTCTAAGCAGCAGCAAAAGTAATTGAATTTAAAAATCAAAATAAAGTTTGGATGTGTGAGGGATCATCAACTGCCTACTCACCTTTTAAGTAAACCCATTATTTCTTCAAATTAAATCACTCCTGCAGCTCCCCCTTTTTAAATGGCTTTCATTGTAGAGGATTTGCCCTGCCTGGCTGAGCCTTGCAGGTAAAGGCGGTAGCTGGTTACAGTGCAGACAGATACCTGCTTGGAAAGGAACTTTAAGAGGCAGAAGGGACGATACCTGCCTGGAAGAAGAGAGCTGCAGCCTGGTCTAATAAAAGTAGAAACTTTATTACACTCTCAAAGGAAAATATACGTCAAGGCCAATATGCAAAACGTGACAAAAATTCATTACAACAAATGCAGTGCAAGAATTTAGATTCAACGGCAACTACCCACCAATGTTTCAGCAATCCTTTGCCTTTATTTTAATTTGAGAATGTAATGGTGTTTGTAATTTAATCTGGTCCTTGTTAGGCTACTGTTTCTTGCATTTGAGGGAATACAGGTAAGTTAGCACCATAAATAAAGCATTTATTGTTTAATTCCTTGTTTAAAGGTGTACATCCTGGGAGTGGTATATTTGTAAAAGTGATGCAGCTATTTTTACACCCAAGATTTGTCTCATTGTTTTGTTTGTTCCAATGGTTTTCTTCATTTTTGCTACGTTTTTTTTTTTCTGATTATGACAGTTTTACCTTGTGCCTCTTTTTCTGTCGCTTTAAACTATAGCAATGTCAATGTTACAATGTTACAAAGAGTGTTCCTTTCTCTCCCGACAACATTTTCCACTACAGTCAGAAAAGCAGATTTTCTGATAGGCCTTCCTATTTCTTTATGGAATATAAAGTCCTTGAAATTGAGAAAAGCAAAGTAAAAGTTGTATACATAAGAAAATGGTGCATTTGCGTGAAACTAAATTGAACATATTTTATGGACATCCCAGAAGAGCTTATGGGATATGAAGCATTGACTCATGTTGCCAGTATGGGTCTGTACGTTCCTTTTACAAGATATCAAAGGAGTGCGGAAAGCTAATTCTTATTTATTTACACATTTATTTTGAAAAAAAAATGGAAACTTAATCAAGGTAAGCAATTGTATCCCTAGATTTGGTGTGTTATACTTTGCCCAGGTGTCTGGGAGTTTAATCGTCCACTTTTGTGTGTACAACAATAAGCATTAATTCAGTCCATTCTAATTTAATAAATGTGAAATCAAGTAGGTCACGGAGATCTTGAGGACAAATATATTAAGCTGGAACAATAGACTGTGGCATGCAAGAATAATGCAACTATTAAAGGAACACTCCAAGCCCCATAACAAAGTCATCTCAATGAACTTGTCTAGTGGTCTTGATTGGCATCGTACCTAGTAGGGTTAACCCTATAAGGACGGAGGAAATTGTACATGTTCTAATCAAAACAAAACTTAAACAAAACCTAGAATTTGAGCTTTATGTCTGTTCAACCATAACATAACCAGATTTATTATACATTATTTGGTCCAGGAGAAACACGGCTTTCATTTCACATAAAATATTTATATATGAAACATAATTTAATATAAATAAACTTTGAGAAATTAAGAATTTTAACTTTGACTGTCATAATACTCTTATTATACTCTCCGCATGGACACGAGACATCACAGAAAGTGTCGAAACTGAAATGACGCGACAGACCCGGAAGTGATGCAGTGGATTTTACTTCGAAGAAAACACATGTTTGTTTTATCTGCATTTGTATTTTATGTCAGAGGTTACCAATATGGTGGCTACGCGGGAAGTATGTATCAAAACCGGAAACGTTTCCATATTGGAAGTGGCATAATGCGTTTCCGGTTCAGACCATTTTTTATTTGGTAATGGGAGTTTCATTTTAACATGTGTAATTAATTATAATGTTTGTACATATATATATATATATATATATATATATATATAGATAGATAGATAGATAGATAGATAGATACTTATGTCAGTGTGACATTTATCAGCACCTGAGGAAGACCCGAGTTTGGGGTTGAAACCCGTTGTGCATTTGTTTTTTATACGCTAAAGTAATAAATTATTTTATTCATCAGGAGTTCCTGATTCCAGCAATTTTGCACTTTTTGGAATCCTAACCAGCTGAGGAAATCACCTTGTGTCTATAAGGAGATAGATATGCTTTATAAGTCCAGAGCCAACTTTAATAGGCTCTAAAAATTGTGAGTGTTCTGAAATTTAAACCTTACTCACAAATTATTTATACAGATTACACTATGTTGTGTTTTATGTTTATTTCGGTATAGGACATTATATATGTAACTTTAATGTAAGAGGAATTTTGTATATAAGGTCATTTATTCTTCTTATTGTGTGCGCTTACCACCTGTTTCACTGTGTTTCCAACTTTTAAGTGTATATAGTGACAATATACTTGGGTGAATTAGCAGCACCGTACTTGTTTCCTGAGCGCCACCTATAGCTTGCTCTGAATTAATAATACTGTTAGCGTTTACTGTTACAAAACACTCATATTGTGCATAAATATATAGAGAGAGACACAGCTATAAATACATACACAGTTAGAAAGATAGGCAGATTAAGCGTTGAGTATTTTATTAGGGTTCTTATTTAAAAAATGGCTGGGGAGACCTAAAGAAAACAATAGAAAAGGGCACAAAAAAGCACTAAATAGATTACCGGTACTCCAATAATGTGTTGGAGAAACCCTTTAAGTATCAGTGCTTTCCTGGTTTGATGAGAGCTCAAGTCCAGTAGAGCCTGGATTTTACCATAAAATACAGAGACTTCACATGTGAATATCTAATTTTTAGAAATGTTTAAATTTTTTTGTTTTTGCATATTTATAATATTCTTTTTTTTAAAACATATTTTATTAAAGAGATATTTTTACAATAAGTTTTACACTACAAAAGAAAATACCATATATGTTATACATAAAAAGAGTAAATATCAATGTATCCAGTCCATATGTAAATCAATGATGAAAGTATTAAACAGGCACTTTTTAGTCTATTTTCATTGCGATAACCTATTGGTATGAATGAACTATGCAATTAAATTGCAATGTTAATAAATAAAACAATAAATTAAAAATTGGGAGGGGGCAAAGGAAGAAGAAAAAAAAAAAGGAAAAAAAGGGGAAGGGAAGTGCATCCATGCACAATAGTTTTTTTTCAACTTAAACGCTAATGATTATAACCAATTCTAGTTTACATAACACAACAATACCTAGTTCAGATATTCGCGTAATAGTGTAAACAATTTTTGTTGTCAAACAATTTTTGTTGTGCAAGCAATCAAAACCTATATTCTCTTTCAATTTTTGTATCCTGTTCGTCCCAGTAGTGTCTAAGGTTATCTAACTGCAAAGAAGGTTGTCTGAGAGCCAGTTCGTACCCCTTATTTTCTAGTATATAATTAAAAACTTCTTTAACCCCTTAAGGACAGAGCTTCAAAAGCTTGTCTTTCACTTAATGACAACGGCATTTTTTTCATTTTTTGCTGTTTGCGTTCAACTGCAATTTGCATTTTACTAATTTGTTGCACCAACACATATTATACATCGTTTTTTAAAGGACAGAAAGAGCTTTAGTTTGATGTAACACACATATATATAAATGCTTATTTATTATAAAAAAATACAGAAAAATTTTAAAAAAGTGAAAATGTCGTTTTTTTTTACAGTTTTTGCAATAATAATGTGTGCATAATTAGTGCAGGTTAAGAAAAGTAATTAAAAATAAATTTATTTAGTTGTTCTGATTTACAGAATATATAATGTGTCTGGGATTTTAAGTTTTTTTGGTTGTTACGGGTCACAAAGCACAAGGAGTAAAATAGACTTTTAATGTGGAGCGATTCTAGAATTTGGTATGTTTGCCTTGTAAGCTTAATAGCCGTAAAAGAAAACAAAATTGCCACACAAAAGTATATATTTATATAAAGTAGACATCACGGGCTATTTACCTAAGGTTGTTTTGACACTTTCTACGTAGCCATTTCACCGCCAACCTCTGCTAAATATTTGAGTAAAATTGTGTTTTTTTTTGTTTTTGGCACACAAACTTATAACAGAGAAATTCACGTGTATATTTTGTAAAGTTGGTGTGTGCTATTCCTGTACAAAGTTTTATTTTGTGTTCAGTTACATCTGCTGAGTAAAATGAGTAAAAAAAACACCCCTATTGTATGTCTTTGGCACTATTTCGTGAAGTTACAGTGCCATATAGGATACCTGTCCTTTTCAGTATTCACAGTAGAATTTTGTGAGATGGATTTAATGAGCCTTAGCTTCCATTTGGGGTATTATAACAGTTTGACTGTTTAAAAAAAACCCACAAAGGCCTACCTTTGTAAAAGTAGACACTTCAGGGTATCTCATAAGGTGCATATTGTGCCTTTACATGCCCCCATTTTTTCACCAATATATGCCAAAGTATGTGGTAAAAAAAAAATTTGTGCATTTTTTACATACGGATTGCATTTTTGCTGGGTGTTTTGTATATTTCATATGTGCCACTAAGTTCAAACCCCCAAATTATGCTCAGCTAAGTCTTCTGAGTAAAATGACACCCCATATGAATGTCTTTGGCACTATTTCGTGAAGCTACAGTGCCATATAGGAGACCAAGCCATATCCGTTTTTACCAAACTTTGAATTTTGACGCTGGGCCTATGTGCAATTTCCAAGCATCTTCGCAGGTTTTAAATTCAAACTACCCCACAAAGGCCTACCATTTCTTAAAGTAGACACCCCAGGGTGTTTCAAAAGGTATAGTTTGAACCTTAGCGTGGGATCATTTTTCCGCTAGCTTGTACCAGATGTAGTGGTAATAAGCGTTTTTTCTGCCTTTTGACATACAAAGTGAGTTTGCACAGTATATTTTGCAAACCTTATGTGTGCTACGACTGTATAATACTTCATATGTTGCTCAGCTATGTCGGCTGAGTACAGCAATACCCCCGTATGTACCTTTGCCAGGTATGTGTGGACATCGGAGGGGCACATTTGGGACACAGCCATTCCAGTTTTTTTCAAACTTTGAATTTTTTTGCTGTGCCTATGTCCCATTTTAGAGTATTTTACCAGGCTATATAATCCAAATACCCCATAAAGCCATACCATTTCTTAAAGAAGACATCCCAGGGTATTTCAAAAGGCATATTTTGAACCTTAGCGTGGGATCATTTTTCCGCTAGCTTGTACCAAGTGTAGTGGTAATAAGCATTTTCTCTGCCTTTTTGACATACAAAGTGAGTTTGCGCAGCATATTTTGCAAACCTTATGTGTGCTATGACTGTATAATCATTCATATGTTGCTCAGCTATGTCGGCTGAGTACAGCAATACCCCCGTATGTACCTTTGCCAGGTCAATGTGGATGTTGAAGGGGCGCATTTGAGACGCAGCCATTCAGTTTTTTTCTAACTTGAGGTTTTACGCTGTGTCCATGTTCCAATTTGGAGTAGTTTAGACGGTTGGTTATTGAAACTTTCCCACAAACACATACTATTTATTAAAGAATACACCCTGGGGTAATTGAAAAGGCATATTTTGAACCTTGGCGTGGGATAATTTTTTCTCTAGTTTGTTCCAGGTAAAGTGGTAATGAGCGTTTTTAAAATGTATTTTTTTACTTTTTATAATTTTTTTACTTTTAAAAAATAGTTTTTAAACTTTTGTTTTGCTTATAAATTTTTTTAAACTTTCCTAAACTTTCTTAAAACTTTTTTACAGATTTAACATTTTTCTAAGCTTTTTTTGTTTACCGTTAACCCCTAACTAGCAGTACGCAGCACTAACAGTAAATTCCCCATTTTCCCATAACTCCCACCCACCCCAGCTAGCAAAATATATAGTTATAAAATATTTAAATTAATTAATTAAAAAATTGAACCCCTGAGGGTTAAAAAATAAATAAAAGTTAATCCTCAGGGGTTAAAAAAAATTAGATCACAGTATAATCTCTATTTGATCGCTGTAGGCAGTGATCGACTGGCAGGGAAGGGGTTAATTTTTATTTGGACTAGGTAAAGGGTTTTTTTTTTTTTTACTTAAACGTTATTAAAACATTTTTTTAAGCTTAATTTTAAACGTTAACCCCTAGCGTTAGCCTAACACCAAATCCCCCAATTCCCCACTAACTTTCACCCACCCCAGCTAGCTAAATATATAATTGTAAAATAATTTAATTAATTAATTTAATTAATTTAACCCCTGAGGGTTAAAAAAAAAAAAGAATTAACCCTCAGGGGTTAAAAAAAAAATCAGATCATAGTAAAATGTAATCCCTGCCAATTGATCACTGTACTCAGTGATCAATTGGCAGGGAAGGGGTTCATTTTTTATTAAAATGGGTAAAGGGGGGGAGGGACTTTAAATAAACTTTATTTTTTTTAACAGCAGGGGGCAGGATCAGCACTGTTCCGGCTCCCTGCACTTCACACAGAACCAGGAAGTGCAGGGAGCCGGAAGGTGAGTATACAGAACACATGTGCTCGCTCTGATTTGCGGTCAGAGCGAGCACATGTGCTGGGCAGCCTGACCGGGTGCTCCCGGTCTGCCTCTAATGCAGAGGCATACCGGAGCACCATTAACCCTGCGATCGCCGCAATAGCGTCAATCCGGGGTTAATTTTACCGCGTGACGGACGAGGTCCGTCACTCGTCATGAAGGGTTTCCCTTCTGTGATGGATATCGTCCGTCAACCGTCCTTAAGGGGTTAATAGGGATTGTTGGTGATCTCCAGTATCTGGGGATGACCGTAGTAGGAGCTAAAAGGATATGTCCAATTATAATTTTATCAATTGTTTCAATAGTATCAGGGAAGAATTTGAATAAAGCCAATTCTGAAGTGAGTACAGGAATATTAGAATTTACTTTTTGGATTAATTTATGTATTTCCTGCCAAAATTCTGTGAGTTTAGGGCAATACCAAAAATGCAATAACAATAATCACTATAAGTAGAGCTGCTACGGAATAGGCAGAGGGGACGATACCTGCCTGGAAGAAGGGCTGCAGCGGAATTGGCAGAGTGTACAATACCTGCTTGGAAGGAGAGCTGCTGCCTGGTCGGGTGTAAAAGCTCCACAAAGACCCCAGTCAAGCTGTGGCAATTGGGGCAGAAGTGTTCCAGGGTCCCTGCAAGCGGTTAGGTAGCAGACTCTTGGTGGAGTTAAACAGCCGGGGTACAGGGAGCTCTGTCACAGTTTATATTATATTATAAATATTATATTTATAATGTTCTATTTACATGTATTACATTAAGTGACAATTGGTCAAATCCAGCCTGTAGTAACTGTTTAATGGGAAATTCTAATTAACACTATAGGCACCATAACCATTTCAGCAGATTAAAATGGTTATGGTGTCTGGAGTTCCCACATTACTGTGAAACACAGTATAGCATAGATGCTTGGTCCCTCGAAGCCGGCACCTCAGATTTCAGTGATAATATGGTAGAAGCGAAGCTTCTGTCCCACACCATACTAATTCATACCAGAGCTTTGGTCAGTGATTGGCAAAGTGCATTCAGCTGACACTCTGCCTATCGCTGCCTGCTATTCCTGCAATGGCGTGAAGTTAAGCAAAGACTACCTGCACCATATCATCATTGGAATCTGGGCTTTAGGCTGCTAGGGACTGAGCATCTTTGCTAAATGGTGAGTGGTTTAGCAGTGACGTGGCACTCCGCACAAAGCACAACAGGCACCATAACCACTTTAAGCTGTTGAAGTGGTTATGGTCTTAACTGTGTTCCTTTAAAAATGATGTGAATTTAAAAAAAATCAAATCAATAGGGGTAAATTATGATGTTGGCATAATTGTGTGAATACAGTCTGGGATACCTCCATAAAGTAGTCATCCTGCCTTCAAGCATCCATTGCACCCTTATTATTGATAATTGTATTCATAATGGGCCAGTATATTACACATCACTAAGCATCAAATAAACATCAAAACACACTTGTATGTGACCAAAAAATGTAGGCAAACTGAATCTAGACTGGAATATTTCGGTCTAATGGAAATAACTACACAAAAAGTAAAGTGTGACTGGTGCAGACAAGATGATAGATGTCTAGGTTTGTGCACTAATCATGGGTAGTGAATGCTGTACACAATAACTGAAGGAAATAAAACGTCAACAGTGTGAAAATGTATGCAAGGTCAGCCAGTTTCAGGGGAAGGATTACATTACAAGTGTGTTCTTTTCTAATTATACTTATTTTTCAAGGACAGGAATTTTTTAAAATATAACTGAAATGTCCAGATCCAGAACTCAATCTCAGGAGGGGCACCAGTGGCAAAACTAATGTAGGCAGATCCCTGATGACAAAATCCTTTTTACCCGCCTCCCCTCTCCAGGGCTGCACCTCTTCTGTGGAACTCCCTTCCCTTCTCCGTAACACTTTCACCCAGTCTCCACTCATTCAAAAAATCATCGAAAACTCACTTCTTCAAGAAAGCATATCAGTTAAACTGTAAGCAGGTTTTTATCCCCCACCCCCATGACTTCTCTCCTGCAACTGTCAAAAATGACCTACTAAGCCCTCAATGAATACTTTTCTAACAACCTACTTCGTACCCCTACTTTTACCCTTTGTGTCACTATACCCCACTCCCTCTAGAATGTAAGCTCATCCACCTCTCTGTTCCTGTACGTCCAATTGTCTGGTTAAAATTACATGTCTCTTAGTCCACCCAATGTACAGTGCTATGGAATGTGATTGCGCTATATAAATAATAAAATAAAAATAATAATAATAAAAGCGCATACCATGGAGACTCAATGAGTCTCTATTTTAAGATGCAGAATTTACATCGGAGCTACATCTGAGCTAGATTCACACCTTAAACATTACTTTGAGTCCAATAACCTTCTTGATACTACCACTTCTACCTTATGGTTCGCACAGAAATCAGTTAGTAGGGACCTACTTACTCATTTTCAAAGAGGCAATCCGAAAAGCAACTACTGGATTGGCATAAATAGTTATAAGACTTGACTAAGCAGAACCAGTTTTTCCACCTCCTCTTCCCTGAGAGATCAAATCTTAGACCTCACACATATCTATTTAAAATCTATACACAGACTTTGGTGTAGACAGGCTATAGCTTGAAAAAGCTTCAAGTGACATATTATGTCCAAGACAATAGACCCAGCAACATTTTAACCTGCAAGGTTAAAAGACTGCAAGAACGACACACAAAATATCTTGTGAATATAATCTCCTTGTGGCGAAACCGACCTCGCCACTGGGCATTGGAGACTGATTGCCAGCCTCCTGCCATGTGACTATGGCCCCTGGGATGTATTTTCTAGTATATAATTAAAAACTTCTTTAATAGGGATTGTTGGTGATCTCCAGTATCTGGGGATGACCATAGTAGGAGCTAAAAGGATATGTCCAATTATAATTTTATCAATTGTTTCAATAGTATCAGGGAAGAATTTGAATAAAGCCAATTCTGAAGTGAGTACAGGAATATTAGAATTTACTGACATTTAAAGACATGATTTGGGCATAATGGATTTGTGTTGTGCTGCTGCTGGCCCTTTAAGAACCATCTGGGGACATACTGTGGAGTTACTGGGTGTCCACCATTTCCTGTATCAGAGGCACATGGTGAGAACAATGGATGAAGCACATGGTAAGAACAATGGATGGTGGCCATTTTAACTCACAGACACTGTTTGGACTTTTCAACACGGTGCCATCTCGCCAGTATTTGGTGCCCAGAGACATCGTGCAGTGGTTTTGGACTATACAACAGGGGACACATTATACAGTAATTGTTTTTTTCAATTAGCCTGAATATGTTCTGTGGAATCTGCATTAAACTGTATCTTCCAAAGTACTGAACGGATCTGGGTGAATTTTGGATATGTGGTTCACCCAGATCCCCTGGTTCCAAGGGTTATTGCATGTTTTGGGGACCCTGTGATGTCTTTTATGAAACTGTATTTCTCTGTCTGTGATAATTAGATTACCCATTGTGTAAGGTAATTGTATCACAGGCAGAGGGGAGGATTTTGTGTGGGAGTGTCTGAGTGTATTGTACGTGTTATTGGTTGCTCTGTAAAACCCTGTGGGCAGTACTAAGTTTGTGGATTGGGAATAAAAGAGGCTGTATGTGCCAGTCCAGTCAGTTCCTGCTTAACCCTCAAAGTGAAGTGTCGTCTTATTATTGGGGGAGGATTTATTGTATGCTGTTCCAGTTTGACTGCTAGGAGTGTAAACCTATTCGCATGTTTTTTCCTATTCGGCTGTATACAACATTCATATGCTTGAGAGCATTCATATGCTTCTCCGGTTTCTGTGGTTGTGGTGTCTGCTGCAGTGCTTGGAGTCCTCAGGAAGCGCTAGGAGCATCCTTCAATGGAGGTACCCAGTCAGGGTGCCAGGTGATCCGTTACACTCCTCCTCCTTGTGAAAGGTTATGATAACAAAAAACATGAGCAATGAATTTGCCCATTATTACTTCCGTTTATACAAGTTAAAAGAGTGTTCCAACATTCCTCAACCTCACAAAGAGGTCACTTCAATTCCTGTCACTTGAATTCAATCATTCTCCCATTTTTGTGCCTTGAACAGTCGCTGCCACCTCATAAATCCCTGAACCCTGATGACTTTTCCAATGTATATTACAAGAAATATAGCTACTTGCTAGCCCTGCATTTAGTAGCCTTATTTAACTCTGCAATGGAATATCAGGTACACCCGTCAGAATTATTATACACTCAAGTCGTTACCTTACCAAAGCCAGGGAAGTCTCCTATTCAATGTCAGAATTTCCAGCTAATTTCACTTTTTAACATAGATGCCAAACTTGTTGACAAAATGCATTCCATTTTTTTAGAATCCATACCACCTAACATTGTACATAATGATCAGGAGGGATTTGTGAACGGGAGACAGGGATCTGATAATATTAGAAACGTGCTGTACAGTAAAGTAAAGTAACACAGTGAGGGAGTTTAAGCAATCGTCGGATAGGCATAAGATTATCCTAGATATAAATTAAGGCCAAGGATTAATGAAAGTATTTAGAAAATTGTGAAGACTAGATGGTTCTTATCTGCCGTCACATTCTATGTTTCTATGTACTGTAAAGAAGGCCTGTTCATATATTTACACCCTGTTCCAAATTATTATGCAAATTCTATTTAAGTGTCACAAAGATTAAATATTTAGTTTTTCCGTTTAACTCATGGATGACATTGTGTCTCAGGACTGTTTTGATCACTGAAAGCAATCTCGAACACCAGCTCCTGTGTGTGGTCTCCCATTCGGTAGTTTGTTTGTTTCACGAACAGTGTTGAAATTCACTGTTCGTGAAACTACTGTATGAATGCTGGTGGCTTTCGTGCCGCCAGCATACGAATGCTCTCGTTCACCTCAAACACAGAACAGGGAACATGGACAGTTCAGGCAGTCTGAATGCACAATAACACATAATGTAAATACAGTCTTAGGTGGCTAGGTTTGCCACAGAATCCAAACACTATGAACACTTCAATTAAATGAAGTGGTTATAGTGCCAAGACTATTTATTTAATGGAATTAGAGGGGGGTTAACTCCTGAGCTACTTGTGCTTCAGAAATTGACACATTTTACTCCTGGATTAACATTTACACTTTGATTTTTCCATCCAGGCTTTAATCTGCTTGCTATTTCATATGACATATTCACGTCACTTTCCACCTCTCAGCAATATATTTTCCAGCAATGTGAAATCCTTCATCCATCATCCTTATAACATTAATACTTTTTTTGTAGTGCAGAAGTAATCTGTGACCAAGTGTGCATATCATGCCAAAATGGCATCACTTCACAGAGAATAACATCGCTAGCAATTAAACAGATGAAAGATTATTTCATTATATGTTTTTAACTTGCTGTCAGTAAAGTGGGAAGGACAAAGGACTACAAATACAGATGTCACAAAGGTCTGCAAGTTCAGCTGTTCGTTTTCCAAATGGAATCCAACCACTCACAGTGTGCATCAGCAGAATTCAGTCAGCATATGCCATGGGTGGTGCCTTTATTCTGCTTCCTTCCAGGATGTACAATGTGTAGAACCTATGTATGTCTCTACCTTAAAGTAAAATTTACAAATATGTATTCCTGACCCTACAATGTTAAAACCACCAACTACCCCTCCTGGCCTCCCTAAATATAGTAAAATCTTACTTGCATTTAGGTCTGCAGCTGCTGCCTCTGCCCCTGACGTGCCTGCTTGGCTGACATCACCAGAAGTAATTATGTCAGGCAATCACATAATTACTGTAAAGGAGGCAGATCAGTTGCGAAACCAGCACAACACAGCGCTGGCCAATCAGCATCTACTCATAGAGACTGAATCAATGCATCTCTTTGAGGAAAGTTCAGTGTCTCCATGCAGAGGGTAGGAAGCACTTCTAGTAGCCATCTGAGGAGTGGCCAGTGGAGCTATCACTAGGCTGTAATGTAAACATTGTATTTTCTCTGAAAGGACAATGTTTACTGCAAAAAACCTGAAGGTAATTATTCTATTCACCAGAACAAATGCAATAAGCTATAGTTCTGGGGACTATAGTGTCCCTTTTGTTTGTGTGCATAGTTATTTTTTTGTTGTCCTTGTATTTGTATTTGCAGAAGCGTGCACTTCTGCTTTATCAGACAGGTAAGGATGACAGCTGCCCCACATAATGAGGTGTCAAGCCCTTTCCAGGCGCTTTGACAAATCACTGGTAGGTAGACCATGCCCAGCAACTCCTGGTGCCATAATTTCATTTGCATTTTATCTCAATCATTCTGTCCCACTAAGTAATTTCCCTTGATTCTGTAACCCTAACCATTCTCTATTTGTCCTTATAATTAATTTGATGTAGTTCTACTGGAACTGGGGGAAGGGGTGTAAACTTGTAAGCTCCTTTGCTGCAATATGGGCACATTCAGGCAAACTGTTAATTAATTCTGTTAGTTTATTCATAACAAGACAAAATATTCTTCAGTTACCTGCAAGTGGTTATTAATGTTAAAGGGACACTCTAGACACCATAATCACTACACCACACTGCCAGGAGTCCCCAGGGCCAGCGCTGTCCAACAGTAATCTATCAAGCCATTTAGGAATAGATGTGACTCACTTTGCTATGTCAGCGAACCCATTACCCTTCCTGTTTGAATTTGTCTGATAAAAACTTCTGCACTATCGTATCAGTCGGCATTCATATTCATTGGCTGAGAGCCACCAGCTGATACTCTCAGTCAGCGAATTCTATCTAAATCTAATAGGAGTTGATATTACACTGCAGAAGCGTGCACTTCTGCTTTATCGGACAGGTAAGGATGACAGCTGCCCCACATATTGAGGTGTCAAGCCCTTTCCAGGCGCTTTGACAAATCACCGGTAGGTAGACCATGCCCAGCAACTCCTGGTGCCATAATCAATACAGCATTGTAGTAGCTAGAGTGTCTAGAGTGTCTCTAAACATTTGTCAGATATAATACAGTGAATACGAAAGTCTACAATATGCATATATCATGTATAAAACTGAATAGGAATGTATGACGGTATTCACAGCATGCGACTTTGGAGTGAGAGCAGTAAAAGAGCCTGTTTAAGTGTACGCGTTTTGGGGTACTGCGGTAAAACAGCCTGTTTAGGTGTGCGTACTTTGGGGTATTACGGGGTGGTGGCAGTTATTTTATCAGTACACAGGTATAGTAGTAAAGCATAGTAGTGGTAAACAGATTTGTTGGGGCACGGATGAATACGTAAATACTTAGAGATATTGTTGTCAATCACTTAAATCATACTCTTCATAGAAGAGTTTCTGAGATTCATTATTAGCATGCACTATAAATCAGCTTATTTTGTCTAACATCTTGAGTCGTTTTTAAATAAACAAACCCATTTGCCACTTCTAAACAACATTTTTTTGCCCAGGCCATGTGTCAATAAAAGCATCAAGCGTTACAATGCAAATATTAAGCATGCATACCCTTATGTTCCTTCCTTGTTAATGTAAAGGCTCATTACAGCTGAGCAAATAACTTCAGACGAATTGTTAACAAATGTTAAAGAGACATTACAGGCACCCAAACCACTTCATCTCATTGACGTGATCTGGGTGCAGCGCCCCTGTTCTCTTAACTCTGCAAAGTTAATGATTGCACTTTCTGACAACCTGCAATAATTATATTGCAGGGTTAACTCCTCCTCTATCAGACAGCCACTAGAGGCACTTCCTGGTCTTTCGTTGTGTTTTACTCCATGACGTCCTCATGCTTTGATGTGAATGCATATTATGTTTCCGAATTGCCGTAATGTCTGTAGGGGGTATCCGATAAGTGGAAAAAGGTCTATACACCCTTTATTTGGTGCCTGGTGCAGCGCTGCAGATGCAGAGGGGACTGAGGGACACTACAGTGATAGGAATACAGTTTTGTATCCCTAACACTATAGTGTTCTATTAAAGTGACACACTATGTACCAAAACTATTTTAGATTAAGGAAGCCGTTTTGGTGTATAGATCATGCCTCTGCAGTCTCTCTGTTCATGTGTCTGCCATTTAGGTTTTAAATTTTTTGTTTCTGAATTCCTAGCCACACCTCCGATGTATGTGAGTCACACAGCCTGCATGTAAAAATGTTTTCACTTTTAGATCTCATATCATTTCTTTAGAAAAATGTATCTCCTGCTTTGTTAATTTAACTTTAGTGAGGCAGTTCCAAGCATTATCAGGCTATTATTAAAGCAGGAGATACAACATTTGAAATTAATCACACTGTGCAGTAAGGGAAGTTAAGACTCTTTCTTATCAAAGTGTGCAAAGAGACTGTGTGAGTCTCAATCATGGGAGGTGTGTTTAGGGCAGCTTAAATAGGGATTGAACTCCTAAATGGCAGAAAATTGAGCACTGAGACTGCAGGGGCTTCACTAACTCCTTAAGGACGGCAGGCGTGCTATGCCGTCCTTAGGGAACCGGCTCTAAACGTGGGGGGGCAGCATAGCACGTCCCCGCCACCATTTCTACTTAACTGGTCACCGGCGATCCCACTCCTTCCTCTTCGGCCCCCCTGGGCCATGTGAACGCGAGGTCCTTGCGAGGACCTCGCGATCACATGGATGGCATAGACATCCACAGCAATGCCATTTGCTGGCAATGGTGGCGGGGACGTGCTATGCTGCCCCCCCGCGTTTAGAGCCGGTTCCCTAAGGACGGCATAGCACGCCTGCCGTCCTTAAGGAGTTAGTGAAGCCCCTGCAGTCTCAGTAATGACCTGTAATGACAGGTACTCCCCCTGCTGCCTGGAAAAAAAATAATAAAGGTGTAAAACAGTGTAAAATTAAATAATATATACTTAGATATTATTATATATATGATCTAAGTATATATATACACATACACATAAATACACATACACTGTCTAAGTGTATTTTAATATAATAATTCTACGTATACATTTATGTAATAATTTAAAATAATTAGGTCATTTTATTAATTACAATTAGCGGGACCTGCCTGACAACCCAGGTCGAAAGTCCAGGGAATTTAATTTGCTAGCACTATATTTAACCTTGTAACTTTCCAAGACACCATAAAACCAGTACATGGGGGGTACTGTTTACTCAGAAGACTTTGCTGAACACAAATATTAGTGTTTCAAAACAGTAAAATGTATTACAATGATGATATCGTCAGTGAAAGTGAAATTTTTTGCATTTTTCACACATAAATGGTACTCACATAGACGATATAATTGTTATGATATGTTTTACTGTTTTGAAACACTGATATTTGTGTTCAGCGAAAATTGGCGTTCAAATTAGTTTTTTGCATTTTTCACACACAAACAAATATTAAAACTAACTTTGGCCAGTGTTTGTAACCAAGTAGCTACTAGAAAATACCTTGGGTTGTCTAATTTTGCAAATGGTATGCCATCATGGGGGTAATTCTCATTCCTGGGCTACCATACAGTCTCAAAGGCAACGTAACCAATCTGGCGAATTTCAATGTGAAAAAACTGAAAAATTTAACATGCTATAACTGACCCTGTAACTTCCCAAAACACCATAAAACCTGTATATATGGGGTACTGTTTTACATGTGAGACATCGCTGAATACAAATATGTGTAGTTTATTGCAGTAAAAGCAAACAATATTATGACATTCACAGTTAGAATATCACGTAGAACTAAACATTTTTTTTTAATTCTTATTTTCTCCCATTTTTTTATATTTTATTCATATTAAATTATGTTTTATACCTAAATACATGTACATTTGGCTCAGTCCTTAAGGGGTTAAGCTAAAGTTATGTTGGTGTGGTGCCTAGTGTCCCTTTAAGGTTGACAACATTATGTTACACATAACACACCAAGAAATATTTGAGTTCCATACAATAGGAAGATATAATCTACTAGAACTTGGTTTGATTACAAGTTTATCCATAAGGAAATAGAAAAGGTGAGTAACTCATTTACTATGTTAAGTTTAAAGTCTAAACTAATGGAGAATATAGTTTCAATTAAAATTTACATCATTTTTTATACAGAGCAGAGTTCATAAAACCGGCAGATTGGATGCGATACTCTTATGAATTTTGAACTTTACTTCTGTGTGACTAACCAACCTGGACCTACCACACTTCTGGAACAAACTGCAACAATTCAACTTAGAAACATTGGACATAAACCTCCTATATATGGAAACCTAGATTATTTTTTAATTTTATATAGTACATACAGTATATTCTTAGCATAAAGTTGCATGACATGCATAAACACACAATGTAAACCAGGAAATATTGCAGTCTGAGTGATAGGAGTTATATAACAATAAGAGATAATATCAGACGAAAACAGTGTGTCCTGCCCCCATATAAAGCACTGTATGGCACATAACAAAGCATATAGAGGTGAGGAGCATAAAATGCCTCCGACAGAGTAAGCTGATGCCTAAGGCTAAATATCCATCATAAAAGCTATAAAGACAGTACCTCCCTGGAAACATAAGGAAGGGAGGACATGACTGCTGGCAGGGATAAGGGGTTGGTTCATAAGCCCTCAGTTCAACAATTCTGAATGCAACTGAAATCTAATAACATCATTCCCTACAGACTGTAAGCTCATTTGAGCAGGGTCATCCTCAACCTATTGTTCCTGTAAGTTTTCTTGTAATTGTCCTATTTAGAGTAACACCCCCCCTCTCAAAATATTGTAAAGCGCTACGGAACCTGTTGGCGCTATATAAATGGCAATAATAATAAGGGGATACATTGTGGCAGAAGGGGGAGGGTACTCACTAGTTTCGGGCAGAGGTGTATTGTTGCTAGCTTCCCTAGGGACTGTAATAAAAAAAATAAAAATAATATTATAATCAGCATATAATAATTAGATAGCTCAATTAGCTATTTTCACTCCGTTTAAAATCTTCCTTGAGTACTTAGTTGGTATCGGGAGAATGGCCGCGGTGTCCAGAGATGCGGTGGTAGCCTTGTTATAGGCGTAACTGGAGACGCATGGAGCCGGATCGTTGGATGAGGTGATCGCCGGTGTTGAGGCCCGCCCGGTGTCAGCTACAAGGTTGGAGACGGTGGAGGATGTGCCCGAGGGCAATAGGAGGGCCCGGTGTTCCAGCCCTCCTACGCGCTTGTCACCTAGTCCGATGTCCAGATGGCGTGGTCGACAGTGAGGGGAGCGGATCATCATTGCCAGGACTTCACCAGTTCGGGGAAGAGTGAGCTGGCATCGTTGAGGGACAAGATGGCGGCATGGCGGTGAGATCCAGGAGCCCGCCGTCTCTTCCGGTCCAAATGGCGTGAAGACAGAGGACACCGGGAAATGACGGTAAGCGTTGGCACCCTTGAACGTGGCGGACATCATCATGCCGCTAACCCGGAAGTGAGGTGCACCGGCAGTGCCCTGGGCATGTCTCTGCCTCCCCAGAGCACCGGACGCAGACAGAGGTTGTCAGGAAGGAGAGGAGACAGCCGGAAACCCAGTAGGAGGAACTCCCATCACCCCCAGGCAGCCGGATTGGGAAACATTAACCTGGAAAGCAACTCAGGTCCTGCAATTGACGACCAGACAAGATCCAGGTCAGAGTCTGTATTGGAGGGAGAGGAGCTTCCTGTGTCTGCAGTTCCCCAGCGGTTCGGTGGGGGAGTGGTTGCGCCTGCTTAGGACCCTAATGGATAGGTTTCCACAGGAGCTTACTGGGAGTAGGGACTCCACAGGGCAGGATAGCAGGCTCACAGCGCAGGGCGTAGTGGTACATGTAGGGACCTTACATCCTGGGGGACAGGATCCAGGGGTTCAGGTTCCAAGGGGTCAGCCTGCCACAGGGGCATTTCGCGCGGGTACCGTGAGAATGCGAGCTGGCTCCTTTGGGGTTGCATGTTCCGCAGGATATCCAAGAAAAAATTTGGAAAGGTGAGTACGTGGATCTGCTGTCCTTGGTCTCTACCGACAAGGATTCCGTGGACAGACCGCACCGGGGTAAAGTCCCAGAGGTGGATAAGGGTAAGCATATCCCCAGGACCTTTGGCAACTGGTTGCAAGGGTTTAATGTTTTCTTAAGCATCCTGGTGCGCCGTTTCCCTGACAAGGCCCCTTCACTTTTTGGCTACCTTGACCTATAAAATCTACGGAAGAAAATGCTGGTATAGGTATGAACAGCAATTTCACCAAAAAATGTCGGTGTGCCCAGGTATGGATTTTGGCGTTCAGGATGGTAGTCTCTGGCTGTTAATTATGACCCCCAGTAGACCATCTCCCTTTCCCGGGGCCTGCCGGAGGGACCTCCGGCTCCTCTGTAGGGCAAAAGAAAGGTGTGTGCTGTCTCTTTAATGAGAGCCACTGCCGCTGGTACAGCTCCTGTAGGTTTCGCCATCAATGTGCCCACTGCGGGGGAGTGCACCCAGCTGTGCGCTGCTTCAGAAAGGGGAAGCCGGTGTCCGAAAAGGGTCCCTCTCGAGACAACGTACCTAGGGGAGAGGACACCAGTGGGCATCCTAAGGATGCGCCTGTGGCTCGCCCGGTATCATAGAGGTCGCGATGCGCAGGTCTAGTTCGATTGTTTCCAGGTGGGTTTCTGGATCCCTTTTGTTCCCTCTTCCTTGCCTCAGATGGTGGACAATCTCTGCTCGGTTAAGGGCAAGGAAGAGATTTTGCAAGAAAAGTTGAATTTTGAGGTGCATGGCTGGCCCATTTACCGTTCCACCTTTTTCTAATTTACGCATCTCCCCTCTGGGCCTGGTTCCCAAAAATGAAACCGGGTTCCTTTCGGTTGATCCAGCACCTGTCCTATCGTCGGGTGGTTCCGTAAATGATGCCATTGGAAACATTTGTCGCGTGCGATGTGCATCATTCGACAGGGCATTGGAGTTGGTTCGTCGTGCCGGTCAAGGCGCTTTGTTGGCAAAATCCGACATCGCATCAGCTTTCCGTATTTTTCCTGTTCACCCCTCCTGTTTTTACCTGATAGGCTGTTCTTTCCAGGGTTTTTTTTTACTACGACATGTGTTTGCCCATGGGCTGTTCAATTTCTTGTTTTTATATTGAAATGTTTTCATGTTTTCTGGAATGGGTTACAATCCAGGAGGCAGGTTTGGCATCGGCTACACATTACCTGGACGACTTTCTATTTGCCGGCCCACCAGGTTCGGGTGAGTGTGAGCGGCTGTTACAAGCATTTCGGGCAGTCATGGGATATTTTGGGGTCCCCATCGTGGAGGCTAAGACGGTGGGCCCGGTTCAGGTTATGTCGTTTCTAAGGATAGAGATCGACTCTGTCGGTATGGTTTTCTGTCTGCCTGAAGAAAAATTGTCAGCCCTCCTGCAAATAATTGTCATGGTTGGCGGGGTGAGGAAGGTACATTTGCGACAAATGCAGGTGCTTTTGGGGCACTTGGCCTTCGCGTTCCGAGTCCTTCCCATGGGGCGGGCTTTCTGCAGGCGCCTTTCTTTGTCCACGGTAGGGGTTCGGGAGCCCTGTCATTTTATCTGGGTCACACGGCGTTTGCGTGTGGACCTTCAGGTGTGGAGCTCCTTTTTGGAGCGCCATAATGGTCGCTCCTGCTGGTTGCTGGAGGCTACGTCTAACTCAGAGTTAAACCTCTTCACGGACACGTCCAGCACCGTGGGGTTTAGGGCGTACTTCCAGGGCCAATGGTGCGCGTAGACATGGCCAGCAAAATGGCTGGGCTTGGACGTGATGCGAAATCTGACATTTTTAGAGCTGTTTCCCATGGTGGTCTCTTTGGAGCTCTGGGGGGAGGCTCTTGGCAACAAGACAGTAGTTTTTCACACGGACAACATGAGTGTCGTCCATGTGATAAACCGCTCCTCCTCCAGTTCCCCTCCGGTTCTTGCGCTGCTGCGCCGGTTGGTCCTCCTTTACTTAAAATGTAATATTTGGATAAAAGCATGTCACGTGTCACAATGTGGTAGCTGACTCTCTTTCTCGGTTTCAGTGGCACCGTTTTTGGGAGTCGGCGCCAGCTGCGGAGGCAGTGGGTATCAAATGTCCGGTTTACTTATGAGAGATTCATTTGGAGGATTGAGAGGCTTGGTGTTGGACTCCTTATCAGACGCTTCGTGGAAGGCATATCAAGCCGTCTGGTGAACATGACTGTCCTCGTTCTCGCAGGGCCAGGTGCTGAGGTCGGAGTCCGGGCGATTGGAGGCGACTCTGACGATGCTTGAACAGGGTAATTCCTGCTCTGCGGCCGAAAAGTCATTGACCGCTTTATCTTTCCTATGTAGGTTTATGGGCTGGCAAGACGTTTCACAGGGGTTCGGTATCCAGCGAGTTATCTGGGTTTGGAGACTTAGAAGGGCCCCAGACTGCCGCCACCCGGTGTCAGCCGACTTGCTGGGGCGGATCCAGTCAGCCTTGGGGGCGGTTTGCTTCTCGAACTATGAAGCCTCATTATTTCGGGTTTCATTTGCATTCTGTTTTTTTGGAGCTTTTCGGGTGGGCGAATTGGTTGCATGCAACCGAGGGTTGGTCGGTCGGCTTTTGCTAGTGGATATCCGGTGGTCCGAGGACTATGTAGACGTCTTCATCAGGCGTTCCAAGACGGACCAAGTAGGTAGGGGTTCATGGGTACGGGTGGCGTGTTTTGTCCAGTCCGTCTTTTCTTGGATTATTTGCAGATTAGGCAGGTGAGCTGTCTCTCCTTTCTGGTTCATAGGGATGGGTCCCCCCTCATGCGCTACCTACCAATTCTCGACCAGGTTCCGTGCTGCGCTGCCTGAGTGTGGGGTAAATCCTCGCCAGTACTTGGCTAATTTTTTTCGGATAGGGGCAGCCACCCAGGCTAGTTTGTGGGGTTACTCGGACGCAGCGATTCAGCGCTTGGGTAGATGGGGTTCAAACCGCTACAGGTCCTATGTCAGACCTCATTTATTATAACTTATTTTCTCCATAGGTCCTCGGCCCCACTACATTTGAATATTGGGACACTCATTCGTGTATTGGGCAGCGCGGCAAGCTGAGGAGTGTCCCTATGGGAGAAATTTGGGTTTTCCCTATGATATAGCCTGGGTAAGGTGGAGGGGTGTTAGGGGTATGCTATGGCAGCAGGTGGCCCTGTGTCAGGGCCAGTGCCTCTAGTTATTCATGCAGGGGGTAATGATCTAAGGCGCAGCAGGTCAGTGGACCTCCTGCATGCAACTAGGCATGATCTGGCTTGTATGGCCCTCTTCCCCGAGTTGACCCTTATTTGGTCGGACATAGTGTCCAGGCCGTGGTGGCTTTAGACAAATCAAGAAAGAAGGTCAGAACGTGCTCTTCATAATGGAATAAAGCCTTATTGCGGACAGCTGCCATAAAAGCGAGTCAGAACTGGCTCTGCTGGAAATGAACAATAATGTCCCTACCATTCCCTGGCTCGCCATTAGCAGGTTTAGGGATCAGGTACCAGCCATCCAGTTGCATGGCCTTTGTCTGTTTGGCACCTCCTGTTTGGCACCTCCTGTCTTCCATGGCTGCTATATGGTCTTGAGTTTGAGCCTGAGAACATTGCAGCATCTGCAGTTTGTGTTCCATGCTTGAGATGTGGGGCTTGAAATCTGTAGTGTTCAGCTCCGAGTTATGAAGGCGTGCTGATACTCCGTTAATTTTCTCCTGAAGCTGGCTTATGTTGGCCATAATGTTCCGGCAGAGCTCATCCAAGAGGCCCATCAGCCTCTCCTCTGTGATGTGTAGCTGTCCAGCAGCTTTGGAGGTGAGGTAAGACATCTACTCTCATGCTGAGTCTCAGTTGCACCTTCAGCAATGAAAGCTTTGCTAGATTCCAAGAAAGGCCTGTCAGATGGCGACCCCATTGCAGGCCTCTGGGAGTTTTGCAGCCTCCACAGTAAATCGCATATATTGGTGGAAGTCAGAGGGTTGTCAGGTTTATGCTTTTTGCTTCTGCGTCCCATAAGAGATAAGGGATCTGCAAGAGTTAGCGTGAAAAAAAAGTTGGTATATCTTGCTTAATATTCAGTTTGGTATGAATCCTTATTAACTAACATAATTTATACTATCATTAAAGGTACAGGACATTATGGATTATGTGTTACTGTTATACCATCTCCTGTATCCTCATTCACTTGTTCTTGAAGTCAAGCTTTGCTTATTTGACAAATTATGTATGTTAAAATTGTTCCTTTAATACGTTTCATATACTGACTTTTTTTGTTAAGACTTTATTTAACAACTTCTGTGACACACGAAAAAAGAGAAAGAATTCCAATAGTCTGACAGTGATGTCGTATGCAGTACCGCAGATGAAAGTCTACATATAATATTTAACTAGTATGAATGTCAATATGTGTGACACGTGGCATTGTGGTAACGGATCCGAGAGACATGCCAGAAAGCAAACAGCATGCTTTAGTGAAATAATTCTGTCCTAAAATGTGAAGAGCAAATAGAAATTCTTAAATAAAATGTTAAGGAGCAGATGGTTGAAGTATTAGTAAATACATATAGATATTATAATCAATTGGTTGGTAGACACATTTTTTTAAAGAACTCGAAATACTCATTTGTAGTTTATGCAGGATATATTTAAGCATGCTCAATGTTCCTAATTAATTCTAACTATTACAATGCCAGTGCAAAAATGAATACATTTATATTTTATATTTTTTTATACCGTGCAATTTCATATTTTATTTGTGATTTTTTTTTTTCATTATGTAGTTATGTATGCACATTTAATCTTTCACTCCTATGTTTGTCTTACTTTGTTATCTTAGCATGGTTTTCCCTTTGAGTATTGAGGCAAATAGTTCCAGAACCTAAGTTGTTGATTACTTAGAAAGTCTACTTTCTTGCCAACCCGATACATCAATAAAAGCAACGCACACTGAGTAAGCATAACCTTAATCTTATTTTCTTTCCTTGTTAATATGTTCCCATAGCAGCTGTACAAATAATCTCCTCTTTTGAACAAGGAAGAAATGGTGAAAATTTGCATTTAACAATTATCTTTAAACAATCTTCAAACCTGTCTAAAGTTATATATGATTTTTTAAATGCGTGGAAAAGCAGTGATGATTTGTCTTTCTTTCCATTTCCATGTTTTCGGTGCTGAAAAAAACGTTTTACCTGCATTGACCTTTAACAATGCTTAATAATATGAATAAATCAATTAATAATGTGATTCACAGAGGTGCTCAAAATGTAAAACCTTTAAATAAAGTGCTTTGTACAAAAAACATATGCAATATTAATATAAATGCAATAGTATAATAAAACAGTAAAGTGATATTTCATGCAGCAACCTACAGTGTTTGGCATCTACAAACAAACTTTAACAATAAAGCAATATTTTTTGTTGTTGTTGTTGTGTTAAAGTTCTCCTTCCAAATTTTCCTCAGTACTTTGCTGATCAGTGGTATTGGTGGAAAAATGTATTCCAATTCGAATTCCCACCTTTGGGATAAGGCATCCTGGGCTTCGGCTTGGTTGTCTTTCCATCTCGAGAAGAATCTGGTTGTTTGTGAGTTTTTCGATGTGGCCATAAAATCTATTTGTGGGATTCCCCATGTCTTCACTAACTGTAGGAAGACTTCCCTGTTCAGAGACCATTCTCCTGGTTCTATACTTGCTCTGCTCAGGAAGTCTGCTGAGGTATTTTCTTTTCCTAGTAAGTATACAGCTTTTAGGTCTTTCAGGTGAATCATGGACCATTGCATAATTGGTTGCAGTTGAGAAAGCAGCTGATAGCTCTTTGTGCCCCTTTGGTGGTTCAGGTAGGCAGGAACCACTCTGTTGTCTGTTCTTATCAATAGTCTCTTCCCCTTCAGGTAAATGGCAAAGGACATCATTGCCTTGAAAACTGCCCTCATTTCCAGGATGTTGGCGTAGAGAAAACGGATGTGGTTGTTTCAAACTCCTTGCGCTACAAGGTTCTTGTAATGAGCTCCCCATCCTCTTCTACTTGCATCGGTTTAATCACTTCCCATTGGGGATCTTCCAGGGGGAAACTCTTGCTCAAATTAAATTCCTTTATCCACCACCTTAGTTGAAGCTTTAGGTCTTGGGGAATTATGATCCAATGATCCCAGTTCATTGCTGACTTGTTGATCTGTCTGAGGAAGTTCATCTTGGCCTGTCTTATCTGCCAATGTGCCCATCTGACCAGACCTATGGTTAAACTGAAGGATCCAAGTACATTCATATAATTTTTTGCTCGAACTCTTGTTCTTGGAAGTAGTTCCGATATCTTGTTCTTGATCCGAGCAATACGATTTTGGTATAGAGAAATCGTTGAAGCTTCTGTGTTAATACTTGCTCCAAGGAACACCTATGTGTCTGGATGGAATGAGGTTGTTCTTGTCTCTGTTTGAAAGCCACCCAAATTTTTGCAGAGTGGATAACACCTCTTCTGTCTGATGGACTGCTTGGTAACCCCTTGTGCAATCAACTGCTGTAGGCAGTTCTCCATTGCCTTCCGTTTTACTCCTGCTGACACCTTTGAGCGATGAATATGAAATTTCTTGGGAATTCTTCGATTTCTAGTATGTAGCCGTCTTTGATTATACTCAGGACCCATTTGTTTTTGATGGATGTCGCCCATACCAGAAAGAACTGTTTCAGACGGCCCTCCACTATTCCAGTCTGGGCGTCCCGACCTTCATAAAGATTTTGTGTTCTGGCGGGTTCTTCTACTTCTGGATCCTCTATTGGAAGAAGAAGATTGAAATCTCCACTGGGATCTACCATATTCCCTTCCAGGCTTGTATGACCAACTATCTCAAGATCACCTCTCCTTGTTAAACTTATCCCTGTAAGGTGCATTATAAGGTCTTCTATTTGACTTTGGTAGAAAGGCTTTCTTTCCATCCGTGGCGTTCTAAATGGCATCATCCAGGACTTTAACGAATAACCTTTCCCCTTGGAAATGTAATGCATGAAGGCTGGCTTTGGAGGCATAGTCTGCTCCCCAGGAATGGAGCCACAGCTTCTCTGGAAGCATTAGTCGGCTATAGCCGCAACTGAGATTTTGTGACGTCTAGAGCAGATTCAGATATGAATTCCGTCACCAGTTTTATGTCTTTCAGGGATTCTATTAAGTTCTCTCTGCTTGTACCACTGGATATATCTTCTTCTACATTTCCAATCCAGACTTTCATGCTTCTGGCTACTGACATTAAGGGTGCAGTTGGATGCAATCTCAGCCCAATCGCCAAATATTGTTTAACCAGATTAGAGGCCATTATTTTTTCCATAGGTTCTTTTAGGTATGTCATGCTATCAATGGGAAGTATGGTCTTCTTTGCTAACCGGATCACAGCAGCGTCAATGTTCGGAATGGTTTCCCAATGTTTTACTTCCTCTGATGCAAATGGGTACATTCTATTTACTTTCACTTGCAAAGTGAGTCTCTTTTCTGGGTTGGACCATTCAGAATGGATCTACTCTTTTATTGTAGAGTGTAGCGGAAAAGTAGGTCTGGTAGATCTCAAATCTTTAAAGAAGACATCTGGAGCTGATATTTCCTTGCTATTGTCTGAAATTTTCAAGGTCCTTCTAAGCAAAAAAATCAGTTTGTCCACCTTCCTGAGTCTAGAAATTAGTTCCAGTATTCATAGTATTATAGTATAGTTTAACAGTATAATTTAAATTCTGTTTGGGGTGAGCTTTTTTTTAGTTTGTCTCTCCGCTACTTCTTCCATACATTGGAAGCACAGGTTCTTCCCCTATGGGGCTTTTGAACCACAGCCCATGCAGCAATTTGTTTTCTGTGTCCTCTTTCTTGGAGACAAATCCTGAGAGGTTCTAGGGTTGAAAAGACAAGGCCATATGTTTATACTTCCAGGCCGTCAATGCACTCTTTTTACACCCCATGAGCTGGTCTCACCTTTTTCTTCTAGATGCACTTCTAAGGGAGGTTGAAAAAGAACCCATGTAATTTAAATAAGGTTACAAAAGTAGAATAATTTCAAAGAAATATTTAAATATTTCTAAGACAACCTTAGTAATTTATAAGGCATAACTAACCTTGGAGACGAATGCAGGAAGCAAAGGCAGTCTACACTTACACCAACAATTGAATTTTTAAAATTTCCCAGGCAAATCCTAGCCACGGTTTACTTTTATACCACAAGGTGGCTCCCGAGTGGCTATTAGCACTTACCGCGCATGCTCTAGAGACCTGCAGGCAAACGAAAAGATTGCGGCCGCCATGTTGGATGCGATGCCGGAGCTCCCATTGCTGGAACCTGAACGCCAGCCACATTTCAGAAACCTCTATGCAAGCTTTAAAATCATCTACCAGGATGGCTTCCCACACTCCCTTAGTCAGGGGGTAAAATGGACTGTTAGTCACACATGGATGCATGGAATAGGCTTCCAGGTGAAGTGGTAGAGGTTAACACAGTAAAGGATTTTAAGCATGCATGGGATAGGCATAAGGCTATCCTAACTATAAGATAAAGCCAGGGACTAATGAAAGTATTTAGAAAATTGGACAGACTAGATGGGCCGAATGGTTCTTATCTGCCGTCACATTCTATGTTTCTATGTCTAGTTAATGCTGCTGGGGATGATGAGGATTGGTGGTGCCAGTGCAGTCTGTTTACTGGTTTCTGAGGGGTCTAGAGGGGAGGGGGCTATTATTGTAAAGTTAATTGTTTAATTATTCCTGTCCTGACAGCTGGGTGGAGGAGCTTACCCATATAAAATGCTGCCATGTATGGCCAGGAAAGGCTGACTCTAAACTGTAACTTCACCATTTATTGCACGAGTTGCAAGACCTGTTGAATATCATGAGATAATGTCCATGACATATAGTTTTTGTTTACCCTTCTGCTAACCAATTTCTCATTTTTATAATTGTGGATGGGTGTAGGAAAGTCTCCACCTGGCAGGAGAAAGGAAGTGACTGTAATTTTTCGAATGATAGAATGTTATCTACAGATCATTATCTGATATGTTGCCTTCTTTGCATAAATTATCACAGTTAGAGTTCACTATGACAATGTAAAGTTATTCCAATGTGCGTGTTTGATAACAATTATGGTGCATTGTAAAAATAAGGAAGAGCATGTGTGGCTTATATTGATGTATATACATGTTAACCTTTAGTTACATTAACCTTTACTGATAAATAGTTTTATATTTTAGCATTTAAAGTTATTTCTACTTTATTTCAGAATTATATCACATGCATTTTAGACAAAGATTGTCATTCTCCTGGGTGCAGATAGGGAAGCCAAGCTGCTGAGTGTATTGCTGTGATGACAGGAAGAGGATGTTAAATGTATAAATGGCATAATAATAATAATAATAATGTTCCGGGAAACAACAAATATCACAATTTATTTTAAAGGACTACTTAAGTGACCCAGACCAGTTAATTTGAATGAAGTGGTCTGTGTGCAGTAATACTGTAATTTTAACTCTGCGATGTAATAATTGCAGTTTTGTATTTAGGCTGGGTGTACATCTCTCGGCTCCACCTCCTCAGGTAGATCCCACCCCCATTTGTTAGACCCTGTCACCCGCAGGAACGCCTTAGTCGAGAGGGTTGATGGGGTCTACCAGAGGGGGCAGAGCCTAGTGCTGCACACCCCACCTATCTACATAACATCTGGGTGATCCACATTCCCCTCAGAGTGTGGCAGGGTGTGAATTATGGTTTTAAAACTAAACCTTTGAAAAATATTTCATGCTGAGCCTTTAATTTTAATAGCAGTCTCAGTATTCAAAATAGCTACTCAAGGCGGAGCCTGACAGCCGCGCTGACCGGTCGCACATCTTGTGGGCTCTGAGGAAAAATCGCTAAATTAGCCTCAAAGAGCCTAAATTGCTTGCTCCCAGCCTGACTTTTCGTTACCGACCTCTCCTGAAGACAGGACGGTGCTCATACTTTGGGTTTCAGACTGAGATCGGCAGCTGTAAGTGGGAGCAGACGTGTGGCCTACCAAAGGCCTTTTCACAGTAATTGCGGTGGAGGCGGCCGATCCCTCAGCATGTTGCTGCATACGAATCCCTAGACATGTCTGCCTAAAGATATTACGACCTCTTGTTATTACCCTATCCTAAAAAATGTGCAGACTTGACGACAATTTTATACACACCATGTTTATTGATGCATTAGACTGCCCTATCTAGCTACTGACGACACATTCCCCTCTGCAGGCATCGGCTAAGTGGCCCTGTCGATAGACTGCAGGTCCTCCACAGACCTAATGGTCTTGATGGATAAGATTCTATCAGCACTATGTTTTGGGTCTCACTCCTACTCCTATTAATACAATCCAGTAGCTAACACCCAGTGGCATTGCTTTTCCTATGTTTTCCACATGCTGTGTATACCTCAGTGTAAACCACATACCCTCCTCCCCCATATTGCTAGCCTAGAAATTGTAAGCTCTACCTATAAGCATTGTGTCTACTTCACCTAACATGCAGCAGCCTAACCTAACGTATCCCACACCCGATATACCTGGTCTAAGATATTTATGCTAACACAATCTTAAATGTTGAGACATATCCCTGTTCGTAGGCTTGAAGCAACCGTTAAGCATGTATATGACTTTAATATAGTAACAGGTATCTCAGCACTAGCAAGTTTCACATTACTTATATAGGCTATGATAGGTAGATTGATTCAACTCTACATGTGTTCATGCAAAAGTTCAGCATATTTCTTATCTTTACGCATGTTTCTTATAATATAAAATTGTGCATGTTCACTCTACTACCCCAATTGTAAAGATTGATATAATACCAGAGGATTGCCATTGGGGTACCTCCTGCTTGTATGTACCTATCTTATGCACTGTAAAAATATTTTAAAAAAGAAATAAATAGCTACTCAAAAGTATATATTTGTAGAAAGTATACCCATTAGAGTATTTAACTAGGATCATTCTGACAGTTTTCATTTAACCATTTCATCACCAACCCAGCCAAAACTGCCTGTTATATTTTATAAAAAATTTTCACTCACATTTAATTTTGGGGTTAATTTCACACGTCTGCTGAGGATCATTTATTTCAGAGTTCTTCTATTGTACTCTTATACAGAGCGCTTTGCAAGTTGAGTAAAAAGAAAATGGGTAGGTGAATAAAGGTGACTGTTCTAGATAGAGTGCAAGAGAATACAAAAAATGGACAACAATTCAATTAGCCTGCCTTTGGTGGGTCCTCACTCTTTTCTCAAGCTAGTTTTAGCTCAACTTGTCCCATTACAGAGAGACAGTTTGCGTACCAAAATGATGGGCAGTCCAAGCCTAAAATGCTGTTAGGCTCATTCTGCATGAAATATTTGAATACAACTCCAATTCATTTAATACAAGTATTTTATTAAAGCAAGCATGTCAAACTCGCGGCCCACAATGGACATCTTTGCGGCCCGGTGAGCCACGGGTACATGCTTGGTGTTCCAAGCAGAGTAGGCACCTGCTTTCCCCACATTGCAGGTGCCTACTCTGCTAACATCTACCCGGCTGGGGAGGAGAGGGAGAAGAGGAAGGTGGATGTAGCGAGGGAGGCCTTGCCAGACTCTTGTCCTAGGGGGCCCAGGAGTTGCCCAGGTAGCCACCTAAGTACCCCCTGAGACTGGCAGCACGGCACTTTCCGGGCGGGCGGCGAGGGAGCACTAATCCTCCTGTTCAGCTCCCTCGCACGCATCGCAGTGATGCCAGAGCCGGAATATGACGGCTCCGGCATCAGTACGCGGTGCACGAGGGAGCTGAACAGGAGGATTAGTGCTCCCTCGCTGACTGCAGTCACCGGCCGGCCGCCCAGCAGCCCCACTGGACCCCAGGAAAAGTGAAAATCCACCCCAGCATTCACAAAGGTAAGGAGGCCTGGGGGATTGAATATAAAAAAAAGTGAGTGTGTTAATGTGTGTATCTGTTAGTGAGTGTGTGTGTCTGTTAGTGTGTGTGTGTGTCTGTTAGGGAGTGTGTTACTATGTGTGTGTCTGTTAGTTTGTGTGTGTCTGTTAGGAAGACAAAGGAAGAAAGGCAGTCATTAAGGTGATGAGACCTTACGATGAGTGAATTGGTATTCGGAAAATCAAAATAAGTTTAAATACTAGATCTGAGAAAGCAGACATGATTAACCGAAACAAATTTGACACATTACCTAAACAAATTAGATATTTGCTGTTACAAAATTGGCATATATGTATACTCTTGGTTTGCACAACTCTTGATTATACGATTTTACGAAATTGCATATTTCCTTTATTCATGTGTGTTTCTCATTTGCTCTCATATCTCATATATAAAAACCAAACAAGTATTAAAAATAATTTATTAGAAAATAAAATGTGCTGACTGTGCAACATGCAAAAGGTAGAAATGTTTTACCAACTCTTTCTTCTTTACATCATTTTAAGGACTTTGCATACAGTGCCCTCCACTAATCTTGGCACCCATGGTAAATGTGAGCAAAGGCTGAGAATTTTTTTATTAATTAACCTTTTGATCTTTTGTTCCAAAAATACACAAAAATACTCTGCTTTCATGGATGTCAAACAATTGCAAACAACAGAGGTTTATAAAAAACAACACCACTTTTTTAAATATATGTGATGCACAATTATTGGCATTCCTTGCTACTCCCCTTTGCCGCGATAACAACTCTGAGTCATCTTGTATAATGTCTGATGAGGTTGAGGAATAGATGACAAGGGATATAAGACCATACCTCCACACAGAATCTCTCCAGATCCTTTAAATTTCGAGGTCGACACTGGTGGACTCTTCTCTTCAGTTCACCTTCAGTTGGCCTGGGATGGCCATGGCAGGACCTTAATGTTGTGTGCAGCAAACCATTTTGTGTTAATTTTGATGTATATTTTAGATCATTGTCATGCTGGAAGATCCATCCACTATCTATTTTAGGTTTTTTGGTAGGGACAGTCATGTGTCTGTTTAATGTCTGTTGATATTTGATCAATGATATCATCTATCTATCATCTATGACTTCTACAATTCTCCAGCTGTGATCCTTGAAGATGTTTTGGCCATCGTCTTCACAGTGCGTTGAGACAATATAGACATACGTCCTCTTCATTCTTTGATTCATAAAACTTCCAGTTGGCTGGAACTTATTAACCCTTTAAAGGACCACTATAGGCACCCAGACCACTTCAGCTCAATGAAGTGGTCTGGGTGCCAGGTCCATCTAGGTTTAACCCTGCCTGCTGTAAACATAGCAGTTTCAAAGAAACTGCTATGTTTACATATGGGTTAATCCAGCCTCTAGTGGCTGTCTCATTGACAGTTGCTAGAGGTGCTTCTGCGCTTCTCACTGTGATTTTCACAGTGAGAAGATGCCAGCGTCCATAGGAAAGCATTGAGAATGCATGCGCATTCAGCCGATGATGTCAGAAGGAGGAGGAGAGTCCCCAGCACAGAGGGAGCCCGGCGCTGGAGAAAGGTTAGTGTTTAACCCCTTACTACCCCTAGAGCCCGGCGGGAGGGGGTCCATGAGGGTGGGGGGTACCTATTAACACTATAGTGGTCCTTTAAGGACGGAGGCAATTGCACAAGTTCTAATCAAAACAAAACGTTAAAAAAAAACCTGGCATTTGACTATGTCTGTTCAAGCATAATCCACCCTTTTCATGTTAAGTGCACCCACACTTATTTTATATCATTTTGTTCGAGAAAAAAAGGGCTTTCATTTCACATTAAAATTTATATATGAAACATCATTTTTTTTTTAAATTCTTTATTTTATTTCACAGTCAACAAGATATACATATTGCGTATAATACATTCAATGAAGCATATCACTGCTTTTAATCTTCTGCATACATTGGTGGGATAGCGATATTGGCTGTGATTTTTTGTTTATGGTAATGTAGCTTGTTACTGCCATGGTCATGTCTCTAGCGGTGGTTGTGGTTAGTGTAGGTGTCAGGGACATGTATGGTATCAGAAATTGAGAGAGAGTGCGATATATTTCTATGGCGGGTTGGGTTCTGAGTGGGCACAGCTCCACTTGGTTGAGTGGGTGTAAGTGGTTCCAAGCATGGAGCTGGGGGGGGGGGGTAAGGTGTTCGTTAAGGAGCTAGTGTTTCCAAGTTTCGGCTTGTTTAGGTCTGGGAGGTGGTGGAGATGGGTACGGCCCACTGTTGATGCATGGCGTGGTATGTTGCGTGGTGTCTAAGAGGTGTATAAAACACAAACAAAAACAGAAACAGAGGGGGGTACAATACGAACGGTATAACTTATGCTGCATCTACAGTTTCTTAGCGTGAGGCTGGCCCTATGAGGTGCCTGTGCCTCATAACACAAAAAAAACAAGAGTTTAAGTAACCATATATAAAAGAAACTATATAAAAGAAAATATATAATTTCCAGAGTCAAGTAGTTGCACGGCTAGGTATGTTCCGATTTCCCGGGATGAACGGGGCAGAGTTGGCCGGGTCCCATGTTGTGGGTGCCGGTGTAGCTGCGTGGTTCAGGCCCAGAGTGGTCAGGGTTGCCTCTATCTGCGATGCCTCCGCTACCTTGATCTCCGTGTTTTGGTGCTGGATAATTAGCATGTGTGTTGGGCCCCATCGGTACTTGATTCCTTTTGTTGATAGTATGGATGTGAGGGGTCTTAGCGTCTTCCGCCACTGAAGTGTCGGTCGGGAGAGATCTGAGTAGAAGGTAATGTCCATTTCCTCAAAGCGGAATGGGGGTTTCCCCCTCACTGCTTTCATGATGGCTGCCTTATCTTGGCCATTTTGGAATTTGACCAGTAGGTCGCTGGTGTTGGAGGCCGCAGCTGCAGGAGGCTTGGGGAGCCAAAACATCCCCTCTAGTGTGATACCTTTCGCTTGTTTGGGTGATAACAGGGCTGTTAAGAGCCTACGCAGGCAGTGAGGCAGTTCTGCTTGTGTGATATTGTCCATGAGGCCCCTGATCTTCAGGTGTTTCCACCTTCTCTTGTCCTCCATTGCTGCTAATTGGTGACTCAGAGTGGTGTGAGGGGCAGTGAGAGTGGCAATCTGATTCTACAGCTCTAGGATGTGGGCTGCATGCGTTGTGGTTGTCTGCTCAATTGTGTTTAGGCGCCCGTTAAACCCTTTGAGGTCTTCTCTCACCTGGGAGATTTCTGAGGAGAGGCTGTGGCGTAGGTCCGCCAGGAGGCCGGTAAGTATCCCTGTGGTGAGCGGTTCTGACCCTTTGGCTGCTGGCTGGGCAGATGTTGGAGGGTTGATTCCCTGCTCTTCTATATTGTGGAGGGAATAGTCAGCCGAGTCATCGGAGAAATCTCCCATGTCCGCCGCCATGTCAGTTCTCCCCATGCCATGCGGCCCCCTCAAGAGGTCGCCGATATCTGCACAGAATCTTGGTCGATCCGGACGGGGTTTTTTAGTTTTTCTCCCCATCGTAAGGAGAGCTGTCCGAAGCTTGTTGGGGGGTGTTATACCCCTGTTTTCAGCATGATTCGGGCGTTTTTCCTGCCCGTTTGATGGAGCTCAAGAAGAGAGCGACCGTTGCCGTCGGGTGCTAGCTCCGCCCCCTCATAAAACATAATTTTATTTGAATAAATTCTAAAAAAGTGTGAGAAATTAAGAAATGTTATTTTTCATGTTCTGCATGACATTTTAACTGTGAATGTCATAACACTGTTAACTTTTACAGCAATAAAGCACACATATTTGTATTCAGCAATGTCTCACAAGTACAACATCACCTCCTATGTACAGGATTAATGCGGTTTTGGAAACTTACATGGTCAAATATAGGACTTTCCCCTTTTCCATTTCCGCACATTGAAATTTGCCAGATTGGTTTGTTGGTCCTACGTTGCCTTTGAGACCACATTGCAGCCCAGAAATGAAAAGTAACCCCATCATAGCATACAATTTGGAAAGGTAGACAATCCAGGGTTCAAAATGGGTTATGGACAGTCTTTTTTACTAGCCACTTAGTCACACACGCTAGCCAAATTTAGCATCCATGTCTGTTTTTTGCCTTTTTCACAAAACAATTGCCTTTTCACCAATGATGTCATCAGCATTATACATTTTACTTCTCTAAAACACTCATATTTGTGTTCAGTAATAACTCATGTGTACAACAGTACCCCCATGTCCAAGTTTTATGGTGTACTGAAAAGTGACAGGGTTCAATGTAAGGCTTTCCGATTTTAGTTTTTTCCCATTGAAATATGCCAGATTGGTTGAGTTGCCTTTGAGACCACATGTCAGCCCAGGAATGAAAATTAACCCTATCATGGCATTCTATTTGGAAAAGTAGACAATTCAAGGTATTCAAAATGGGGTATGTCCAGTCTTTTTAGTAGCCACTTAGCCACAAACAGTAGCCAAGGTAAGCATTCATATTTTTTGTTGTTGTTGTGTTTTTTCACACAAAAACTGCACATTTATTGATGATATAATCATCATCATACATTTTACTATTTTAAAACACTAATTTCTGTTTAGCAAAGTCTCCCAAGTACAATAGCATCTCCGATGTACAGGTTTTATGGTGTTTTGGAAATTTACTGGGGCAATATATGGCCAACCCATTTCAGTTTGCAGATGGGTTTTCTGAGTTTATGTTGCCTTTATGAGACCATATGGCAGCATAGGAATGAGAATTACCCCTATCATGGCATAGCATTTGCAAACGTAGACAACCTAGGGTATGCCCAGTCATTTTTAGCAGCCACTAAGTAACAAACCCTGGCCAAAGTTAGCATTCATATTTTCTTTTTCACTGATGATTTCATGTTTGTGTTCAGCGAAGTTTCTCGAGTACCACAGTATCCCCTATGTACAGGTTTTATGGTGTTTTGGAAAGTTACATGGTAAAATATAGAGCTTGCAAATTAACTTTCTGGACTTTTTGCCTGGGTTGTCAGACAGGTCACTCAAATTATAATTCATAAAATTGCCTGATTACATAAATTTATTCGATAAATATATATCTTAAACAAACATTTTTTAACATATATCATATATAAAATTTGGCAATTTAAGATCAGTATATATTCACATTAAAATATGTTTAGATTTATATATAAATATGTTATGTATATTTATTATTTCATAATATTAAGTAATATATATGTAAAGTATTTTAATATATAATACATATGTCATAAGTGTATATATATATGTATAATACATTAATATAATATTTGTATTATTTTATATTAAACATATACAATAAATATATATATATATATATATATATATATATATATATATATATATAGAATGTATTTTAACATCTTTTATAAATATATTTTTTATAATTTTTATTTACTTTTTGGGCACTTTGGGGTACTGCTTGACAACCCAGGCAGTCCCACCGGAGGCAGCTGCAAGCTACCTGTTGCGGCCATGTGATCATTGTAATCACATAGCCTTAGAGGGCCAGAGCTGCTGCAGGGGGACTGCCTTGGTTATCAGTCAGTGCCCCCGACCGGGATTGTCGGTCTTGGTAAGTGCAGAGCGGCACATCGGGCGTACTGTTGCCTTGCGGCGTTTAGAGCCCCCTTTTAAAGGACGGCATAGTACTCCTGCCATCCTTAAGGGGTTAATTATTGCACACCTGATAATCCCGGCAATGGGCGCCGGGTGAAATGTGCGTCGGGTGCTTACCTGTGTATTTCCCTAACTGGGAGGCTCTTAAAACTTGACTCGAATAGCAGAGAAACTTTTGATATCTCTAGCCTCCTGAGTAGGGGATACATGGACTTTTCTCTGTTTTTTCCGAATAGGGTTCCCACATTTCCTTCGTGTTATTTATCTTAATTAACCTTATATTATTATTTATATAGCGCCATCAGATTCCGTAGCGCTGTAGAATGGGTTTCACTTGATCATCTGGTTTGCAGCATGGAGGGAACATGTCCCGGCTGACAAATACGTAGGTACTAGTTAATTTGCTTATATTTAGACTATAACAGAGCCCAACCGGCACATGCACCTTCCCTGTCTGAGTCGCAAATATATTGTTTTCTAAATACACAGAATAATCTTATGAAGTACTTATTTTGCAGAACTTTGGATACGACGCAGCAATTTGTCATAGAGCCATAAATGGCAGTTCAGTGACATCTAGTGGTTGACTGGCAACATTGTTATCTACTTACTAGGAGATACTTTTTCAAAGTTTGTTAGTCCATTGAACTACCTCTCACATATATTCAGTATCCTTTTGAGAAGAACCGTATATTTTTATACTTTTGGTTTTATTTTATTTTTTTCTATCATCTAGGATTATTTTCTCTCCTCAATTTTTGCATAGCAAGTACTATTTTGCATTACCCATTCAGTACTTCCACCCTATATTGGGTACTATTTTAATCAGATATATTAAAAGTTATTTTTAAACATTTATTATTTCGCCACAATCTCCCTATTTATGGTTAATTATGGCCCTGATGATGGAAATGGGAATTTTCAATGCTTTTGCGATTTTCTTATAGTCATTTTCCATTTTGTGAAACTCAACCTTTTGCCACACATCAGCCATTTTCTTACTCAGTGTGATGACTGACTAAGTGAGTTTGCCCCATGTGTTAAATTACCTTATATTGATAGCCCTGTGAAACAGGAAGTCATGGTTGAGCAATTTCCTGTTCCTAATCACTTTAAAATATTAAAGAGAATATTCTTCAGATATATTTTTCTTATATGAATTTATAGGGATGCCAAGAATTGTATCACACACGTATTTTTTTTGATAAACCTGTGTTGTTTGCAATTGTTTAATATTTTGTGTTTCAACAAAAGATCAAAATAATTTTTTCATTTTTTTTTTTTTTACGGCCTTCTTTGCTCATATTTACCAAAGGTTCCAATATTAGAAGAGGGTACTGTATTTATTAGTTAAATCTCAAATGAAATCTCAGTTGGGGACAGAAAGTTAAAAGCTTGGCTGTTAAAATTGCTTAATAGATTAAATGAGCAGAATTGTGGTACATGATCTTCAGTCCCAGCTTCAGTGAAATGGGCAGAGAGATGTGTACGGCTCTCTGTAAACTTTAGAGTGGAATATGGCTTGATGAGGATTAAGCTAACTTTTAATCTACAAATTTGTTTGCGATTTCACAAGTACACTGTATAAATGTGATGTATACTATCTGGAGGTGAATTTGTCATAGACACTCAGAAAATGTTGTGTAAACTCAAACCAAGATCATATCACAGCTGTATGCTTGTCGCATAATCTGCAACCTCCTGTCCACAGCAAGCAATAAAATAACCAGTTGGAAATATTTTTTCATACAAAACTGTGGAAATGTGCAGTAACCTTTCTGAAACTCATTTTAATCATCTACACATTAATAAAATAAAAAAATTGTAGCTGCAATAAGGGCACTAAGCAACATAATTACTACATTTACTATAGCAGTTGTTTCCCAGAGCAGTGTTACCCACTGCTTAAGGCACACCAATAACCTGGGTTTTGTTGGTTAGGTTTATTCACAAAAAAAGTAACTGTAGTAAAGGTATATCTGAACGAAAAAAGGCAAACATAAAAACCTCCAACTTGGCTATGGTCAAAGCTCTGCTATTTTGGCCTTTATTTTGCAATTAAGTTTTAATTTGCTACAATATGGAAAGCAAACATCCTGTACCTTGTGGATTGAGTTTTATAATTCTATTTTTAGATAAATATTTTCTACTTAAAGGAACACTATAGTCACCTAAATTACTTTAGCTAAATAAAGCAGTTTTAGTGCATAGATCATTCCCCTGCAATTTCACTCAATTCGTCATTTAGGAGTTAAATCACTTTGTTTCTGTTTATGCAGCCCTAGCCACACCTCCCCTGGCTATAATTGACAGAGCCTGCATGAAAAAAAAACTGGTTTCACTTTCAAACAAATGTAATTTACCTTAAACAATTGTATCTCAATCTCTAAATTGAACTTTAAATCACATACAGGAGGCTATTGCAGGGTCTAGCAAGCTATTAACATAGCAGGGGATAAGAAAATATTAAACAGAACTTGCAATAAAGAAAGCATAAAAAGGGCTCTCTTTACAGGAAGTGTTTATGGAAGGCTGTGCAAGTCACATGCAGGGAAGTGTGACTAGGGTTCATAAACAAAAGGATTTAACTCCTAAATGGCAGAGGATTGAGCAGTGAGGCTGCAGGGGCATGTTCTATACACCAAAACTGCTTCATTAAGCTAAAGTTGTTCAGGTGACTATAGTGTCAGGAACACAAACATGTATTCCTGACCGTATAGTGTTAAAACTACCATTTAGCCCCCTATGACCTCCCTAAATATGGTAAAATCTTACTTGTACTCAAATCTGCTCCTGACCTGCTTGCTTGGCTGACATCATCAGAGGTAATTATGTGAGCCAATCTTAATGCTTTCCTATATTATTGGCTACGCGTGTCAAGGAGGCAGATCAGCAACAGAGCCAGAACATGTCAAACACAGCCCTGGCCATTCAGCATCTCCTCATATAGATGCACTGAATCAATGCATCTCTATGAGGAAAATTCAGTGTCAGCATGAAGAGGGTTGAGACACTGAATGGCAGCACTGCACACTGTGCAACACTGCCCCCGGAACTCCCTCTAGCAGAATGTGACGGACCGGCTGGCACTCCGACCGAGTACCTCCGCCAATCGATGCTCCTACTGCTTGCAGAGGACTCCAAACACTCCGACACCATCAGCACTGCAGACTTATCCCATCCCCCAAGCATGAGCCAAGGCTTCAAGAAAGGGTCAAGCAGGTCTGTTTAATGAGCACACAAAAGCAACAGCACTCATGCAGCAAAATAACTCCTCCTCAGAGGAAAACAAAATGACAGTTAAAAGGGTCAGACAGAGTTTGACAATATGACAGTTATTAAGGGTTTAAACTGGTGTTCTAAGAGGGGAGGGGGGAATAAAACAGTCAAACAAAGTCCATAAAACAGGGGTTTTCTTCACACTCTGCATCCGAAGTGCCATAGCAAAACTTCAGATCCTTTGTCAGAGCGTTTAAAGGGCCAGAACCAGTCTAATAAAATCCACTATGCCCAAATAACGAATTTAAAGGGCAAAATCTTCCAGGGGCCATAGTCGCAGGGAAGGAGGCTGGCAATTAGTCCTCTCCAGGTACAAGTGGCGAAGAGCACTTCGTCACACAGCCATCTGAGGACTGGCCCGTGGAGTTATCCCTAGGCTGTAATGTAAACACTGCATTTTCTCTGACATTGCTTACTGCAAAAAGCCTGAAGGGAATGATTTTACTCACCAGAATACAATAAGCTGTAGTTGTACTGGTGACTATAGTTTCCCTTTCACAGAGCTGTGCTTCTCACCCCAGCAATTGCTTAAAATAACAATAGAACAGGTGGAAGAGGTGGAATGTTCATTCACTGGTATTCTGCTGAAATGTGAATAGACAAACCAAGCAAGTAAAATAATGAAACAATAAAAATAATTCTTTTTATAGCATGTTTATTAAATAAAAGCTTATTAAACATATTTCAAAAACAAAAAAGGCAACTCCATACTTGCATTAAAAAAAGTTTTTATAGTAACCTTCTGTGTACTAGAATGTGAGTGGGAGATCAACTACCAAAATCTCATATGTAACTTTCCCCAGATGTATCAGTGAAATAAACAGTCGTGTCCATGAATTTGTGTGAAAGGCCGCAGACCATCAGGAACCATAAATAAAAAAAGTCTTGTTTTGCTCACTCAGCAGTGTTTGAACCAGTATCTATTAAGAGAAAGGAAACAAAAAAATAAAACTTGAATATACACAGAAAATGGGAGGTTTGCAAGTATCAGAATATCGCCACTGTGTGTTGCATTATATATAAAAAAACATAATGATACCCTGGTGCACACCACGTAATATAAATATAAAAAGAAAAATGAAGGCGCACTCAAGGAAATTTTCAAATAGTAGATATTTACTTAGGTGTCTTCTTTACATAACGAACAAACAGTCCCGATCAACATTTCGACCCTCACGGGGTCTTTCTCAAGATCAAAGTGCAGTTTTTCAAAGTTGTTTTCTTAAACTTTTTATTTATTTTTTTATTTAGTGCATCACCTAATTTTTCATTCAAGCTGAATAGCTCTCCTTAAGAACTAATATGTTCAAAAGTAGTCCACGTTGTTGATATTTATATTGTTGGTCATTAGATCATGCCTCCCCCCCACCCCCAAGATTAGTATACGTTATATACATTCATTATTTGTTGCTATGGCGAGATGAGGTCTCTTCCTGCATCTAGCTTATGTCAGTTGCCCTAGCTAGTAGACTGTATGCTCAGTATATTTGAGCTCATATGTATTTTGTAAGACCATATTTTTGAAGTAGATACATTCAAATTCTCTTTTTTCATTATATGGCTCGGAATGGCATTTAGTGCTCCAGCCCTGCTTAAGTTAACTTGTGTTTTTGTCCAGATAACTACTTTTGTATGAATTGTAAAGTATGCTTCTGATTAGATAGCTTACCTTAATATTTTTTGTAAATATGTATATTAACTTAATACCAATCAAAGGTAACCTCTTTTTACAGAGGGGTGTGTGTAACAAAGTGCTTAAAAGATGAAAGTGATTTACAGGCAGCTCTATACACTTGTGTGGAAATATCCTCTATTCCACTTAACAAAATTGTAGATTTTAGTGCGGTGTAAGTAACAGGGACCTGTGAATCTTTGTGAATTACTCCAAATCGAAGTAGAAGGGTGGTGCTACCATTATAAGCACACAAGCCTCAATACGGAGCCAGTGTTTCTATATACAGGCTCCTTGAAATGTGAGTGTACAATTCATCATGACATCATTATAATTATTGCATTGCCACTTTAAATACCATCTGCACTATATTGTACTTTTTTGTATTTTTCTTCACATGAACTTTATACTGCATCATTGAATGAAATAACGTTTGGTAAGCTGTATATGTGTTTGAGCGCTCCACTTACAGGTGTAGGTCCCTGTTACTTACACCGCACTAAAATCTACAATGTATATTAACTTGTACATATAGTCACATCTCTGCCTTATAGTGATGGGGGTTTCATTCACGTAAGCACATTTTGTTTTACTTGTCAACCACACGGTTTTGACAGTTTTCTCTCACATATCTTTCTCTCTTTCCTTATTGGGCAGATGTATTGGTTTCTACATGTACTGTATATACATTTTTGTATTGTCCTTCTTGGGCTTAGTTACATCTTCTATCTTTCATATCATATCACTTCACTACATTTACACCTGATGTTGGCACTTTTTATAATCACAGTAATAGACCAATTGTATCTTAGCACTTTTGGTATTACATGTTTATAGCGTCCTATGTCACCACGCACTGTGGTAGTCACGTGTCACGTGTCCCGCGTGAGCATTTCCGGGTTCGGGTACATAGTGGATCACAACACGGATTGGTAAGTCACTTAGTTCTTTTCTTATATATTATCACCTACACTGCACGTTTTTGCATTCCTAAATCCATCTATTTTTTGTGGTATTGTCTATATAGAGAGTTTGGGGTCCTAATCTCCAATACCAGCACCACTGACTCTTGAGTTCCCCCTTATACCCTATTTTTGATAACACATATTAAACTTACAAAATAGTCTTTTGGCATAAGCTTAGGTAAAGAAAGTTAGCACATCAGACAGACTGCAATGAGTTTATTGTGATTCTCAAGCCAATCAATAAAGCAAAAACCTAGGCAGACCATCTGAAACTACTCACATAAGCAGTGGCGGAGGAGCATTCAGAACTGCAAAAAGCTAGATTACCTCTCATATATCCAGTAAATGCCATAGAATAATAATAATAATAAAAAAAAGGAACACAAAAAACATCAGGATAATGTCCAAATCCTTCACAACCCAAAAAAATAAATAAATAAAAACACAAGAAAATAAAAAACACACTTACTTTTTCCATCACAGGCTACAATTTTTACTTTATCCACCTTCACCAAGTCAGTCACTTCTCTGAACTCCACATCATTCAACACGAACGTCCAGACATTATCACAAAATCGGTATGTATTTAATGAACCCTAAGGAGAGAGAAAATAAAAAATGAAATTTCAGTTTAGCTGAAAGAACACACAAGAAATGTTAAAGGGAAAGCTGGTTTGAAACCAAACATGTTCCTAGTAGTTCTTACAAATTAAAAATTTGCAAACCTTACGACAAAAAGAACACACATTCCCCTGACTTTACATTCTTGGTCTAAATGTTGAGTACTAGATGTCCACTCAAAACCGCTTTAAACCCTTTTGTGATATAAGATGTACATGCTCATAATTGGTTATCATGCCTTAATATTAAATAACCTCTTCAACTATAACTATAACAAATGCGGAGATCTAGACACAGCATTATCAGAGTTGTTTGCTTCGTGAGTAAGCTAATCCAGAGAAATCCAGTAAGAGCCTTTCCCAGTAGTATGATTGCCATGAGAGTCAATCACAATGATTGCAAAGTTTTACTAGCAAGTCACAATTTTCAAACCCTGGTTTTGAAAATTCCAGATCCACTACTTCTGCTAGTTGCAATATGTTGTATTATACAAAGTGTCACCAAGATGTCACTAAACAATTTAGAACTTATAATCACCAAAGACACATAAAACTTGGAGTCTGGTTGGTGTCTTCACCTTCCAGGCTCCTAGCTAGAGTGCAGCGCTAGATCAGTGAATTCAAGGTGTACAAACAGCAACTATTGCTACATAGACACTTACCCATTTGTGCCCACGGAGTGTATCCAGCAGCTAAATTGAATATAAACTAAAGAATTTAAAACGCCATTATTTTGTCACACTGTGCCTTATATAAATTCATAACTTATATTGCTAAAATAATTTTCAAGGTTTACTTTCTGTACTTTACAATGATTATGATGATTTTGTACTTGACAATGATTTGCAGCTGAGCTACAGTGTTCTTAATATTAAGGGGCTATTTTTTTTCTCCTGCCATTCTTAATGTGACATTATAGAACAGATATTCTTTGGCTTCACTAGTTACAAAATTACAAATTATAAAACTATGGCAATTCTTTTTTCCATTTTTTTTTTTTTTTTGGTGGTACTAAACTATAAAGGATTTTTACATGTAGATTACTGCAAGAAAGCCTTATCTGTGTTTTTCATATATATATATATATATATATATATATAAAAATTGTTCCATTTTCAATCAGATGTTAAAGTGAACCAGTTATGAATACTTTATCTTCCCTGCAATAGCTCCCATATACATTGTATGCACTATATATCACAAAGATACACTGTGTATTCAATGTAAAATAGAGTTAATCACATTTCCTCTGTTCTATCTCCAGTTTGTGTAACACCCATCTCATGGCTGACCTCTGCTCCGCCTCAGTTAATTTTTTATTTGCCCTGCTTGGGATACATCCCAAGAAAATATATCTCATTAGTGACGGAACGCTGGCTACGCTGCTAGAATGCAACGTTCCTATACTCCTTAGCCAGGGCTAGAAGCGCCAGCTAGAACGTTTCTATAGCAACCGCACGCTACGGGAGGAGAGCAGAAGGACATCCTGTGGGAGATCTTTTCTGCGTTCCATGTCAATCAAAAATAGTTTTTTTCTCCTAATCTATACTCTGCTAGCAACATGAATAGTTAAGATTGTACGCTCAATTTAAATTGTATCAAAAAACAAAATCTTAAAAAAATTAAGTGAATATTTTATAAAGATAAAGGACCTCAGAGAGTGACAAGTATACTTTAGTATGCTAAGCTGAGGTAAACATTTCTAACATAATTACAAATCTATACATTTGCTTGCCTCTTTGCTCAAACAGCAAAGATCATGGATAAAATGGTCTACAAAATTAAAAACCTGACTGTCATGCTATTTATGAAAGGTCCTATAAGTTTTTGCTATAGATTGATTGCAAATGTGTGCACTGCCATCTAGTGGCAGCTAAATGAAAACCCAGTGTACTATAAATTATATTTTCTTTACAAGCTTATCGGTGAAAAGCTAGGAAATGTACCAGAAAATTTGTACACAGTAAAAGTAATAGGCATTTCCAGATCTGGTTCTTAATTTGCCTGTTTAATAGGAAATTAAAAGATTAACATGAAAGTCATTACGCTACTAATATAAAAATGTGTTGTGTAAAAGCCATGATAGATAGAGACAAGGTTTTTGCTTTGGGTCTTAATTTGCGGTAATAAAGTTGTAATACATACACAGGAAACAGACATTTTTTAATGCATTATATACACTGATCAGTCACATTAAAACTACCTGCCTAATAATTTGTAAGTTCCTCTTGTGCTGTCAAAACAGCTCTGATGCGTCGAGGCATGGAATGCACACGACCTCTGAATGTGTCCTGTAGTAACTGGCATCAAGACATTATTGGATCAACAGCAAAAACATATGTAAGGAAGGCTGAACTTGATGGACGCAAGTCTCTTTTCAGCTATGTAACAGATCCTTTACGTCCTGCAGGTTGCGAGGCAGGGCTTCCATGGATTGGATTTGTTGTTCCATTATATTCCACATATGCAACATCGTGAAGTCATTGCCACGTTCCTCAAACCATTCCTAAACAATTTTTGTAGTGTGGCAGAGTGCATTATCCTGCGTAAATAGGCCACTGCCATCAGGGAACACTATTGCCATGAATGGGTGTACACGGTCTGCAACAATCTCTAGGTAGGTGGTACGTGTCAAAGTAACATCCACATGAATGCCAGGACCCAAGGCTTTCCTGCAGAAAATTGCCCAGAGCATAACACAACCTCCACCAGCCAGCTTTCTTCCCACAGTGCATCCTGCTGCCATCTATTCCCCAAGGTAAACGATGCACCTAGCCACCCACCTGATATAAAAGAAATTGTGTTCCGACCAGGCAGTGTAGCCATTGAAGGAGCCTTTGGCGGTGGACAGGAGTCATCATAAACATTCAGGCCGGTCTGTGGCCAAACAGTCGTATACGCTACAAACTGCACTGTATGTTGACACCTTTCTATCATGGACGGCATTAAGTTTTTGAGCAATTTGAGCTACAGTAGCTCTTTTGTGTGATTGAACCAGACGGGCTACCATTCACTCCCCATGTTCGCCAATGACCATGATGCCAGTTCAAGGGTTGTCTCTCCTTGCACCAGTTTTGGTTGGTATTAACCACTACACAGCAGGAACACCACTCAAGTCTTGCTGATTTGTAGATGCGCTGACCCAGGCTTCTTGTCAAAGTCATTTAGATCTTTTTGCTTGCCTGTTTTCCATAATTCCAACAAATGAAATTCAAGAACTGACTGTTTACTTGCTGCAAAATATACCCATTGACAGGTGCCACTGTAGTGATATGATCAAATTTTATTTACTTCACCTGTCACTGGTTTTAATGTTGTGGCTGATTAGTGTAGACAACACATTAACCCCTATCGTTAAGGACGAATGACGGAAAATTTCAGTAATTTACTAAAGTTAACCCTAGATCGAGGGGTTAACGCTTCTCTGGTCTGCCTCGGTATTAGAAGCAGACCTGGAGCACACGATCCCGCTGTCCCTACAGCTGTGGTTGCTCTGACAGAGTGAGCACACGTGTTGCAGCGACTCCTGGTCCGCCTGCCTGCCTGCGCTTCCACGGTCAATGTGAAGTGCAAGGAGACGGATCAGCAGTGATCCCTCTAGCATGTAAGCTCATTGAGCAGGGCCCTCAACCCCTATGTTCTTGTGTGTCCAACTTGTCTGGTTACAACTACATGTTTGTTTGTCCACCCGCTGTAAGCGATGCGGAATTTGTTGGAGCTATATAAACATAATAATCTTCTCCCTGTAAAAAACTAATCAAATAAAGTTAGTTTAAAATCCCACCCCCCTCTTTACCAAATAAATAAATAAAAAAAATAACCCCTTTCCTGACATCAGATCACTGACTACAGTGATGAAAATACAGATAACAGTATTATACTGTGATCTGATTTTATTTAAATCCCTAAGGGTTAACTTTTTTTTTTTTTTTAACCCTGGGGGTTCATTTTCTTAATTTAATTAATTTGGGTGGGAGCTGGGGTGGGTGGGTGGGTGGGAGTTATGGGGAATTTACTGTTAGTGCTGCTTACAGCTAGTTAGGGTTTAACGGTAAAAAAAAAAAAGTAAAATTTTTTAAACAAGTCTTAAAAAAAAAAAAATCTACCAAACAGTCCTCTAAGGCACTGAATATATGATTATGAATTATATGTTTATTTTAAGAGATGATGGCGATTGCAAACTGGCCCTGCTTGGGTACACTTTCCCAAGTAAAGCAATGCTCCACAATGACACCAACATGCTAAGTTTACTGTCAGCATATCTCCGTCAGAATATTTGTGCCAAAAAACAGGGGAACTGCATGCAGGTCTTATACCAACAGTTGATTGATGGATGTTTTTTCTTCATAAAATCTTTTTTTTTTTCATTTCAATTCAATTCAATTAAAAATGCGTGTGTATGATGGCAGGTAACCTTTAAAAGATATTCTGAGAATATAACATTTAAACTTTATAATAAAACTTCTTCATCTTAAACATTCAATCCTTACCCTGAAGTTGACTCTGTTCCTGACTCGCTGGGCCAATGCAGAATTAATAGCTTTGTCAAACTGCAAAAGTACTTGAAGAGCAAGCTGAGGGTTAATCTGTTGAGACTGAAGAAAAATATATATATCAAACGATTTACTTAATAAACATTTTTTTGCCCACACTTGACATTCTTGTTTTATATAGTCAACTGAACAGTAAAATAAGCTGACAGCATTTGTACTTTTAACTCTTAGCATATGATCAGCGCCAGATTTGCATTGCCAAAGGAGATGCCTGTCCACTCTATCAGTGTAGTATATGCAGGATATATGGAGACGCTGAACATAGAGTGGGAAGCAACTATAGTGGCCATCTCAGTGACTCTCACTAGAGATGTTACTAAGCAGCAATGCAATGTAAAGTGTACCTGCCATTTTTAAAAATGCTCTGAAAGGGTAGGGTTTACACTGAAAAATAAGAATTGTATTTTTAGCGTTGAAGATAAAGCTTTGTTAGTTCAAAAAACATCCTGGCTACTACATTTTATAGCTGGCTAGTAGATTAAAAACAAATTCGTCAAACCCTGTGTTCTCACTTAAGTTATCATCTGCAGGATTATTAAAATTCTGAAATTTACAAATAAATGAAAGAGTGTAATACCTGTATTAGCTCATCCAGACTCTCCTGAAGACTGTTTCCTAATGTGGTATTCCTATACAATTGGTAAGCCATGTTTGACGAAAGTCAATTATCAGACTAGACAATTTTACTTTCTGTGATGTCCCAACAGTGCCGCTGCTAAAAAAAAATAAAAATATACAAAATAATAGCATGGTTTCAAAAAGATTGATCACTACCCTAATTTTAAATAACAGACAATGAAATGTTTTGTTTGCCAAGATCTAAAGCTTGCCTATTTAGATATAACAGTGAGTGAAAGCAAATACCTTATCAATAAATTTTTAAGTGCCAAAGATGATATTCACGAAAAGGTAGGATTCTAAAAAAATAATATCAGAAATATATAACAGACAAAATTGGCCAAGGTCCAATATTTCTATGAAAATCTGAACAATAACATCTCAAACCCTAGAAACTTTTGGAAAGTCATAAATAAACTACAAACTCCCCCAATCCACTCCCAACCCTCCACTGTCAAAGTGGGTAACCAAACCCTGCAACTTCCCTTAGATGTAGCAAATGCCTTTAACAATTATTTTGTCGGATGCTCTACTGCCCTGATTGCCAAGCTAATAAATGACACGCATCCTGAAACTACAAATGTGGATCAGGCCCCACTAAATTTGCAAAGGCCCAATTTAGACAAATTCATTTTTAGACCTGTACCTATTAGTGTCATTAAAAAACATCTTAATAATCTAAAAATGAAAAACCAGTCAGGACCTGATCAAATCCCAGCAATGCTGTTGAAGCTCAGTGGGCCGGCAATTGCTAAACCCGCCTCAACTCTAATTAACGTATCCTTGGTGTCTGGATACATACCCAAACTTTGGAAGACTGCGAGAGTAGTGCCTATCCATAAAATTGGTGACACTACTTTGATTTCTAACTATCGCCCAATATCATTGCTCCCGGTATTGTCAAAAATCTTAGAAAAATGTGTCCATACGCAAATTTTTGAATACTACCAACAATTAAACTATCTGACTCCTGATCAACCAGGCTTTCGCCAGAATCACTCCACTACAACTGCCCTCTTAAAAGTTTGCAATGACATCCAAACTGGGATCGAACAAGGAGCCCTAACTGGAGCTATTTTCCTTGATTTTGCTAAGGCCTTTGACACAGTAGACCACGACATTCTACTGCACAAACTCAAAAACTCAGGTATTGGTGATCGTTCACTAACCCGGTTTAGATCATATGTATCAGATCGCTCGCAATATGTGTCCATTTCTGACAGCGACTCCCTCCCTTCTCCCAATCACTTGCGGTGTTCCCCAAGGTTCCATTCTCGGCCCCCTACTATTTACATTATTTATAAATGATCTGCCTAATGTCTGCTAATCCTCAAATGTACACATGTACGCAGATGACACAGAAATCTATGCGAGCAAATCCAATTTACCGCAACTTGAGGCTGTGCTCCAAGACCAGTTTACAGAGGTAGAAAAGTGGATCACAAAAAACAAACTCTTGCTGAACACTGACAAAACTGTCACAATGATCTTTGGAACAGTACCTAAATTACACAAATTACACAATTTCCACCTATCCATCAAAACAAATTCAAATGGCACACTGACCAGAGTCCACTCTTTCAAATACTTGGGTATGATATTAGACCCCAATCTATATTTGGCCTGCACATAGAAAAGCTTGCATCTAAACTTTATCCAAAACTAGGAGCCCTGTACAGACACAAATCCTGCCTAAGGCCTACAGTAAAGGAAAAGATTGTACAGCAAATGCTGATGCCAATCATTGATTATGGGGATGTAGTATATGCATCTGCATCACAATCCCACATTAATAAACTCAACACATTGTATAACTCGTTCTGCCGATTTGTGCTACAATGTAATTACAGGACCCACCATTGTGACATGCTAAAAGAACTAAACTGGCTGTCGCTGGAATCCAGACGCACACTTCATCTTTCCAGCCTTGTGTTTAAGAGCTTTTCTGGAACATTCCCACCCTACCTGAACAAAATGCTTTCCCCAGCTGTTCCCACTTCCTATAAGCTCCGATCCAGTACCAACACTTTACTTAGTCTACCTCAATACAAAAAGAAAGAGGCCAGAGCACCGCAATTGTGGAACGACCTCCCGCACAATTTAAAATCTTCCCTAAGCCTAAAGTCCTATAAGAGATCCCTCTCTACATACCTCAAAACAGAATGCACCTGTCATGGTTGATTATATATTTCCTACCTGTTCTATGTTAAATTTGTATTTATTGTGTATTAATATTGTTTTTGTATTTTATTGTATCCTAATGTAACAATGCAATGATTTGTGGACCCAGGACATACTTGAAAACTAGAGAAATCTCAATGTATATTTCCTGGTAAAATATTTTATAAATAAATATGTTACTAAACCCCACAGTGATTCGAAACCAAAACCATGGTCAATTATGCTGTGCAATATATATATGAAAGGAAAAAGAAATATAAAGCAAAACAAGATGGGGGGAAAAGAAAGTGAAAGTAGGGGGAAATAAACAAATGACAGAAACAACAGATTAAAGTGTGCAGGGTTACGTGGTTGTCACAAAAAAGTTGCTAAAAGGTAAGGCACCCACAGCTGTGGGCTCAACCCTCAGCAAAGGAAGAGTGAGTAAAGTCTCATAACATAGAAAGTAATTTACACCAGTGAGTGGTTGCCTCGCCTCCCCCTGACAGTCCAGGATTTACAGATTACCCAGTTGTATCTAAGGTGTTGGGCCTGGTTTGGGAACCACTGTGTAAGGTCTTATCAGGGCACATTTCTATCTAGACATGGGTAACACTGTAGAGTTGCAAAGAAAGTGTAGCCAAGTTTGTAGGGGGTGGGGAGGTAACGACAGAGGCTCAGGATAAAGCAAGCACATTCTAATGAATGCCTAGTGCCAGGGGTGAGCAGGGCAGCCTTGCATTTCAGATATTGGATGCCCACCCCAGTCCTAAACCAGCCCACACACATAGCCCTGCGGGGACTGCAATGCTCACACAGACTGGGCAGAGACCCCCTCCCTACACTCAGAGCGCCTGCTGCCTGCTCAATGGATCCCAGAGAACAGCCAGCGTCTCCGTGTGTATCATATAACACAGCCCTGCGTGCTGGCACTATGGAGACATTGGGAGAGGGGACATCGAGCAGCTCGCTCTCTCTCTCTTACCAGGTCTGGGCGCTCCACTTACTGACTTCCGTCAACAAACACCGGAAGTGACAGATAGGGACATCCGGTGTCGCCGAGCTATGACGCGGTGCCGGCGCGCGGGTCACGTGGCGGGCTGTGGGCAGCGTTGCCCGTGTGGGCGCTCGCAGAGCAGACGGTTTAATAACAGGAAGGCGTTTGTGGTTTGGTACAGCAGGGTAGCAGCTCTGACGTGGTTCATTGCTTTTTCTTTTTTTTCATAGAATATCAGGCATAGGCAACCTTTGGCATTGCAGATGTTTTGGACTACATCTCCCATGATGCTTTGCCAGCATTATGGGTGTAAGAGCATTATGGGGGATGTAGTCCACAACATCTGGAGTGCCAAAGGTTGCCTATGCCTGTATACAGAGCAACGTTTTGCCTGCTTTCCTTACAGCCGTGGGCTAGCTTGTTTTCCAGGACACACAGCCCATATCCGTGCTGATGGGCAGTACGTGAAACATGGTGCTGCCTTGCAGGTTGTGGAATTCATATCCTGCAGGGTTACTCGGTGATTGAAGGGAACACCATAACCACTAGAGTTATTTGTAATGGTTATGGTGCTCAATGGGCTCATCTCTGTTTTAGTCACTGAGGTCAAGGATTTATAAATTTGGTGATAGTGTTATTGCAGCGTCTCTGTCCTTTTAACCTTATAATGTAAAGTGTGTTCTGTTTTGTTTTAAAGGGACACTCCAGGCACCCAGACCACTTCTGCCCATTGGAGTGGTCTGGGTACCAACTCCCACTACCCTTAATCCTGCAACTGGAAAACTGCAATAATTACTTTGCTGGGTTAACTCCTCCTCTAGAGGGCACTTCCTGGTTTATAGCACAGATTTTCTGTGCTATAGCGTCGCTGGACGTCCTCACGCTATGTGAGGACCTCCAGCGTTGCTGAAATCCCCATAGGCATTAGGTCTCCCCCACCGAATGTCGGCAGGGGAGGAGCATGGGCGGACCCTGAACCAGCACCGAGGGACATCGGCGCTGAATACAGGTAAGTCACTGAAGGGGTTTTAACCCCTTCAGCAACTTGGGATGGGGGATGGGAGGGAAAGGGGACCTGCAGTGCCAGGAAAACGGTTTTCCTGGCACTGGAGTGTCCCTTTAACCCCTTAAGGACACATGACATGTGTGACATGTCATGCTTCCCTTTTATTCCAGAAGTTTGGTCCTTAAGGGGTTAAATGCAATGTTTACATTGCAGGGGTAAAGGGTTTCTCCAACCCTTTCTAAATAATTATATATACACACATTGGGCGACATTAGCAATTAGATTATCCCACCTTTATTAACATTTAAAACCAGGTATAAACTTACCTGGAAGGCAGCGCTGGCCTGCAAGCCCCCCGCCCCCCCCCCCTCACTGGCTTCCACTATGACATCTCTGATGACCTCTTGTAGTCTGATCACATAGTTTTTATAGAGAAGCATTTAATAGGACAGTTTCCTTGACAAATAGCATGTGTGTTAAGGATGTAGGCGGCAATAGAATGAAACTGTATAGAGTGGTGGTAAATGAAAGAAGGGAAGATGCATAATGCTGCAGACAAATAAATTTTTGCTCAGAATTGATATTAGGCAGCCCAGAAGCCCAAGTAACAAATGTCAGGGGTGCAGCTAACACTTGGCACTACACTTCAAAGAGAGTTTTTCCAAGCTAAAACAGTGCACATACAGATTCCTACCAACATGACCACATATAAAAGAAAAAGTGGTTGTGGTGGTTGGAGTAACCTTTTAAATTCACCTTTAGTGGCGCTCATATTGACAGCCACAAGAGGAGCTTTTGCTGCACTAATTGAGTGAAACTCAGACGTGATGCAGAAGCCCATAGGAAAGCAGTGAATTTAATGCTTTCCTATGGAGAAGATTGAATGCGTGCTTATTGTTCGCCACACATGTGCTTTAGGTCCCCAATGCTCCTTCATGCTGATCGTTAGATTGGACCGTCACTGAGAGGTCATGCCTCTTAGATGGTGTTGTAGGAGACGAGTGGTATCGAGGGAGCCTCACTTGCAAAAGTGCAGTTTTTATGAGAAATTAGATCGCCAGGGAGGTTTGCTTCCTTCCGTTAGCTCCCCTCTACTCGAGTGTGTATGCCTTCTCCTTACATACATCAGATCAGCATTCTTCCTGAACGCTGCTGACGTGCGCGCGCAAAGAGGGACAGATTCAGAGGCTTCTCAATAGTTATTTCACCGTGATAAGAGTTAAAGTCTTTTCTGGGAAAGAATTGTAGCTTTTGCAAGCATGCATGCATGTTTTCATTGGGGGCTTATTTACAAAATAGCAATCCCCATCTCCCTTACACTTTTGGAGAGGAGTGTTCCTTTAAGAATTATCAGTAAGGGACTAGGCTTGAAGAACCCAGTTTGTATCAAACTGGTCAAATGGTTTCACATATATCTGATAGACTGTACCAAACATTTAATTCAGAAAAATCCCTCCATATGTTTGTTTGCAGCCTTAGGCTACAATTGGTTTTCTTCCACTTCTATCTACACTCAGTACCCCGTAAAAACATAATAAAAATGTTTTTTACACCATTGCATATTAACCCCTTAAGGACCCATGACATGTGTGACATGTCATGATTCCCTTTTATTCCAGAAGTTTGATCCTTAAGGGGTTAAACAGAAATTATATTGACATACGTATTCAGACCCCTAACTCAGTGCTTTGCTCAAACACCTTATTACAGGGTATGATGACAAGCTTTGCATACCTGGATTTTAACTTTTTGTTTTCTCCAGTTTAAGCAAACGTTAAGTTATATTGTGAGTGTTATATACTCATATCACAAATTACTGTGAATTATTGTAAAGCACCAATTGTATCATGTACAAAGTGCATTATAGAGGTGCGCACGGGGAGTATGGTCAGGTGTGTCTCTAGTCATATCCTAATGCAGGATTGAATTATCTGCACCATGCACCTTTTGAGACAGTACAGCAACTTATATGGCTTTTTAAAACCGCTCATCCAGTTGATTATTATTGTAGATTACCTTTAGATTAACCCCTAATGTCTGAATGCTAAACCAAAACAAACCTTAGAATTTGAGCTATATGTCTGTTCCACAATACGTTACCTTTTTCATATTATATGCACTTAAACACATAAATTTGGTAGAGGAAACAGGGCTTTATTTTCATCTCATTTATATATGAAACAATGTAATAAGAATTGTAAAAAAATGAAAAGTGAGAGAAATTAAGACTTAATTTCAAAGTTCTGCATGGCATTTTAACTGTAAATGTTATAATACAGTTAGTTTTTACTGTAATTGAAACATTTGTATGTCCAACGAGTACAACTATGCTCCCCATGTACAGGTTTCAAGTTGTTTTGGAAAGTTACTGGGTAAAATATATGGCTTGCAAATTAGATTTTCTGGAATTTCTTCCATGTTGTCATGTAAGTCCCCAAATATATAATTATATATGATTATTTATTAGGGACTTATTTTACAACCCAGGCAGAAATTACAGAGAATTTAATACATATTAACATCACTTGGAAATATATATATATATATATATATATATATATATATATATATATATATATATATATATATATATACACACACATATACATATATATAAGCTTGTTTATTATATACAGTATACAGTGTATATATAAGCTTGTATTATTATTTATATACAGTGCCTTGCAAATGTATTCACCTCCCCCCCCCCCTTGTTTTTTTTTCCATGTTTTGTTGCCTCACAACCTGGAATTAACATGGATTGTGTGAGGAATTGCATCATTTCATTTACAGAACATGCCCACAACTTTGAAGATTTTTTTTATTTTATTTTTTTTTTTATTGTGAAGCAATCAACAAATAGGACAAAATAACAAAAACAGTCAATGTGCATAACTATTCACACCCTAAAGTCAATACTTTTGCAAGGCACTGTATTGAGAGATCTGCCCGACAATCCAGGCAGTCCACCTGAAACCAAATCCGTCAATCTAGCCTATCAGTGTCCTTGTGATCACATGCCTGACCGGCTAGATTGGCTGCAGGGGAACTGCCTCAGTTGTCAGGCAAGTCCCCCGTTCATGATTGCCACGGAGAGTATTTGGGCTGGAAGGAGGGCCTGATCATTAGGGCATGCTATGCCACCCTAACTTAAAGTCATCCTTTTGTATGATGGCATAGCAAGCACTAACACTGGGAAAGTGTTAAAAATGTTGTTTCATATTTTTAGTTTATTAATAGAAATTAACATTTTAATTGACTTTTACCAAATTTCTTTTTATATATTATGTATACACACACACAATAAAAAAAAAATCCTTGAATGCACTGTGTAATAAAATTTGCTATGTACATATAAGGCTGTAGAACTGTGAAAAAACAATATTTCTAAGTTAATTTTATTGGTGTGGAGTTCTGGTATACACACACACACACACCCCTAATATTACAGGTATTCTCATGGGACGAACTGCTCGATGCTGTTTAATTTTGTTCAAAACTCGGATTAAAATAGCCGAACTGTGACTATAGGCAAGTTGGAGAATTTTACAAGTCAGCTTGAATTAAGATTATAGTACAAGGGTTAATAATTTTAAGTGATTTGGCATGAGGCTATATATTAAGGCAATGTTTAAATTTTTTGGTAATCACAATGTCCTGCTCTCCCAGTGGTTCCAATAAGATTATTTTAAACAGTTTTCTTCTATCTGGAAGATATCACAAATGCATGGATTTGCAGTTCACAAAATTATGATTTTATGTCTGCAGATTTAACATGCATCTTCTTTACAGCAAAAATATAAAATAAACATACGGTGTTAGAAAAACAATCCTATTATTTTTATTCCATTAAGTAAACCTGTTCCAAAAATGAAACCTTGACTTGCTTGTATCTATTAAAATTATAACAATCAGCAAAAATGGATCTTCACATGAAATTTTAAATCAAGTGTACCTTGCAATAAGTTTTTATTTTGGACACTGATATGGTTTGTTGATGCTGCTTCCTCTACTTTAAGACAAGTTATTTATCATGTGGAAGGTATGACAGCAAAGGGGAAGCAGACATTTCTCTTTTAAAAAGAGTTACTTCAATCATGATAACCACTGCAGCCTGTTATATTTCTGTTCAGTGTACTCTGGCCCTATTTCTCAAGTTCCAGGCTGGCTTTTGACACCCCGTTGACTCTGCCAGAAGTGATTATACCTCCAGCAGTAAAGGCGTTAATCGCTGTATGTACAGCATTTCATAGTGAAACTCTACACATACATACTCCAGGCACCATGGCCACTTCAAATGGTGCTTGGAGTAACCCGTTATGTCAAAATAATTAATATATGGAGAAAATAGTTGAGATGGTGAGCATGTATGTATAGATTGGTTTCAAAATTAATTATCTTTGAAAATCAAGCTGTTAAAGAGACTCTACAGTGCCAGGAAAACATCAGTTTTCTTGGCACTGCAGAACCCTGCAGTGCCCATCATCCCATGTTGCTGAAGAGGTTAAAACCCCTTCAGTGACTTACCTGAATCCAGCGCCGATGTCCCTCGGCGCTGGGTCAGGCTCCGCCCACGCTTGTCAGCGGGGAAGACCTAATGCGCGGCAATGGCCTTGCACGCGGATTAGACCTCCCCATAAGAAAGAATTATTAAATTAAGGAACTCCAGCGTTGTTTAAAATACTTTTCGTGTTCCAAGAACCAGGAAGTCCCTCTAGTGGCTCTCTGGTAGACAGCCACTAGAGGAGGACTTAACCCTGCAAGGTAAATATTGCAGTTTATAAAACTGCAATAATTACACTTGCAGGGTTAAGGGTGGTGGGAGTTGGCACCCAGACTACTTCAATGGGCAGAAGTGGTCTGGGTGCCTGCAGTGTCCCTTTAAGTAATTTACGTTCCACTGGTATGTGCACTAGGGAGGTAAAAATTAGCATAACCGAGCTTTTGTTTTGTTATCCCGTCAATTGGTTTTCTTCTTCCTAGTAGAGACCATTTTTTTTCCCATGATCAAATTGTTCGACTCGGTAAATCCAGATTTTATCTTATAAGCTATACGCCATTAGAATTCCCTCTGCAAATAAAAACAAACTATTCATGTCGCTGGCATTAATTACATTTATTTTACAACAGAAAGAAACCAGTCTTTATTTAATGTTATATTTTTCCTACCTAAACTACATACATGGATAATAAGGAGCAGGCTTACAATATTGTATATGACAGTATCTCTGCAAGTGAAACAGCAACATCTACAAATAATCGGTTTACAAACATATACAATGCGCCAATATCCTATTTGATTTAGAACAGTCTAGGATGGTCTTAATTTGCCTGCAGAGGGGGTTGAGAGCACGTTATAAAATATTGTTCACAAAAAGTCATAAAAATATATATTATCTCTTTCCTTTTCTTTTTATGAATATAAATATTTCAATGAAGAACATGCATCCTCCAGATAAAAGTTGCAAGAGTGCGTTCTACATACATTAAAAAACAAACTGTGGTTCTCTGACATGTTACAATACATTATAAAACAGTCCTAAAACAATATTAAAAAGGTAGGCATTAAGGTAAACATGTAAAAGTCTGTATCGGATCCCATGCATCTGACCGTATTGCAACATTCATATTGTAACTAATTGGTTCTGTTCCAAGACTTTGCAACCAAAAAACCCACTATTTGATGCTGGAGGGATTCAAGCTTCAAAGGCCATTTCCTTTGTTGCTGGTCATTTCCCTTTACTATACAGAGGTTTACAAACCAGCACATCACCCCCAAAACAAAACTATATGTATGGACTTCCCATTGTGTCTGCAGGATAGTGTTTTTTTGTTTTATTATTATTATTATTATTATTTTAATGGAAAAATCTTAACTTATCCTGTATGTGAAAGCAGGTATCTTAATTGCATTTCCGAATTCCATTATGACTTGCATGAAAAACTCTGAATTCTGTTTTACCCATTAATTTTGTACCAGTATCCAGGCCAAGAATTCCAAGGGCTAAAAATTTAAATTATAAATATATTTAAAGTTTCTGCTTTACAGATATAGCTATCGCTGTAAATTACTAACACACAACTGAGCAGAATGGACATCATGGAATGTTGGAATAGTAATATTGCTAGGATGGTATCTTGGACTAAAGGGACACTCCAGTCCACAAAAGCACTTTAGCTCACTGAAGTGCTTTAGTGGTTAACATAAGGTCCCACTTGTTCCAATTTATAAAAAGTGCCTATATCATGAGAAAGTTGTACTTTCATCATATAGGGTTGAAAAATGCCCACCCAGCCATCAAGCTGGGTCCACTTTGTGCATTGTTAGACTAATGCATTCATATGGAAGCTTTTTGTTCTGCTCGATTGCTTCCCTGTGAGAAGCAATCTGTTGAGTGATTGTAGCATTTGAGGCAATGAGGGAGATGATAGTCACCGATAGGCAGTAAGAAAGTGCTCACCGCAGGAAAAATAAAACCGGCAAGCAATCTTTATTATTAGGTTTCTAGGAGGGGTAGGAGAGGGGTACACACGGATGGCATCTAAAGGGGTTAGAGAACACCCCAAATGTTAAGATCGAATATCTGTTCTTAACTTTGTAGTGTTCTCACTTGAGTCACAGATTTCTAGTTATACAGTTCTAAAAGTCTAAATCATTTTTCTAACTAAATGTAGGATTTCCAATACAGAGGGCAAATATTCCCATGCTACAACATTTATTTAGTTTCTATGTGGGTTCCTGCATATCACAAGGTAAAGAATAGCAGAAAATCAGAAGTATCTGATGCTTACATCATGATTTCGTAGGTTCTGAAGGAGGAAGTGCTACCTGATGTACAGGTTTAATACTTTTATTTTTTTCCCTTTTCCTTTTAACACTGAACTCTAAAATAAGCTAAAACCATCTTCACAACAAATAAAAGCACGGGACAAAACACTGCTTCTTGACCAGGTGAATGTTAAAGTCCATATTAAACTAGTTGCTTTGTTAAAGGGTAACAAAAAAAACAAAAAAACAACACAATGTGATGAAGACCTGCAATAACATAGTAAAAATAAATTATTTTCTATAAACTACTGGTTTTCAATGAGGAAGGTGTGCACAATGGAGCTATAATATGCCAGTAATACAAATTTCAGTATATTTGTTTGCCTTTGGGTCATCTGGGTTCATGTTAGTTACATATATTTCTTAAAACACCTGACAATCTTTATTGCACATATGTGATTAAGAAGGATAGCACATTGCCCAAAAGAGTGCTAAAGGATTTAAAATGCTTATTTTTACTCCTTAATTGTGTGTCACAAAGTTGGTGAGTTAACATAGCAGTCAATACATGTAAACAGCATACCTCGAACAAACCTACCTCTATGTACACACACTTAATAAATATATATATATATATATATATATATATATATATATATATATATATATATATATATATATATATATATATATATATATATATATATATATATTGTTGACCACTTTGTTTTTCATAGCAATTAATATTCTAAACTAAAATATCTGTAACATCAATAAGGGCAGACTTATGGATATGGCTGGGGCTGCATGTCATCAGTTTTCTTGTCCGGTTTAAATCATGTATACTATTTTAATAAATAACCGTTTGTTCTTCATGATGGAAAAAGTTCAGTTAGATAGATATATCTGCTCCAAACAGAAGCATAGATTATAATAAAATACAGATAGAACAAACCTGCTAATCACCTACATTTCCTACACTGAACATACTGCAGCCATTTGGTTTGTTTGACTTTGGTCCTGTATGGGACGGATCTTTACAAAATTGTGACAAGATGACAAAACCCAGAATCACTTATATACCCAAGTGATCTTCTTGACAATACAGTCACCGTTGCACAAGGATGTATTCGATTGGAAATCTAATGTAAAAGAAAACAAATTTCAGATCTTGGGACTTTTCTTTGGCAACGCCACTGTAATATTGTATTGTTTTGGCAGTTGTGCCAGCAAAGTTAGTTAAGATATTTATACTGTATATAATGAGTGCATTTGCATAACTACTCAACTTGTACGGGAACCATTATTGTATGAAAAGCCTATTACACTTTAACCAGTAACTGTGTACTTAGGTAGCCCTTTCTTCCATGGAGAATAAAGTAGCTCCTTGTATAAATACACATGAGTAACATTTCAAAAGGCACCTGTCAGAGCAGGTAAACAAAGAAGCCAGGATGAACAAAACAAACATTTTTTTTTGCTCCTCGAAGGATATTCTTCAGCTCATACAATCTTACTGCTCGCTAGATTGGTCTTCAGTCTTCTTGTTAAGATCCTTATCAACTCTAGTAAAAAAACAATTGAAAAGAACAGTTAAAAAGTGTTGGAATTTGTATATCCACAATCGTGAGTCAAACATTTGCATCAGGCAAATCTATTATGTTTTACCTACTAAGAAATACAAAAAGGCACAATGCTCCTTGGCCCATACTCTTTCACAGCATACTAATCTACAGGTGCTGACATCTAGTACACTTTGTTTTACTTGTACTGCAGTCAGAACATACAATTTACTGTAACCCCGTGATGCCAGGTGGACTCATACAGCACAGTCCATGCAGATACCAGAGTGCTTATGAACGTTGCGGGGCAAATGATGTCACGCGCACAACAAACTACTGACAAGATATAGTCTACTCGCCTCCAAGTAAATTCTTATCCCAGCTAAAGTTCCTAAAATCCCATCCGCTCCATTGCAGTCTTCATCTGCTGTACTCCACCTACTGTGTTCCTTCCTCCCAAACAGCCCTCCCATCCTTTGTTACATTCAATTCACTTAATTTTCTTATTTCTCTTTGTGTATTTGTCCCTCATCCCTTTAGATTGTGAGCTTTTTGGGTCAGGGCCCTATTTACCCACTGTTCACCGATGTCATACATAGTTTGTTAGAATTAAATGTTTCTATTGTTTCCTACTGTACAGTGCGGCGGAATATGATTGTGTCATATGAAAAATTGTAACCAGTTTAAAATTAGAGGAACAGTCACAGAGACCTAACAGCTTCTCTTTAGAGTGTTTTTTTAAATGTTTTATCATTCATGATTTCTACTCTTCCAGACTTGCATCACATAATATTTAGCATTGAAAAACTTCAACATTAGTTATCAGTCTAATCTTTCACCATCACTGGGTGGGACATTTATAAATCCCAGACATAAAGGGAGGAAAAATATACAGGGTATTTAGGATTGTTTAGGAAAATGGAAAACAACGAAACAGAATTTAAAAAAACAAATTATATAGTAAAATTATAACTTTATACAGGAGCCTACCTCCATAAACAATACAAGTAATTCTATATCAGTGTTCAGCAATTCATATCATCATATAACACAAAATATGTAGGCCTGGATTTCTTAATGTAATGCATTAATTTCAATAATTTTTTTTTAAAATAAAAATATGCAGTAAGTGTACAAAATATGGCGATCTGTGATGACTTTATTTAGTACACCATTTAATACAAATAGTGATGTCCAGAACGGTTCGCCACGGACTCATCATTGAGTAAACTTTGACCCTGTACCTCACAGTCAGCAGACACATTCCAGCCAATCAGCAGCAGACCCTCCCTCCCAGACCCTCCCACCTCCCGGACAGCTCACTAAGAAAGCAGCTTCAAAATGGATGCTGTCCAGGAGGTGGGAGGGTCTGGGAGGGAGGGTCTGCTGCTGATTGGCTGGAATGTGTCTGCTGACTGTGAGGTACAGGGTCAAAGTTTACTCAATGATGAGTCCGCAGCGAACCGTTCGCGAACCATTCGGCGAACCGTTCGGGACATCACTAAATCTAATACAAAACGTTGTAGGGTTGTGTGATGCCAGGATGGACCAAAACCCCCCAAGGAGTGTCCCCAGTGCCTTGTTAATCAAAGTTGCAAACAGAGTCCTAACCATGAATACATGTTATCTAATAAATTAGAAACTGAACGAACAAAACGTATTGCAATATCTGGTAACTGCAGCTCAGTGAATAGTGATCTTAGAACTCAAGCCAATCCATTCTCTAATTGAAACATGGCATATAATACTTGTAATCGGAACTTCATTACTATACAATGAGGTTGACTGGTGAGAAGTAATATACATACTTTTGTATATACAGTTTAACAATCCAGAATGCCAAATGGTTACTTAAACCAACAGTGGCCAATTCAGTTATTTGAGGTGGTCATGGTGCCTGGAGTCTGTATGTACAGCATTTTGCTTAAAAAACACTGCACTTAGAGATTAACCACTTAGCTGCCGGAGATAACACTCCACCTCCTTCAGTGTCATTAACGGCTAAAGGAAGACCTCCAACTCTGCCCATTCTGGTGAGGGCGAAGGACACACCACTTCAGAAAGGGTTACTCTTACCAAGACCAGTGTTTTATGCAAGCACGGTTTTTTGGCTGGAGTAACCCTTTAGACATTTTATCAATTAACAGAATACTTGGTGGACCATATAATAACATGCAATCTAATTTAAAAAAAGGATATATTAAACAATAATTAGGATAAGTGATTCAAGTAAACAAAAGTGTATAGAGCTGTTCACGAAGCCATAACCACTAAGAGCAGGAAAACAAATTCCAACATCTACAAAGATGTGTAATAGCATTTTTATTATTGGCCTTGGAAAGATCACAAATCGTGGATCCTCCTGGGGTCAATGATACGTATATTGAGATATGCAGTTTGAAGCTAAACTTGGCAGAGACTCAGCCGATCAATTTAAAATATGCAATAACACATTTTGCCAATTTTACAAAGCATATAACACAGCTCACGGGTTAAGGGACATAATGCAAGTGCTGCATTGGTGTTTAATGAACAGCTCCCAGAGAACAAACTTGCAATTTAATAAAGAAATTATAGATATATTTGAAACAATGATCGGAAATAATGAAGGATGTTAGCAATACTTCAATCGAATCTTTCTCATTTTCAATTAAAATGATGAATTATTTTGACCAGATGTCCATGAATGCAATGCGACTCATGCAACATACAGGGTTGTAAAAGCTGTATTGAAATTCAAAGCAGGGTAAAGCAGTGCAAGTTGGCCATTAAAAGTAAGACTACTTACTGGATGCAGGAAATACTGACAGGAGAAAGGACCAGAATCATAGTGTGAAATATTGGTTAGCTTGGAAATTATAACACTGCAAATACAAACACTACACTACAAAACCGACTGCAAAATGCTTTAATATACTGCTAGAAAAAAAAAAAAAAAACATTAATAACAGCATTAGGTTGCTAAAATGTGTAGGATGCTAGTTAGGGGAAGAACACTATAGGTATATAACAGGAAAGATTAGGCCATGCAGGACTGGCTTGTGTTTTGTGAATACAGGGCATGCTGAGAATTGTGTTGCAGGAAATAAAGACTTTATTTTATATTTAAAAAAAAAAAAAAAAAAGTTGAATGCACCTACATCGATCTCCTTATTGCCCCTCGATATGGAAGCACAAAAATTCCCCAATTGCAGATGCCATTGGTGGTCTAGATTAGCATATATAACAAGAGCTCATCTACAAGATGAGAATTTCTAGGGTGAAAACTCTATTCCGTAGTCTAAGAATATAGTGCATGTTTATATTTACGAATGCTGTATGCGTTTCTGCAAGCCAACCAATAAGGGAAGGGTTAGTTTGTGCAGAGCAGATGGACTAATCTTGGTGCAACCCATGAAAGGTGTGCATATACCTTTTCTGTTTCTTTTTAAATTTTCCTTCGTCATACCTTAGTAGGAAAGAATTGGAATTAAGTCGCAATATAAAAGAAGACAAAACATGTGACAATGTATTGCTCTACACACACACAAAAAAAAGAAGACATAAAAAAAAAAATATCCTTGCTTTAAATTATTTTAGCTATATCTTTACACTTTATTGTATGTGCAAATATGTCTAAGAATCAGAAATCATCCTTGACAAAATTTTGCTAAATTAAGCTACAACTGTTGTGTTTTGGAAAGTGGCCTGGAGTAATTTCAGTTGGACTTGTGTGTCTGAAAACTATTGTACGAAAATTTGATAGAATTTTTCTCTCCTTGCAATTCCCATATATTTCCCTCTATCAATAAGCATTTATTTGCAGATGATGTCTAGATGCAATTTTATCATTAGACTAACCAGAGAAATCTACTACTACTATAGGGACACCAAGCTTATAGAAAGAGGGAAAAAAACTAAACTAAATATATACATCAAAACACCCCCTTTCACCCTCAAAAACAAAACAAAGAAACAAAAATACCACACAACAAAAATGGTTCTTAAAGGGTCACTCAAACTACTATAACTTGCATGAGATGACCCTGCATGAACTTCTCATTTTGAAATGGGGCTTATTACTTCAGATACTGTATTTATAAAAATCACAGCAGTTGTAACCTAGCCCTCTAGGTCTAACACAGCAAAAGAGTTTTACTTCTTCCTTTGATGTGTCAATAGCTTCCAACTTGTGCTTGTAGTGCACACTCCACAAGTAGGAAAGATCTCTCTTCCCAGAGGCAATTGCTGCTCACTGACTGGTTCACAGGACTGCCAATTGGGCTGTGGGTAAGTTAAAAGCAGATCTGATATAGCGGTTATCAGCTAAATGTGAGTTGTTCCATTCAACACATGTGATGAGAGAAACAGCAGCAGGTGGATAAAGTAATAAGGTGAAACCCCATACACCTAAATGATAGGCTCATAATCGGCAAAGCCTCTTCCTGGTCAGGGAGGTGTCTGTAGCTGTAGACAACCTCTCTCTCTCAGCTGTAAAGCTACAGAAATGTTAAAGGTTTAGGGCTTTTGTTTGCATACATTTATTCATTATTTGTACATATGCATCAGAGATAGGATGTGTGTCAATACTTCCTCTTTAAAATTATGTATTATTTTATACTTAACATTATAGCGCTCTCTTTACAGGAAACAAAATTACGCGGAACTTTTCTACAACTATGTAAAAATATACCAAAGGAGAAAAAACAAAAAAAATATGATGTGACTTCCCATACAGTAATACATTATAATGGGCATCATTTACAATAAAATATTCTAGAGTAGAGTTTAATTTGAGAAGAGATGGATGGTAAAAAGGAAAAGATGAAAATTACATACTCCTTTATGCATTCTGGTATGCTGACATACTCCATAGGAATAAGTTCTGCTAATTCCACCAGGCTAAACACGTATTTAATTTTCTGGCTGAATTTGGAGCTAAGTAAAAAAGAGAAAAATAACGTTATCAGCAACAAAATATTAAAAAAAAGCAAACAATACAACATACAGACAAAAAAAAATGAAATAGTTACCTAATGAAAGGCTTTGTGATAGCTAAAAGTGTTCTAATAAACCAGGAAGGATGAACTATGATTAAGGATTTCAGATTTTTCCGTAACCTGTAAAGAAAAGATGGATATGTCAAATGGAGCTTCTCAAAAATCAAAATACATTTAAATATATAAATAACCGGGAAAGGCAATAATAAGTCAGCAACCACCATCATTTTTATAAAGCAAGTAAAAAAAAAAAAATTAAGTACACATACACTGATCAGCCACAACATTAAAACCACTGGACACTTAAGTGAATAACATTGATTATATCATTACAATGGCACGTGTCAAGGGGTGGGATATATTAGTCAGAAAGTTGTCAGTTCTTGAATTTCGTTTCGTCTTGAAAGTAGGAAAAATGGGCAAGCGAAAAGATCTCATAGCCAAATAGTGAGGTCTCGACGACTGGATCAGATCATCTCCAAAACAGCTAGTCTTGTGGACTGTACCTGGCATACAGTGGTTAGAAGGTGGTGGAAGGAAGGACAATCGGTGAACTGCCATCAGAATCATGGGCGCCTATGGCTCATTGAGCATGTGAGTAGCGAAGGTTAGCCTGTCTGGTCCGATCACACAGAAGAGTTACTGTAGCTCGAATTGCTGAAAAACGTAATGCTAGCCATGATAAAAAGGTTTTAGAACACACAGTGCATCACAGTTTGCGGTGTATGGGGCTGCATAGTCACAGACCGGTCAGTGTGTCCATGATGATCCCTGTCCACCAACAAAGGCACCTTCAATGGAGACATGTGTGTCAGAATTAGACCATGGAGCAATGGACGAAGGTTGCCTGTTGTGATCAATCATGTTAGATCAGGTGGATGACCAGGTGTGTGCGCGACGTCTACTTGGGGAAGAGATGGCAGCAAGATGCACTATGGGAAGAAGGCAGTACAGCGGAGGCAGTGTTATGCTCTGGGCATCCTTGGGTCCTGGCATTCACGTGGATGTTACTTTGACATGTACCACCTACCAAGAGATTGCAATGATGTTACCGGATGGCAGTGGCCTTTTCCAGTAGTATAATTCACTCTGCCACACTGCTAAAATTGTTCAGGAATGGTTTAAGGGACCTTAACAAAGACTTCAAGGTGTGTTGCCTTTTCCTTCAAATTCCCCATACCTCAATCTGATTAAGCATCAGTGAGATGTGCTGGAGCAACAAATCTGATGCACAGAGGCTCTATCAAGCAACTTGCAGGATTTAAAGATCTGCTGCCAATGTCTCGTGTCAGGTACCACGAGGCATGATGAGAAGTCTTGTGGAGTCCATGCCTCTACACATCGCAGCTGTTTTGGCATCGCGAGAAGGATCTACACGATATTAGGCAGGTTGTTTTAATGTTGTGGCTGATAAGCGTAAATTTGAAAAAATAAATAAGTGATGGCAAAGACTAGTGATTAAATGCCCTCTCGAATCACCGGTAAGTCAAAAGTCGCCTAATAATAAATTAAATGGTAGGAATAGATGGTTTTGTAGCCCGATAAATGGAAAAGGGCCAGTTGTGGGAATCTAAAGATAAATAAATCACTAAAATTAGACAATCTTGTATTTGCATTTAGTCAGTCACAACTGCAAGAGCATTTCAAATAAATTAATTTTCTCATTCCTAAAGAGTTGCTTAAAGCAAATTAAAATATGTAGGAACAGGATTTGTGAAAAAAAAACAGCTTACCTTCTATCAATCTGCTGATAGCATCTTCTGAGCCAACCCAGACTTGGCATTTTCCTCCGTGTTGTGGCTCCATTTAAATAAACGATCATGTAGTTCTCTGCAACTAACATTTCCAAAGTTCCAATAACATACCTAATTATAATAATTAGAAAAACATCCAATTAAATCTACAGACATGGTTTTTTATCAATGTAATATTCGACTACTTTATATTTACTTAACTGCAATGAAGCTTGCAGCTTGTGTAGTATGCAAACATTCACGAATATCTCGTTCTGTTCCATTGCTTAAGACAAGCACTAGCTCAATAACTGCCATAAAACCAAAGACTTTCCCCAATAGTGGATAATCGATAATATGTTAAGGATAAAGTCTCAAACCCCTGTAGCTCCATTCGAAATAACTTTTATATAAAATGTTTCTCAATCAAAATATGAACGATTTAAATGGTTGTTAAAGCCAAAAAAGGAGGCTTAATAAAAGATAGAGTAATGATGGTAGTGGTGCTGCCACCCACCCCAATGCACTAATTATAAGAAAGAACAAAATTAAAAAAAGAAACATACTGAGTTTTCTCCTCATCCCGATCCCCTATGGCCAGTGGTCTGATCTCAATTATGTGTCTGTTAGTTCATCCATTGTACAGCGCTACGGAATTTGTTGGTGCTATATAGATAATAGGGACAGGGACAGGGACAAGGACAGGGACAGAGATAGGAATATATATATATATATCTCTCTCTATTTGTAGTGTTTCAAAGCAAAATGCTGCACATACAGACTCCTGGCACCATGACCACCTCAAATCATCGAAGTAGCCATTGCGCATTCAGTAACCCTTTAAAGCCAAAATGTATTTTAAATTAATAACACAGCTATCTAGTCATTGCAGATGTGTAATTAAAATGTATTATAAAATATGAGCTGGAGCAAAACCCAAAACTAAATGTTAAGAAGGCTTCTAGAGATGTGACCCACTTCCTTGTGTTTTCACCAAAGTAAATGCAAATTCAGAATTTACTGAACAGAACAGAGCAGGGGAAGTAAGTGAAATAAAAAAAAAAAAAAAAAAAAAATTTCCACTGCCACACTTCACTGTACAGCGAGGTGGCCATGCCATGATGCCCTGGCCATGCACTCACAAGGGGTATTTACTCCAGCAGTATCGTAGGTACACAGGCACTTTGTGTACGGCACTGCAAAGGTTAACTCATTTGCATGCTTTACCAGGTAATGTATAGAAAATCATCTATAGTTATTACTAATTTTGACGGAGGACATACTATCTCTCTCGAGATTTACACTGGGAGAATAAAAAAAACCACAAAAAAAACCTGAGACACATTCAAACACACAGTACTTGTTGGCATTTACAACTGAGCACCAGAACTCACCTAAAGGGACGCCCCATGAGTCAACACACAACCAAGACCCATTGTAGGCAACTTTTTGCACAACTCCCATGCTCTTACAGTCATAATGCTGGCAAAGCATGAGGGAGATTTAGCCCAGAACATCTGGGGTGCTGATGGTTGCTTACCCCTGACTTTATAGGCAATTCATAGTTTATAAATTTGGTTTTTTGTTTCCAGTTTTAAGTTTTGTACAAATACAACTGTATCCACAAATGCACCGAAATAACTGGTGTAACGCAAACAGAATTTTACTTACTTAAAGAGATTGTCCATTAGATAGCGATAATTAGGTTGACTACTGTCTGGCATAAAGCATACAGCAAAGACGATAATGGCGTTCAAACCATCCCCGTAATAGCCTACAACACAAGAAAAGAATGGATATTCAAACACACAAATTATAACTTGAGTGAGAGTTAAATTTTAAAATGTGCATATGTAAAGGTTTTCCCATTCAAACGACTGTATATTATTTCTCAATATCTTCAGTATTTAAATATTTTTTCTTGCTAATTTTAGACATTTTTAGAGAAGCTTCGCATAATACAGGGCAAGCTCTGCAGCTAAGAAAACCAAAAATTTTTACTTACCGAAAATTTATTTTTCCCTTCAGATTAGAGGCAGTGCTTTACAACTGGGATTTCATCACCTGGAGGGAAAAAACAGGCAGGCAATCTCCCAAACTTTTCAAGAACCTCCCCCCAATTAACCTTTGGCCCTATAAATTGCTTCCTACCAAAGACATCCCCAGAAATTACAAAAGCCGAATAACCGTACCACTCAGACTATGAACAAATTTGGGGGGGGAAGTGAGCACTGCCTCTAATCTTTCGGAAAAAGAAATTTACGGTAAGTAAAAATTTTAGTTTTTCCCCTTCAGACTAGAGCCAGTGCTTTACAACTGGGATATCCAAAAGCAACCCCTTAGGGCAGGAATCAATTCTCACTGCAAAAAACCTGCGACCAAAGTTGTATCTTCCAAGATCAACAGACAAAATTGAGCGAAAAGATCACCTCGTGGCTGTTAGGAAATCGAGAGAATGTATAGCAGAATCCCTCAGGCAACCGATCTGAACATAACTGATCGAAGAAGCTTCAATGAAGATAGGTGTTAGATAAGAAAAAAACCTAAACAACGGCAGACCTTTAAGGTAACGTAGACGAGAACTAAACGCCCAGGCAGGGGAATTAGAATTCCAAGACCCCAGAACGCTGTTAGGAAAAGTTAGAAAAATAATGTTAGATGGAAGATTGAGAAGAATTAAAGAATCCAACTTAACTCCACTTTCTCCTGCTGAAATTGGAAACTTGAAGAACTTGTAGTTCTTCCCAAAAATATTTTGGGTGACTACCCCCCAAAGACCTAGAGTGAAGCCTCAAATCAGCAGAGTAAAAAACTCCAAAAGAAGATCCCCTGTGGAAAAGATTCCCTGAAGATAGGAACTAACCACGAAAGAGCCTAGCAGATACTGGTGATTTGGAGACAAACCTCTGAAAATCAACTGATAACCGAAATTTGACCTTGAGGATCTCTGGCTTTAAACCATCCGCAAAGCCCATCCGAAGAAAAAAAAAAAAAAAGTTAAAACTTGGAAGCGGATGCCTGCTTTTCTATGAACCAATATCTTAAAAAAAAAACCCTTCCATACTTGGAATAAATCTTGGAACAAGATCCATTTATAGTAAAATTAATTGTCAATTTCCTGAAACAAAACATTATCCTTCAGTATCTGGTATACATAAACAAGGTCGTCAGCTTGAATTACAACAAATTTGAGAAGTGGTACCCTTGAGAATTCCAGGATGCCAATTTACAGATAAGGTCCCCAAAGATTCCTCCGGATCATTTTTGATGAACGGTGAAACAGCTACTTGCCACCAAGGGAGGAAGACTATCATTCTCACCTTTTCCATCCTATAGGATCTTGGGGAATAGGGAACCAGGAGGAAACTATAGGTAAGACTGGAATTCCCAAGAAAGAAAAGGAAACCAAAGCTTACTGGTCTGTCCAAGCTTGTTCAATGAAACACTTCATGCTATCTGTTTGATCTAGAAGTCCCAGTTCCATAACTGGAAAATCAAATTCTTCCTATCGTTTGGGTGAAGATCAGGGAGTATGAACCAATCTGCTTTGTATTAAAATGTTGACTACTCAATGCTACAGCTAAACAGAGGAATATTAAGTATATCCTGGATCAAGATGACCTTGTTTGTACATAATTGCTACCGATGTAGAATTATCTGACCAGATCTGGATAAGATAATACCTGGTCTTTATCTGAAAGGCAAAGAGAGCTAGCCAGATAGCCTTCGGTCCTATGTAGTTGGATAAGTTTTTACAAATTATCTCAGCTTTCCCTTCATCCCTATGAGAACCTAGCTGAGACCTGAAGCATCAGTCGTAAAATTCTGAACGATCAATTTGAGAACTAGAACAAAATGTAAGAACCGTCTGGCATCCTTCATTTCTGCCTGGTTCAGAAAGGAATGACCGAAGTATAGGATTTTACTGCAAAATCTTATTAGCAACTGTATCTGGCCACTGAAGGACCTGTAAATAGTGCTATGCCTAAAGAAGCTGAAGAGACCAAGCAGGTTCTTACAAGACAGGAACCAATATTATTTCCCTAGTATCTTGTCTACTGAAGTAGAAGAGATATTTCAGGTGATAAGGACAGAGAGAACCACAATTTTTTTTTGTGGTCAAAAACCCTTGTCAAAATATTTACACCTGAACTGTTCCTTGACAAACACCAGAACTGCACACTTCTTGAAAAGAGAATTCTTTATCAGAAGATTGATTAGCATCCACCTGTATGCTGTAGAAACACCCTAACATTTAGGGGCTGGTGTACAAAAATTAATTAGGTGCCCCTGAGGAAGCAGTATTGTAGAGATTCAACAACTTTATGGATGGCAACATTTTGCATATTGAGAGAATCTCAAGTGGCAATTGCCATAAGCTTTTTCTTACAAGAAAGCTGCAGACAAACCCCAGCAGTAAACCATCCCAGTCATATCGTATCTATTGCAGTGCAGGGAACAAATTGAACCCCTGGTGAAACTACACCTTGATGAATAGGCCTGCAGCTGTACTAGAACTTGCTTCAAGCCCAGTAACATGAGGAAGAAATCATTTTCCATGGAGACTAGTTCATACAGGTTACCATCTTTATTGGCGAAAGCGAGACTGATTACATAGATATACAGTCAGCATAAGACAATACCCATGATCCAGGCCTTCCTTAGCCATAATTGGGAAGCAGAGGCTAGAGCACAAATAACATCTGCAAACTGCATTTCAAAACCTGTTTGATGCAGACTCTGCAGGAATCAATAGTAGAAGTAATTCTTTAAAATTGCAATACCAACCAACAGCCTTACCTGCTATAGGCTTTCCTCAGCCGTATTTGGGAAGCAGAGGCTAGAGCAGACAGGTTTTAACTGCAGTTGCAGCTATTCTGCTTGATGCAAACTCTGCAGGAAACAATATTAGAAAGCATTTTCATTCCAACAGTCAGTTAGCTCAAACCTATCTGACAACATAAGACTTGGAATTTAAGATAAAACATAAAATGTGCAACCATGGAGTGAAGCAAAGGAAATGTTCTGCCCCAGCTGAAAAACAGACTGCCGTTTTAGAAACTGATATCAGATGAAACTAGTTGAGGTGGTGAGAATGCTAATTGCAACAGAGCTTTGTCTACAGCAATTGCTAAAAGCCTACTGCATGTTTTAAGAAAATAAACACTGCGGCTAGGATCCTGGCATTTAAAGAATCCATCTGCTACAACAGTATATTAACTTAACCAAAACCAGATTTTAAATATCAGCCTCCTAAGGATAAAATACCGAGGATAATCCTCCAATAGTCATACGGGTCTTGCTCTTGTGAATATATTCCACAAAACACTTCACTTTAATTGCTGACCCTGTTGCAGCAATTAGTGATTATTGAGACCCATATTAACTAATCACTGTGTAGCAGCTATTTTGAGCCAGAAACGAAACTTCAAATTTTCCCAATAGAATTATGTAAAAGTATATGCTAATACCCTTTATAGGCTTTACTCAAAGAATAATCTATTTTGGGCCTGATCTACTAAGTGCTTACCCTTTCAAAGCTCTATTTGCATTAAGATTTTAGTAATAATCTTTAGCCCCTTAACACCGTTCTATGCCGTCCTGCATTAAATGGGCTTTAAAGCCGTTGCAGTGGCATGGAACGCCGTAACGGCTTGCAGCCCCAGGAGGTGAGATTTACTCACCTCTGTCGCAATCCTCTTCTGGAGGGCTGCCTAACAGCCCAGACAGCCCTCCCCCGGCAAATGAGGCCCCCGGGGGCCATGTGATCGCTCTCAAAGAGCGATCACATGGCCCCCTATAGCTGGCTGTGGATCTGCCAGCAGGGGGACTGTCTGAAATGTCAGACAGTCCCCCTGCTGGTGGGAAGTATTTAAAAAATGATTAGTCATGTGTAAAATTAAAATAGAAATGTAATATATTATATATATATATATATATATATATATATATATATATATATATATATATATATTTACACACACACATATACACACACACTATATATAAGTAACGTCATACGTAATGTATTTTAATATTAATATAAGTACATATATTAGTAATAAAATACACTTAGAATGACGTTACACACATATATATATATATATATATATACACACACACACACACACACACATATATATAAATACGTATAATTACAATAATAAATAAAATATTGAAACAAAATTTAATATAAATTATATATTCATATGTAATTTCATTCTAACTGTATTTTGTTATTAATATATATTGGTAACAAAATACACTTAGAATGACATTCTATATCCATCTATATATAAAATAGAAATAACCGCAAAAAAACATATATATATATATATATATACATATATATATATATATATATATATATACATATACACACACACACACACACACACATACATTTACACATACATACACACACACACACACACACACACAATTACATAAAAGATTACATTAGTATACACGTAGAATTTAGAATTTAAATACTTATAAATGCATATAAATTAAAATTCTACATGTATATTTAAGTAATCTTTTAACATAATTATGTGATTTGGTTAATTAAAATTTGATTGACATGCCTGACAACACAGGGAGAAAGTGCAGAGAATTTAATTCGCAAGCACTATATTTGACCCTGTAACTCTCCAAGACACCATAAAACCTGTACATAGGGGGTACTGTTTTACTCAGGAGACTTTGCTGAACTCAAATATTAGTGTTTCAAACTGGTAAATTGTATTACAACGATGAGATTTTAAGTAAAAGTGACTTTTTTGCATTTTTTACAAACGAACGGTCCTTTTATGGACTATATTATTGTTGTAATATTTTACTGTTTTAAAGCACTAATATTTGTGTTTAGTGAAGTCTCCCGAGAATAACAGTACCCCCCATGTACAGGTTTTATGGTGTTTTGGAAAGTTAGGGAGTCACATATAAGGCTTGCATTTCATTTTTTTGACATTGAAATTTGCCAGATTGGTTATGTTGCCTTTGAGAGCGTATGGTAGCCCAGGAATGAGAATTACCCCCATGATGGCATATCATTTGCAAAAGTAGACTACCCAAGGTATTGCAAGTGGGGTATGTCCAGCCTTTCTTAGTAGCCACTTAGTCACAAACACTGGCCAAATATTGTTTTTTTGCACCCTAAAACAAATATGAACGCTAACTTTGGCCAGTGCTTGTGACTAAGTGGCTACTAAAAAAAGACTAAACATACCCCACTTTCAATACCTTGGGTTGTCTACTTTTTCAAATGGTATGCCATTATGCAGGTAATTCTCATTCCTGGGCTACCACACCGTCTCAAAGTAACATTACTAATCTGGCAAATTTCAATTTGAAAATGGAACGTTCTATATTTGACACTGTAACTTTCCAAAACACCATAAAACCTGTTAATGGTGGGTACTGTTGTACTCGTGAGACATCGCGGATTACAAATATGTGCATTTTTTTGCAGTAAAAACTAACAGTAATATTAAATTTTATTCATAATAAATTATGTTCCATATATGAATAGTTAATGATAAATTAAAGCCCTGTTTCTCCTGAACAAAATGATATATAATAAGTGTGGGGGCACTTAATATGACAGCGGTGAATTACGGTTGAACAGACATATATCGCAAATTCCAGTTTTTGTTTACGTTTTGATCAGAACGTGCACTATTGACTCCGTCCTGAAGGGGTTACGTGATGAGAAGCTAAAAACTCTCCAACTTAGAAACATTTGCGCTTTTTTAGCTTATCCATCTTGCAGCACAGACTATTAACTTATTCAGGCTAGAGTCATTTAAGATAAAGCAAAAAGGCTTACCTTAAATGTCCTCAGAGTGTATTGGAGGTTGGTGAGAACACACTTGCAACAGATTCTGAGTGCACCTGGCAACAGTTAGTTGCTGCTGGGTAAACAGCCTCTCTAAGTCCTGGAAACCAATATCTTGACCCCAGAAAGAAAAAAATAAAAAGATATTGGCGCCTGAATTTTAAATCGCATTACGCATGTCCTGCATTTCGCGATTCCACGGTGGAAATTAACGTAACCTGTATGAGTGTTCCACCGCCAGGACTTCCCAGCTAGTGCCCAAATGCGCACCATCGTCTGCCCGGCACCTGGCTCGGTATAGACGGACGTAATACAACCCGGGGAGATACTGCCGTCTGGTGTGTTATCCCTGGCTGAGCTCTGAAAAAGGTATTTAAAAGAAGCAGAGCCTCCAGAGCCTCAGCCCTCTCACCATACTTCTAGGGAGAAAACCTGACACCCTCCTCTGCCGGAGGCAGGCAAAGAACTGGGGATGTCTTGGGTAGGAAGCAATTTATAAGGCCAAAGGTTAATTGTGGGGAGGTTCTTGAAAAGTTTGGGAGATTGCCTGCCTGTTTTTCCCCTCCAGGGGATGAAATCCCAGTTGGAAAGCACTGCCTCTAATCTGAAGGGAAAAAAGGTAGTGTTTTATGTAGTTATGAAGTGAAGTTTGAAAAGTAATAAACTGCAGATTTTTAATTGCATTGTTCAAAAGCATAAAAGTATGCATTTTGTAATGTATACATTCACTTTAAGGGAACACAAACACTTTATAGGGTCAGGAACATAAACATGTATTTCTAACCCTATAGTGGTAAATCCACCATCCCCTCTGGCCCCCCGCTGCCCACCTAAATATAGTAAAATCTTACTTTTGTTGAAGTTTGCAGCTGCTGGCTCTGCCCCAGATCTGCCTGCCTGACATCATCAAAAGTGTTGTTCTGAGCCAATCACAATGCTTTCACATAGGACTGGCTGAGACTATCAAGGAGGCAGATCAGGGGCAAAGCCAAACACAGCCCTGGCCAGTCAGCATCCCCCCATAGAGATGAATTGAATCAATACATCTCTATGAGGAAAGTTCAGTGTCTCCATGCAGAGGGTGGAGACACTGAATGGCAGTGCTGCACACTGTGCAGGACGCATTTCTAGAAGCCAACTGAGGAGTGGCCAGTGGAGTTATCACTAGGCTGTAATGTACACTGCATTTTCTCTGAAAAGACAGTGTTTACTGCAAACAACCTGATTATACTTAACAGAATAAATACAATAGGCTGTAGTTGTTCTGGTGACTATAATGTCCCTTTAAGAACAGTTTATTCTTTTGTTAGCAAAAGCAATAGACGTTATTCCCAAGTAATGAAATACTACACTGATCCAATAATGCAGAACTACCACTTAGTCCACTGCCTTAGATCTGGCGAATGGAAGTAAGATGTCACCTTACCTCCATGACTTATCACTTTCTTATAAGGTTCTATGGCAGACATATCAACCCTGTGATCCTGATCTCCAATTCTGAACAACCGCCAGCGTCGGCTCTCTTCTTTTTCCTCAGCGGCAGTGTATTCAGGTATGGATCCTTTTGGAAGAACTTCAGTAGTCTTTGGTTTTGGAAGATCATCTGCAAAAACATAGGAGGCTTTAGAAATTTATCAATAATCTAACCCGGTTAGAACTCCATGGGGGAGATTTACTAAGTTGTGAAATATAGGTAACTCTTTTGTAAAACCATCTATGCCATTCTATGGAGCCTGCTTTTCAACATGACAAATTAGGTTCCATAAAACAACTTTGTAGGTTCTCACAAAGTATAATCTCTGCAACTTTTCACCTCTTAGTGCATCTCCATTTATGTGCCTTAGTCAACCACTTTTCATTGTGGCCTCTGGGAACAACATACTACCTAACTGTCCATCTTTGGGGGTCCAAATGTCTCTGTCCTATGGACAGAGCATTGCCTGGTGTATATGAGTATTACAGTGCACCACAACAGTTCAATAATATATCATTTTAAAATTTAGTAATATTCACATTAACATACATACTTCATAAAAAGAAAAGGAAAATAAAAAACCATGCATCTATTCATTAAAAAAAAAAAACTAAACTAAACAAAAAGCGGCACTACCATCATTTATTGCAGTAGTTATGATGCTCGGAGGCTAAGAGGTCATGTGATGCGATGAGCATGTCTGAAAACTGGGGCCACTTTAAATAAGTGACCACTATCTACAATCAAACCCTAATATGTATGTATGTATGTATGTATGTATGCATGTATGTGTGTGTGTGTGTGAATGTATAAAACAATTACACATATACACACACACACACACACACACACACACACACTACACACTACACAATCAACTCAACTCCTAGCAGTTGGTCTTAGTAAAAGTTGCATTCTTGTGTATGTTTAATGGGGTTTCAAGTTTGCTCCCAGAGGCCAAACACAAATGGAGAGCGGTTACCTAAAACTATTGCTTACCAACTGTTTAAATTGATTGAATGGCCAAAGCAGCACAAGACGTACAAACAGTACTCTGCAACAGGCAAGCGGAAGATCAGATGTGAATTAAGATGTGTGCATGCGGTAAAATCAGAAAGCTTGGAATATTATACACGGACGAAACACAGTATTTTCACTGATTGCATTGATAATTTGGTTGTTTTCATGATTTCCAGAAACCAAGTAGCATGGGTCCTTACCACAGAGCAAGGAGGGAACGACCTATGATTTTTTTTTTTTGTTGTCAGTTTCCAACACTTAGCTGTTAAGGCAAACTATCCTCCAGAGACAGTTCTGACAGCAGCATAGAAAATAAAAAAAGAGAGGAGATAGGAACCCTTTACCGTCTCTTTAATTAAAGGGCTAACATCTAGCTGTTCAACTGCTTCATTAGTGCACAGCCTGAGGTTAAGGCATGCAGTCCATGAATGCAATTAACAGCGCATGAAAAAATAAAATAAAAAAGCACATGGTTAGTCACAGGACATCTTAAAGAAAAACACAGAGTTATGAAAATCAATACATGTAGTAAGTAACACTATTTTTTTTTTCTTTCATATTATCCTGAAACACTTAGAGATTTTATTTTACAATATGACCAAAAGATCCAGAAAACATTTAATACATAGCTAAATTAACCTGATAGAGCTAGTTCTTATAATGTGAATTTTGATACTAACAATTTGCTAATGCCATAAAGCAGGGGCATCGAAGGCTCTCCAGTGGTCAGTGCACTTTTTCAATTCTCAAGCATCACATAATCATACTTTAAAGCGGGTCTAGGTTTGACCAAAACTGTGGGGGACTCTAAGGCTGACCGTTGTTTGCCGGAATTCTGCATTAGCAGTGTTAATATCCACACTATACAAAGATAGCATACAGATTAAAGGAATACTCCAACTACCATAAACACTACAGTCGGATAGTAAGCTATTAGAAAACATGCCTTGACCTTTGAAGCACTAGTTGCGGTTTAAATAAGGTTTTGCATCTTGGCCAGATAAATAATAATTGTTTTTTCAGCTCATTGTCTTCAGGTGCCATTCTCCACTTATAAGCAGGTTACCAAATAGATTATTAAAGGGACAAAGTGTTTTCCTGGCACTGCAGGTCCCCTCTCCCTCCCACCCCCCAACCCAAGTTGCTGAAGGGGTTAAAACCCCATTCAGTGACTTACTTGTATCCAGCGTTGATGTCCCTCGGCGCTGGTTCAGGGTCCAACCACGCTCCTGCCCCGCCAACGTCATCCGGCGGGGGAGACCCATTGCGCATGCGCGGCCACCGGAGGGGGAGACTTAATGTGCATGCGCATTAGACCTCCCCATAGGAAAGCATTGAAAAATGCTTTCAATGCTTTCCTACGGGGATTTCAGAGACGCTGGAGGTCCTCACATAGCGGGAGGACGTCCAGCGACGCTATAGCATACTTTTCGTGTGCTAGGAACCTGGAAGCGCCCTCTAGTGGCTGTCTAGTAGACAAAGGAGTTAACCCTGCAAGGTAATTATTGCAGTTTATAAAACCTGCAATAATTACACTTGCAGGGTTAGGGGTAGTGGGAGTTGGCACCCAGACCACTCCAATGGGCAGAAGTGGTCTGGGTGCCTGGAGTGTCCCTTTAAACATGGCTGGAGCTGTACCCAAAGCCTGGCTCTCTGCCACTCAATTATGTGGAAGTCTCACTTCTGCATTATCGGTCCAAAGCCATCCAACCTTGGATGGTAATAGCCAGTTCTGTGTTAAAGCCACCACCAGATCCTGCAGCCTATTACTGTTGAACTGAACTGGACAGATAATGCAGAAATAAAAATTCCACGTTTTCATAGCCGCAGCAGAAGTTCCATTCTTTGAGTGTTAGGAAAGTCTGTTTGTCAAACCACTCAGGAAAGGGGAGATCAACGATCATAACGCTTATGTGTTGAATGCTCATTTAAGCATACTACCAGTCAGGATAGCACAATTATTGTGTACATTTTTGTTATCAAGTGATGCAATCCTGATGTTTGTGATATTAAAATCAATACTTAAAATGTATAAACCAGATGGATTATGATCACAATTCCTCTATGACAATAGTATGCATTTCAGCTAATAAAGGGAAGTGAACTTGTGCAGGCAGACTTGCATTTAAGGACTACACAGACATCTAGGTTAGTTACAAGAAAACCACTATTCATTTCATTGTCGGGAGCGAAAACTGTTACATTATTGATTTAATGACAATCCAGAGCTCCATCAATACAGGCTTCGACTAAAACATTTGCCTTCAAATATATCATGTATAATACATTTGAAATCCTTTCTCCAGCTTAAGATTTATTTTAGTAAAAAGTCAACGTATTACCTTCCCATTCATATTCATTGCTGTTCTCAGAAGGAGTATCTACGTCATCTAAATCCAAGTCTCCACTTTCATCCAAGTCCTCAGATAAAATTGAGCCATCACTGCAATCCAGTGTAGAACTAAGGTTGGGGGCGGCTAACTTCTTTCTAGTCTTCTTACTGCCGTTCATGTCCAAAGGACTTGGAACTAGAGAGAGAGAGGGGAAAAAAAAAAAAGGAACACAATTTAAGAAGATTAATAATGTGTTTTAGTCATGACACATGAGCAAGACTGCTGCAACTTAATGTAATGCAAAAGTCTATATATATATATATATATATATATATATATACACACATACACACACACACACACACACACACACACACATACACGGGGTGAACAATAGCTTAAATTCTCTGGTACTTTTATGTACCAACTCAGTGTGTCTGCCTTAAATCTGTGCGTCATTGCTTTCTAAAGAAACAGCACCCATAATATACTTTATGCCACGTTTGATATGAAAAACGTCAACTTCTCTAAGTTCTATGCAAGTTTAAAAGCGTGCAAAACTTTAAATTGCGGAATGAATGATTGTGAAGTCAAATAATTTAGTCGTTCTCAACATGCAATGTATGAGTGAGCAGAGGTTTAAAATGTATATTTTTGTAAATAAAGCCGAGGAAGATGTGATACAGTAAAAATGTATGCTGATAAACAATCTCCTAATCTGATACAACTCTTCACAATACATTTTCCATCAAAACAGCCTTTATCAGTAACCACGTGACTTTGCCAGGGGTTATTCATTTGCCTTTGGGCAATGACCTGTAGGTTGTGTGCAACAAGATTCACTGCACCAAACAAAGACATTCACAAAGTCTGGCTGTGAAAACAAAAAAAAAATAAAAAAATAAAACCCAGCAAAGAGTTTAAATACAGCATGGAAGACAAACATTTGTACCCAAAATCTGTTACAGGCAGATTTTTGCAGGCAGAGCTTCGGATATTTAATTTTTTCCCCACAGTCACGCACTCATACGCATGTCTAACTTGAAATTTTGATTTGCATACTTACAACCCAAAGCCATAGATTCAATGGGCAGTGCCTGCTTTCAACCCCTATTCTACCATCCAGGCTTTTACCCCGGAATCCCTCTTTTGGTACACCAGACTAAATCATTAGACACACCTATGTGTCTGCTACTAAGGGTTAATAAGTAAGCCGTGTTTAAAAAAAAAAAAATAAAAAAAATAATAATAAAAAAAATTTTGTTTACCTTGAGCTGAAACAAGCAAGGTGATTTGTCAGTGTAGGACCCACCGAAGAGATTTACGTGGCAGGTGGGCTTACATCTAATGGCCACTGCAGTGGAACTAAAAACCTCCATTTATATAAATATGCACAAGGATTTGAAATAGTGTGCAAGTAACCATGTTTTCTTTGGTTTTATTGTATGTATTGGGTCATTGCTGCTGCCCAGTAGTGGTCAGAGTTTGAACGCAGGACTTATTTTTGTGTATTTGTAGAAAGCTTTATGTGCATATGATAATTGTTTATTATTCCTGCCAATGCAAAAGTTCTTCCCCAGTGCATGTGCAGGCCTGGATGGATGGCACCATTGCACATGAACTCCGGTACGTTTGCTGGGCTGACACTCCTATTTTTGGCCCATCTCCCGAAATAAACAGCAGACACATACTGTATAATGGTCTAGCCCCATTTTGTTGCTACATTCCCATCTGTATCATTTTCACACCTTCTAATGTTGGTAAGTATGCACAGGGTCAAACCGACGTGTACTACACCAGCCTGGCTCAGGGAAGAATTCAAGTTAAAACTGACTGTGTATGCTACAAGACTTGCCTCCACATCTTTGCTCACAGAAAACAAATGATGCGACTGTATACAAAAAAAAAAAAAAAAATTTGATTTTCTTTGTGCCAAGGAAACACATCTGAAGAAGAAATAGTGTAGGTTTAATTTCTGTGATTGTGTATTATACACATTTATATATATATTCATCAACTATGTGACCAGAAAAAGTGCAGTGTGTGAGGAGAATGAAATGAACTGGTCATGCAACCAACACTGGGACACACTAACATTTTCATATTGATTATTGTATTTATTTTAATTAAGGAATAGAATTTAGTTTTCCCCACAGCAAGAATGATTGTACCAGAGACAACATCTTTCCACAATGTAACAGCAAATTATTAAAATCTACTAAGGGCAAGAACCTATGCTTTAATTTTACAAGATAATTTTAAAAGAAAACTTAAAGCGGTAAAATATTCACTGGTTACCTGTTTCTGCTATTAGTTTGTATTGAAAGATTACCATGTCAATCCTGACAAATAAAGAGCAGTCATTTGTATCGCACCGAGCTGACTGAGGGAGACGTACACAATTGGAATAACCACATTTGGTTAGAAGAGCAGGCACAGACAGGCAGACAGATCAGCATGCAGAAATAGCCAGGAGGTAGATACTTGCGTGAATTATGAGATGCTGAGTAAGGGATACAATAAACTGACTGATCCAGCACCGGAAATGCCCAAGCTAAAGCAGACAGACAGGGCCAACAATAAACAGAGAAATACAAAACAAGAGACAATTAAGGTATTGTTAGGAAGGTTATACTTTACTGCCCAATGATATGTTACAACACAAAACAGTCCAGTATTTTTATGTCCATCTAGGTGCTCTGGATAAATGTGAGATTATCAAGATTGAAATGTGAGAAAGCTCCCCCAAAAGTTAAGATACCATCTAGATGTCATTCTACAGCATTTACTTCCCTTGGGCACTCAACTTCAAAGAACTCAAAAATGTTTAGCTATCATGTACATTGGAATAGCGGGGGCGGGTGTGTTGCTAAAATAGTTTGGAAGATTTTCCATCAGTAATTGACCGTGAGGGCTTGGAAATTGTGGTGTTGTAATCCCTAGATGGCCACACTACCAAAATAAATAAGGGCAAATCTCAAATGGTAATTAAAGTGTATCATAACAGAGTCATACATAAAAATAAAATGATTGTAGAATGTTGCTGATTTAACAAGAAAAGCCAAATGTATGCTTGATACACTCATTTCTCCTCTGTGGACACAGTCCAGGAAATCCCAAAAAGTTTTTTTTGGGGTTTGGTGCCATTGTCTTGTCTATAGATCTTTTACTGCACAAAGTTTTTCCCAACTTGTACTATTTAATTTTTCTCATCTTTACTGTTACCTGTATAATGGGATTCTACGCAAAGGAGCAATAAAAAAGGGGAGGAGCTTTGTTTTACTTTCTGCTTTGCCTGACTGGAAGGACCTACTTGCAATTCTTTAAGAAACTTCATGGACTGTCACCACCAAAACATAGTGGTATAAATATTGTATTTTTGATAGTTGTGTTGAAATGGATAGTTGGACTACCAAAAGCACAGCCTACTCAGGGCCAGTATTTTATTGGTTCTCCTGCGTTCTTTGCAACGTCATTTAGGCATGCAAAAACGGTTTATAGCACGGTCATGGAAATTCTACCATGGATTCTGCGTTTCCTGCAAAGTAATTAAACAATGCATAAAAACAACAATCTCTCAAGGAAAAAACATTCAGGTTCATTAGGGAAAATGTCCTGTGCTTTATGGAATCTAGTACAAGGTCAAGAGTAAAATATGTTGCCATAAATATCAAGGTGCTTTACTGCTGTTGCAATGCCAGACTACAATGTGCTCATTCTATACAACACTAACTAAAACCCTTACAATGTTCGGTATTTTTGTAATAAAAAAAATAAAACTGATTTGTGATAGTAAAAAGATAGGCCAAGTACTGGCAAACAGAATCAATTAAAACAGATTTAATTACATAGTTGTGCATAGCATGATTAGGCAGCATGGCATTACCAAGACTGTGCATAGAGATATTAAAGGGACACTCAAACTAACATTTACTACAGCATTTTTGATCTCTCCGACACAAACTGAGCTTTGCCCACTTGCTGTTCTTTCAATACCACTAATGTAGAAGTTCAAATTAGCAATATTAATTTTGTCCAAGTTGGAACAGCATCGTTAGATGAGTGCTCCAGTTAATGTTCAACTGAATGTCATCCAAAAATGCACAGAAATTATATTGCTAAAGCAGTATTGGAACTGTTGAGGTTATAGAGCTCTTAACATTTTTTGAATTCAGTGTCTTTAGTGTTAAAAGTGAACATTTACATTTTTTGAGTAATGATATTAAAAAAAATTAAATAAATCACTAGGAGCCATAGACATTACACCTATTAATAGTCTTAAATATAATAGAACTCCGAAATACAACCCATGACTCCTGTCTAACATCACATGAGTACTGTAGGAATAGGTGAAATGAAAAAAAAGGAAAGCTTGATTTTAAATTCAGATGTTATCAGATGTGTGTTATAACTAAAACAATGCATTTTCTTACCTGTTCTTCCTTCTCCAGTTAAGTATTCACCCTCAATATGGTCATCTTCTGGCAAAGGTCTAAAGGGTATAATTATACAGTAAGTGTGTTTAGTTACAAGAAAAACTAAAAAAACACATTAATATAACCTTTGTAAAAGGCTGGACCATTTGCCAACATGTTAAAGAGACACTAAAGTCACCATTTTTGAGAAAAGGCAGTAATGCCCATTTGCACCTCTTGTGGCTGTCACTCGGACAGACTGTAGTGGAACTTCTTTGGTTCGGTCCTGCAAAGATTGAAGGACCAATGTTCAGCTTGTCCACACTGCATGGAGACGCTGGACGCTCCCCATATTAATGCTCTATGAGGAGATGCTGAAGGGTGCATTGCAGAGATTTGCTATGCATTTGCACTAGCCTCCAAATGTTTGCCTATGGGGAAGCATTGGATTGGCAATCTTAGCCAAGGAGCTGGGGCAGCAGCATGGAGCCCAATGCCAAGCGGGATATAATGTTTTACTTATCAAAACTCTCGATCTCATTTTCAGCAATCTCCGTGCTGCCTCTAATCTCGCCAGTGTTTCATTTCCTCAATTTGACCACCACCTGCATACCCCGTACCCAAATCATACCACCCTTGGTATATCAATCTTGTAGAAACATCCACAGTCTTGAGCTATTGCAATTCTCCACCAACCTCCAAACTTTCCTTTTACCCATATAAACCACACCTGCCCTAGCTCTGCATTATTTCTGTAAAACTCCACCCTCTCCTCTGAATTAGAAATCACGGCACCCAATATATTTAAACACTGGAAGCAAACTGTTACAACCTTGGCACTAAGCAGACTCATTACCTCCAAAAATGCTCCAGAACCACTGCATGCTGCAAAGGTTTAGGTTAAAAAGTGCAATTTATATGATTATGTAAACATTACATATTAATAACGTTTAATTTTAATCTAACTCAGCACACCCTTTTGTTAGCCAATATAGGACAGTTGTTGGAGGAATTTAGCAAAGTTATAAAAGCAGGAACTACAAAATTTAATGAAGTTGTTCCCCACTCACCACTAGGTTTTTGTATTATATTTGCTTTACATTGACTTGTTACAAACACAAAAATGTTTATGCACACTTGCCTTGGAAAGTCCTCATCCTGCCACTCCTCCTTTAACTCCACACCTTCCATTCTTAATCTGGCTTCGGTTGTAGCCACCGACTCATGCTTCTCAAAAGATCCAGACAGGTCTTGGCTAACAGAAAACCAAAGAAAAACAAGTAATTAATATTGCTCATTAATTATAACCAAGCATTTTCACTTCAAATCTCAATTTTATGAACCTTTTAAATTTGTTTAGACGTTCCATACAAGTACTTGTATTGTTAGCAGAAAGAAATGTTTGTTCCTGTAATGTATTTTATTTGTGGGTGACAGCAATACTACATAAGTGCTGTGATATCTGTGCTGTGATATCTGGCTATTGAGGGTATAACTTGCAGAAGCAAATTTTTCTTCTTTTTCTATTCTTTTCATCTACATTTGTCATTGAAAGGCCATGCTGCATCAACTTTTGCAAATCGTTGCTGCTATAAGCAATAAGGGCATGGTTTGTTCTTGCAATAAGCACAAGTTGTTATAGTGCTTGGTGTGTCCCTTTAACTACAACGCAAGCATCTGGGATGTAATGATTGCCAAAAGAAAGCAATCAGTGATTTACACAGAGTGCTAGCACTTGAAAATTCGTAGTGGCTAGGCAAGGTTGCATTTTGCAATCCCACAATGCAATACAAAAGATTTGTGGATAGGATTAGACGTACATTATATCTCTAGGATATAGGACAATAGCGAACAGATACTAACAAGAAGGCACAAGAAAGGATACTATGTAATTTACGCACATGCTAAAACATTGAATGCTTATACAATTGTTCGTTCTATTTGAAGGTCATACAATTCTGTTTACAATAACGTAAAAGGACCACTCCACACCCATAAAGTACCATAACTTGATGAAGTCCTTTTGATTTTGCAACAACAACAAAAAGTTGAGTGGTCCTTTAAATGTGTATAGAGATAAACCAAGATGAAATAGAGCTAAGGCCCTGAAACTTACAGGTAGAAGTTATTTTTCAAAATGTTCATCTTAGAATACACAAACTATTGCAAACCTATTAAAATTCATAGCAAACAAGACACATCAAATGAAAGAGAGTAAAAAATGCCCATGCTTTACTAAATAACCATCCGTGAATACTGGAGGGGATGCATACATACAGTGTTAGTGGAGGAAATCTCATTTCATTATTTACATTCCCAACTTGTTTCGTTGCAAGCAGTAATACTATACTTGCAACCTCAGGGAAACACACTACAGAATTAGTCATCGAAACTGAATCTGCATGTACCACAGCGACGTGATTTAGGGAAGTAGTATTTAACTCATACTAAAGGAGGTACTTCTGACTGTCTAAGGCACCAGTGGCACTTTATGGTTTCTGAGGGGGAAATAAAATGCACAAATGCTGTTTGACAAACAGAGGGGCAACTTGCAAAAACTACTTCCATCAAAATCAAGGCAACAACCATAGATGTTATGCCAAAAATGTCCATTGAAGCTTTCTAAATGCCAATTTTTTTCTAAACATTCATTGGCTGTTACCTCAAAACTGGCACACTTTCTCTTGCCTTTTGTTCAAGTTTAACTTTTTAATAAAGTGAGCATGGCGAGTATGTTGCTGCCCCTGCAACATTTAACATTAAAGGGACACTATAGTCACCTGAACAACTTTAGCTTAATGAAGCAGTTTTGGTATATAGAACATGCCCCTGCAGCCTCATTGCTCAATCATCTGCCATCCCTTTGTTTATGAACCCTAGTCACACCTCCCTGCATGTGACTTGCACAGCCTTCCATAAACACTTCCTGTAAAGAGAGCCCTATTTAGGCTTTCTTTATTGCAAGTTCTGTTTAATTAATATTTTCTTATCCCCTGCTATGTTAATAGCTTGCTAGACCCTGCAATAGCCTCCTGTATGTGATTAAAGTTCAATTTAGAGATTGAGATACACTTATTTAAGGTAAATTACATCTGAAAGTGAAACCATTTTTTTTTTCATGCAGGCTCCGTCAATCATAGCCAGGGGAGGTGTGGCTAGGGCTGCATAAACAGAAACAAAGTGATTTAACTCCTAAATGACAGTGAATTGAGCAGTGAGACTGCAGGGGAATGATGTATACACTAAAACTGCTTTATTTAGCTAAAGTAATTTAGGTGACTATAGTGTTCCTTTAAAATGGTGACATTTCCAGTTAACATACAGTTTCCACAACCAATAGTGGCTGTCAAACTTGCAACTATTGGCTTTGGATTGAGATTGAATCAATTATTAAAACTCGTTGTCGCTGTATACGTCTAACGCTGCTCTATGAAATGCACTTAATTCAACTTGTCATTGAGACGCAACAGCAACATGCATGCGCGCGGTGAATGGTTCTCTACACAGACAATTTAACAAAAGTAAAGAGAGGCAAGTCTTTATTTGCTCAGCGCCTAAATGGTTAAGGCATTTTAATGCCACCCAATCCTGCAAATATAACGGCCATAACATGCCATAAAATGATATAATCATAGATAAAGAATATGGTCTATAAGTCTGAGGGCCTTACAAGTTCTGTGTTCAATCACCAATCTGATAATGCAAAAGTAAATGTATTCCTGGAGGATTCCTGGGAGAGGGAGAGAGTGTGAGTGCAGGGCCCAGTAGTGTTGTTTTAAAGCACTTCTCCAATGTCCACTGCGGCTCGTGTCACTTAACCCCCTTTGTCACCAACTCCTACTGGTGAAAGGATGTGTGGACATTTTGAGAGTGAGTGGGTCAGAGCATGAAACAGGGACTTGTGCTATGTTCTACCCTGTATGGTTCACACTGAAAACACCGATTGGACAGAAAAGGAGAACCTAAACATTCCTACCTCCCTGGGTCAATCATATCTTTTAGCAGCATTTTCTATTAACTGCATTTATAAGCCACACTGTGCAGCAAAAATGGAACAAGGAAAAACTATTAAACATAGAATGTGACAGCAGTTAAGACCCATTCGGCCCATCTAGTCTGCCCAATTTTCTAAATCCGTTCATTAGTCCTGGTCTTATCTTATAGCTAGGATAGCCTTATGCCTATCCCACGCATGCTTAAAGGACCACTATAGGCACTTAGACCACTTCAGCTCAATTAAATGGTCTGGGAACCAGGTCCCTCTAGTTTTAATCCTGCAGCTGAAAACATAGCAGTTTTACAGAAACTGCTATGTTTCACTGAGGGTTAATCCAGCCTCTAGTGGCTGTCTCACTGACAGCCGCTAGAGGCGCTTCAGCGATTCTCACTTTGAAAACCACAGTGAGAAGATGCTGGCCGTCCATAGGAAAGCATTGAGTAATGCTTTCCTATGGGCAGTATGAATGCACAAGGCTCTTGCCAAGCATTCGCGCATCCAGATCTGACGTCGGCGGGGGGGACACGAGTCAGTAAGGACACGAGTTTGTTTTCTTGGCACTATAGTGGTCCTTTAAACTCCTTCACTGTGTTAACCTCTACCACTTCAGCTGGAAGGCTATTCAATGCATCCACTACTCTCTCTGTAAAGTAATACTTCCTGATATTTTTAAACCTTTGCCTCTCTAATTAAAGACTATGTCCTCTTGTTGTGGTAGTTTTCCTTGTTTTAAATAAAGTCTCCTCCTTTACGGTGTTGATTCCCTTTATGTATTTAAATGTTTCTATCATATCCCCCCTGTCTCGTCTTTCCTCCAAGCTATACATGTTAAGATCCTTTAACCTTTCCTTGTAAGTTTTATCCTGTAATCCATGAACCAGTTTAATAGCCCTTCTCTGAACTCTCTCTCTAATGTATCAATATCCTTGTGAAGATACGGTCTCCAGTACTGTGTACAATACTCAAAGTGAGGTCTCACCTGTATTCTGTACAATGGCATGAACACTTCCCTCTTTCTACTGCTAATACCTCTCCCTATACAACCAAGCATTCTGCTAGCATTTCCTGCTGCTCTATTACATTGTCTGCCTACCTTTAAGTCATCAGAAATAATTACCCCTAAATCCCTTTCCTCTGATGTTGAGGTTAGTAGGGTATTACATATTCTATACTCTTCCCTTGGGTTTTTATGCCCAATATGCATTATCTTGCACTTATCCACATTTAATGTCAGTTGCCACAGCTCTGACCATTTTTTAAAATGTATCTAAATCATTTGCCATTTTGCTTATCCATCCTGGATCAACCCTGTTACATAACTTAGTATCATCAGCAAAAAGACATACCTTACTATCAAGACCTTCTGCAATATCACTAATGAAAAATATTAGAGAGAATGGGTCCAAGTACAGATCCCTGAGGTACCCCACTGGTAACTAGACCTTGCTTTGAATTTACTCTGTTGAATACAGCCCTCTGTTGCCTGTCATTAAGCCACTGCCTTACCCATTCAAGAATATTGGAATCCACAATTTATATTTTAATTCAATATTGGAATTAACAATAAGCAACGCAATGAGCATATGTTGTTGTGTGACCGAGTGGTCTTTTACTAAATTTTCTTGTGCTGTTCCGTATCATTCAGTAAGGACACTGCACTCAGTAGGTCAGGGAACAAAACTTTTATCTGGCATATAAAACACATTAAATGCCAAATTCAGTGAAGGACAAGGACAACCAGAAAGCAATGGCCTTACTCTGTATTGTGGGTTTTACAATATGTTTGTTCCCATTACTAACAAGGCCAGATCAAAGTTGCCAGGCTGCTTGTTGATAAATGATTCAGATTTTAGTTCAGAATTGCATATACCTAAATCTATGTGCTTCAGTTTTGTAAATGCAATCTGAGCTTATAGAAACAAAAGAGACTATTTAACCCTTTAATGATACAGTTTTAGAAGCTTGTCTTGCACTCAACACATGTTTGTGTTCAACAGCAATTTCCATCACACGCGCACACATAGATATACACAAACACAGAGCCCTCTTATGGCCAATTCATACAACATACAAGATCCAACGCACTCCCACTCACTAAACAGCAAAGGTTGATGTCCTGATGAAAGTTCCCAAGAGGGACCGAAACGTTGACTTGCTGGAATTTGTCAAACAAAGAACACACCTGAATGAAAACTTTGGAGTGGCGGTATTTTTGTATGATTTTGTACACAGAACCTGTAATAGATGTAAAAATATCAGACTGTTTTTTATGGATTAATGGCCTTTCATAATGTTTTTTATTGGGAGACAATGTTGTTTCTATATATATTTAGTTATTTTTTTAATACCTTGCAATAAATGTTCTATGTGTATGCCAATATATACACTGCATAATTTGTTAATATATATTTGCTTTTTTTAATATATGTTTTCTCTTTAAAGTGGTTTTAGATTTTATATCTGTACTTATATTTTACCGAATATTTTTGATTCCTGAGCATGCATTTCTGATATTTTTATAACAGCCATTACAGGTCCTGTGTTGTAGTATGTTTTTAAGTAGATTATTTTTGAGTAGACCATTTATTTATTACAATTTCTCATTATAGTATTCAAATTGTAAGTGCTCTTCTATGTGTTCGAAATAGCAAATGCAAAAAGTTCCGAACATATACTTTATTCGGCTTGTACTTTATAGCAGTTCGCGAACATTATCAATAAAGTTTCTTTGCGTTCCAGGTTGGTTGCGCGTGCATGCGCAGGGAGATGGCAGAGCACAATTACATGTAATGTGTTACATCCGTCGCTCGCACATACCGGAAAAACACGCGAAATTGTGAATATAAACCACGGGAACACGAAAGATCACCAGGCTCTTGAAAAAGTCGATGAGGACGAAACGAGTCGAGCGGCAATAGTAAGAGCTGTTCCCCAAAAAGATTTATACAGCCTTTCTCTCCGTTAGAAGAACGTTTATGGATCCTTCAGTACTAATTGGACATCCAAGAAAGTGAGACTGTTGGTGTCAAGAGGTACCATAGGCTGCACCAGGGAACTTAGCCCATTTAGTGGCTTGAAAAAAACTCTTTTGCACAATTTAGGAGTATTTATAATTGTCCCATGTCTTTTGTGAGTGTGATTTTAACTATTTTATTAGACTATTTGTTGTTAATAAATTACTATACTATGATTATATTCTTTTCCTTTTATACATGGATAAAAGGATGGATAAAAGGATGGATTCATCATCTGAGTGGTAATTACTATCACACCATGGTGATTGAGGCGCCTTATTTTTGTATATTCTGTTTGATTATACTTGAACACTTTTCTATTGGGTGATTTGGGAAGTGATACCTATATAGAGGCTTGCCTTCACGTTTGTTGCACTACTTTCCTTTTACCTGTTCTGTTTTACTATATAATGAATAAAAACACATAATGGAAAAATAGTGTATAAATATCCACTGAGAATTAATTTTATGTATAATTAATTTATTTGTATAGTTTGATATTAATACATATATGTCAAGGGTGGCGGTACGGAGACTGGGACCCCAGAGAGCCTGATGATGAAGGGAGTCTCAGCATGGTAATGGACTATCAGGGCCTGGTGCAGGGTAACCACACGCCCCCTGGTGTTGAGCACCAGCGTTTGTGCGGCCACATACCAAGGCCCTGATGCAGCTTCTGCAGATCGCAAGAGCTAGGAGCTTGATATGCAGACCTCCCAGGAATTAGATACGGGGGCTCTGCAGCAGACATGTATCCAGTACAGAAACAAGGCAAGACTAGGACAGACACCAAACAAGTAAACAAGACAAGACGAACCCATTACATGTACACAAGACAGGAGGGAAACATGAACAGGGCAGGACAGGACTGTACATGAACTAGGAATACAAGACAAAATAAAAACAAGACCAGAGATGCAAGGCAAAACAAGAGGAGGCAAAACTAAGTACTATATATGTAATAAATATTGGAGATTTAGACATACATAAATGGCCAAAGTGTATGCAGCCCACCAACTGCGTACCAAGTCCTCCAATTAAGGTGGGACCTATCTACGCATGACTAAATAAACAATAATAAAACATAAACACAGCACTTACCTGCAAGAAAAGGGCAGAGGACTTGTAGCAACTGCCTGCAGGAACCAACTGAAACAAAAAAGGATAAATGGAAAAGGAACGGGTATGGCAACATAAAACAAACATTTAAAGGAATCCAAGAGACTGGGAATTCCAGGAACGGAATACAGGAATGAACCCAGAAAACCCAGCATAAAGAAAACCAGACATGGACTAGAAAACAAAACAAAACAAAAAAACAACAAAAAAAAGAAAAACTAAACAAGAATTGTAAAAATAATACTGGATACCAGAAGCCAAGGCCAGACATCTCCGCAGAACAGGACAGGATGTGACAATATGTAGCGGAATTGCAATATTCACATCAATATCTCCGCTGGTAGACCTGTATAATATCCAAGAGAAGCGTATAGCTCAGCAATCTTATCCAAATTCCCCAATAACCGGACAATACACAGTTTGGGAGTCAACTGGATTTTATTGAGCCACAGCTGGCTTTTATACAATTCCCCATGCAAGGGGTTTCTTTAAATTACATTCCAGGGGTTTTCCCCCAGTTAACCTTGTTGAGGACAGGGAACAAAGCCCCATTTCCCAGACTCCTTCTCTGTACTTGGAAGATAATGGATTAAGGACAATTCGTTAAATTATCTCCCAAGTACAGAAAAATAATCAATATTTCAAACCATCATAACTCATAATAGTCAGAACTCCACCGAATAGCAGGGATCTGAGCAGCCACTCTGTCGAAATCCCGCTCAGATCCGTTCGGTAGAATAGGAAAGCCATTCGAGTTAAGTTTAGACCGGTCAACCACGAGGTGAAGTGTCAAAACAGTTCCGGGTGGTTGTATGCTTTGGTCTTCTTTCGAGAGTTTTTACCATTAAACGAATGAATGCAACTGTTCGTGTAATAGGTGATCATGTGCCTTGTGTTCGTTCTGTTCATTTGAATGCCGCTCTGTATAGGTGAAGGGGAACGAACATACGAGAGGATGGAACTTCAGCGGTGTTCGTGCCGTCGAGTGTCCGATTATAGTTCCATGCACTCAACGACCAAACACTGCTGCCTGTCTGTGAGGAAAGATGGCCGCTGCCACGTTTTCCCATCATACAAACGACGGCCACCCATCCAACCATTTAGAATCTTGCAATTTCTCAGTATGTATATAGTCAATTGGAGGCACCCGACTTCCCTGGGTGGTCTCACTTTTTGGTAGTTGGTTCGACTGAGAACAATATGTCTTTAGTCTGTTCGGGAACCCCAAGTAGTCGAACCAACTCAGTTTTGCATAAAAATAACTGGCTTGTTTTGCCCCAATGCATTAATATTAAAAATATATGTATATATAAAATGCCAAAATACCAGAACATTGCAGTATGCAATGATACCTTTTTTATATGACTAACATATTTCAAAGACAAGCTTTCAAGAGTTTTCATTTCTTCTACAGGTCTGAAGCAATACATACATACATACACATATATATATATATATATATATATATATATATATATATATATATATATATATATATATATATATATATATATATACACACACACACACACACACACACACACACACAGTATTTTTTTTTTGAACAGCTCAAATTTTAAGTTTTGTTGTGCTCAGAACTTGTACGATTGCCTCTGTACTTAAGCTGTTAAAATGCTGTTTGAGATGGTTTTGTGACTATTCCTGTGTTCAATTTTTTTTGCATTCCTCATGATGTTAGGTAATATATATAACGAATAGAAACATTTCTTGCACAACCACACACAATACATATTGCATTAATCTACATTAACCAATTCTTAGCACAACATAGCTATTATAAGCCACAAACCGTACAATACCAGTAGTCACACAAAAGGAAAATAAAACTAAAGGGTCAATGTGAAAATACCCCAAAACAATGAGCTTTATGTCTGAAACACATTATCGGCTGGGCAGCTGTAAAACAGGAAACCACCATAGGAAAATAGCTATGCACACTCTGCTAGTCTTAAGGAAGCAGGAAGACCGCTCATCTGTATGGTTACTGGGCGACACAGCTTACAGTTTCTCGTTGCTTCACCAATACAGGTCATTAGGGTGATACTATATATAGCACAGATACACACAAAGCATGTGGGGGGAAATTACAGGGGAAGGTGAGGGGAGTGGAGGGTGGAGTGAACATGTTTAAAGATTTTCCAGGTAAGCAAGGTTGAAAGAAAAAGGAGAAGAAAAAAAAAAAAAAAATCACAAATCAAATATTAAAAGTTGAAGTCCAGTCCTTTCAAAGTACATATTTTGATTGATAACCTATGATCCTGAAGCCATCATCTAAACTCGGATTTAAAAAAAAAAAAAATCAATAAAAAAAAAATCAATAAATAAAAAAATCAAAGAATAAAACCAGATGACACAGATTTCTAAAGCATATATACTAGGATACGTGTCTTTAACAAATGCCATGGGATGTTTGGAGAAATAACAAGAGTACTGCACATTTTAAATCGCAATAACTGAACCAGAATGATAACTGAATAAGACTTTTTCCAATGCATATATTTTGACCTTAACTTTGCAATGCACTTGTTCATAATCTACAATGCCTGTTTTAGTGAATACATCCCTGTATTTTATTGCTGTGTAAATGAGCATTGACAGAACTTATTCCTAAGAAAAAAATCTAAAAGTACTGAAAGAAAAAACAAAAATGCCTTAAAAGGGACACTACAAGAAAAAACAAAACAAAAAACAGTCTCTGTGCTCAATTATGCCATTTAGGAGTTAAAAATCACTTTTTTTGTGTTTATATAGCCCTAGTCACACCTCCCTCCATGTGACTTACACAGCCATCCTGAACACTTCCTGTAATGAGATACCTAATCTAAACTTTCTTTATTGTACAGTCTGTCTAATTTGGAATTTCTTATCTCCTGCTCTGTTAATAGACTTGCTAGACATTGCACAAGCCTCTTGTGTGTGATTAAAGTTCATTTACAGAGCATTGTATAAAAACTTCTAGAGCAAGTTAACATCTGATTGAAAATTAAACCATTTGTTTAAAGGGACACTCCAAGCACCCAGACCACTCCTGCCCATTGGAGTGGTCTGGGTGCCAACTCCCACTACCCTTAACCCTGCAACTGTAACTATTGCAGTTTTCATAAACTGCAATATTTACCTTGCATGGTTAACTCCTCCACTAGAGGGCACTTCCAGGTTGATAGCACACATTTCTTGTGCTATAGCGTCGCTGTAACCCCCATAGGAAAGCACTGAAAGCATTTTTCAATGCTTTCTTATGGGGAGGTCTAACGTGCGTGCACGGCATTGCCGTGCATGTGCAATAGGTCTCCCCCGCCAGATGACGTCGGCGGGTGAGGAGCGTGGACGGACCCAGAACCAGCATCGAGAGACATCGGCGCTGGATACAGGTAAGTCATTGAAGGGGTTTTAACCCCTTCAGCAACATGGGATGGGGGCGGGATGGAGAGGGGACCTGCAGTGCCAGGAAAACGGTTTTTTCCTCGCACTGGAGAGTCCCTTTAATGCCGGCTGTGCCAGTCACAGCCAGTGGAGGGGTTTTGGTGACTATAGTGTGCCTTTCAAGTTCAATTAACAGAGCAGGAGATTAAAATTTCTAAAATAAAACACAATGTGTAGTTAGATCCATTTTTCATGTAGGCTGTGTGAGCTACAGCCAGGAAAGGTGTTTCCAGGGCTGCATAAATAAAGTGATTTAACTCTCTAATGGCAGAGAATTTAGCAATGAGACTGCATGTGCATGATCAATACAACAAAACTGCTTCATTAAGCTAAAGTTACTTAGATGCTTAGTGTCCTTTTAAAGCACACTGCATCAACAACAAAAATTTGCAGAGAGTGAGGACCTCCAGTGTCAGATAACGGACCGGAGGTCTGTATCAATTCCGTAAGTCCCTCTATTGGCTGTCTACTAGAAGATGAGTTAACCCTTAGAGGTAATTATTCTCAGAAACTGCAATAATTACCACTGTAAGGTTAAGGGACATGGGACATTGCACCCAGACCACTTCAATAAGCTGAAGTGGTCTGGGTGCCTGCAGTGTCCCTTTAATTACCATCAAAAGTTTCATCAACTACCAGCCCTCTTCCCAACACTCCTTTCTCTCTTACCTATGACAGTTCACATATTGAAATGGAAATTACAACTGACTCTGGGGAACAATGACAATTCTTACATTCTCAAGCAACAATTTTGCTTTTATACACAAAAATCCAGGAAGGACTGTTTGTGTAGTACAAAAAAGTGCTGTGTGTTTAAAAAAAAAAAAAAAACCTCTTATTAATTAATCAAATGTTCTTTAATTATGAATGTGCACACTGAATGTGAATGTGCAACTTGTTTGTGTAGTAAACTCAACATATGCCAGGTTCTAGAAACTGAAAGCTTGATAAAAGATTTTTCTTATGCAAGTATCCTAATCCGAATATGCAAGTCAGAGATAATCCACACATTGTGTCTCCCTAGTAAATATCACGGTTTTGAAAATTAAACATTTCAAATCAGAGTTACCTCAAATTCCACAGAAACATCATGCAAAATGTTGTAGAACTAAAACTATCATGATGCTTTGCCAGCCATTAAGCGGTGCTATTATGTGTGAGATCTTTTTGCTAAAAATATGGTCAAATTCTGACTTGTACAGCAGCAGCTGGGAGTCTGAACTAAAAATGAAAATAGCTGTACGTCCCCAAAGCTCTTACTAATCAGGATCTTCATACACCACCATTCTGCATCACTGTTTGATCTAAGGAAGATACTGCAAAAACCATCAGATTTATACTATAAACTTTGTGCAAAAAAATGCAGAGCAATCACTAGTGACGGTTGCCTCGGAAAAACCTAGCCAGGTCGAAGCTAACTGAAGTGGTCTGGGTGCAATGTCCCATGTTTACATCGCAGCTCTAAGTCTGCCTCCAGTGACATCTGTGAAAAAGTAAGTAAATAAAGGGTTTTTAACACTTTATTTACCCGAGGGGTGGGGAGCGCAAGGGAGTGGGAAGGCAGAGGGAGCTATAGTGCCAGGGATACAACTCTGTATTCCTGGCACTTTTAGTATCCGTTTAAGACATAACCATAGTTTAATGTCCTTTAAAGCGTCATTAAATACTGGCTGAATGTCAGATTGTAAAGCAGGACACAAAACCTCTCTTTATCAAAGTGCACGTAAAAGATTAGGAATGAACGTCATTAACCAGAGGTATACAGAAATTCAGCATTCTTACCACAGTAACGTCAGAGCAGGGGGAAAAAAAAAAAATGTACATGTGTGCGTGTAACTGAGATAGAGGGCATTATTACAAACAGGAATTGTATACGAGAGAGGGAAAAAAGTCAGCAAATCTGGACTGTAATCCTCATGGCATATAAATCTGGGTTATGTATTTTGTAGTACAGAGCTTTCACGTCACTGGTTTATAAGAGCATTTCTAGGGCAAAGTGCTTCATTTAGATAAACCCGCACAAACAATCTACTGGTTCCCATGGTGATTTGTTTAAGTTTAGCACGTTGTACTAATACTACTGTATTACGTCTTAATGTTGGCAATGGAGTTTAGAAGTGAACATTCTGTTTAACGCAAATATTGGTTATCAGTATCAGGCTCACAAACATCAGAACACATTTAATTTCCTAACGGCTCACCCTAGTTTTTATATTCAAGAGAAGGTTTTAAAAGATCTGCAAAAATAAACAGAAAACCATCACATTCAAAATTTCAGCATTGGCAGCAAATCCCTAGAATGTGGCTTCCTGCAGGGAGCTCTTGCCGGATCAGCAAACCACTGGCAAAATCTTTACTCTCTCGTCATTGTTTTTATTGGGTAGCAATTTCAGGTATGAACTGTATCGCTGCAAAAACTTACAAAAGTTATGTTACTGAATAGCTTCAAACTTATTTTTTCCCCATTAATGAAGCAGGTTATAGAAGAAGGTCGAAAGTAGTGAGGGCTAGTATGATGACCAGTCTTGGAAAATTACACACAGACAGTGATACAATGGATCAGATGCAGATAAAATCTGAAGCCTGATAGATTGTGGATGTAGTAATAGGTGTTGTCTGCAAAATCACCCATTTACATCAGTCCAAAATACATACATTTTACGGTTCTCTTCTTTCCCTAGTTACCTACTGTACCCAATGCCAAGAAATTGAGTTAACCTGGTTTAAAACACACAGGCTGGCTGGAGAATCAATAATAAACTAATCCAGGAAGTCCACAGAGGTTTTATTTTAGTTTTTGAGTGGGAGGGGTGGAATTTCCAGTAAATTACTGATATCTTCTTTATAAATAGATAAAAGACATAAGCTAAGATGAAACTGCACACATGTCTACTGCACCAAAGCACCAAATCCCTAGATCTTATGACATTCTATTTAATTCAACATGAATATGTATAAGAAGATGGAAATGATTGCTCTAACATTGTTTGCTATACAACAAAGGAATCGTGTGGTGTAAAAACATACAATCAGATGTAAATAAAAAGAAGGCTTAGTTTTATTAATGATCTTGATGCACTTATGCAGCCTCGTAATAGTACCAGCAGAAAGTATATAATTAAATCTTCAATATCTTTAATCACTTCCTGGGGGAGAGTGCAAAGACTTGGGTCCAGTGTTTGTAGGACTAGATTTCATTCTAAGGAACAAAGAACTGCCTTATTCAACCTTAGGTTTAATGGGGCACTATATTGGCACCCAAGAGCACTTCATCTCAATAAAGGGGTCTGGGTGCCATGTCCCTGTCTGTGTAACCCTGCAATGTAAAGCATGACTGTTCTGCAAAAAAAGGCAATCTTTGCATTGCAGGGTTTAAATGCCTTTGGCGGCTGACATACTTACAGCCTCACGAGGTGCCTCATCCAGAATAATAAAGTAAATCTTGGCAATTTCTATCAGATGGTATTAGACTAATTGGCGCAGCATGGCATTTTGCATGCATGCACAGTATCCTCCCAAAACCTTCCTATGGGAAAGCATTGGATTGGCTGAGATCATCAGTCATGAAAGCAGGAAAGCAGGGTCTCGCTGCAGCTGGCCCTGCCTCAATGATTGCGATCAATCTTGATGGGAGGCTATTGCGCATGTGTGGCAAAAGGCCATGCTGCGTCAATCAGCATCTCCTCAGAGGTGAATTGAATGAATGCATCTCTTTGGGGAACATTCAGCGCCTCCATGCAGAGCATGGAGACGCTAAACGTAGGTGATGCGCACTATGCTGCACTGACCCAGGATGCACTCTAAAGGCCATCTGAGTGACTTTCACTAGAAGCGTTACTAGGCAACAATGTAAATACTGCCTTTTTCTCTGAAAGGGCAGGGTTTACATTGAAAAGTGTGGAGGGACAAGTTATAGACACGAGAACAACTACATTAAAGGGACACTATATTCACCAGAACAACTACAGCTTATTGAATTTGTTCTGGTGAGTAGAATCGTTACCTTCAGGCTTTTGCTGTAAACACTGTCTTTTCAGAGAAAAGGCAGTGTTTACATTACAGCCTAGTAATAACTTCACTGGCCTCTCCTCAGTTGGCTACTAGAGGTGCGTCCTGGGTCAGGGCTGCCTAAATTGCATCTAAACATTCACTTTCCTCATGGAGATTAATTGACTCAATTCATATCTATGAGGAGATGCTGGTTGGCTAGGGCTGTGTTTGAATTTTGCTGGCTCTGCCCCTGATCTGCCTCTTTGTCAGTCTCAGCCAATCCTATAGGGAAGCATTGTGATTGGATCAGGCTACCACTTCTGATGTCAGCAGGCAGGTCTAAAGGAAACAGGGACAAAGTATGCAGCTGCAGACTTGAATTCAAGTAAGATTTTACTATATTTAGGGAGGCATGAGGGGGACAGGAGGGCTAGATGGTGGTTTTAACCCTATTGTGATCCTTTAACCTCTTAAGGACACATCACATGTGTGGCATGTCATGATTCCCTTTTATTCCAGAAGTTTGGTCCTTAAGGGGTTAAGCTGTAGTGGTTCTGGTGACTATAGTGTCCCTTTAAGAATTGTATTTTTGACATTGAAAAACCTGGCTCTGAATTTTCTTTTGCTAGCTCCTAGATTTGAAGCAAATTTGTCAAGCCCTGGACTGAATAACCTTGGTCATTGTGGCCAACCGCAAGTCCCGCAGAGCCTTTTGTTACATAGAAGTAAACTTTCCAGAGATTCTGCAGATAACACTACCCTGCCTAGAAGTACCAAACTCGCCCAGTAATGACATGAGTAGCATTGAGTAACGTTCCAGAGCAAGTTACTGACAACTAGTGACCGAAATACATGTTTTTTACAGCTTAGGCAGTTGAGGGCAAAGATTACCCAACAATATCCTTAGATTAAGTGAGCGCTGTCTTTCTTTGGTTTACCCTTAGTATACACAGAGACTTGCTCCCTTATTCTTAGCCATTTTCCCAGCTTAGCCCTGACATACTGGCCTCAGGTTTGGATAAGTACCAACTGTGTCACTGCAGTGTCCAACAAAGTCATCACACTGTTCTACATGTTTGTCACACCTTGTACTGTATAAATACACACGGTCTGATGTTCAATAAACCAGTATTATCTTGTCCCTCTACTTATTCTAGTCTAGTGTATGGCTACAAGGTGGGAAGAGCTAGTCATCATTTCATCTAGTATCTCGTTGATGGTTGGGGCAATATCACTGTAGAAGCTCCAGCTACCAAGTGAGTAGCCATAAGATACCAGGTTGCACTGGTAACTCTTGAAGGTCCCTGGTGGTATAAACAAGGGTCGGACGCAGTAGCAGGTTCAGGTCTGGATACAAAGTCCAAAATGTTCCTGTTGCAAGAGAATGTGGGATTTTGCCTCTTGGCTACAAAACAAGTCAAACTGCATAGAGATAGTGGGACAGAGACAGTAATTGCCTTAAGGCAACAAGCATCAGACTAGCAATTCAGATCCTAATCTGGCAACCTTGCTTGAAACACCCTCTCCTACAACTATTCCTAAAAAGGGCTGCATTATTAATGTGACAAAAACAGGGGTGAAGATTTTTTTTCTCAAGTAGCTTTATTTTACTAAAATAATTTTTTAGATGAGTTTGCAACACCTCTCTGCTTACTGAAAAGTCCATCAATTTAATATAATCCATTTTTTATATGAATTTTTCACAACAAGAATACCTTGAAACTCGTAATAATTACAGATTAATTGAAACATCAAAAGAAAAATTAAAACTAATTTAGATTATTTGGAGTGAAATAGTTTACAAGTGAAATGCTGTACCAGTGAAGCCAGGCTCAATGCCAGGTGGTGGGCAACTGTTGGCCATACAGTAGCAAGATCTGTTGTAAATAGTAAGCCAGTCTCATACCTATACACAATGAACTTAGATGGAGACAGAAATATATATTAAAAAAAAAAAAGAAATGACTTCAAGGTAACCAACACAAACGGATTAAAAAACAAAAAATAATAAGTTCATGCACAAAATAAGCAACTTGTATAGCAATAGGATCCAAAAGGACTAAAATATTATAATCATTATTAGATAAAAATCAGGGGTTATTCACTACAGAAAGAATTCCTGGGAATGACACAGGAATTTCAATTGCAGGGCCAATATAGATGGTCACTAAAGGTGCGTCCTCTGCCAGTAGTGCACAGTGTGCAGCACTGACATTCAGTGTCTCCACACAGTACATGGAGACACTGAAAGTTCCCCATTGAGAAGCATTGATTCAATGCATCTCTATAAGGAGATACGGATTGATGTTGTGCTGCATTTTGTCACATATGCGCAAAGCCTCCCAATGTTTTCCTAGCCTTGGGTTGGCTAAAATCATCAAATTCAGAAAAGAAGGCCGAGCGGAGCAAACCGCCAGGAGTCCTGCAGAGCTCTGGAAATAAAGTCTGTAATCTCACCTTTTAAAAATGGAAGGAAATATGGGGTCAGGGTCTAAATACTGATCATAAGGCTAGTGTCAAGAATACATGTTTGTATTCCAGACACTATTGTGTTCCTTTAAGGGAAAAGGGAGAGAAATGAAGAGGTCAGTGACTGTCTGTCAGTCACACTCAAATCAGCAAATGTCTGGTAGTGCAGGTGTACTGGTTAGAGAACCAATAGAGCAGTGATTACAAACCTAATCCGGAAGACACACCAAGAGTTCAGGATTTAGGCATTTTACAATTCTGATCCACTTTGGATCAAGATACAAAACAGGGCCATTGTTATATCTTGCAGACTGAGGCGGGAACCACTGCAGTGCTATAGTTACCATTGCAAATATGCATTGCACGTTTATCTCTCATTTTTCAAGATGTCACGATCTAAGGCTTGAATGACATAAGAAATACAACAGAGGAAACACACACAAATTCTCATTTCAACCTTAAAGTGGAGCTAGGATTTGTCTACTTTTTTTACAACTTTATAAAAAAAAAAAAAAAAAATTATATTTACATCATGTAAGAGCATATAAAATGTATATTTTATAAACCTGCATATTGGTATGAGAATCCAGGTGCGCAGTGCACTGTGAAGGCATACCATACTTTACAAGTAGTAGCCCAAGTAGATGGCCAAGCATGCATGAGCAAGTCCAATACATTAGTGGGCAATGACATCACCCACACCTGGGTGTGCTGCAGAGATATTTTTTAATACACAGCAATCCACACACCAAACACTTTAACAGCATTTAGGAATCACTGGTCTATAAATAAGCCTCACAGATGAATATTTTCTTTTTATGTAATGCATTTTTAGGTGTTCTCAATAGATCGCATTAAAATGATTTTCAGCTCCAGGATGCCCTTTTAGTACATCAAAATTAATGTTTATACATTCTTTTTGAAAAGGATAGTTCTTATACGTAATTATTAGCTAGCTCTCTATAACGGTTTAAGATGCTTTAAAAGATGTTGGTTTTATTGGGTTTTTTTTTTTTTAACTTTCTGCTATTAATAGTATAAACCAGAAATATACCAGAGTATATAAAATTTAATCTGAATTAATGATATCATTGTGCAAATCGGTGTATCAGCTTTCCAAATTTGGATTACTGTCGGATGTGATTTTGCAATTTATAATTGCTAATGTAGTCCCGTTACCAAGCCTACTATAAACGCATGCAATAAAACCAACTTTTATGCCTGGGGATAAACAAACTAGTGCTTACTAGAATATTTAGTAACAGACACTGCATATAATACAACAGAGAAACAAAAAAGGGCACACAGTAGCAAATCTTTACAGTGTCATTTTAATTTTTGAACGTTGCTCAAATTGTCCTTTGAATAATGCTACGAATATTGAAAACACCAAATTGTACACTGGTTTAAAAATCCCTGGGGGGGAAATAAACTCCCTTTATGAACATAAAATTAAAATGAGCAACTGTAATAACAGTTATTAATGCCTTTTCACTTATCTTAAATAAAATGTTTGATCTGCAGCACAGCAAGGCATATTTAAAAATTAAAGCAATTACACTGCATTTTTCTAGTTAAGCGATTTATGACGTCAATTAATGCAGTATGTATAAAATTAGCCCTGGCTGCTTATGCATCAAACTCAAAGTTATTGCAGCTTACAAGTAGATTCTAACAAGGAAAAACTCTGCTCAAGGTCATATAGAGATGTCTAGCAAAATCAGAACTGCATTTGTCCGTGATTAATGTGGTTAGTATTCAATATGACAAACAAGACAGCTGATAATTCATCATACTATGATAATCATTTACCACTCCAGAAATATTCAGATATTGGAATATGCATGCTTATTTTTTTTCTCTTTTTAAAACAAATTGTGCATCCAACTCGTGTTGCAATGTTTGTCTATTAGTCCACTTCTTGTACAGCGCTGCGGAATTTGTTGGCACTTTATAAATAATAATAAAAACACTTAAATCACTTCTTAGATAGAAAACAGAAAAGCAGAAAACAGGCCTATAAGTTACTATGTTTACAAAAGGTTTTGATGTATTTGCACTGCGCAAAGTCTTCATATGAAAAGGTAGCAGTGTGTGGTTATGTGACATAAAGCAGGATAATTACTATAGTGTGACTTGCTTGGAATTCAAAGTGAAGTTTACATTTAAGGCCACCATAAGCCTAAATGTAAACACAGATGAGATTTTTTTTTTTTTTTCCCTTTCTTTCAATCCGGCTATATTGTCCTATGATATGAAATACACTTGCAATTCCCAACAATTCCCACTTAAGTGAATAGTAACCCAGCAAGTTTTAATCTCAGTACTACAGCAAGCTGCATATAGCTTTGTCCTTTTGTAGATATGAGGGAGTGGCAAGATGCTGCCCTGAAACAGAAAACCTTGGTCTCAGCTTCCAAGTTTACTATCCCCCTTCTCATGTCCCTCAAATCAAACAACTTTAGAATGTCATCTCTTCAACCAATGATCCCCAAACTACAAGAAATCCAAGCTTCTGCATAAACCCCATAAACCATGTTGCAGCCTACTAAACTTCATTTCAGAAATGCTGCAGTAAAGGACAGTCAAACCCAAATATTAGAAAAGAAATGAAGTGAAATATTTACATTATAATAAAATGTCAGTGATCACATGCCAGACATCCAGTAAAGCTAACTGTTCAGGTATTTAGATAGGGTAATAACACACAAATAAAAATGTATAAACCAACAATTAAAAAGATTAAGTAAGAATTGTATAAGAACAGACAGTTTTATAGAATAAAGCAGGCTGTATATAATGTTAATGGTAATAAAGCAGGCTGTATATAATGTTAATGGTAAAGCAGGGTGTATATAATGGTAACAAGGCAGGCTGTATATAATGTTAATGGTAACAAAGCAGGCTGTATAGAATGTTAATGTTAATAAAGCAGGCTGTATATAATGTTAATGTTAATAAAGCAGGCTGTATATAATATTAATGTTAATAAAGCAGGCTGTATAGAATGTTAATGTTAATAAAGCAGGCTGTATATAATATTAATGGTAATAAAGCAGGCTGTATATAATATTAATGGTAATAAAGCAGGCTGTATAGAATGTTCATGGTAATAAAGCAGGCTGTATAGAATATATTAATGTTAATAAAGCAGGCTGTATAGAATAAAGCAGGCTGTATATAATATAATATTAATGTTAATAAAGCAGGCTGTATATAATATTAATAAAACAGGCTGTATATAATATTAATAAAACAGGCTGTATAGAATGTTAATGTTAATAAAGCAGGCTGTATAGAATGTTAATAAAGCAGGCTGTATATAATATAAGGTTAATAAAGCAGGCTGTATATCATATAATATGTTAATAAAGCAGGCTGTATATAATATAATGTTAATAAAGCAGGCTGTATACAATATAATATAATGTTAATAAAGCAGGCTGTATAGAATGTTAATAAAGCAGGCTGTATATAATATAATATAATGTTAATAAAGCAGGCTGTATATAATATAGTATTAATGTTAATAAAGCAGGCTGTATATAATGTTAATAAAGCAGGCTGTACATAATAATATAATGTTAATAAAGCAGGCTGTATATAATATAATATTAATAAAGCAGGCTGTATATAATATAATATTAATAAAGCAGGCTGTATATAATGTTAATAAACAGGCTGTATAGAATATAATATAATAATGTTAATAAAGCAGGCTGTATATAATAATATAATATTTATGTTAATAAAGCAGGCTGTGCTGGAGCCCCTGGCATTTCTACTCACTGTGCATTCTGCATGTCTGACTCCTCACTGCTCATGTCTGCAGGCCCATCCCCATGAATCATGTCATCAGGTATTGGGGGCCCCCCTGTGATAAAGACACACAGCGATCCCCCCTCAGTCCAGCTCGGGGATCCCACACTCTCACACGGCCTCCCTCCCCCCCTACTTTCTAAAAGCTTCCCCAAAATTCTTGGCTACACTGAAGTTGCCCAAACGCGCGCGCGAAGGCTTCCGGGAATTGTAGTCCGCAGATCCGAATTGCCTGTTGAGAAGCCCACCCGTCAGGACTCCAACCCCCACAAGGCAACGCTGGGACAAAGCGCGTCAGCGCTACGGAAACGGCGTAGCTGTTTCCCGTAATACGGGGTTGATGGGGCGGGGGGGTTGTCCTGTGAGGTTGGGGCAGTTCGTTCCGTATTCAGAGCCGTTAAAACCGGGCGTTGAGGGAGGATTTAGTGCCCTATTTGGTTTCTCATGCACACGCGTAGAGCGCTGTCAGTAGGTGTTGACGTTGCGCATGCGCAGTGATTCCTAAAAATAACAGGCGGTGTGGGGAGAAAGTCATCGCCAAATTCTTGGCCACTCGCACAGTGGGCGGGGTCTGAGGAGCTGTGTGATAAAGCAGGGATCCAGGGGTATCTTAACACTTACAGATACTGTTACACCCCCAGGGGTGATCACTGATAAAGTGGCAATAATTGGGAAGTCAAAGTGAATTTTATCTCATGTCTATTTTTTATTTATTTTTTGGCCCAAAATATCCACACTGGACAAATTATACAAGTCTTACTGCCAGTTTTGATATTTTGGGCAAAAAATGTAAATTCGCTTTAAATCCCAAGCAGTTCGGCATGTTTACCTGGTCACAAATTACTGCTTTTTAGAATTAACTGGATGGTGACGTATTTAAGAAAGGGGTAACAAATTATACGTTATGTATCATACTGCTTCACAACACTAAAAAGATTGAAACTAACAAGGGCTAACAAAATAGCTAACTTTAGGGGACACTCCAGATTAGTAGTAACCCCTATAATCTAAATAGATGCACAACTTTCATGATGCTACACAAAGCAGTGACGGAATTGATCTTCTACAACTGGTCTCCTCGCCTTACAAAACATGCCAATAGTAAAGATACTTTAAAGGCAACCTGTCAGGGACAAAACTACATTTGATCTTTTTAAAAGATCATCAAATTTCATCTATAGATTGCGCTAGAAGTTTTACTAGTAAATGTATAGATTGGGAGAAAAACTTTTTTTTTTTTTTTTTTTTAAATAGGTCTTTCTCCCTGCTGTCAATCAATCCTTTTGCACAGATTCTATGCCAAAGTATTAATTGACAGGGAGAGTAAAAAGACCTTCCACAGGAGATCCTTCTGCTCTCTGTGCATATTATTGCACAGTCTGTTTTAAGTGCAAGATTATTTCACGCCCTAGCCATAACCAGCTAATTGCGCCCACCCCCACAAAACAAATAATTGCCAACTTTTGTGTCTCTTTCTTCTCCCAGCCCCTTTGTGTGCCTATTTCTACCTTAACTTCTTTGTTTCTTTTTCCCCTTCCTCAGCCCCTCTGGGTGTCTCTTCCCCTCAGCTCCTCTGTGTGTCTCTTTCTCCCTCCCACAGCCTCTCTGTTTGTCTCTTTGTCTCACCTAGCCCCTCATGTTCTTCAGCAATTGAGGGATTTGAGACCATACACAATGCTAGCAAGCCTAGATGTGGTCGCATTATCTTATTATCTTGTATGAGATCGTCAATAAAAATCTCTTTAAGAGCTCTCCAAGTACCAAGATTTAAATCAGGAATAACTCTTTCCAGAAGTCGGATGTTTGCTCCTTCGAATATTTTTTTATTTATTTCAAGTAATTTTTTTATTGATTACCATTCTTCTATAAGATGGGTTACAGTAATCGAATTTTGTTAGAAAGAATGCTTAAAGTTAGTAAAATCGTCCCAAATGAAAAGGGATAATTTGATTCAATTATATACCAGACTTGATTTCTGGCCTCTAGGATCTGAAATTTATGAATATGAGTGATAATAATAGCATTATATATATCTCTAATCAGGGGAAGTGCCATACCTCCTTGATTAATTTTTTTGTTAAAATGTGAGCTTTAATTCTTGGAGTTTTTCCTTTCCAGATATAATTGGAAAAAGAGTGATGGAGTATATCCAGCCATGGTTTGGGGAATTCTAATGGAATTATATTGAATAGATATAGCCATTTAGGGATAATAAATGCTTTGATGGTATTTACTCTTCCCCACCAAGAGATTTCTAGCGAACGCCAGTCTTTGAGAGTTTTATTTTTACATTTGGTCATTTTAAAAAAGTTGTCCTCTACTATATTTTTGGGATTAGCAGTTAAAATAATTCCCAAGTATTGAAAATCTTTCTTGGTCCAATGGAAATTAAATTTTTCTTTTAATTGACTTAAGGAAGAGGAATTTAAATAAATGCTTAATACAGTAGTTTTTTTAACGTTAATTTTATAGTTTGAAATTTTCCCGTATTCCTGAATCTCACACATTAAATGTTCAAGTGAGTTACAAGGGTCAGTAATAGTAAGGATCACATCATCTGCCTAGAGACAGATCTTTAGTTCTAAATCTTCTATATTGATGCTGTTACGCTACTTGGGTGATTTGGATTGGAACTCAACTGCAGCTTGTAAAACTTCCTAATTACAATAGTGAAGAAACGGAGAATCTTTAAAGTATCAATACTGTAGCTTTAAGAAAGGAGAGGATTGCTGGCACTTTGAGAATCAAATAAAGTTTTAATAATTGTTACATTTAAATGAATTGCATTTAGGCAATAATCCAATAAGAATAAGTGAAAGTCATTAAACAATACAAAGTTCATCAATAAGTATTTCCTTAGAGATATATTAAATAAGATTCATTAGGTTGCTAGGAATAATCTTCAATAATGATATTTCGCAGGTAGCAAAGTATTTTCAAAGCAAGAAACAGTTCCTAGTGATTAAGCTTGATGGGAATTGTCCTCCATATAATTAGTAGCTTGAAGCAGTGAAGTTTTAAGCAAGCCGTAAATAGTTAATCAATAAATGAGATAGCAGAGAATAGTTGAAAGGTATACTTAAGGTTAAGGTGAGTTATCCTCCAAGAGTTCAAAGTTATAGTCCACTTGATAATTAACAAGTATCAGTTCTCCAGTAATCCTCCATGGCATGCAGTATCATCCATGTATTAGCTCAAAGGCTAGGACGGCTTGTCAGAGTCTATGGAGCCGGCGTGTATACCAGGAAGTCGGTCCCACATTGTCAGAGCCTCGGGAGCCGGCGAGTATGGAGGAAGTAGGTCACTCAATCACCAAGCGCCATCTCTCTGGCGCGGACTGCTTAAAGGACCACTCTAGGCACCCAGACCACTTCAGCTTAATGAAGTGGTCTGGGTTCCAGGTCCAGCTAGGGTTAACCCATTTTTTCATAAACATAGCAGTTTCAGAGGGTTAAGGCTTCCCCCATTCCCTCTAGTGACTGTCTCACTGACAGCCACTAGAGGCGCTTGCGTGCTTCTCACTGTGATTTTCACAGTGAGAGCACGCAAGCGTCCATAGGAAAGCATTATGAATGCTTTCCTATGTGACAGGCTGAATGCGCGCGCAGCTCTTGCCACTCGTGCGAATTCAGCCGACGGGGAGGAGAGAAGGAGGATCGGAGGAGGAGAGCTCCCCGCCCAGCGCTGGAAAAAGGTAAGTTTTAACCCCTTTCCCCTTTCCAGAGCCGGGCGGGAGGGGGACCCCGAGGGTGGGGGCACCCTCAGGGCACTATAGTGCCAGGAAAACGAGTATGTTTTCCTGGCACTATAGTGGTCCTTTAAGTACAGTCAGAGCCGCGTCAGAGAGGGGCGGGGTCAGGTCCGCATCGCGGAAGTGCCGAACCCGGAAGTGTTACCGCATGACAGGTCCCCCACCTGGTTCCATTTTGATGGCTTGGTGATTCTGTTACGCTACTTGGTTGATTTGGATTGGAACTCAACTGCAGCTTGTAAAACTCCCTAATTACATTAGTCCTGGTGCTATAACCTCGGTTTCTGAGGGTACCTTCTGTGAAACGCAGTAATTAACTTCTTTGCATGTATTTCAGAGGAATTCTCCCAGGTGTTATCTTCATCTCCATAACCCTTCCATTTAATAAGGTACTGTAAATTACCTCTATGAAGTCTGGAGTCAAGAATTTTTTCTATTTCATATTCCAATTCACCTTGAACTTCAATGGGGTCTGGCTTCAACAATTGTTCCCTATGGAAGGGATCTGGGAGAAAAGACTTTAGGAGTGAAACATGGAAAACAGGATGAAGTTTAAGTGATGGAGGAAGTTTCACTTTCACAGCATTTTCATTAATAATGGATTCAATTTGAAAAGGTCAAAGGAAAAGAGGACTTAGTTTCTTAGAAGGACTGTTAGTAGAAATATTTTTTGAAGACAACCAAACAGTGTCACCAATTTTATATTTAGGAGGAGCCCTCTTTTTAACATCATAATTCCGTTTATGTAAGGTCATAGAACTTTCAAGGTTTTTCTTTAATTGCTTGAACAATGAGGACATTTCCATATTTTGAATAGAAACCATTGGATTAGAAGTTGTCTTGGGATCATCAGGAAACAAGAAGGGATGGAATCCATAATTTGAAAAGAATGGAGTCATTTTGCTGCTTGAATGTATGGAGTTATTATAGGCAATTCAGCCATCGGTAACCAATTACTCCAATCATCTTCTAAATATGTACAGTAACAACGAAGGCATTGTTCCAGACATTGATTGACTCATTCTGTTTGACCATTTGTTTGGGGATGGTATGCTGAAGAGAGTTTACGTTGGATTTGAAGTGAAGAACACATTTCCTTCCAAAAACATGAAGTAAATTGAGAACCTCTGTCTGAGATTATTTCTTCAGGGAATCCATGTAATTTGATTATATTGTCAATGAAAACTTTGGAAAGTTCAGAGGATGAAGGTAACTTTTTTAAAGGAATGAAATGTGACATTTTTGTGAAACGGTCTACGACAACAAGGATGGTGGTGTATTTCTGAGAAGGAGGGAGTTCCACCATAAAGTCCATGGAAATAGACTGCCAAGGTCTCTCAGGTACTGGTAATCCAGTCAATATTCCATAAGGAAGGTGACGTTCCACTTTGGACCTTTGACAAACTGGACAAGACTTTACATAGGATTCAATGGCTTTGTCTTGACGAGGCCACCAATATTGTCTAGTAGAGAGTTCAAGTGTCTTTTTTATTCCGGGATGTCCAGCAATGGGGGTATCATGAATTAATTTTAAAAGGTTGTTTCTGAGTTTTGGAGTGTCTGTTGTGTGGAGGAATGTAAATTCTATTTTTGAAATAAAAGATTCCATCTTTTTTGTACAATTTAGGAGTAGAAGGTAGTTCAAGTTCTTTGAAAGATAATTGTTTCAGTTCATCCAATATAGTAGTTGTAAGTCCAATAATTTTATTGTTTGCCAATATTGAGAAGGTTTTCTTTTCTGAAGAAAGATTAAATGGAATTCTGGAAAGAGCATCAGCTTTTTTGTTACGAGATCCATCAGAAAAATCTGAATATTGTTCTGGTATTAAGGTTTCTTGTTTTAATTGAAATATTGGAATTTGATGGAGACAATTGTCCTTACAATATTCTGAGTCAAAGGTGAGAGAAAAGGGAGCCCAACGAATGAAGGGATTGTGAATTTGTAACCAGTTGATTCCTAAAATGATTGGAAAAAGAGGGGATTTTATAATATCAAAAACAAGAAATTCTGAATGGTTATTATTGGTAATGGTCCTAATAGGAATAGTTTCATTTTTTATGGGATTGCAGACAGCAGGGTCACTTGAAGAATGTGTAACTTTATTTTGCATTTCTCTAATAAAAGAAAGAAGTCTCTCATTAGCAATTTGCAAATCCTGCATGCATTGTGTGAGTATTTCAACTCTGTGCTTTAAAGAGGTAATTTGGGAATTCACATCTGCTGGTTCCATTTTGGTGGCTTGGTGATTCTGTTATGCTACTTGGGTGATTTGGATTGGAACTCAACTGCAGCTTCTAAAACTCCCTAATTACATTAGTGAAGAAACGGAGAATCTTTAAAGTATCAATACTGTAGCTTTAAGAAAGGAGAGGATTGCTGGCACTTTGAGAATCAAATAAAGTTTTAATAATTGTTAAACTTAATGAATTGCATTTAGGCAATAATCCAATAAGAATAAGTGAAAGTCATTAAACAATACAAAGTTCATCAATAAGTATTTCCTCAGAGATATATTAAGTAAGATTCATTAGGTTGCTAGGAATAATCTTCAATAATGATATTTCGCAGGTAGCAAAGTATTTTCAAAGCAAGAAACAGTTCCTAGTGATTAAGCTTGATGGGAGTTGTCCTCCATATAATTAGTAGCTTGAAGCAGTGAAGTTTTAAGCAAGCCGTAAATAGTTCATCAATAAATGAGATAGCAGAGAATAGTTGAAAGGTATACTTAAGGATAAGGTGAGTTATCCTCCAAGAGTTCAAAGTTATAGTCCACTTTATAATTAACAAGTATCAGTTCTCCAGTAATCCTCCATGGCATGCAGTATCATCCATGTATTAGCTCAAAGGCTAGGACGGCTTGTCAGAGTCTATGGAGCCGGCGTGTATACCAGGAAGTCGGTCCCACATTGTCAGAGCCTCGGGAGCCGGCGAGTATGGAGGAAGTAGGTCACACAATCACCAAGCGCCCTATCTCTGGCGCTGTGGCGAAACCGACCTCGCCACTGGGCATTGGAGAAGACTGATTGCCAGCCTCCTGCCATGTGACTATGGCCCCTGGGATGTATTGCCCTTTAAAGACATGTCCTCATTTGGGCAGTGTTGTGCTGCTGCTGGTCCTTTAAGAACCATCTGGGGACATACTGTGGAGTTACTGGGTGGCCACCATTTCCTGTATCAGAAGCACATGGTGAGAAAAATGGATGGCGGCCATTTTAACTCACAGACACTGTTTGGACTTTTCAACACGGTGCCATCTCGCCAGTATTTGTTGCACAGAGACATCGTGCGGTGGTTTTGGACTATACAGCAGGGTACACATTATACAGTGATTGTTTTTCATTTAGCCTGTATATGTTCTGCAGAATCTGCATTAAACTGTATTTTCCAAAGTACTGAACGGATCTGGGTGAATTTTGGATATGTGGTTCACCCAGATCCCCCGGTTCCAAGGATATATGGGGTTTTTGCATGTTTTGGGGTCCCTGTGATGCGTTTTATGAAACTGTATTTCTCTGTCTGTGATAATTAGATTACCCATTGTGTTCAGTAATCATATCACAGGCAGAGGGGAGGATTTTGTGTGGGAGTGTCTGTGTGTATTGTACAGATTGATTGGTTGTTCTGTAAAACCTTGTGGGCAGTACTAAGTTTGTGGATTGGGAATAAAAGAGGCTGTATGTGCCAGTACAGTCAGTTCCTGCTTAACCCTCAAAGTGAAGTGTTGTCTCATTATTGGGGAAGGATTTATTGTATGCTGTTCCAGTTTGACTGCTAGGAGCCTAAACCCATCCGTATGGTTTTTGCCTATTCAGCTGTTTATAGCACTCATATGCTTGAGAGAAGGTATACGCTTCTCTGGTTCGGTGATTTTGGTGTCTGCCAGAGTGCTTGGAGTCCTCAGGAAACGCTAGGAGCATCCTTTAACGGAGGTACCCAGTCGGGGTGCCAGGTGATCCGTTACAGGCGCGGACTGCTTAAGTACAGTCAGAGCCGCGTCAGAGGGGGGCGGGGTCAGGTCCGCATCGCGGAAGTGCCGAACCCGGAAGTGTTACCGCATTACAGATGCCTTTAATGTTAACATTCTCTCTAATAGCTATCACAAACGGTTCAGTAGACAAGACATACAGGAGGGGAAATAAAGGACAACAATGCCTGATTCCGTTTGCAATATCAAACCATTTAGTACAAAAATCGGTACTGACTATTCTTGCTGATGGACATAAATATAAGACTCTAATAGCTTCAGCTATCCATCCTTCTATTCCAAATATAGTCAAGGTCTTCATCATATATCCCCAACCGTCCCTGTTGAAGGTGTGGTTGTTTCAAGGAGCACAATGCAATGATTCTTGGACAAAAATTAACTGCATGGTCGAGTTCCAGAAAGAAGCCTTCACTGCACCAATTCCACAAAAAAGCCCTGTTACAGTAAGCCGGACAACACCTTGACATGCCTCACAGCTTCTGGCACACAGTAATTTGGAGTGACCAGACCAAAAAAGAGCTTTTTAAATCCCAACCATAAGCACTATGTTTGGATAGGGGTCAAGAAGGTCTTTACCAAAAAGATTACCATCGCCACTGTGAAGCATGGGAATTACCCTAAGAACAAGGCCAAGTTGACCTTCCAGTAGTTACAGCAGAAAAAGGTGAAGGTTCTGGAGTGACCATCACAGTCTCCTAACCTTAATATCATGGAGTCCCTCTGGGGTATATGCATGCTTTTATATATATATATATATACCATAAAGTACAAAGCCAATATTCGAGGTCTTTGCAGCATAGAAAAAAGATTTAATAAAACGAAAATCCCACACTCAAGGTTTTAGTTCCTACACCAAACCTTTTTCAGGACATAAATCATTTATGTCCTGAAGAACGTTTTGTGTATGAACTGTAACATTGACTGTGGGATTTTCATTTTATTAAATCTTTTTTCTATGCTGCAAAGACCTCGATTGCTGGCTTTATACTTTATGGTGTAAACTGTGCAGCCGAGCACCAGACAAGGAAGACTGGGAAGCAGGAGTGCAAAACTCCATGTATTGTGCATATATCCATATACATGTGGTTGCAGAAAAAGAGGAGGTTCCTTGGCAAGACAAACCTCTCCAAGGGGTGTACCACCGGCAGATAGTGGATGTGGCTCACATGACAAAATCCTACCAGTGGTTGGAAAAGGCAGGACTGAAAGACAGCACTGAGGCACTAATCCTAGCAGCACAGAAGCAGGCACTCAGCACCAGGTCAATAGAAGCTGGAGTCTACCACACCAGGCAAGACCCAAGGTGCAGATGTGCAAAGAGGCCTCTGAGACAGTCCATCACCTAGTAGTCGGCTGCAAGATGTTAGCAGGAACAGCATACATGGAGAGACACAACCAAGTTGCTGGGATTGTGTACCGAAATATCTGCACAGAATATGGATTGGACCTGCCTAAGTCCAGATGGGAGATACCACAAAGGGTAGTTGAGAATGACAGGGCTAAGATCATGTGGGACTTCAAGATCCAGACAGACAAGAAAGTGCTGGCCAACAAACCAGACATTGTGGTTGTAGACAAGGAACAAAAGACTGCAGTCATGGTGGATGTGGCAAATACAAATACTAAGGACTGAAAGAAGAACAAGAAAAGATGTGGAAAGTGAAGGTAATAGTAGTCCCAGTTGTGATAGGAGAACTCCGGGCTGTGATTCCCAAGTTGGGGGAGTGGCTTCAACAGATTCCAGGTGGGACATCTGAGATCGCTGTCCAGAAGAGTGCAGTTCTAGGAACAGCTAAGATACTGCGCAGAAGTAGAGAATCCGAGAATGAGGAATAAACATACCACCCAGGAGGGGTGAGAAAATGACACACTTCTGTGAAATCAAACTGTCCACTTAGGAAGCAACACTGAGTGACAATCAATTTCACATGGGATAGACAATAAAGGAGTGGTTCTGCAGGTGGTGACCACAGACCACTTCTCAGTTCCTATGCTTCCTGGCTGATGTTTTGGTCACTTTTGAATGCTGGCGGTGCTTTCACTGTAGTGGTAGCATGAGACGGAGTCTACAACCCACACAAGTGGCTCAGGTACTGCAGCTTATCCAGGATGGCACATCAATGCGAGCTGTGGCAAGAAGGTTTGCTGTGTCTGTCAGCGTAGTGTCCAGAGCATGAGGGTGCTACCAGGAGACAGGCCAGTACATCAGGAGACGTGGCGGAAGCAGTAGGAGGCCAACAACCCAGCAGCAGGACCGCTACCTCCGCCTTTGTGCAAGGAGGAAAAGGAGGAGCACTGCCAGAGCCCTGCAAAATGAGCTCCAGCAGGCCACAATTATGCATGTGTCTGCTCAAACGGTCAGAAACAGACTCCATGAGGGTGGTATGAGGGCCCGACTTCCACAGGTGGGGTTTGTACTTACAGCCCAACACCTTGCAGGATGTTTGGCATTTGCCAGAGAACACCAAGATTGGCAAATTCACCACTGGCACCCTGTGCTCTACACAGATGAAACAGGTTCACACTGAGCACATGTGACAGGCATGACAGAGTCTGGAGACTCCGTGGAGAACGTTCTGCTGCCTGCAACATCCTCCAGCATGACCGGTTTGTCAGTGGGTTAGTAATGGTGTGGGGGGGCATTTCTTTGGGGGGCCGCACAGCCCTCCATGTGCTCGCTAGAGGTAGCCTGACTGCCATTAGGTACCGAGATGTCAGACCTCAGACCCCTTGTGAGACCATATGCTGGTGCGGTTGGCCCTGGGTTCCTCCTAATGCAAGACAATGCTAGACCTCATGTGGCTGGAGTGTGTCAGCAGTTCCTGCAAGACGAAGGCATTGATGCTATGGACTGGCCTGCCCGTTCCCCAGACCTGAATGAAATTGAGCACATCTGGGACATCATGTCTCGCTCCATCCACCAACGTCATGTTGCACCACAGACTGTCCAGGAGTTGGCAAATGCTTTAGTCCAGGTCTGGGAGGAGTTCCCTCAGGATACCATGCGCCACCTCATCAGGAGCATGCACAGGTATTGTAGGGAGGTCATACAGGCACGTGGAGGCCACACACACTCCTTGATTTGTTTTAAGGACATTGCATCAAAGTTGGATCAGCCTGTAGTGTATTTTTCCACTTAAATTTTGAGTGTGACTCCAAATCCAGACCTCCATGGATTTGAAAAATTAGATTTCCATTTTTTTTAATTTTTGTGTGATTTTGTAGTCAGCACATTCAGCTATGTAAAGAACAAAGTATTTCAGAAGAATATTTAATTCATTCAGATTTAGGATGTGTTATTTTTGTGTTCCCTTTATTTTTTTGAGCAGTATATATATATATACAGTCAGGTCCATAAATATTAGGACATCGACACAATTCTAATCTTTTTGGCTCTATACACCAACACAATGGGTTTGAAATGAAACAAACAAGATGTGCTTTAACTGCAGACTTTCAGCTTAATTTGAGGTTATTTACATCCAAATCAGGTGTACGGTGTAGGAATTACAACAGTTTGTAAATGTGCCTCCCACTTTTTAAGGGACCAAAAGTAATGGGACAGATTAACAGTCATAAATCAAACTTTCACTTTTTAATACAGGGTTGCAAATCCTTTTCAGTCAATTACAGTCTGAAGTCTGGAATGCATAGACATCACCAGTAGTGATGTACCGAACGGTTCGCCGGCGAACGGTTCCCGGCGAACATAGTATGTTCGCGTTCGCCACGGCGGGCGAACATATGCGCGGTTCGACCCGCCCCCTATTCGTCATCTTTGAGTAAACTTTGACCCTGTACCTCACAGTCAGCAGACACATTCCAGCCAATTACCAGCACAGCCTCCCTAGCAGACCCTCCCACCTACTGGACAGCATCCATTTTAGATTCATTCTCAAGCTGCATGCTTAGTAAGAGGAGGGAAAGTGTAGCTGCTGTTCATAAGATAGGGAAAAGCATAGCTAGGTTAGGGATAAGGGTATGTTTTTTTTTGATTTTTTTTTTCTATGTAATGTAAATGCACTTAGTTGTCTGCCACTGCTGCCAGCTTCTGTGTCAGGCTCACAGTGCATACTGTGCCCATTTCCCCAGTCAGTGCCACCACTTACATCTGGTGTCACAATAGCTTGGATTTAAAAACAAAAAACTTTTTTCACTGTTATAGATTGAATAGCAGTCAGTTGTCTGCCACTGCTGCCAGCTTCTGTGTCAGGCTCACAGTGCATACTGTGCCCATTTCCCCAGTCAGTGCCACCACTTACATCTGGTGTCACAATAGCTTGGATTTAAAAACAAAAAACTTTTTTCACTGTTATAGATTGAATAGCAGTCAGTGTCCTTAAAGCGGTGTGTTACGCTAACAGTGGATACGGTGACCAGTGCCACCACTTAGATCTGGTGACACAAAGCTTGGATTTAAAAAAAACCCACTTTTTTCACTGTTATAGATTGAATAGCAGTCAGTGTCCTTAAAGCGGGTGTGTTACGCTAACAGTGGATACGTGACCAGTGCCACCACTTAGATCTGGTGTCACAATAGCTTGGATTTAAAAAAAAAACACTTTTTCACTGTTATAGATTGAATAGCAGTCAGTGTCCTTAAAGCGGGTGTGTTACGCTAACAGTGGATACGGTGACCAGTGCCACCAATTAGATCTGGTGACACAAAGCTTGGATTTAAAAACAAAACACTTTTTTCACTGTTATAGATTGAATAGCAGTCAGTGTCCTTAAAACGGGTGTGTTACGCTAACAGTGGATACGGTGACCAGTGCCACCAATTAGATCTGGTGTCACAATAGCTTGGATTTAAAAACAAAAACTTTTTTCAACTGTTATAGATTGAATAGCAGTCAGTGTCCTTAAAGTGGGTGTGTCAGCCCTACAGCGTGTACTCTGCCAGTTTACAGTGCCACTCATATCATACCACCAGAATGTCGTCATTGCAGAGCTCTGCAGTGTGGCATTTTTTTTGTGTGTCTGCCTCTGACAACAGCGATGCCATTTGCAACCTGTGCCAAAAGAAACTGAGTCGTGGGAAGTCCAACACCCACCTAGGTACAACTGCTTTGCGTAGGCACATGATCTCACATCACAAACGCCTATGGGATCAACACATGAGTACAAGCAGCTCGCCTACTCTAAGCCGCCAGCCTCCTCCTGGTCCAGCATCTTCAGCCACGTCAACCACTGCTGTCCTCCTTGTCCCTCTCAACCATCCGCCACTCCGCCTCCCGCCTTGAGCAGTTCACGCTCATCTTCCATAACCTCCTCGACTGAGTCCTGTTCTGCTGCTGCGTCTTGCTCCACATCAACGGATACGGGACGTAACAGTGATTAAACTGATAACAATAGTACTAAACACACCACTCCTATCTGGTGGCACATTAGATTGCACGCTCCACATCAACGGCACCCCCCCAGCTCCCCAGGTACTATTCCACATCCCGGATACGGCAGTGTCACGCCGTCTTGGGTTTGACTTGCTTGAAAGCAGAGAGTCACACCGGACAAGCACTCCTGTCCGCCCTGAACGCACAGGTGGAAAAGTGGCTGACTCCGCAGCGACTGGATATCGGCAAAGTGGTTTGTGACAACGGAACAAATTTGTTAGCGGCATTGAAGTTGGGCAAGTTGTCACATGTGCCGTGCATGGCACATGTGTGTAATCTGATCGTACAACGCTTTGTGCATAAGTACACAGGCTTACAGGACGTCCTGAAGCAGGCCAGGAAGGTGTGTGGCCATTTCAGGCGTTCCTACACGGCCATGGCTCACTTTGCCGATATCCAGCGGCGAAACAACATGCCAGTGAGGCGCTTGATTTGCGACAGCCCGACACGTTGGAATTCAACACTCCTAATGTTCGACCGCCTGCTCCAACAAGAAAAAGCCGTTAATGAATATTTGTATGACCGGGGTGCTAGGACAGCCTCTGGGGAGCTGGGAATTTTTTTGCCACGTTACTGGACGCTCATGCGCAATGCCTGTAGGCTCATGCGTCCTTTTGAGGAGGTGACAAATTTAGTCAGTCGCACCGAAGGCACCATCAGCGACATCATACCATTTGTTTTCTTCCTGGAGCGTGCCCTGCGAAGAGTGCTGGATCAGGCCGTAGATGAGCGTGAAGAGGAAGAGGAAGAGTTGTGGTCACCATCACCTCCAGAAACAGCCTTATCAGCATCGCTTGCTGGACCTGCGGCAACGCTGGAAGAGGATTGTGAGGAAGAGGAGTCAGAGGAGGAATGTGGCTTTGAGGAGGAGGAAGAGGAGGAGCAAGACCAACCACAACAGGCATCCCAGGGTGCTCGTTGTCACCTATCTGGTACCTGTGGTGTTGTACGTGGCTGGGGGGAAGAAAATACCTTCATTGACATCAGTGAGGAGGAGGAACGGGAAATGAGTAGCTCGGCATTCAACTTTGTGCAAATGGGGTCTTTCATGCTGTCGTGCCTGTTGAGGGACCCTCGAATAAAAAGGCTGAAGGAGAACGACCTGTACTGGGTGTCCACGCTACTAGACCCCCGGTATAAGCAGAAAGTACGCTGCCACCTCCTCTACTCCTCCTACTCCATCCTCTTCCATAACCTCCTCGGCTGAGTCCTCTTCTGCTGCTGCGTCTTGCTCCACATCAACGGATAGGGGACGTAACAGTGATTAAACTGATAACAATAGTACTAAACACACCACTCCTATCTGGTGGCACATTAGATTGCACGCGCAGTGCCCCAAATTTGTTGTGATCTGTGAGTAAGGTAAACGGTTGTCCATACAAGTAGGTTGCAGCTTTTGAGGGCCCACACCACCGCCATGCAATTCTTTTTCAATGGCAGTGAATATACTTCACTGTGCAAAGTTTACTTGCTTAGATAAGCTCCTGGTTGCTTCAGCCACCATCTGTTCGACTTGTTTCAGTACTGTTCTAATCCAAGTATAGAAGCCGCCTGTATGGACGAAAGAAGAAAAGGTGGTGATTTAATGAGCTCGCCTTGAGCTGCTGGAAGGCCTGTTCACACCTCCAGTCTATACCTACTATCTTGGGGAGGTTTTTACACGCTCCTATATGGCACTTACTGGGCTTTAGGGTCAGTCCGGACTCCCTAATCCGGTCTATTACGGCTCCTATGTGGGTCAGGTGTTCGGGCCAGGAGCTGCTAAAAATGTCTATACCATCCAAGTAGGTGTGTATCAGTGTGTATCAGGGATCCTTAGGACAGGTGTCAATCCATATCTGCCAAGTGACCCTATATTGGGGTAACATTCCCTATTCTGATCTGTGTCAGTGTGTATCAGGGCTCCTTAGGACAGGTGTCAATCCATATCTGCCAAGTGACCCGATGTTGGGGTAACATTCCCTATTCTGATCTGTGTCAGTGTGTATCAGGGATCCTTAGGACAGGTGTCAATCCATATCTGCTAAGTGACCCGATGTTGGGGTAACATTCCCTATTCTGCTCTGTGTCAGTGTGTATCAGGGATCCTTAGGACAGGTGTCAATCCATATCTGCCAAGTGACCCGATGTTGGGGTAACATCCCCTATTCTGATCTGTGTCAGTGTGTATCAGGGGCTCTTAGGACAGGTGTCAATCCATATCTGCCAAGTGACCCTATGTTGGGGTAACATTCCCTATTCTGATCTGTGCCAGTGTGTATCAGGGGCTCTGAGGACAGGTGTCAATCCATATCTGCCATGTGACCCTATGTAGGAGGAACAGTCCCTATTCTGCTCTGTGTCAGTGTGTACTGTGGGAACCTTAGGACAGGTGTCAATCCATATTCAGTTGGAAAAGTGACCTCGGCTGTTGGGGTAACATTCCCTATTCTGCTCTGTGTCAGTGTGTACTGGGATCCTTAGGACAGGTGTCAATCCATATCTGCCAGTGACCCTTATGCAGGGGGAACAGTCCCTATTCTGGTCTGTAGCCAGTGTGTACTAGGGGTTCTGAGGACAGGTGTCAACCATATCTGCCAAGTGACCCATGTTGGGGTAACATTCCCCTATTCCCCTGCTCTGTGTCAGTGTGTATCAGGGGCTCTGAGACAGGGCAAATAATCCATATCTGCCGCGGCGTGGACCCTATGTTGGGGCAACATTCCCCATTCTCAATTTGTGTCAGTGTGTATCAGGGATCCCAGGGATTAGGTGTCAATCCATATCTGCCAAGTGGACCACATGTTGGGGTAACATTCCCTATTCTGATCTGTGTCAGTGTGTATCAGGGGCTCTGAGGACAGGTGTCAATCCATATCTGCCAAGTGACCCTATGTAGGAGGAACAGTCCCTATTCTGCTCTTTGTCAGTGTGTATCAGGGAACCTTAGGGCAGGTGTCAATCCATATCTGCCAAGTGACCCTATGTAGGAGGAACAGTCCCTATTCTGCTCTGTGTCAGTGTGTATCAGGGGCTCTGAGGACAGGTGTCAATCCATATATGCCAAGTGACCCTATGTAGGGGGAACAGTCTCTATTCTGCCTGTGTCAGTGTGTATCAGGGGCTCTGAGGATTAAAATAATCCATATCGTAGCGGTGTCAATATGTCATATGTCAGGTGTCAATCCATATTGATTGTGATTTAGGAATGTTAGGTGATTTGCCCCTTGCGGATTAAAACCAGACTCTGTATCAACTGTGTAATTTTCCATGGAGTTTTGCCATGGATCCCCCTCCGGCATGCCACAGTCCAGGTGTTAGTCCCCTTGAAACAACTTTTCCATCCCTATTGTGGCCAGAAAGAGTCCCTGTGTGTTTTAAAATTCGCCTCCCCATTGAAGTCAATGGCGTTTCGGGCGGTTCGCGGGTTCGCGACATCACTAATCACCAGATGCTGGGTTTCATCCCTGGTGATGCTCTGCCAGGCCTCTACTGCAACTGTCTTCAGTTCCTGCTTGTTCTTGGGGCATTTTCCCTTGAGTTTTGTCTTCATCAAGTGAAATGCATGCTCAATCGGATTCAGGTCAGGTGATTGACTTGGCCATTGCATACCATTCCACTTCTTTCCCTTAAAAAACTCTTTGGTTGCTTTTGCAGTATGCTTCGGGTCATTGTCCTTCTGCACTGTGAAGTGCCGTCCGATGAGTTCTGAAGCATTTTGCTGAATATGAGCAGATAATATTGCCCAAAACACTTCAGAATTCATCTTGCTGCTTTTGTCAGCAGTCACATCATCAATAAATACAAGAGAACCAGTTCCATTGGCAGCCATACATGCCCACGCCATGACACTACCACCACCATGCTTCACTGATGAGGTGGTATGCTTTGGATCATGAGCAGTTCCTTTCCTTCTCCATACTCTTCTCTTCCCATCACGCTGGTACAAGTTGATCTTGGTCTCATCTGTCCATAGGATATTGTTCCAGAACTGTGAAGGCTTTTTTAGATGTTGTTTGGCAAACTCTAATCTGGCCTTCCTGTTTTTGGGGCTCACCAATCGTTTACATCTTGTTGTGAACCCTGTGTTTTCACTCTGGTGAAGTCTTCTCTTGATTGTTGACTTTGACACACAAACACCTACCTCCTGGAGAGTGTTCTTGATCTGGCCAACTGTTGTGATTTCTTCACCAGGGAAAGAATTCTTCGGTCATCCACCACAGTTATTTTCCGTGGTCTTCCAGGTCTTTTAGTGTTGCTGAGCTCACCGGTGCATTCTTTCTTTTTAAGGATGTTCCAAACAGTTTATTTGGCCACACCTAATGTTTTTGCTTTTGTTTTGTTTTTTCAGCCTTATGATGGCTTGCTTCACTGATAGTGACAGCTCTTTGGATCTCATATTGAGAGTTGACAGCAACAGATTCCAAATGCAAAAAGCACATGAGAAATGAACCTTTTATCTGCTCCTTGTAAATGGGATAATGAGGAATAACACACACCTGGTCATGGAACAGCTGAGCAGCCAATTGTCCCATTACTTTTGGTCCCTTGAAAAGTGTGAGGCGCATATACAAACTGTTGTAATTCCTACACCGTTCACCTGATTTGGATGTAAATCCCCTTAAATTAAGCTGAAAGTCTGCAATTAAAGCACATCTTGTTCATTTCAAATCCATTGTGTTGATGTATAGAGCCAAAAAAATTAGAATTGTGTCGATGTCCCAATATTTATGGACCTGACTGTATATATATTTGGATCTGCTCGGCACTCTCCTTACAAAACAGCTTCTATGCCTGGTTGCTCACCCACGTAAAAATAAAAACAAATAGAATAAGAGGTGCACTCACAGGACTTCTAAATTATAAATTGGTTTAATGTGGAAAATATAAATCTACATCTGCATCAAATCGACCGTGAGCGGGTCTTTCTCAATATCATCGGGTCACTCTGGGGAGATCTCAAATGTGCGGTTCATGCAAGATGACCAAAGACTTTGCATGACCTGGAGGCATTGTCCAAGACGAATGGGCAGTGATACCACCTGCAAGAATTAGGTACCTCATAGACAACTATTACAAAAGACTGCATGCTGTCAATGATGCTCTAGGGCAATACACAGAATTAAGAACTAAGAGTATGCAGACTTTTGAACAGTGGTCATTTCATTTTTTTTTGTCGTTGTTACCATGTTTTGTTTTATGATTGTGCCCAGGACCGGCCTTAGGTGTGTGCAAGCTGTGCGGCCGCACGGGGCGCCATGGAGCAGTGGGCACCATGCGACCGACACAGCTCACACATGGCCGGGTATAGGATTTCATTATTCTCGACCCGGGTCTATGAAAAAAATAGGATGGCAACAGGGGCGGAGCTTACCGAATGGTGGGGCTTATCATGAGGCAGAGACAGGGCTAACATGGCACGAGGGTGGGGTTAAAAGCTCCCAGAAACCCCTGGTAAGTGCTGCACAGGAGGGGGAAGCAGGAAGTAGTCCTTGCTTCTCCCAACAACTAGACAACAGCTTATAAGGAAAAGAGGTAAGTGTGTGTGTGTGTGACTGTCTGTCTGCCTGTGTGTGTGTGTGTCTGCCTGTGTTTGTGTGTTTGACTGTCTGCCTGTGTGTGTCACTATCTGTGTGTGTGCCTGTTTGTCTGCCTGTGTGTGACTGTGTGTGAGACTGTCTGCATGTGTGTGTGTGTGTGTGACTGCCTGACTGTGTGTGACTGTTTGCCTGTGTGTGTGTATGTATGTATGTGTAACTGTTTGCCTCTGTGTGTTTGTGTGTGACTGTAATGTTGCCTCTGTTTGTGACTGTTACTGTGTGTGTGTGTGTGTGTGACTGTCTGCCTGTATCTGTGTGTGACTTTCTGCCTGTTACTTAGTGTGTGTGTGTGTGTGGGACTGTCTGTATCTGTGTGTGTGTGAGTGTCTGCCTGAACCTGTGTGTGTGTGTGTGTGTGTGAATGTCTGCCTGTGTGTGTGTGTGTGTCTGTGACTGTAACTTTGCCTATCTGTATGACTGTGAATGTCTGCCTGTGTGTGTGTGTGTGTCAAAGTCTGCCTGTGTGTGTGTCTGCCTGTGTTTGTGTGTGTGACTGTCTGCCTGTGTATGTCACTGTCTGACGGTGTGTGTGCCTGTTTGTCTGCCTGTGTGTGACTGTTTGCCTGTGTGTGTGTGTAACTGCCTGTGTGTGTGTATGTATGTGTGTGTAACTGTCTGCCTGTGTATGTTTTTGTGTGTGACTGCCTCTGTTTGTGACTGTCACTGTGTGTGTGTGTGTGACTGTCTGTCCATATCTGTGTGTGTGTGTGTGTATGTGTGTGTGAGTGTCTGCCTGAACCTGTGTGTGTGTGACTGTAACGTTGCCTATTTGTGTGACTGTGACTGTCTGCCTGTAACTGAGCAGTCTGGCACCTTTGGCCAGGGCTGCCATCAGAAATGTTGGGGCCCCTGATACAGTTCAAAGTCTGGGCCCCCCTGGACCCGCCCCCAAGTCTGAGTCCGCCCACAAGGATGCCCTGTCTATGTAGTGTAAAAAATGGAGAGTATGCACATTTGTATAATGGATGTAGTTTTGTGTGTTTTAGATAAAGTGTGTGTTTGTGTAGTGAATGCAGAGTGTGTTTGTGTTGTAGTTTTAGTGTTTGTAAGGGGAATGCTGTGTGTGTTTGTGTTGTGGTTGTAGTTTGTGTAGTGGTTTTAGTGTGTGTATAGTGAATGCAGTGTGTGTTTCTGTTGTAGTTTTAGTGTGTGCATAGTAAATGCAGTGTGTGTGTTGTGGTTTTAGTGTGTATATGGTGAATGCAGTGTGTGTGTTGTAGTTTTAGTGTGTGTATAGTGTATGCAGTGTGTGTTTGTGTTGTGGTTTTAGTGTATGTATGGTGTATGCAGTGTGTGTTTGTGTTGTGGTTTTAGTATGTGCATGATGAATTCAGTGTGTGTGGTGTGTATGGTGATTGCAGTGTGTGTTGTAGTTTTAGTGTGTGCATGGTGAATGCAGTGTGTGTGTTGTGGAGCTGCATTGGGAGGGTAGGGGAGCCTTTTTGTATATGACCCACATTTATTTAACACACCATTTTATTCCCCCCTCCCTGTTTCTTACCTGATTAGGGAGGGGGGATTACATCCCTGGTGGTCTGGTGGAGGGAGCCAGCCACTGTACAATGTAGATGGGTGGGGGGGGGGGGCAGCCAGCACCATCTTAACTCTCCAACAGCTCCTGTGCATGTAACTCTTGCGAGCTGTGCCTGTTTGCCGCGCGGAGCGTTGCCATGGTAACCCGCGTTGTCTCTCGGTGTCCCTAGTGTCTTATTTTCCCCAAATGTATGTGTCCCCATGTCTCTGTGTCCCTAGTGTCTGTGACCCCATTTCTCCCAGTGTCCCCAAATGTCTCAGTGTCCCCATGTCTCCCTGTGTCCCCATGTCTGTATCCACAAGTGCCTCCATGTCTCCCAGTGTCCCCTTGTCTCCCAGTGTCCCCATGTCTCTCAGTGTCCCCTAGTATCCTCGTGACACGGAACACACTGGGAGGAATGGAGACACAGACACTGGCAGACTAGGGGACTGGACGACACGGGGACACTGACACTGTGATACATTGAGACACTGATGCCAGGCTGGCTTACCATTTCTTTGGACAGACATGCCACCTTTTTGGGCATGTTTGCCACTTTTGGAAGTTCTGGTCACGTGATTAGCATCAGTGGCCCACCCTTTTAACCCGCCCATTGATTTCCTGCTTCACTGGACACCTGTTAGGAGGTATGGATTTACTTGAAAGATGAAAGCATAAATTAGATAAAGAGATTAGCATAGAGTATGTGTTTTCTTATAGCTGCATCCTTTGAGTTTCCCTCCAACACCAACTCCATCAAATACATGACGCTTGAGAGGTATGCCTGTTTTAGTGTTTTTGGTCAATAATATTCTGTGGCCCATCATAATTGTCAGCACCAGGCCCACTGGCCTCTTAATCTGGCCCTGCATACACACACTCATACATATACAGACAATCACACACACACAGACGTGCACACACACACACACACATACACGCACTCATACACTTATACTCATACACACACACACTCACACACTTATACACATAGAAACATAGAATGTGACGGCAGATAAGAACCATTCGACCCATCTAGTCTGCCCAATTTTCTAAATACTTTCATTAGTCCCTAGCCTTATCTTATAGTTAGGATAGCCTTATGCCTATCCCACGCATGCTTAAACTCCTTTACTGTGTTAACCTCTACCACTTCAGCTGGAAGGCTATTCCATGCATCCACTACCCTCTCAGTAAAGTAATACTTCCTGATATTATTTTTAAACCTTTGTCCCTCTAATTTAAGACTATGTCCTCTTGTTGTGGTAGTTTTTCTTCTTTTAAATATAGTCTCCTCCTTTACTGTGTTGATTCCCTTTATATATTTAAATGTTTCTATCATATCCCCCCTGTCTCGTCTTTCCTCCAAGCTATACATGTTAAGATCCTTTAACCTTTCCTGGTAAGTTTTATCCCACAATCCATGAACCAGTTTAGTAGCCCTTCTCTGAACCCTCTCTAAGGTATCAATATCCTTCTGAAGATACGGTCTCCAGTACTGTGTACAATACTCCAAGTGAGGTCTCACCAGTGTTCTGTACAATGGCATGAGCACTTCCCTCTTTCTACTGCTAATACCTCTCCCTATACAACCAAGCATTCTGCTAGCATTTCCTGCTGCTCTATTACATTGTCTGCCTACCTTTAAGTCATCAGAAATAATCACCCCTAAATCCCTTTCCTCATTTGTTGAGGTTAAGACTCTATCAAATATTCTGTACTCTGTCTTTGGGTTTTTACGTCCAAGATGCATTATCTTGCACTTATCCACATTAAATGTCAGTTGCCACAATTCTGACCATGTTTCTAGTTTACCTAAATCATTTGTCATTTGGCTTATCCCTCCTGGAACATCAACCCTGTTACATATCTTAGTATCATCAGCAAAAAGACATACCTTACCATCAAGACCTTCTGCAATATCACTAATAAAAATATTAAAGAGAATGGGTCCAAGTACAGATCCCTGAGGTACCCCACTGGTGACAAGTCCAAGCTTCGAATATATTCCATTAACTACAACCCTCTGTTGCCTGTCACTCAGCCACTGCCTTACCCATTCAACAATATTGTAATCCAAACTTAAAGATTGCAGTTTATTGATAAGCCTTCTATGTGCAACAGTGTCAAAAGCCTTACTGAAATCTAGGTAAGCAATGTCTACTGCACCACCCTGATCTATAATTTTAGTTACCCAATCAAAAAAATCAATAAGATTAGTTTGGCATGATCTCCCTGAAGTAAACCCATGTTGTCTCTGATCTTGAAATCCATGTGTTTTTAGATGTTCATCAATTCTATCCTTTAACATGGTTTCCATCACTTTCCCCACTACTGAAGTAAGGCTTACTGGCCTATAGTTGCCGACTCCTCCCTATTACCTTTCTTGTAAATGGGCACAACATTCGCAACTTCCAATCTTCTGGGACTACTCCTGTTAACAATGATTGGTTAAATAAATCTGTTAATGGTTTTGCTAGTACACCACTAAGCTCTTTTAATAGCTTTGGGTGTATTCCATCAGGTCCCATTGACTTATTTGTCTTTACTTTTGACAGTTGAAATAGAACCTCTTCCTCTGTAAACTCACGTGTAATAAATGACTCATTTATCCTTTTTCTCAACTGAGGTCCCTTTCCTTTATTTTCATCTGTAAATACAGAACAAAAATATTCATTGAGGCAGTCAGCTAGACCTTTATCCTCTTCTACATACCTTCCTTCTTTTGTTTTTAATCTAACTAATCCTTGTTTTACTTTTCTTTTCTCATTTATGTATCTAAAAAATGTTTTGTCCCCCTTTTTTACTGACTGTGCTATTTTCTCTTCTGTGTGTGATTTGGAAGCTCTTATAACTTGCTTAGCCTCTTTCTGCCTAATCTTATAGATCATTTTGTCTTCCTCACTCTGGGTTTTTTTATAATTACTAAATGCTAACTTTTTGTTTTTACTATTTTGGCCACATCTGCGGAGTACCACAGTGGTTTCTTGAATTTTTTGCTTTTACTGACAAGCCTAATGCAATTTTCTGTTGCCTTCAATAGTGCAACTTTTAAATAATCCCATTTCTCTTGGACTCCATTTAAATTGCTCCAGTCTGATAATGACTCCTCTACCCATATTCTAATTTTAGAAAAGTCTGTTTTTCTAAAGTCTAAAACTTTTGTGTGGTGTGACTCAGTCACTGTTCTTATATTAAACCACACTGACTGAGGATCACTGGATCCTAAACTTTCACCTACAGTAATATCTGATACCAAATCTCCATTACAAGGCCACCCCTCCCCCTTTCTTGCCTTCCCTATCTTTCCTATATAAAGAGTACCCTGGTATTGCTATGTCCCAGTCATTTTTCTCATTGTACCATGTCTCAGTAACAGCGACTAAATCTACACTATCAGTTGCCATTATTGCCACAAGTTCATGGATCTTATTCCATAAACTGAGAGCATTTGTAGACATGACTCTAAGCCTATCATTTTTTAACACAATTGCTACAGGCACCTTATGTCCTTGTTTTAGGGGACAATTGGATTGATGTTTTATCACCCTTTTGCCCCCCCCCCCTCCTAGTTTAAATACATCCTAGCAAAACCTCTGAACTGCTCACTGAGAACATTTGTTCCCTTTTGAGAAAGATGCAAACCATCTTTTTTGTACAGCTTATCTCCATTCCAAACAGAGCTACCATGAGAAATAAAGCCAAATCCTTGCTCCCGACACCATTCACCAAGCCACAAATTAAAGTCCCTAATATGCATCCGCCTGTCGTTCTGAGTGTTATGCACAGGCAGAACTTCAGAGAATGACAGTGTGGAAGCAACCTGCCGTATATCATTGGCAAAAACGCTAAAAACTTCCTTAACCTCTGAAACCTCATTGCAAGCCAAGTCATTTGTCCCTAGATGGACAAGTACATCCAATTCCCCTTCCTGCTTTGCTTGCTTAACAATATTACAGATACGTCTCCTGTCTCTGTGAGCAGTAGCTCCGGGAAGACACCTCACAAGACCACCATTGTCCATCTCCACACCTCTTATAATGGAATCTCCCAACAACAACTGCTTTCTATTAGGCCTCACCATAGTCTCCAAGCCGGTCTCCACAACACCACTTGTCTCAGTGCCTCTCTCCACAACACCACTAGCCTCAGTGCCTCTCTCCACAACATCACTAGCCTCAGTGCCTCTCTCCACAATACCATTACACTCTGAAAGTGCAGAAAATGAATTATGAAGAGCAACAGACTGTGCAAAATGCCTTTTATCCACAACTCTAAGTCTACCAGATCCTACAGTAATCCATCTGCCATTCCTAGTATGTCTCTGCGGCAGTGACTTTGCAGCAGTTCCAGTCTGAGTTTGTTCACCAGATAATTTACAAATCTCACACACACACTCACTCATTCACAAACACTCACACACACACACTCATACACATACACACTCATACACACATATACTCATACACACATGCTATTATTTTAGTTACCCAATCAAAAAAATCAATAAGATTAGTTTGGCATGATCTCCCTGAAGTAAACCTATGTTGTCTTAGATCTTGAAATCCATGTGATTTTAGATGTTTAACAATCCTTTAACATGGATTCCATTACTTTCCCTGTTACTGAAGTAAGGCTTATCAGCTTATAGTTGCCTGACTATTCCCAACTACCTTTCTTGTGAATGGACACAACATTTGCTAACTTCCAATCTTCTGGGACTACTCCTGTTAACAATAATGGTTAAATAAATCTGCTTATAAATCTGTTATAACCTACAGTTGAATTTGAATCCCATGAGAAATAAAAGTAATGTGTTTTGCCTGCTCACTCATGTTTTCTTTAAAAATGGTACATATGTGGAATCCAAGCCTCGATAGGCAGGTGGTTTTAATGTGGTAGCCGATTAGTTTATGTACATACATATAAAAGAAAGTACCTCACTTAGACCTGTATTTAATATTGTTGGATATGCTTTTCAAATTATTTTATATTTTTGGATACACTTTTACAATATTATAATATTACATTTTAACATGGCCAAATCATGATGATTTAGTATATCTTGAATGATTATTCACTAAATTGCACTATACTGCAAATAATAGTGATACTAGGATTAAACATTACCCATGCTTTGCATGTGTTATCTCCTCTTTATCCAATGGCACCCTCTTCCTACCTTATTTTCATCCTTTCCCAATTCCTAACAAAGTGTCATCGATGTTTTTCATTTCTCTTACTTCTCTTACATGTTCTTTTCTCTCTATCCCTTTGATCATCCCCTTTTCATATTGCTCAAACATTTTTCTACTGCTCCCTTTCTTCAATGCTCTCTTCCATGTATATCTCTCTCATTTTACGTTTTGTGCCCGTCTCTCCCACTTCACCTCCATGTTATTTCAGTATTTCTTCATACTGCACCTTCTCATTAAATTTGCTCTCTCAACCTCTCCTGCATACTCCCTGTCGTTACCTAAAATTGGGAATACACTTTAAATCCCTAATAATTCACACTTTAGTGGAAACCAGTCATTATTTTATCTTGCAGTACTACATTTGTTTCACTAGATGGCATTAAAGATCAACAATGCCTCTTAATGTGCAGATTTACAAAATCCCCACATGGTGGCAAAAAAAAATCATTTATAACGAAACACATACAGATTTGTAAGCCAAAGGAAAACACAAAAATGAGGCCAGATGCCAAAACCAGGTGCCCTGAAAAGAGCTAGGACAGCTTTATTAACATCAAACAAATGTTGCTAATACAAGCACAATTTGCATGAAAGAGCTTTACTAAGGAGAACAGGTTTTCGGGGGTAATAACACAAGTCACGGCCATTTATCAGACACATTGCAGAATCAACAAATGTACAATGTTGGTATATTGCTTTCTTCTATGCTTGATTGTTTCTCTGAACTCCAAAGCTGTACGGTATAAACAGAAGAATGGCCAACTAAAACAATACCTTCTGCATACTTACCACATCTTTATCAGCATTTAATATTCATTATCCACATATGTAGTTTACAGCAAAGAATGCAGATGTAATAGAAGCTGCAAGCCGTAATGAAATGCATAGATTTCAGATATTGTATGCATCGATAAATCCATAGCTATTTTTAATGTCTATTTGCTCCTATGCTGAGGTTCTATACCCAACAGGGCCGGACTTGGAAAACAATTCGTTCCAGGCATTTTTTTTATCACAGCGGCCCACTAAGAAGGGGACAGGGCAGAGAGGATGTGTTTTGTCACCACCAATGACAAGCACACCCCCTCTCAAAGTGAGCTTTTCCAGGGCAGACCATGCGCAGAGCTCTGCTGAAGAGCTCTAGCATGAGAAAAAGTCCCCGTATTTGTTCTGCACAGTGCAAGCAAATTTACTTGCAACTTGCCTCTTGTGTCTCTATAAATGCAGCACCAGGAGACAAAAGGGCCAGGAAAGAGTATTGTGTATGTGTTTGGAGCCTGCTTGTGGGATTGTGTGTGTGTGCTGATTGTGTGGTATTGTGTAATAAGGTCGGTTTTAGTTGTGTTGTGTTTGTGGTGCAATGCAATGCATGTGTGGCTAGGGGCTGCAGAGTGTGTGTGTATAGGGGATGCAGTATGTGTGTGAGGGGTGCAGTGTTTGTGTGAGGGGTGCTGTAGTGTATGTGTATATACACTGCTCAAAAAAATAAAGGGAACAGCCAGGAAGCATAAGAACTGAGAAGTGGTCTGCGGTCACCACCTGCAGAACCACTCCTTTATTGGGGGGTGTCTTGCTAATTGCCTATAATTTCCACCTGTTGTCTATCCCATTTGCACAACAGCATGTGAAATTGATTGTCACTCAGTGTTGCTTCCTAAGTGGACAGTTTTATCTCACAGAAGTGTGATTGACTTGGAGTTACATTGTGTTGTTCAAGTGTTCCCTTTATTTTTTTGAGCAGTATATATACAAATATATACACATATCTTTTCTACAAATTACTGCTCAGAATAGTTGTTTAATTGATTCTTAATTTAATTCTGTGCAGACTTTCAACTAGAAAAGTTAATTTTTCCGTCTCCCTCCATTGCTGTTTCCCCTGAGATAAAACCAAAACAGTCTGATATTTTTATTTTTTGCTTAATTCTGTTTGATGCTATTAAGGCATTGTCGTATGTATGTAAATATTTTAGTGTTATACTATTGCATCAGAGAAAAATATTTTCGGTAATATGTTCAAGAAAGCCATTAGAACAGAGTGCGATAACCAGGCCAGGAATTGTGCTGTACCTACAGAGATGTATGAGCCCAATTTTTTTTAAAGCACTACAATCACCAGATATCTGACTGCCTCCCCACTCAATGACTGTCTATAGTTCCAGACATTTGGATAACTGAGTACTGACTGCACAAGTAGGACAAATGGCAAACCTCCATATAATTGTTACTATAGGTATTGATTTAAAATGTCACAGTAAAATATGCAGAGTTTTAAATCATGACCACTGGCTTGTGTGGTCTGTTGTTCTGCCACTCGCAGGTCCACTCGATTGCAATGAGCGAGGGGCAACCCTCTGAACACATGTACCCAGTCTCCAGCGACCAGTTCTGTGACCAGGGAGCAGCTACATATGGATTGGCTCTCCAATGCTTAGTTCAGGTAAGTCTTTAGCAGACACATCATATGTCAGTTTAGAGCTCTGTTTCCTCCCTTGCAGTTTGTCCAGTGCACCTATTACACCACAAGGTTTAAGTAATTTTTTGGCCACTGGCAATAAAGTCTTCAGTCTCCTTGATATCAAGAGCTGTGCAGGACTACTGTCCATCAAGTTTGATGATCACAGCCCATCATATGATTCCCAATCATTGGGAGACTATTGCACATGCACTGCAAAACGCTCTACTGTGCTAATCTGCATCTCCTCCTAGAGATGCATTGAATCAATGCATCTCCATGGGTAGCATTCAGCGTCTCCATGCAGATCATGGAGACACTGAAATAGGAAGCACCTCTACTGGACATAATAACAATCATCTGTTCCTTAGCAAGTCTTACAATGAGGTAAATAGAGCCACAACAACTCGTGACATATTACACCGTGTCATAATTTATTTAACATAAATAAAGCCAGTATAGAGATGCCTTGTCAGGAAAAACTAAGTACACCCTTACTGCTTTCATAGGAATTAAGAGTCTGAGTACCAGACAGGTGCTGCTAATCAAATGTCCTTGATTAATTGATCATCAGCAACTGTGACCACCTCTATGGAAGCCAAAGTTTTAGCAGTGTGCTGGTCTGGAGCATTCAGGTGTGTTAACACAATGTCAAGGAGGAAAGACATCAGCAATGATCTTAGAGAAGCGATTGTAGCTGCCCATCAAACTGGGCGGGGTTATAAGGTAATTTCCAAACAAGTTAAGTCCATCATTCTACAGTGAGAAAGATTAATTAAAAGTGAAAAACATTCAAGACAGTTGCCAATCTTCCTGGGAGTAGACATTCCTGCAAATTCACCCCAAGGTCAGACCTCAGGTAGCATTTTAAATGTAAAAGTTATGACAGTGCGATTAGAAAAAGATTGAACAAGAATGGTTTGTTTGGAAGGGTTTTCTTTTGTCTAAAAAAAAAAAGGGCTGCACGGCTTAGGTTAGCAAAGTTGAATCTGAACTAACCACAAGACTTCCGGAACAATATTATTTGGACAGACAGGACCAAAGTGGAGATGTGTGGCCTAAATGCACAGGATCTCGTTTGGCAAACATCAAACAAAGCATATCAGCACAAATGCCTCATACCAACTGTCAAGCACGGTGGTGCAGGGGTGATGATTTGGGTTTATTTTATAGCCATATCACCTGGGAACATTGCAGTCTTTGAGTCGACCATGAACTCCTCTGTATACCAAGTAATTTAGAGGCAAATGTGAGGCCATCTAAAACTTGGCCAAAATTGGGTCATGCAACAAGACGATGATCCCAAGACAAAATTTATACACCACGATGTTACTGCTGCTAATGGTGGTTCTTCAAACTTTTGAATCATAAGGTGTACTTAGTTTTTCACACATGGCTTCTCCATTTTGGTTTTATTTTTGTTAAATTAATCATGACACGGTGTAATATGTCATGTGAGGTTGTATTTACCTAATTTTAAGACCTGCTAAGGAACAGATGGTTGTTATTATGTCCTGATATGTAATTCAAAGAATTCAAAGAGGGTGTACTTTCTTTTTCCCATGACTGTCTGTATATATATATATTTATATATGCATTGTATTGTGTATAAATAATTCTGTGAATAAATATGTAATTATTAAACCAACCAGTTAAGACTAAAAACAACTTAATACTAAGTAATTTAACTCGTACCCCACAAATACTGCATTATCAAAACACTCACATTTAAGCAGGAAACAAAATATAACTTGCCGTGGCCTTTTACAACTGAGATCTGACCGTTTTCATGTACTGGCAGTAATCCCACTTACTGTATGTGCTGTGATAAGCATTAAAATGTGTTTTTTTTTTCCCTGATAAATCATTGTTTTGCTGTGTCTAAAAGGTCCAGTAAATGGTTTCAAATTTCAGCACTGCACTAAATGGTTATTTGATAATGAATGAAATTGTTTGAAAATACAGTTAAAATGTCAAGTTCTTACATCCAGACCATTACTCAAAATGGGAATGCAAACACAGAAACAGCACTGACATCATAAATATACTGCTACAAATGCATTTATTTGAACAGAGTAAATGTTAGGTGCCCAACGCAAAGTTTTATAAATGAATACCTGAGTTCATTTAAATCGGTGGAAGTAATTGCATTGGTTTAACTTATTTAACTCTCTTTACAATATCATTTATAGCAGAAAATGAAAGTAAAGATATAAATGATGATAAATGCACAAAGCAGAGCAGAAACAGGAATTGTTTTCCAATGTAATTATATTGTCATATAAAATTATTATTCAGCTATAGCAGCAGGACAGCTAGTATACATTAAAACTCTATTACAATGGACAAAGATGTATTTTAAAATCACATTCTAGTCATCAGTACAATTTACATTTAAAACGTACACTTTTCATTTATTATTATAGACTAAATAAATGACCGCAAATGGCCATTTTAATGTGAACCCTGTGTGATCTTAACAAATGGCAAGGCTTCAATTAAAAACTAGCTATCTGACTTTGGACAAGTAAGGTTACTACAGGAGCCATTTCTACAGTATGCACCTACAAAGTTAATGATTATTTATAAAGAACTTATTTTTGAGTAATTTGGCCTCGGTTTGGAAAGTTTATTAAATTGAGGCTGCTGTCTGTTTTATTACTTTGTGTTGGTGAAGGAAGGGACAGAGAAAAAAACAAAAAATCATTCAAGAGGGTGACTGGCAAGAGGGGTGTTAGACAAGATGCCAGGAGACATTTTCAACTAGGTTCATTTTGGAAGTTCTTATCTATTGCCATCTGCAGATTATCTTTGCTTTCAATGACCTGCTCACACTGCTCTTACCACCCCCTGGTACGCACCATCCAAAACATGGACTACAATAATAATAAATCAATATAGTTTCATAATATTATAGTATTGTGCTGTGAGGAAGTAGCTCACCAAATCTCTCTATATTAGAAATGCCCCCCTGAGCCTTGCCATTCCTCCCCTGGTCAGATCCTATATGCAGCCTTCCTCGTGCTCCCTGACCAGACAGTTGTAGAACACCAAATTAGGTTGACCTTATCTGCTAGAGCCTTGCTATAGGGCAGTGGTTGCTAACCTTTTAGGGTTTTGTTACGCTTCTGTTACAGACAGAAATGTCCCTTTTTCAATTCAACAGCATAAATATCAACTGTATTTGAGACGTTACCAGAAAGATAGAAACGTCTAGCTAAACTGGCTTATTAGTTTTAATCAAGTGCCAGATTGGAACGCAAATTTAAAAAACAACCAACAATATTGTACCTTATACACCTTAATATATATGCAAAAGATACTTATCAAACGAAGATGAATACAGCCTCCCTCAGATCGCTTCCCAGCTAGCGATCAACTTGACAGCAAAATGTAGAAAAAACAACGAGGGAACCGGCTGATAATCTCTACAAAAGTAAATAGAGAAAATATAGTGTAATACAGTTTACAGTATAGACATTGCGCAAATTGAAATGCACTCACTGGATTTTGGACAAATTGAAGCTTGTAAGGTGCCTTCCCCGATAGTAGGGGGGGCTAGGGAAATCCCCTGGATATTTTCACTCCAACACAGGACTCCGGGTGAAGTTTGAAAAATTGGCTTTAATTCAATATTAAAATAAGTTTAAAAAAGAATAAAATAAATATAAATAAGGTCCTTATTTATTCCCCGATAGTAGGGGGGGCTAGGGAAATCCCCTGGATATTTTCACTCCAACACAGGACTCCGGGTGAAGTTTGAAAAATTGGCTTTAATTCAATATTAAAATAAGTTTAAAAAAGAATAAAATAAATATAAATAAGGACCTTATTTATATTTATTTTATTCTTTTTTAAACTTATTTTAATATTGAATTAAAGCCAATTTTTCAAACTTCACCCGGAGTCCTGTGTTGGAGTGAAAATATCCAGGGGATTTCCCTAGCCCCCCCTACTATCGGGGAAGGCACCTTACAAGCTTCAATTTGTCCAAAATCCAGTGAGTGCATTTCAATTTGCGCAATGTCTATACTGTAAACTGTATTACACTATATTTTCTCTATTTACTTTTGTAGAGATTATCAGCCGGTTCCCTCGTTGTTTTTTCTACATGGAACGCAAATTTGAATGCTGATACTTATGAAAAAGCATTTTTATGGACTACATTAAAGCCAAACACTATAAGCAGGATTTTATTCCCAGAGTGAGTTTTTCTCATTCTGGAGGAGAAAGCACCTCTAGAGGCTGCCAGGAAAACTGCCACTGGATGTGTATTTTACCCTAAAAAATTGTGATGTCTTACATTGCAAGGTTAAAATAACAGGACGCACCCAGGCCACGTCATTGAGGTGAAATGGTCTACATGACTATAGTGTTCACTATTTGTGAATATAAGGATGCCGTTGTTTCTTATTACAGTCTAGCTGTTAGTCAGTTTTATGCATTTTGTTGGTTGTTCTGCACATGGTCACCCAAAGAATGTTGTAGCCTTTATTGCCAGTTCATCCAGAGATATAACTTTGTGCATAGAAAAAAAGTAAGTTCATTTGAAAGTGTGAGTGGAGGCATACGGACAGTAATAGTGTAGATTGGATTAGCTGTATTATTCATGTAGACAAGATGCCAAAATACCAGAGTATTGCAGTATGCAATGATACTTTTTTTTTTATTGGACTAACATAATATTTCAAAGACAAGCTTTCAAGAGTTTTCCCCTCTTCTACAGGTCTGAAGCATTACACATATAGACACACACACAATTTATTTTTTTGAACACACATGCAGCTCAAATTGTAGGTTTTGTTTTGCTCAGAATTTGTACAATTGCCTCCGTCCTTAAGCTGTTAAAATACTATTCGAGATAGTTTTGTGACTATTACTGTGTTCCTTTGTTTTTGCATTCCTCACGATGTTACCCATTTTACAAGCTGAGCTATCATTAAATGTGTGCACACTTTATTTGAACCCACAGTTACTTTAGTTTTGACAAGGTCTTTTATCTTCAAACAAAGGGAACAGTGATGGGGGCAAGCTTTGCCCCATCATGTGCAAATTTTGTTATGGGTTTTTGGAAATTTACATTTATTTTAAATAACCCACATTTCATGAATCAGCTAATATTTTATCGTTTTATAGATGATATTTTAATTATTTGGAAGGGTAAGTGGGAAGATATTGACAACTTTGTCACCTACCTCAACTCTAATGATTGGGGCCTCTCATTCACGTTTAACAAACAAAAATCAAAAATAGAATTCCTTGATCTTCTTCTATGGGAAAGAAAGATCAAATAATGACCAAAACCTTCCAGAAAAAGGTTGATGTCAATAGGTTCTTACAAGCAACCAGTGGGCATTACCCAACCTGGGTTACCAACGTACCTTTGGGGCAATTTATAAGACTCCGTCGGAATTGCTCCAAGTTGGAACATTTAGAGGACATTGTCCTGACATTGAGTAAACATTTTTTGGAAAATGATTATCTTCCCAATTCTATTTAATATACATACAATAAGGTGAGGAATACAGATAGGAGGACGCTTATTGATCTTTCCATTATATCCACAGTGGAGGTTGATATACACCTACCAACGCCCAACTCTGAGACTCACAACACTATTACATTTTTATTAAAAGGTGGGGATAGCAAGACCAGAATACAGAAAAATAGGTTCAATATCAGCACCAAAGATGTGCTTGAGAACAAGGGCCCCATCTTTTCTACGATTTTTAACAATTCTTAAATTGTGCACAAACATTGGCCTGTGTTACTATTAGACCCATGGTTAAAATTCAGCATCTATAAATTACCAAGAGTCACTTTTAGAAGGAACAAAAACCTTAAGAATATGCTTGCACCATCCAAATATACGTCCGCTGCTGTTCGCCACCTAAGCCATAACTCCTGTATATGTAATTTTAGATGTGGGAAGACACGCTGTATTACCTGTAAATGCTTCGGTCATGGTAAATCACAATTTGGACCCACATTGGGAGAGGTCCAATACATGGTCCATCAAAGAATCAGCTGCAATTCTACCTTCTTAATTTACTTGCTTACTTGCTCCTGTGGTCTCCACTATGTGGGGCAAACCACTAGGTCATTAAAGACTAGATTCAGGGAACACCGTTTGGCCATCCTCCATAAGGACAAAAGATCCCCAGTGGCTCGACACCTTCAGGTAGCCCATGGTAGTAATCCATCACATATCTCAGGGGCATAGAAATATAAAGGAGATTGCTAAGAGAAAAAGAATAATCAATGCGGCTGAGACAAAATTGATCTTTAAACTTAACATCAAATGGCATGAATGAAGAATTAGATTAAACTCTTTGAATATGTTGCTCTAGTCCTATTCCTCTGTCTGTGGCTCTATATATAGTACCTTTAATAAAGCTGGTTATCCTCAATCACCTCCCTTTTGTCTGGTTTAACTTTATTTAAGATTTTTGTTTATATTTATGCTTGATGAACTCTGGTTTAAATAAATAAACAATTTCTCTCTTTTTATGACAGATTACCTTTATTAGTATAATTTTTCTATTAAAAAAATTAAATTATATATATTTTTATACTCCTTGGGAATAAATTAGATGTGGTATATGCTTCTACTATATACAACTTACCAATGTATATATGCATTTGTATGTTTATTTCTCATTTTAATCAGAGATGTGTATAATGAATGCTACGTTATATATATACCCCTTTTTTGGTTGTTAATTGATTTTCCCCATTTTTTGATTGTTAATTGATTTCTTCTTTTTTCCTTCTTGAGAGGGTATTTAAATGAGGTCCTATAGACCTTGGTCCACAGTCTTGAGAATGTCTCCTAGAAAGATGAAACGCGTAGATTTCCATGGTCCTGATTTGCAGTAGAGACGGTATATCGACGCTTCTCCATTAAGGCAGCCACGGCCTTTTTCTAAATTCCCGGCCACGGCATACCACGATATCCACGAGATCCCATCTTGTTGTGCTCCCTTGCCCCAGTCCCCTGCAGCTGTCAGAAGAGCTGCTACCCCTGCTGATCGTCTGATTCTACAGTGCAGCTCTGAGTACAACTGTGAGTATGACAGCAGGCGTCAAGGTTGAACTTGCTTGCAACTTCACCACCCGGATCCCTATACACAACGATAGCATCATTGTCCCCCGACAGATAAGTACCTTTTTTGCTTGTATTTTTGCTGCTATTCCCGTTTATAGGTTTACATTGTGTTTTGTGGATTCTTATATACCTTATATGCTGTATTTATATTTTACTTCACTGCTCCTTTGGAGGTCCGTTATCCTTCTCACCCTTTTTCACTGTTTGGGGATTCTGCCCCCTTTTTAGGAGTTTGGATATATTTTTACTGATATCCTTTTTATTCTGTGCATTTGTCTACAGTTGCCCTTGGATAGCAACTGTGTTGCAGTTGTCTGTACGGCATTGCACACTTTCTTGCTATCTTGGGCATTTTCTGTACCTATACAGTGTATTTATATTATCCTTGAAGTTGTTCCATTCTGTCTACTTACATTTAATTTAATACATTGACTAGTATATTTTGATCTTTTTGTATTTAGATAAATGTATCTAGAATTATTTGATACGCACACACTCTCTCTATTTATTTATGTGCATTGTTTGCCCTGACTTTTACTTGTTAAAATGGGTTGTTATGTAATTTGCTTTAACATCAATTTAAAAGAAAATGAAGCATCTCATCAAAAAGGTTACCACAAGTTAAATGTGATTTTCAAAGATTTATTAATTGGTGTAAATGCTAGAAAAGTGAATGTTCCTAATTAATGTACTTAAATCTGGAACTATAGTCATTAAGATATGTTTTACTGTTTACACCTAAATGAAGCAGGTGTACTTTTTAGTCTGACAGCAAAATGTGGTCATTTTTTTTTTAGCATGGACACCAAGTTACTTAGTGTTTTGTATCTCTTATAAAAAATGTACACATGCGAAAGGCAGGGCTCATACTTTTAAGTCCTATGCTACTAGCTAGGCTTAAAAGTTACTCGCCACTGCAAGTCTGGAGAGTCCATGGTGAATTTCTTGTCACCAGGGCTGGATTTTCACTCATCAGTGACTGGTGGGTGAGTGGAAATTTTGAGCCCAACTAAAGTCATATGTTATTTAAAACAGCAGCCATGAGGGTGTTTACAAAGGTACGATGAAGACCCAAAAAAAGTCATGGCGGGTATCTGTGCTTATCTGCCTATGCAAGGCATTTGCAAGAATTGTAAAAACATTATCTCTCAGAATTGCTCTGGCCAACTCATGCTTTTTCACATATCTGCCTTAAAGGAACACTGAAGTTTTATGAATACAAGTCTGTATTCTTAAAGGACCACTATAGTGCCAGGAAAACATACTCATTTTCCTGGCTCTATAGGGTCCTTGGGTCCCGCTCACCCTCATGGCCCCCCTCCCGCCGGGCTCTAGGGCGAGGAAGGGGTTAATCCCTTACCTTTTTTCCAGCGCTGGGGACTCTCCTCCTCCTTCCAACGTCATCGTCTGACTGCGCATATGCGGCAAGAGCCACACACGCATTCAGTCAGTCCATAGGAAAGCTTTCTAAATGCTTTCCTATGGACGCTGGCGTCTTCTCACTGTGAAAATCACAGTGAGAAGCGCGGAAGCGCCTCTAGTGGCTGTCAATGAGACAGCCACTAGAGGCTGGATTAACCCATAGGTAAACATATCAGTTTCTATGAAACTGCTATGTTTACAGCTGGCAGGGTTAATCCTGGATGGACCTGGCACCCAGACCACTTCATTAAGCTGAAGTGGTCTGTGTGCCTATAGTGGTCCTTTAATGCTTTTGTTTCCTTGTCCGTAGTTATAGAGATTTCCCCCCCTCCTCCCCTGTGTGTGCCATAAAAATAATTAAAAAGTTTTTTATTTACTTTTTTTTTCAGTTCCAAGACTTACTCAGCTCTGATTACTCCTACTTCCTCCCACTGTCCCAATGCATTGTATCTCATAGAAGAGCATTGGAAATCTGATGCACTTGTGTGGCAAGCATCAATGCATGGGGGCTGAAATGTTACTTAACTGTTCTATTCGCCGTTGCAATTTGTTGCCATTTCAATTTTTTGATGCAGCGGATGTCTATCCATCTAACCATCATCTACACAATGTACATTTTTTTTTAATATATTTTTTAAAAATAAAGTAAAGCTTGCCCAGCCAGACACTGATTGCTATTGGAAATTAATATACAGATATTCCAGGGATTTATTTAAACATTTAGTTTAGACATATTTACTTTTACATTTTATGTTTGCTTGCATATCATTTCTTTCTAAAAGAATAAGTCAAGGAAGTGGAGCAAAATGTATTTTTTACATTTTATGTTCACACTTCATGATGCTTTTAATCCTTTCACATCCTTTTTTTCCAATAACACAGCTAATAACTAAAATAATCAATTTGAACAAAAAAAATTATTCATTCCATTGACTGCTGTTACCCCGGCTGGGTATCTACGCTGGAATATCCCTCATCTGGAAAAAAGCGCAGTTTAATGTTATAACCCTTATTCCACCACACATCAGACGACACTTGATGTTGGAACAATGACAAACTTTATTGGGACAAAGCAACCTTTTATACACAGACCCCAGCAGGAGGTCTCCATTGTGAACACAGGTAGTACCTCACTGGCGTTTCTGTGTCTGAGACAATTTATTTACCTAGAACTTAAACTAATTTTCTCCCAGACACCAAGAAGCCCAAAACACAAATAATCTAAAAATACTAAGATGATAATCGTGATCCCCCACATATAATACATTGTTGGAAAGGTCTGATCCGAGTGCCCATTCCGGCAAAAGAACGCTCGGATCCATAAGTAATTGTGGAAACACCACTGGGGTAAAGTTTTGACCAGCCGGTCATTTTACGGGAGCTGTGGTGTAGTGGAAAAAGGGAGAGATTGTTCAACAGTGTACGTTGCACCTTCCCTCAAATTAGTGCTCTCCTGGACTGAGTAGAAGTAGGGGAAAACAAGGGTGGAACTTCGCAGCCAAACCAGAGTTCTCGACAATTACAGCTAGATCCCGCTAGAGACTTTGCAGCTTAGTCCAATTTCTGCAGGCACTATGGGGCAAAGCACTTAGATGTAGTAGAGGGAGGGATGGTAGGGGAAACCAGGGTAAGTGTCATAGACTCTTGGGTGTATTTTCTGGGCACAAGGCAGGTACTCCCACAACAGCAATAGCACAAAAGAGAAAACATACAATCCTATGTGCAAACAATACATTATTTCATTAACAGATTGTGTGCTTACCTAGCAACACTTAGCAATAAGAAATGCTAACTGTTTTTCTCACTATGATATTTACACTCATTTTATTTATTTTATAATTATTTAATTGAGATTGAAAATGTTTTGTCATGTATACCATTTCTTCTATGTAATTAAAGTGACTTATCTTGGTCAATGTAATCGTTTATATTTCCACTCTCAACTAATTAATACCCATGTACATTATTGTTGTTATTTCAGTTTGGTTTGATTTACTTTATGTGATTTTAAGTTGGCAATCTATATAGTTATTATATATTTTATCTGGCTCTAAGAACTAGCATTTCCTCTTGATTATATATAATTAAAGAGATTGACCCATTGACCCATTATTTTTTAAAGCATTTAGAAAATATATGCAAACATAACAAACCACATATAATATATTATACAAAAAGATACTTATGTTTCTATGTTTTTCAAATGCCCCAAGACCAACCCTGCAGAATGTGAACCACGTATACATTGACCTAGCTTTGCAACTCACCAAACTTGACAGAATTAAAACTATTTAAATGAATTCTATTTCAGGAATACATAGAGCCCCTTCATTTTTTTAACGTGGATATAATATCCATCATGGGTATTTTGTAGTGGAAGAAGCAGGAACAACTATACTTTATTTCAACACTACTCTGCTTGTTTTATTTACAGAAGAATATTGTTTTCCTACGTATACCCTGTAACATATTCATCCTCACCTTGCGACATCTGTAAGAATTGCATTTCTAACATGTGTGGTAGTACCGTTTAGCGGCCATGCGTCAATATGTCTGACTCCTGCAGCATGTCGGTGGGCGCCGGCTGCTGCGGATCCGTACCAATTTATAGCCTCACGTCCGCCCACGGCATGGACAACGTCGACGTGCATGTGACGTCACATAAAGGACGCGCACACACGTTTTGGGGTCAGAGCTCAGGTTCGGCCAATCAGAGCTGATATAGGCTTATTTAAACTCCTTTTGCCTTTTCCTCATTGCCCTTTCGTGGTTTCCATAGTGGTTGTCCGAGAGTGTGTTTCTGAGCGTTTACTTCTGGTTATTGACTTTGGCTTCGTTTGACTTCCCTGTGTTCTGGTATCCCTGACTTCTGGCTTTCCCTCATCATTGTGTCTCATTCTGTGTCTCCGACCTTGGCAAGTATTCTGACTATTCTCTGGTATGTTAAGTCCAGCCATTCTAAGGCCTGGTAAGATGTTACCTTTTAGTCCTAGGTGTGATACAGTTCTACGTGCTGGATCAACTTGTAATCCTGACATACCCGCTGTGTGCCTTCCAGTGCCAGTGGGGAGATCAATGATCTTTCTCATCAGCCCACAAGCACTTCTCTGAGGTGGAGAGGAGGAGCTGGGAAGCTAAATGTTCCTCCCACTAGCAGCCAGTCGGAGAGTTGCCGCAGGTTACCATAACAATACTCCAAGGTGCTCTCGAGAAGACTGAACTCTGCCTGCAGCAGGAATAGCTGCAGGCTAGAGTTACTGAATACCACAGGACCACTAGGGCCTGCAGTGTCCCCTTTTCCTGAGAAAAAGGTTAGAAGAAGGCAGGGGAGACATACCGTTTTTTTAAAAGTAATATTAAAAAATGAATGTAACAGGGTTTTGCGTAGGCCCACCTTTACCCCTGTTACCTCCTTGCATATTGCAAGTTGATCCTGAGTCTCTGCTACATGGTAGTTGGGGTATATAACTGTGGCAGTGCCTCCACCCAGCAGGGCATCCAGCGTATGGATTCCGGGGCCCACTGTAAAACACTATGCAAGGACATAGCCATTAAATGCAGTATAATAGTTAAGAATGTAACAAACAATCAATTTACCCACTCACAAACAATACTGTGGCCCATCCTAAGCTTTACACTAGTGGCAATTGGGTACCATAAGTTGGTGCACATAGCTGGGGCCCATAACTGTTCTAATCCACAATGTAGCTTGGGTTATACCAAAATGTAACCTTCCCCAGGTCAGTAAAACTGGAGATCAAGGTCTTTTAACCCCTTAAGGACACATGACGGAAATATTCCGTCATGATTCCCTTTTATTCCAGAAGTTGTGTCTTTAAGGGGTTAATAGTGTATGCAGTTTCAGGGTTCCTTGTTGTGAAACAAGTGTAGAGGGTTTGAGCTTACCACTTCACAGTCTGCATGTAGATTAGTTCAGAAAAGGGAGGGCCTGCTCCTTTAACTGCTGCTAAGAATTCCACACTGTTCACATTCATCTCTGCTGCAACTGTTCTGTATATTGAGCTGGTTATAGCTGTTTGCTGAAATGTTCTTTCAGGATGTTCCAGCACTCCTCTCAGCATAGTATCAAACAGGACTCAATCCCAGGCCTCTCTCTCCCTGCTTAGCAAAGGTATTTTACATCTTGCATTAGCTCCCAACTCACTTTGAACTCTCATATGGAGTCCTGCATATATATCCAGCCATGTCCCAAAGATCACCATCTGCTGGTCATTACACTAAAACTTGAGGGTAGCCAGTGACACAGCAGACACAGCTGTGATCCCAGAGTTATACAAAAAATGCATATTTGCTCCCAACCGCTACACAATATATAGGCCCTATACCATCCAACAGTCACACACTGCACCCCTCATACACACTGCACCCTTCACATGCACTGCACCCCTCACACGTACTGCACCCCTCACACACACTGCACCCCTCACATGCACTGCACCCCTCACACACACTGCACCCCTCACATGCACTGCACGCCTCACATGAACTGCACCACTCCTACACACTGCACCCCTCCCACACACTGCACCACTCACATGCACTGCACCCCTCACACGCACTGCACCCCTCACACACACTGCACCCCTCACACGCACTGCACCCCTCACACACATTGCACTCCTTACACGCACAGCACCCCTCACCAGGGCCGGACTGGGAAAAAATGTGGCCGGGCATTTTCCAATCACAGCGGCCCCCTGAGAAGGGGGCGGGGCCAGAGAGGGTGTGTTTTGTCATGAATAATGACAAGCGCGCCCCCTCTCAAAGTGAGCATGTTAGCTCATTGCGCAGAGCCCTGCTGAAGAGCTCAAGCATTGAAAAAGGGCCTATATTTGTTCTGTGCAGCGCAAGCAAATTTAATAACATGCTTGCGCTGTGTTTGCTTTTAACTTGTCTCTGATGTCTCCATAAGTGGGATACCAGAGGACAAAAGGGCCAGGGAAGCGTATGGTGCATGTGTTTGGAGCCTGCTTGTGGGATTGCGTGTGTGTAGGGTGAGCTGATTGTGGTATGGTATTGTGTAAATAGGTCAATTTAATTCGTGTTTGTGGTGTAATATGTGTGGCTAGGGGCTGTAGAGAGTGTGTGTTTGTATAGGGGGCATAGTGTGTATAGGGGATGTAGTGAGTGTGTGCATACGGGCTATAGTGCGTGTGTATAGGTGACAAAGTGTGTATAGGGGTTGTAGAGAGTGTGTGATTAGAGAATGTTGTATGTGTTTGCTTACAAGGAATGTAGGTGGTGCAGTGTGTGTGTGTGTGTAGGAGATCTAGTGTGTAAATGACCCAGAGTGTGTGTGTGTGTGTGTGTGTGTATAGAGGATTCAGAGTGTATATTTTATGTTTGGATGTATTGTATGTGTGAGGGGCACGTATTATGTGTTGGCTGTGTGTGTGTGAGGGGTGTTGTGTGTGTGAGGGTGTTCTTATCTGCCCTCACATTCTATGATTCTAATTGTCTTTGTCTGTTAACTCACTGCAGGTTAATTTATACATTATATATATGTGTGAGAGTGTGCTGTGTGTTTATGAGGGTGATGTGTGTGTATGAGGGGGCTGTGTGTGTCTGAGGGTGCTGTGTGTGTGTGTGTGAGGGTGTGTGAGGGTGCTGTGTGTGAGGGTGATGTGTGTGTGTGTGTGTGTGAGGGTGATGTGTGTGTATGAGGGTGCTGTGTGTGTGTGTGTGTATGAGGGTGCTGTGTGTGTATGAGGGTGCTGTGTGTGTGTGTAAGGGGGTGCTAGGAGTGTCTGAGTGTACTGTAAATGAATGTCTATTTAAATATGTCTTTTTTTATTTTATTTTAAAAAGTTATATCCCCTCCCCTCCCTTCTTACCTTTAGCCTGGGAGAGGGAGGCTGCCTTCCCTTTTGGTCCAGTGGTGAGAGTGAACTCTAGCCTTCAGGGCTAGAGTTCACTCTCGCGAGATCTGAGCGTTGCTGTGGTAACCACAGCAATGCTCAGAATCCCGCGAGAGGAACACGGCAAAGCTGCTGGCTAGAGCTCCCCGGGTCCTCTCCTGCCTCCCTCCCCAGCTGGCATAGCAGTGCCTGTGAACCGGTGAGGGAGATCTTTGATCTCCCCACCGGCCCATGAAAGCACACAGCAGGGCTGGCACTCGGATAGTGCTGGACCTGCAGGGGCTGGAAGGGGAGATCCTGTGATCACCCCTGCAGGCCTCGGCCCACGGCCATCGTGGCCCACCAGGCACTTGCCCGATGGCCAGTCCAGGCCTGCCCCTCACACACATTGCACCCTTCACACGCACTGCACTCCTCACACACACTGTACCCTCATGTTACAGGGAGTATCTGCCGTCACATTCTATGTTTCTATGTTTCTAAGTCCCGAATTTCGGAAGTGCCGAACCGAATTGACGAAGTCCCAAATTGCCGAAGTCACGAATTTCGGAAGTGCCGAACAGAACCAAATTTTATGCCCATGCACATCCCTACAAATGATTCAATCTTTGTCTATGGAGTACCCTGCGGGCTTGTTGGAATCTCCATAGACCTCAGTGTTGTATTCTTGAATGCATACAGCTCTGACATGGCTCCTGGCAAGTGAAGCGCAAGGAGTCAAAGAGGTCCTGCAATATGAACATGGCAGCAGCGAGGGCAGCCAGAGGTGAGTAAAACTCAGCTACTCTGCATTCCACTGCTACCAGACCCACACCGGATTTGTCTATTTAATGGGTCTTTGTGAACTATACAAAGACCCCTTAAATTGACAGATCAGCTTTAAATTTACTTGCACTAAGATTTTGGTTGCAAAATCATATTCTGTAATATCCCTCAAATACATCTCCACAAAACTTGCAGGAAAATTTGAGATGAAGTGAAAACAGTTTATTTTGTCAGCATAGATCAGTGAATAGCAAACATATAGAATAAAAGTAACAGTTGCAGGGGCGGGCTGGGCCAGGAATGGCAGGAGGGCCATCCACCCAAAAATCCAGCTGGTGCCGACATTGTGAATATACCAGAATCATTGCTGGAATTTTTTGAAGCAGGCACCCAGCCACGTACATCTATGGCGAGGGGGAGGCAGGCAGCGAGACATGGAACCTAAGATCTCTTTTTTCACCAAACATGTGGAGTGTGCGAGAGGCAGACAGACAGGATGTCTGTGCAAATACACAGTGTACATGCACTACACTGCCTTCCACTATATCAGGGAGGTTCTGATGATGCCATCTGGGTTAAGTGCAGGGGATGCAAGTGCAAGTGCAGATCCTGTAAGGGCTGGGGATGCCATCTGAGTCCTGGAGTAAGTGCAGGGGATGCCATTTGGGTTCAGTGGTAATCTCAGGGGATACCAGGCATCTGGGTGCTGAGCAAGTACTGGGGATGCCATCTATATGCATGGGCAAGTGCTGAGGATGCCATCTAGATGCATGGGCAAGTGCAGGGTACCTCAGAAAGTTGCTGGGGACAGAGAAAAGCTCAGGGCTGTCTTAAATAGTGATTGGACCCTGGGCAAGCATTTGCTTTTGCCCCCTGGACCCTGCTGCCCTCCCACTCCCTGGCATGCAATCATGCCTTACACTCCAAACCAGTGGCGGAACTAATGCAGAGAAGCCCTGGTACAAGAAAGTTGTTTGGGCCTCCCCCTCTAGCACAAGAGTGGCGAAAAGATACATCCCCATCTGTCATACAACTCCCACAATGCTATGCCAGCTGGGGATCTATACTTTGCCCATCCTTGTAGGGTTGTATTTGTGTGCAGTGTTTGTGCATTTGAATGTAAGCCCGTTTTTGTGCATGTAGAGGTGTATTTGTATGTACTATTACAATTGGAATGCAAAGGTGTACTTGTGTGTAGTGTTTGCGTTTGAATGCAGTGGTGTGTGTTTGTATGTATGGTTGACTTTTAAATGCAGGTGTGCAACTGTGAGTTGGTGTATGCATATCATTTTGGCATTTTAATACTGGGTTTTGTTTGTATGTAATATTTGCCTTCAGGGTTGTTATAGAATGTACTGTTGTCTTCTAAACATTTGTGTATAGTATTGGTGTTTGGGTAAAGGGTGTGTTTTATATATAATTTTGAGTTTGAAATCAGGGGTGTGTTTGTCTGTAATGTTTGTGTTATCAGGGATGTGTTTGCATGTTGTTTTTGATTGCTGGGATGTATACACATACACAGTTACATACACATCAACACACATATAAACATACTGACCCATGCACATACCTTGACACACAGATACACACACTGGCACATGCACACAAATTCTGATATGCACACTGGCACATAAACACTCAGATACACACCGACACAGTTACACACACACATACACACAGATACACACACTCTGACATACATGTGATAATTTTTATGTTTGCAGCAGGGCAGGAGCAGAGAGTTGGAGGAGGCACAAAGCTTGTAAATGCTGATGCTCCTGTGGCAAGGCAAGCTGGTACTGTTATATGTAATGCACAACAAACAAAGAATTTAAATATAAAATACAAAAAAAATACACGCCAATTATGTTTCTCATCCTCTCATCACCTGTGCTTAAATGCAACTGCAGCAATAATTAAACTAATCTAAACAGAAAAAAAGCAGTGAGTAGGGGCACATAGTAGAAAGGCAGTGAGTGGGGGCACAGGGTAAAAAAAGCAGTGAGGGGGGGAGGCAGGAGCAGTGAGTGGGGGAAGGCAGGGCAGGGGCAGAGAGTGGGGGCACAGAGAAGAGAAGAAGTAAGTGGGGAAGGCAGGGCAGGGCCAGAGAGTGAGGGCACAGAAAAGTGAAGAAGTGAGTGGGGAAGGCAGGGCAGGGGCATTAAGTGGGGGCACAGAGAAGATAAGCAGTAAGTGGGGGCACAGAGAAAATAAGCAGTAAGTGGGGGAAAGCAGGGCAGGGGCATTGAGTGGGGTGGTTTTTCTAAAAACTATCCTAGCTGCAGCCATTCACCCAGAAGGAAAGGATCAGGGACTGGATACACTTACCTTCAACTCAGCTTAGAGCTGGCTGAGGCTGATGGGAGTGGGAATGAGCAGAAGCTCATTCTTGCCTCTCCCCCCCCCACCCCCCATGCTGCTACCTGCTGCTGCCTCCTTCCTCCCGCGGTGCTCTCTTCTGAAGCTGGGAGGAAGTGATCGGCTGTCACTTCCTCCCATCCAGCTAATACTACAGGGGCCCGGTCTGCTCTTAAAGGGCCATGGCACCCCACCGGGTGCCTGTTCAGAGACACCCATCGGGTGGCCCTAAATGCATGGGCCACCTGATAGGCCCCTCCAAATTGTTGTGGGCCCACAGGGCAGCTGCTTTGGGCCCCCCAGGAGTAACTGGGCCCAGGGCAGCTGCCCCGTTTGCCCTGTGTTAAAGACGGCCCTGGAAAAGGTACAGAGCTGCTGGGGCAGAGTGATGACACAGAGCTGCTGGGAGCAAAAGCAATGGCACAGGGGTGCTGGGGGCAGAACAATGGCACAGGGGTGCTGGGGGCAGAACAATGGCACAGAGAGGCACTAGCAGGTTGCTTGGGGGCACAGATGCACTGGCAGGCTTTTTAGAGGTACATATGGCTCATTGGCATGATATACAACATTTATGAATGTTCTGCTCTTTGGCATGATATTCAGATTTATGAATTAACAGCTCAATGGCATGATATACCAAGGTTATAAATTTAATATTTTGCGGTATGATATTCAAGATTTATGCATTAATTGCTCATTAGCATGATATACAAATGTGTGTGTTGATAGACATACAAAATAATTGAATAGAAATAATTAATGCCAATGAACCATATGTGCCTCTAAAAAGCCTGCCAGTGCAATCTGTACCCCCAAGCAACCTGCTAGTGCAATCTCTCTGCCCCTGGGGGGGGCAATAAATTTAGTGGCCCATAGTGCAGTTTTACCAACCCACTCGTGTACTTGTGTCTATCAATGATGTTCACTGGATGGTTGGGAAAATTTCCACTATGGGCCACTAAATTGTTTTTGCCCCCTTAGGCCTCAAGTTGCCAGCCTTCCCCTGAAAAGTTGCAATTGTGTCTTTAAGGAAACAGAAGAAAGTACAATTTAGTATCAATTTAGACATTCAAAAGTAGCCAAACTTCACTTTGTGGAGTCCAGGAATACTGTAGACACTATACCCATTTCATCTCATTGCCATGGTTATAGTGCCTGGAGTCCCGCTCTCACTGTCTCTCCATTCAGTGTTAAATCATTTTAGAGCAGTTTTAACACTAAATAAGGATCGATGTCTGCCTATAGCCTCACTCCCATTGGAGGTGTGGCTAAGGCAGAGATTACTAACTCATACCTGCAATGGAACTGTGATTGGCTGGAAGCATCCAATGCTGCTCATACTAATGCTTTCTTATTAGCCCAAGCAGCATGTAGGGGGTGGTTACTGGAGACTCGTTTAGCATTAAAACAAAAAAATGTTTATGCTAAATGGAAGGAAAGCGCCAGGGGACTTCAGACATCTTAACTAATTCAATGAGATGAAGCAGTTATTGTGCCTACAGTGTCCCTTTAATCATAAAGAACAAGCAAGGTTACTTATCAGTTTTAGTTATCAAGTGGGTGATCCAACAAACAATATCCAAGGGGAAATAGCTGAGTTCCTAATTTATTGGAGAACACTTTCCTCCCCATGATGCAGATGTTTTGGCTTCATTGCTACCACGTTGGTGTTGGAGTGACATCTGGAGAAACAACGAGACATACTGTCCAAAGCCTCTTCCTATAGTTGCTGTGGTGGAGAACAGGGGAACTGCTGGTAGGATGATTTTAATTCACTACCTGGAGGGTAATGCCATCAAGAGAGACCTTCTTATCTTTTTTATAATTAATAATCTATACATTTTCTAGCAGTTTTGTTAGCACAATATATGGAAATTTTCCTCCCCCATCACAATGATGTTCCACGTACCACGACAAGTACTCTTTAAATGTTGATATTGTATATTATGCATCTCTAAGGGCTTGTTTTGATGAATGTCACCATCAGTTACAGACAGGCCAGTAACTCATAGCTTCCCTCTAGCATGCGGACAGGGGCTGTAATTCTTTCTTAATGTAGAATGTATTGAGAGTTTGCAGTTGATGAACTAGTAGTAAAACTGAATAGGCTATATATGCATTTACAGTGTTCATGTAGAGTTTCTATGACAAAAATACAACGTTTACAGTGTCAGTAGCAAACACTAAGTGGTGGTTATTAATGGAGGTAGATGTGTGCAGAGGTTTGGTCCATGGAGACTTGTCAGTGTTTTAAAAGCCTTGATTATCTACCAATGGTTGGAATTTTTCATTCTTAAAGCACCTCTGTCACTTTTTTTTTCTCCTCTCTCATCCATTAGCATGCACAAGGAATCTCCAAAATGTGCACCGTTTGTCCTTTTTGCCTTAATTAATCAACCTGCCAAGTTTATATTCACTGTGCTGCCATCTTTGCTATTCTTCTGACATGTATGCCCTTTTCTGTTCCTCCTTGGGTGCGTGCTTGTAATCATGTACATGCCTACTTCACAGAATACTTGCTAGAGGTGACATCTGTGAGACAGGAAGTTGGGAGGAGGTAAGTATTGCACGAAGCCTCCTTAGACAGACTTGACAAAGGAAGCGGGACTTGATTAAAGCCCTGTTCTTTGCCAGGTTATGTCAACTTGAAGACTGTACATAAGGAAAAGTAGCCCATACTATTCCTTATGTATAACTTTAAAAACAATAAAAAAAGGGTTTAACTAAGAGAATAAAGCTGAACGTAAAACAATTGTTTTTCCTGCAGTAGCCTTCATCAAGCCTACAAAATTCACAAAAGCAATGTTGTGTGTGCTTATAAAATATAAAATACCACAAATGTTGGAACAAATTGCAATAAAATAGCTGTCTGATACATACCTAACGCCCCTAAGGTAACATCTTAAACCGTTGCACCAGTTATGTTTCGATTATTAAATTAAAATTATTACAAGCAAACTCTTTTTTCCCCCCTCCTATTTATATTTTTCATATGATGAGATAATTATAAATGCATGATATCAAAATAAAGCTCTCCAAAACTATACACTGTTTCTTTAGGTAAATTGCACACAGTAAAAAAAAAACAAAAAAAAAAACTTTTCAATAAAACTTAAAATATAGTAAAATGCTTAAAATTGGATTGGTCTTTAATATGTGAAGACTGGTCTAGCAGTCAAGGAGTTTAATATGTGCAGCAGCCATATGTGTGTGTATCACTATGATAGGAGTCAAGATCAGACCAAATCCTCCAGCATATTTTAGCTTTGTTAACAAATTGTAGTTACGGTCTCCTGCTGTTCTCTACATATTTTCCAGAAAGGTTGAGCGGAATAGTAAAGAAAAGAATAGGTCTGCTGGCCCTCAAAGGTCTTTAGCAGGTAGACTATTGTGTTGACAACATTAATTTTTAAGATATGTTCAGTGGACCGAAACATTGATCACAGCTGTTATGTTTTTTTGTTTTTTATTAATAAATCTTACTTTTTTTAATCATATAAAACTGTTAAAGAGACTGTGCACAAGGATGCACACAACATGAACAGTTAATTCTCAATATAGGGTGCTAGCACTGCCTACGCTCCCTCAAATGTGAACAGTATAATGCTACAACAAAAGGCAAGGCTGCACACCAAAATAAAATATAATCTTTATTTAGCTCAATTAAAATTTACACTGAGGCTTATGTCCCACACTAAAAAAATGCATCCAAAAATCAACAGTGCAAATAAAACCTACAGTACAAGAGGTGAGATGCCGCGTAGCCTCAACATTTTGTTAATCTTCCCTTGAAAAGTGTATGGGTTAACCTTAATGGCTAGATTTGCCTCAGTGTCATATTTATTTGAGTGTAAATAAACATTATATTTTTTTTAATTTTGGTATGCAACAGGCATAGTATTAGATAAGACTGACCATGTCAAGGGTCCATTTTTAAGTATGTCTGTGTGTGTATATATCGCTCATATATATATATACTATAATCCCTTTCAGTTGTGCTCCACAAATCGGATGCCTGTCAATCTATGGCGAACCAATCAATTTGCTAGGCAAATCCAGAAAAGCTATTTATTCTTCCATAGATTGACAGGCATTTGATTTGTTCAGCACACCTGAAAAGGATTTGTGAAGGTCTAGTCTAATATATATATATATACACACACAAGAAGGAAAAAATATAAACATTTACACTGATAAGTCACAACATTAAAAGCACCTACCTAAGGCCCCTGTAATCAGAGAACATCATTGCCATGAATGGGTGGATGTGTTATGCAACAATCTCTAGGTAGGTGGTACAAAGTAACATCCACATGAATTCCAGGACGCAAGGTTTCCCAGCAAAATATTGCCCAGAGCATAACACAGCCTCCGCTGGTCTGCCTTCTTCCCATTGTGCATCCTGCTGCCATCTCTTCCCCAGGTAAACGAAGTACACGCACCCGGCCATCCACCTGATCTAAAAGAAAACGTTATTTGTCAAACCAAGCAATCTTCTTCCACTGCAGCATGGTCCAGTTCTGATGCTCACTTACCCAATGAAAGCACTTTCAGTGGTGGACAGGGGTCATCATGGTCTGCGGATACACAGCCCCTTATGCAGCAAACTGTGGCTCACTGTTTGTATCATGGCCAATATTAACTTGTTTAGCAATTTGAGCTACCGTAGCTTTTTTGTGATCGGGCCAGACAGGCTAGCCTTCACTCCTCACATGCATCAGTGAGCCTTGAGCACCCATCACCCTGACGCCGGCTGATCAATTGTCCTTCCTTGTGCCACTTTTTGTAGTTACTAACCATTGCAAACAGTTAAAACCTCACAAGACTTGCCGTTTTGGAGATGCTCCGACCCAGTCATCTGGCCATCACTATTTGATCCCTGTCAAAGCCACTCAGATCTTTTCACTTCCCCATTTTCAATTTTATTTACTTCACCTGTCAGTAGTTTTAATGTTGTGGGCGATCAATGTATATTTGTTATTTTGCTTAAAAATCTAATAATGTACTAAAATGTGCATTTAATTTAACACGAATAATGAAAAAAAAAATAACATAAATATTCTATTTCATTGTAACCATGGGTACACATACATGAGATCATAAAGGACATAAATGCAAGGTTTAAATTAAAGGGAAATTGGAGAAGACAGAATAGAAACATTACTAACATAATAAAAAATGAATCTTAAATGAAATGCCATTTATGGTTATTTTATTTCCATAAATTAAACAAATGGACTCACTCCAGAACTTTATTCTAGCTTTTAAAAATGATATGCACATAGTGTAAGTCTTTCCATTTTTTTTTCCTGTGCAGGATATTGCTCTGACTAGGGTAATAACTATGGCTAGAAATGATTACAACTTGGAAGGGATCATTTATTATATGCCAAATTGCCCTGTTATTTACAGTTCTTATTAAAAATATTGAATATGGAAATGGTTCAACTTTTAACAAATTTGTAATATTGCTAAATTAAGCTTGAGCTTTATCCAACAACAAGAGACAATCGTTTTTAAAGTGTACGAATGGTTTATGGCTAATGATTATTAAAAATAGTGTAATGAAAAGAGCTGGTGCCGAATGAAAATTTGTCATTGTAACACAAGAGACTATGAAAGGCAAGAATATTGCTTTCTATAGGTTTGGTATTTAACTGCATTGTTCTGTTTTAAATGCAAAATTAATGGCATTGCACCAGGTTTTTCAAATGAAAAATAAAATGATTTGTGCATATTGCATGCTTTTGTATAATTGTATATTTATTTATTTAACAGCTCTTTGGGTATTTGCTCATCAGCAGATAGTGTAAATGCTTAAATGGGGTGCTGCTGGGGGCCAATAAGTACAGTAAAAATGAAAATCCAGCGCACTCCCTTATCTACTAAACAGCTACTTTGGTGCTGACTGATTTTGCTAGTTTTATTAAAAACACCTAATCTAGGCAAAAAATAATGGGGGTTTAGTTACATTATATGATCATACATTGCATAAGCCTGCCACAACATCAATGTACCCCATCTTTGGCAGGTCCTACTCTAACAGCCAAATATCTGCTAAATGAGTTACTTGGGGAAATACTTCCATCTCGAGTTCTCTGCACTCACCTGAACATGTGCTGCTGGGGGCCAATAAGTACAGTAAAAATGAAAATCCAGCGCTCTCCCTTATCTACTAAACAGCTACTTTGGTGCTGTTTAAAAAAACTAGCAAAATCGGTCAGCACCAAAGTAGCTGTTTAGTAGATAAGGGAGTATGCTGGATTTTCATTTTTAGGTTTCTAATGCTAAACAGCCTTTTCACTTGACCAGCAGGTCTGGTGAAAAAGAATCAGAGGGGATAGTACCAGTCTATCCTAGTTATGAACACTGTAGATTAGACAGCTACAAAGCAGCTGAACCCTAGGTGGCTTTCTGATGCAACAGAAATTATTGTTTTGGGGAGAGGAGGTACAGACTTGGAGTAATGCATCTTCTAACTCAGTCTTGACTGACGAATGGCTTCCCGAAACTGCAAGGTTTTTTGTTGTTTTTTTTAAGGTGGAACACAGGTATGGGGGAATACTGGCCTGGCGTGCATCTTCTAACTCAATCCTTATTTATTTATTACTGGATTTTATGAAGTGCCCAGGCTGGTTTTGTGACTGTGCGAGATAATCTCTGGGATGAAGGTTTGGCTGCACATATCTATATTGATACATTGATAATTTATGAATGGTTCATTCAAAGGAACACTTTGATCATCATAACCACTATAGCTTGCTGTAATGGTTTTGATGCAAACAGTGACTCTGCACCCCTATAAGTTGTCAACTTTTAGAACGGTTTGACTTCTTACCTGAGGCCCACCGGACATTACTTCTTGCCACTGTTCTTCAGATTATTGGTGGAAAATGTCAGACCTGAACGGCCAGACTTCTGAGTCTCCACAGGAAGTAGTAAAGGTGTTATAGAGGTGCTTATGGTGCTTTGTGTATTACTGTAATCTAATCTAATTTTAACTAGAACTGATAGAACAGGAAATACCAGGATACTCTAGAATGGGTATGGATCTAAGAACACTAAATATCAAGGAGGGATTTGGAAATTTCATTTATTATACCTACCTAGTCTCTTTCACCATGACAATCTCTCTTATTATGAATTGTTCAAAGACTGTCAATGTTGACGTTAGAGATTCACTCCTATACTTGGAGTCCATCTGCTCAAGCATTTATACATAATGCAGTGTAATAACTCTCAGGCCAATATGAAAAGGAATTGGACTGGAGAAGAAGCGTGGTACAAAATGACAGAGTAGATTTTACGCACTCATAGCTATATGCTGTGGCAAAACGGCCCTTTCTTACCCCTTTGGGTGCAAGAATTGTGAGATAAGCTACTCTCCTCCTTATGGTACTTACAGGGTTAGTCACTAAGCTTTAAACCTCCTGAATTCTTCGAATCTTCTTTTTCCTAATGCACTTGCCAACACGATGAAGAAAATGCTAACAAGCCATCATCCATAACCTAATTATATTTATCCAGACAGAGAAAATTGAAAAAAGTCAACGGCAAAAATTATTGTTTCTCATTTGGCAAACAAAGACTAATTTTACAGCTTAATTATTCCTAGTAGCACCATTGAGAGAGTTTTCGGTTAATCATATGTAAGATTTCTTCTCTCAGGTTTGAAATGTGTGTTGACTTCCAATTAAGTCTACTCCCCCTCCTGTAGCAGAGTTCACTAATGGGATTTAAATGTTTGTGCGTCTTCATCGAAACCAAAGAAAAGGACCCCTTTGACACATATAAAACTCCCCATCCTGCCCAACATACTGTATGATAATGGCTTCTGAATATGTTTCCTTGGTGATATTTAGTCTTTGGTTTTTATTTTACATAAATATTAATTTAATTATCTTGTTTTTCTGCTGTCCATAAAACAAAACAGTAAGGTTTGGTATAGGTTCAATTAATGTGTAAGAGTTTATCCACTAATTCCATGTACACTTGGTTTGGGTCATATTACAGCTGGTCAGCCATCTCACATTCATTTGGCCTGATCGATTATATGAATTATAAGGGATGTATTTTATGATGTAGGGAGATTTGCATGGGAAATGGCTGTTGGAACATGTCTTGGGGTGTATGGCTGAGTGGAAATGACTAAGTGGAAGTAAGCTTGGAGACGGTCTATAGGTAATGTCCTCGGGGAAATGGCTAAATGGAGAAATATAGGGAACGGCTGTACGGAGATATATTGATGAGGATAGATTTTAGGAAAATAATCTGGGGGATGGCCACATGGATCCTGGAATTATGACTGGTGTTATAGTGCTCAGCGGCACGCCTCATTGATCAAGCCATGGCCGGCACCAAATACCTCCTAGATAACAGAGGCCAGCAGTCTCATATTCTGACCAGGCTGGGCCAACTGTTTGCAGACTTCTGGGCTAAGCTCCATCACTGATGAATTCCTCTCGACCACAGTTACAGATATCTATCGATTTGAGGATGCAAGTGCATATTTCAAGGCGATCCTGGAGGGTATGGAATCGTTGCCCCTACTATCACATATTCCATACCCTCCACGTCACACGTCACAACCACCCAGGTCCACAATGGGCAATCAGAGTCATACAGTTGCAGCAGTAGCCACAGCGGCCCGTGAGTCTGTTCCAATATCCCTGTTTGACTTGACAGTAACCTACACATGGGTCTATGATCATGAGGCTTCTCACTGCTATTCAGGACAGAGCTCTGCTTTTGAGAATCACTTAACATGAGATCCTTGCCCAGGTCTGAATATGAGACACCCCACCGCTGGACTCTGTCTCCATATGGCCACACACCAGTAGCTTTAAGTAATCACTTTGTCTCAATCCCATTCAATCTTAACATCTATACTCGCAACTAGTGTACTTACTGCTGAAAGTTCATTACGTGTAATAACATTTTACTACTTGCATATCCTGCCTTTATCTATCTTACTCATAAAATGAAATATTTTCAATGTGCCAGCTTAGTTTAGGCCAATTATGATGTTGTAGCAGTACTTACCTTATCCGGGGGCTAGCCGAGGTCCTCAGTTCCCGCCGCGCGGCTCGCTCGGGGCTCGGATGACGGCGGGCACTGACGGCAGGATTCGGTCACGTGTCCCGCCTAGCTCCAAGAGCGCGCCGCGCGTCTCGGGCACACTCTTAAAGGGGAAGTGGGAGCCGAAAATGAAAACGGTCTCTCGTTGGCCCCTGTCATCCCACATTCCCCATACACTCACATTTTGGGGGCGTGGATATGACAGGGGCCAATCAAATTTAATGTAAGGGTATTTATACTTACCTCTCCCTTAACTCCCTGCCCTATCGTGGTTTCTGTTTCAGTTCCCTTTAGCGCTTGTTGTGTTCAGTTGTGATTTTTCGTACTTGACCTTGGCTTTGTATCTGACTCTGTTTATCTCTTTATCCCTGTTTTGTCTTGTTTGCCGGCTTACTGATTACTGTGTACCAGACCTTGGCTAGTTCTTGTTTTCGCTGTCTCTTTGAACCCTTGACCTCGGATCGTTCCTGACTCTGTATTTCTCTCCTCTACATCGAGTCCGGCCATTCTAAGGTCCGGTAAGACGTATCTGCTCTATATTGTCAATTGTTGGACTAAATCTTGCGAGTTGGGGTAAACTACCGTGACAGATCTATACTTTGTATTGTTATGTTGAAGCGTGCTGGTGATGGTATCCATTCATTATATGCTATCATCTCAATAAAATAATATTAATTACTAAAAAAAATAAAAAATATTGGTAACATTTTTCAAAGTTGAGCAATAATCAATGAAAACAATTGGATATTATTTACCACTGACACATAAGCAGTAGTTTTGGAGCAAGAAGGTAAATACTACAGGATGGCAAGGAGAGGCAGAAAACGTGGGCTTCTGCAGATAAACAGATTATAAAAAATAGGAAACTAAAGAAGAGAACAAAACCCCACTCAGAATAATTTACCTACGTGTTACACCTAACATTCTACAAACTACAGTGACAG
>OW240914.1:59074183-59147586 GCA_933207985.1 Pelobates cultripes | reverse complement strand
AGGGCAGGGCCAGAGAGTGGGGGCACAGAGTGGGGAAGGCAGGGCAGGGCTAGAGAGTGGGTGCACAGATAAGAGAAGAAGTGAGTGGGGGAAGGCAAGGCAGGGGCAGAGAGTGGGGGCACAGAGAAGAGAAGAAGTAAGTGGGGAAGGCAGGGCAGGGGCAGAATGAAAAGAAAAAGTGAGTGGGGAAGGCAGGGCAAGGCCAGAGAGTGGGGGCACAGAAAAGAGAAGAAGTGAGTGGGGAAGGCAGGGCAGGGGCATTAAGTGGGGGCACAGAGAAGATAAGCAATAAGTGGGGAAAAGCAGGGCAGGGGCATTGAGTGGGGGGGTTTTCTAAAAACTATCCTAGCTGCAGCCATTCACCCAGAAGGAAAGGATCAGGGACTGGATACACTTACCTTCAACTCAGCTTAGAGCTGGCTGAGGCTGATGGGAGTGGGAATGAGCCTCTTTCCCCCCGCCCACCCCATGCTGCTACCTGCTGCTGCCTCCTTCCTCCCGCGGTGCTCTCTTCTGAAGCTGGGAGGAAGTGATCGGCTGTCACTTCCTCCCATCCAGCTAATACTACGTAGGCCCGGTCTGCTCTTAAAGGGCCATGGCACCCCACCGGGTGCCTGTTCAGAGACACCCATTGGGTGGCCCTAAATGCATGGGCCACCTGATAGGCACCTCCAAATTGTTGTGGGCCCACAGGGCAGCTGCTTTGGGCCCCCCAGGAGTAACTGGGCCCAGGGCAGCTGCCCCGTTTGCCCTGTGTTAAAGACGGCCCTGGAAAAGGTACAGAGCTGCTGGGGCAGAGTGATGACACAGAGCTGCTGGGAGCAAAAGCAATGGCACAGGGGTGCTGGGGGCAGAACAATGGCACAGGGGTGCTGGGGGCAGAACAATGGCACAGAGAGGCACTAGCAGGTTGCTTGGGGGCACAGATGCACTGGCAGGCTTTTTAGAGGTACATATGGCTCATTGGCATGATATACAACATTTATGAATGTTCTGCTCTTTGGCATGATATTCAGATTTATGAATTAACAGCTCAATGGCATGATATACCAAGGTTATAAATTTAATATTTTGCGGTATGATATTCAAGATTTATGCATTAATTGCTCATTAGCATGATATACAAATGTGTGTGTTGATAGACATACAAAATAATTGAATAGAAATAATTAATGCCAATGAACCATATGTGCCTCTAAAAAGCCTGCCAGTGCAATCTGTACCCCCAAGCAACCTGCTAGTGCAATCTCTCTGCCCCTGGGGGGGGCAATAAATTTAGTGGCCCATAGTGCAGTTTTACCAACCCACTCGTGTACTTGTGTCTATCAATGATGTTCACTGGATGGTTGGGAAAATTTCCACTATGGGCCACTAAATTGTTTTTGCCCCCTTAGGCCTCAAGTTGCCAGCCTTCCCCTGAAAAGTTGCAATTGTGTCTTTAAGGAAACAGAAGAAAGTACAATTTAGTATCAATTTAGACATTCAAAAGTAGCCAAACTTCACTTTGTGGAGTCCAGGAATACTGTAGACACTATACCCATTTCATCTCATTGCCATGGTTATAGTGCCTGGAGTCCCGCTCTCACTGTCTCTCCATTCAGTGTTAAATCATTTTAGAGCAGTTTTAACACTAAATAAGGATCGATGTCTGCCTATAGCCTCACTCCCATTGGAGGTGTGGCTAAGGCAGAGATTACTAACTCATACCTGCAATGGAACTGTGATTGGCTGGAAGCATCCAATGCTGCTCATACTAATGCTTTCTTATTAGCCCAAGCAGCATGTAGGGGGTGGTTACTGGAGACTCGTTTAGCATTAAAACAAAAAAATGTTTATGCTAAATGGAAGGAAAGCGCCAGGGGACTTCAGACATCTTAACTAATTCAATGAGATGAAGCAGTTATTGTGCCTACAGTGTCCCTTTAATCATAAAGAACAAGCAAGGTTACTTATCAGTTTTAGTTATCAAGTGGGTGATCCAACAAACAATATCCAAGGGGAAATAGCTGAGTTCCTAATTTATTGGAGAACACTTTCCTCCCCATGATGCAGATGTTTTGGCTTCATTGCTACCACGTTGGTGTTGGAGTGACATCTGGAGAAACAACGAGACATACTGTCCAAAGCCTCTTCCTATAGTTGCTGTGGTGGAGAACAGGGGAACTGCTGGTAGGATGATTTTAATTCACTACCTGGAGGGTAATGCCATCAAGAGAGACCTTCTTATCTTTTTTATAATTAATAATCTATACATTTTCTAGCAGTTTTGTTAGCACAATATATGGAAATTTTCCTCCCCCATCACAATGATGTTCCACGTACCACGACAAGTACTCTTTAAATGTTGATATTGTATATTATGCATCTCTAAGGGCTTGTTTTGATGAATGTCACCATCAGTTACAGACAGGCCAGTAACTCATAGCTTCCCTCTAGCATGCGGACAGGGGCTGTAATTCTTTCTTAATGTAGAATGTATTGAGAGTTTGCAGTTGATGAACTAGTAGTAAAACTGAATAGGCTATATATGCATTTACAGTGTTCATGTAGAGTTTCTATGACAAAAATACAACGTTTACAGTGTCAGTAGCAAACACTAAGTGGTGGTTATTAATGGAGGTAGATGTGTGCAGAGGTTTGGTCCATGGAGACTTGTCAGTGTTTTAAAAGCCTTGATTATCTACCAATGGTTGGAATTTTTCATTCTTAAAGCACCTCTGTCACTTTTTTTTTCTCCTCTCTCATCCATTAGCATGCACAAGGAATCTCCAAAATGTGCACCGTTTGTCCTTTTTGCCTTAATTAATCAACCTGCCAAGTTTATATTCACTGTGCTGCCATCTTTGCTATTCTTCTGACATGTATGCCCTTTTCTGTTCCTCCTTGGGTGCGTGCTTGTAATCATGTACATGCCTACTTCACAGAATACTTGCTAGAGGTGACATCTGTGAGACAGGAAGTTGGGAGGAGGTAAGTATTGCACGAAGCCTCCTTAGACAGACTTGACAAAGGAAGCGGGACTTGATTAAAGCCCTGTTCTTTGCCAGGTTATGTCAACTTGAAGACTGTACATAAGGAAAAGTAGCCCATACTATTCCTTATGTATAACTTTAAAAACAATAAAAAAAGGGTTTAACTAAGAGAATAAAGCTGAACGTAAAACAATTGTTTTTCCTGCAGTAGCCTTCATCAAGCCTACAAAATTCACAAAAGCAATGTTGTGTGTGCTTATAAAATATAAAATACCACAAATGTTGGAACAAATTGCAATAAAATAGCTGTCTGATACATACCTAACGCCCCTAAGGTAACATCTTAAACCGTTGCACCAGTTATGTTTCGATTATTAAATTAAAATTATTACAAGCAAACTCTTTTTTCCCCCCTCCTATTTATATTTTTCATATGATGAGATAATTATAAATGCATGATATCAAAATAAAGCTCTCCAAAACTATACACTGTTTCTTTAGGTAAATTGCACACAGTAAAAAAAAAACAAAAAAAAAAACTTTTCAATAAAACTTAAAATATAGTAAAATGCTTAAAATTGGATTGGTCTTTAATATGTGAAGACTGGTCTAGCAGTCAAGGAGTTTAATATGTGCAGCAGCCATATGTGTGTGTATCACTATGATAGGAGTCAAGATCAGACCAAATCCTCCAGCATATTTTAGCTTTGTTAACAAATTGTAGTTACGGTCTCCTGCTGTTCTCTACATATTTTCCAGAAAGGTTGAGCGGAATAGTAAAGAAAAGAATAGGTCTGCTGGCCCTCAAAGGTCTTTAGCAGGTAGACTATTGTGTTGACAACATTAATTTTTAAGATATGTTCAGTGGACCGAAACATTGATCACAGCTGTTATGTTTTTTTGTTTTTTATTAATAAATCTTACTTTTTTTAATCATATAAAACTGTTAAAGAGACTGTGCACAAGGATGCACACAACATGAACAGTTAATTCTCAATATAGGGTGCTAGCACTGCCTACGCTCCCTCAAATGTGAACAGTATAATGCTACAACAAAAGGCAAGGCTGCACACCAAAATAAAATATAATCTTTATTTAGCTCAATTAAAATTTACACTGAGGCTTATGTCCCACACTAAAAAAATGCATCCAAAAATCAACAGTGCAAATAAAACCTACAGTACAAGAGGTGAGATGCCGCGTAGCCTCAACATTTTGTTAATCTTCCCTTGAAAAGTGTATGGGTTAACCTTAATGGCTAGATTTGCCTCAGTGTCATATTTATTTGAGTGTAAATAAACATTATATTTTTTTTAATTTTGGTATGCAACAGGCATAGTATTAGATAAGACTGACCATGTCAAGGGTCCATTTTTAAGTATGTCTGTGTGTGTATATATCGCTCATATATATATATACTATAATCCCTTTCAGTTGTGCTCCACAAATCGGATGCCTGTCAATCTATGGCGAACCAATCAATTTGCTAGGCAAATCCAGAAAAGCTATTTATTCTTCCATAGATTGACAGGCATTTGATTTGTTCAGCACACCTGAAAAGGATTTGTGAAGGTCTAGTCTAATATATATATATATACACACACAAGAAGGAAAAAATATAAACATTTACACTGATAAGTCACAACATTAAAAGCACCTACCTAAGGCCCCTGTAATCAGAGAACATCATTGCCATGAATGGGTGGATGTGTTATGCAACAATCTCTAGGTAGGTGGTACAAAGTAACATCCACATGAATTCCAGGACGCAAGGTTTCCCAGCAAAATATTGCCCAGAGCATAACACAGCCTCCGCTGGTCTGCCTTCTTCCCATTGTGCATCCTGCTGCCATCTCTTCCCCAGGTAAACGAAGTACACGCACCCGGCCATCCACCTGATCTAAAAGAAAACGTTATTTGTCAAACCAAGCAATCTTCTTCCACTGCAGCATGGTCCAGTTCTGATGCTCACTTACCCAATGAAAGCACTTTCAGTGGTGGACAGGGGTCATCATGGTCTGCGGATACACAGCCCCTTATGCAGCAAACTGTGGCTCACTGTTTGTATCATGGCCAATATTAACTTGTTTAGCAATTTGAGCTACCGTAGCTTTTTTGTGATCGGGCCAGACAGGCTAGCCTTCACTCCTCACATGCATCAGTGAGCCTTGAGCACCCATCACCCTGACGCCGGCTGATCAATTGTCCTTCCTTGTGCCACTTTTTGTAGTTACTAACCATTGCAAACAGTTAAAACCTCACAAGACTTGCCGTTTTGGAGATGCTCCGACCCAGTCATCTGGCCATCACTATTTGATCCCTGTCAAAGCCACTCAGATCTTTTCACTTCCCCATTTTCAATTTTATTTACTTCACCTGTCAGTAGTTTTAATGTTGTGGGCGATCAATGTATATTTGTTATTTTGCTTAAAAATCTAATAATGTACTAAAATGTGCATTTAATTTAACACGAATAATGAAAAAAAAAATAACATAAATATTCTATTTCATTGTAACCATGGGTACACATACATGAGATCATAAAGGACATAAATGCAAGGTTTAAATTAAAGGGAAATTGGAGAAGACAGAATAGAAACATTACTAACATAATAAAAAATGAATCTTAAATGAAATGCCATTTATGGTTATTTTATTTCCATAAATTAAACAAATGGACTCACTCCAGAACTTTATTCTAGCTTTTAAAAATGATATGCACATAGTGTAAGTCTTTCCATTTTTTTTTCCTGTGCAGGATATTGCTCTGACTAGGGTAATAACTATGGCTAGAAATGATTACAACTTGGAAGGGATCATTTATTATATGCCAAATTGCCCTGTTATTTACAGTTCTTATTAAAAATATTGAATATGGAAATGGTTCAACTTTTAACAAATTTGTAATATTGCTAAATTAAGCTTGAGCTTTATCCAACAACAAGAGACAATCGTTTTTAAAGTGTACGAATGGTTTATGGCTAATGATTATTAAAAATAGTGTAATGAAAAGAGCTGGTGCCGAATGAAAATTTGTCATTGTAACACAAGAGACTATGAAAGGCAAGAATATTGCTTTCTATAGGTTTGGTATTTAACTGCATTGTTCTGTTTTAAATGCAAAATTAATGGCATTGCACCAGGTTTTTCAAATGAAAAATAAAATGATTTGTGCATATTGCATGCTTTTGTATAATTGTATATTTATTTATTTAACAGCTCTTTGGGTATTTGCTCATCAGCAGATAGTGTAAATGCTTAAATGGGGTGCTGCTGGGGGCCAATAAGTACAGTAAAAATGAAAATCCAGCGCACTCCCTTATCTACTAAACAGCTACTTTGGTGCTGACTGATTTTGCTAGTTTTATTAAAAACACCTAATCTAGGCAAAAAATAATGGGGGTTTAGTTACATTATATGATCATACATTGCATAAGCCTGCCACAACATCAATGTACCCCATCTTTGGCAGGTCCTACTCTAACAGCCAAATATCTGCTAAATGAGTTACTTGGGGAAATACTTCCATCTCGAGTTCTCTGCACTCACCTGAACATGTGCTGCTGGGGGCCAATAAGTACAGTAAAAATGAAAATCCAGCGCTCTCCCTTATCTACTAAACAGCTACTTTGGTGCTGTTTAAAAAAACTAGCAAAATCGGTCAGCACCAAAGTAGCTGTTTAGTAGATAAGGGAGTATGCTGGATTTTCATTTTTAGGTTTCTAATGCTAAACAGCCTTTTCACTTGACCAGCAGGTCTGGTGAAAAAGAATCAGAGGGGATAGTACCAGTCTATCCTAGTTATGAACACTGTAGATTAGACAGCTACAAAGCAGCTGAACCCTAGGTGGCTTTCTGATGCAACAGAAATTATTGTTTTGGGGAGAGGAGGTACAGACTTGGAGTAATGCATCTTCTAACTCAGTCTTGACTGACGAATGGCTTCCCGAAACTGCAAGGTTTTTTGTTGTTTTTTTTAAGGTGGAACACAGGTATGGGGGAATACTGGCCTGGCGTGCATCTTCTAACTCAATCCTTATTTATTTATTACTGGATTTTATGAAGTGCCCAGGCTGGTTTTGTGACTGTGCGAGATAATCTCTGGGATGAAGGTTTGGCTGCACATATCTATATTGATACATTGATAATTTATGAATGGTTCATTCAAAGGAACACTTTGATCATCATAACCACTATAGCTTGCTGTAATGGTTTTGATGCAAACAGTGACTCTGCACCCCTATAAGTTGTCAACTTTTAGAACGGTTTGACTTCTTACCTGAGGCCCACCGGACATTACTTCTTGCCACTGTTCTTCAGATTATTGGTGGAAAATGTCAGACCTGAACGGCCAGACTTCTGAGTCTCCACAGGAAGTAGTAAAGGTGTTATAGAGGTGCTTATGGTGCTTTGTGTATTACTGTAATCTAATCTAATTTTAACTAGAACTGATAGAACAGGAAATACCAGGATACTCTAGAATGGGTATGGATCTAAGAACACTAAATATCAAGGAGGGATTTGGAAATTTCATTTATTATACCTACCTAGTCTCTTTCACCATGACAATCTCTCTTATTATGAATTGTTCAAAGACTGTCAATGTTGACGTTAGAGATTCACTCCTATACTTGGAGTCCATCTGCTCAAGCATTTATACATAATGCAGTGTAATAACTCTCAGGCCAATATGAAAAGGAATTGGACTGGAGAAGAAGCGTGGTACAAAATGACAGAGTAGATTTTACGCACTCATAGCTATATGCTGTGGCAAAACGGCCCTTTCTTACCCCTTTGGGTGCAAGAATTGTGAGATAAGCTACTCTCCTCCTTATGGTACTTACAGGGTTAGTCACTAAGCTTTAAACCTCCTGAATTCTTCGAATCTTCTTTTTCCTAATGCACTTGCCAACACGATGAAGAAAATGCTAACAAGCCATCATCCATAACCTAATTATATTTATCCAGACAGAGAAAATTGAAAAAAGTCAACGGCAAAAATTATTGTTTCTCATTTGGCAAACAAAGACTAATTTTACAGCTTAATTATTCCTAGTAGCACCATTGAGAGAGTTTTCGGTTAATCATATGTAAGATTTCTTCTCTCAGGTTTGAAATGTGTGTTGACTTCCAATTAAGTCTACTCCCCCTCCTGTAGCAGAGTTCACTAATGGGATTTAAATGTTTGTGCGTCTTCATCGAAACCAAAGAAAAGGACCCCTTTGACACATATAAAACTCCCCATCCTGCCCAACATACTGTATGATAATGGCTTCTGAATATGTTTCCTTGGTGATATTTAGTCTTTGGTTTTTATTTTACATAAATATTAATTTAATTATCTTGTTTTTCTGCTGTCCATAAAACAAAACAGTAAGGTTTGGTATAGGTTCAATTAATGTGTAAGAGTTTATCCACTAATTCCATGTACACTTGGTTTGGGTCATATTACAGCTGGTCAGCCATCTCACATTCATTTGGCCTGATCGATTATATGAATTATAAGGGATGTATTTTATGATGTAGGGAGATTTGCATGGGAAATGGCTGTTGGAACATGTCTTGGGGTGTATGGCTGAGTGGAAATGACTAAGTGGAAGTAAGCTTGGAGACGGTCTATAGGTAATGTCCTCGGGGAAATGGCTAAATGGAGAAATATAGGGAACGGCTGTACGGAGATATATTGATGAGGATAGATTTTAGGAAAATAATCTGGGGGATGGCCACATGGATCCTGGAATTATGACTGGTGTTATAGTGCTCAGCGGCACGCCTCATTGATCAAGCCATGGCCGGCACCAAATACCTCCTAGATAACAGAGGCCAGCAGTCTCATATTCTGACCAGGCTGGGCCAACTGTTTGCAGACTTCTGGGCTAAGCTCCATCACTGATGAATTCCTCTCGACCACAGTTACAGATATCTATCGATTTGAGGATGCAAGTGCATATTTCAAGGCGATCCTGGAGGGTATGGAATCGTTGCCCCTACTATCACATATTCCATACCCTCCACGTCACACGTCACAACCACCCAGGTCCACAATGGGCAATCAGAGTCATACAGTTGCAGCAGTAGCCACAGCGGCCCGTGAGTCTGTTCCAATATCCCTGTTTGACTTGACAGTAACCTACACATGGGTCTATGATCATGAGGCTTCTCACTGCTATTCAGGACAGAGCTCTGCTTTTGAGAATCACTTAACATGAGATCCTTGCCCAGGTCTGAATATGAGACACCCCACCGCTGGACTCTGTCTCCATATGGCCACACACCAGTAGCTTTAAGTAATCACTTTGTCTCAATCCCATTCAATCTTAACATCTATACTCGCAACTAGTGTACTTACTGCTGAAAGTTCATTACGTGTAATAACATTTTACTACTTGCATATCCTGCCTTTATCTATCTTACTCATAAAATGAAATATTTTCAATGTGCCAGCTTAGTTTAGGCCAATTATGATGTTGTAGCAGTACTTACCTTATCCGGGGGCTAGCCGAGGTCCTCAGTTCCCGCCGCGCGGCTCGCTCGGGGCTCGGATGACGGCGGGCACTGACGGCAGGATTCGGTCACGTGTCCCGCCTAGCTCCAAGAGCGCGCCGCGCGTCTCGGGCACACTCTTAAAGGGGAAGTGGGAGCCGAAAATGAAAACGGTCTCTCGTTGGCCCCTGTCATCCCACATTCCCCATACACTCACATTTTGGGGGCGTGGATATGACAGGGGCCAATCAAATTTAATGTAAGGGTATTTATACTTACCTCTCCCTTAACTCCCTGCCCTATCGTGGTTTCTGTTTCAGTTCCCTTTAGCGCTTGTTGTGTTCAGTTGTGATTTTTCGTACTTGACCTTGGCTTTGTATCTGACTCTGTTTATCTCTTTATCCCTGTTTTGTCTTGTTTGCCGGCTTACTGATTACTGTGTACCAGACCTTGGCTAGTTCTTGTTTTCGCTGTCTCTTTGAACCCTTGACCTCGGATCGTTCCTGACTCTGTATTTCTCTCCTCTACATCGAGTCCGGCCATTCTAAGGTCCGGTAAGACGTATCTGCTCTATATTGTCAATTGTTGGACTAAATCTTGCGAGTTGGGGTAAACTACCGTGACAGATCTATACTTTGTATTGTTATGTTGAAGCGTGCTGGTGATGGTATCCATTCATTATATGCTATCATCTCAATAAAATAATATTAATTACTAAAAAAAATAAAAAATATTGGTAACATTTTTCAAAGTTGAGCAATAATCAATGAAAACAATTGGATATTATTTACCACTGACACATAAGCAGTAGTTTTGGAGCAAGAAGGTAAATACTACAGGATGGCAAGGAGAGGCAGAAAACGTGGGCTTCTGCAGATAAACAGATTATAAAAAATAGGAAACTAAAGAAGAGAACAAAACCCCACTCAGAATAATTTACCTACGTGTTACACCTAACATTCTACAAACTACAGTGACAGATCTCTAACTTGACCTTCTAAGGGTTCCCACAAAATCTTAATTTCCAGGAGTAGAAATGGGCATCTGATTGTTGACGTTACTGGATAATATAACTATTTCACAAATTTGTTTTACGTTATTTTATTTTTTACTTAGAGATTAACTATCTTTGCTGATAATTATTAGATTACATGGTGGAAATATACAGTGAATTATATTTTAATTAATGTGATATATCGATTAGGATGATAATCGTCAGCACCAGGTGATTGATCATCCTTTGCTACTTTATAATGTGTGTCTCCGAACAATTATTATGTTACTACCCATTCATCCTACTGCACCATGGGATGGAGGTAAGGAGATGAAGTGTTGCAGGAAACATACCCTGTTACTAACCTCTGAGTCCTTTTCACAGCCAAGGGGTGAAGAAACTTATTTCAATCACCTCCTCCTATGGCCCTGCGCAATGGGCTAATTCTTCCACACATGTAGCTGGCAATACCCTAGATCTCATTATTTCAAATGCATGCTCAGTCTCCAATTTCTGTGTCAGACCACCACCTTCTATCATTTGTTCTCAAGTGCCCCCACACCCAATACCCTCAACCTAACCCCCCGCATCCCAGGAGGAATCACCTCATCCCTCTGTTGATCCTTATACTGGCTTCCTGCACCCTACAGGTGTCAATTTATAAACGAACCCTTACTATAAATCTCTAACCAACTCTAGCCCCTCTTACATTTCTTCACTGATTCATGGTATGCCCCCTCTCAGTCTCTCCGCTCTATTGGTGACCTTCACCTTTTTGCTGCTCGCACCCTTACTGCAAATTTACGCCTGCAAGACTTTTTACCAGGGGCTCCTTTCCTTTGGAACAGCCTGCCTACCCCTGTCAAACTCTGCCCTAGTCTTCAATCCTTTAAGAAGTCCCTCAAAACCCATCTTTTCAGGATTGCTTATGGCCTCCAAGAGTAACTTCTACCTCTCAAACCTTCCTCTCGCTCTCTTCTATAGGGCCACACTCCACTCTCACCTCCAGTTCTGCTACTTTCCCACCATGTCTATATGCTGTCTCTCTCAATATCCTTCCTATTATGTTTTTATATCCCACCTCCTCTAGACTGTAAGCTCGTTTGAGCAGGGTCCTCAACTATCTATTGTTCCTGTTACATTTTGTTATTGTCTCATTTGGTAAATTCCCATTTTATTGTAAAGCACTGCAGAACAGCTTGAACTACATAAATACCAATAATAATAATAATAATAATAAAAAAAAAGAGAAGCCAATCAAAGGGTATTACCTCGGTACTAGGAGACACAACACAACACAATATTTTCATCTGGTGGGCCTAATCATCACTTAAACAAACCCTCTGCTAACCAAGTCCACAAATTAATAAGATTGTCAAAAAAATTCAATACTTTTAGAAAAAATTGCAAATTATTTATCTACAAAAATTCCCATAGACGTTAATGGTGAGTTCTGTGGATAAATCAGTTGGAAACTTCTCTAACAATATTAAATTGCTTGGGAGGCTTATTAAATGTATACCTGAGGGATCCTTAACATCCTTGTTTGGGTCTTCTAAAAGATTAATAATCATAAGTCTCCTTATGGATATGGATCCTAGTGACCCCATTCCTCCCCCCGTATTTTTTTTTTTGTGTTATGTAAATCGTGCAACAATGCAGCTCCCTGGTGCAGTATTGAAAGTGTTTCTGCAGTAAGAGCTAAGTGGTTTGTACATGATCAGTGAGGGAAAAGTATTCTCTCAAGAGATGTGCATAGCATGTTAATACAGGTTTGTGGTAGGCAAAACAAAGTGAGGGGCTTTTAAACCCTTTTTTCTTTGTAGCATGAGCATGTCCACTGAAATGACTTATCTTCCTTTCTGGTAGGTTTCTATAGCTATACATTATTATGGTCAGCAGGTGTATTGACCAGTAATGTGTACTTCTGATTTGGACCATAATATATATATAAGAAGGTACTAATGTGGATATATACTTTTACATGAAAATGTGACCCAAAGTGTTCCCTAACCTCCATGCATTGTAGGCGTGAAAGAAGCATACTTAGTGTATTTTATAATAACTAGAAAGAAAAAGAAAATTACTATTAATCTATAAAGTGAATATGAAAACTACATTTATAAAAAAAAATAAAAAAAAAATATATATAAGAAATGGATAAAAGGCATATGACTCTGAATAGTAGGAAGACACAACGGCGAGTAACAAGAATAAAAATAGCCATCTGAATTGAAGATGAAGGTATTTAAAGACCAGGCCATTCCCACAAATACAGTTGAATTAATTAACCATTATATTTGTAGGTAAGATGTAATAGCAATTTTAAGCAAAATTCTAATGTCATCTGGGGCTTTCCTTTTGTCAATGGGACATACTTAATCTTACCACTGGTCTGGTATCGTTCAGCAAATCTCATTAATACCTTTTTGAATCTAATCTTTCCACTTCATTAAACCATGGTGTTGCATTATATTGTATGATAATACCACAATAGTGGCTCTGATATTTGTTTCTAAATTAAAAGAAGTAAATTGCTTTACTATGTGACATGCTATTTTGAATCAAATAAGGATAAATTGTTCTGTTGCGTTTTTCATTGTTGCCATTTAATTTTCAGTAACCCATTAAATTAAACAATTCCTACTTTTGACATATGTTTTACATATTCGTTATACGATAAGGATAGGCTGTTATTAAAGTAGAAGGAATATTTAACAGTCTATTGCAATTTAATTAACCTGAAATAGCAATAATGAAACATCTCTATTAAATATTTAATTGCAGTTGAGAAAGATTGGTTTTATAACTATGTGAAACCACCTTTGGCTTTTAACAGAATTCTGGATAATATTTGCCACTGACGTATAATTAACATACAATAACACACTTGTTAAATGCCAATTAAATGCTTAATAACTACCCAATTAATTTATTACAAAGCCTAATTTGTCATTTTCAGTATTGTTAATATGTTTGTAAACAGTTTTTAGAATTAGGATATATCGTTGCATTGGTTTTAGTATCTATTACTCAATAAGGAAAGCCTAAACAATTGGACACACCCACTCTCTTTTTGCATATATCATAGGTTCGAATATCTTGACATGCAACCAATCAGATAGAATTGTGGTAGCAAACAATTGGAAAAAGTAAGTATAAAAGGTTCTCTGAGGTGGTACCAAATGCTAGGACTATCAGTACCGAGTGCAAGTCTCACAGCTGTGTGTTTGGGCTTTGAAATAGAGTTTAATGCAGTATGAAGGTGAAGTGAAGGAGAGGGCAAAAGTCTTTAGGGTCAATCATTTCAAACCCTTTTGTGAGGTTTGGGTGTATTTGCAGTAGGTCCAAGTAAAAGATAACATACAGTGACAGAAGGGTTTTCTTAGGACTGGATGCATTATCTCAAGCAACACTCAGTGAGGTCAGTGAGTCCTGTCTTCCCAACTGACCACATGCTCTTCAGACATTTCATCGGCTTTTCCAAGTACTTCTTCAGATTGGCTGTCACAGTTTTGGGTTTGTCCAGGAGCACTGCCTGGATACAGTTCCTGTAATCATATAAGGACTCACCTTTAGGTTTGTCCAGCTCTTGCAACATTAGGGAAATATAGTGATCTACAAATATCTTTGGGACATCATTAGCCTTGGCCCCCAGAGATTGGATAATGTCACTCAGCTTCTTACTCAACAGGCAGAATGAATGATCATGAAAGTGCAGGTTCAGTGTTTGCTCACTTCTTGGTGCCTGGAGCTTGTCGTTCAGATATCCGGCCAGATCCTTTAACCAGATAGATAAGGTCTCAAGAAGCAGATACTCTTTGTTACATTGCAGACAGGTCTAACACATTGAAACCCTCCACCAGAGTGCTGAATTCCTTCTGTGGGGAACTCATGATGGAACTTTTTGATGCTCTTGCTACTTTGATGCTTTTTCTGTGGCACAGTGCTGCAATTTAGAGGGACCTGCTCTTTGCTTTAATTGTAACCTCGGAATCGTACTGTTTTTCTTCTCCAATGCTTTCCTCTCTCCTCCATTCTTCTTTCCTTTCTTCACGACTTCCCATTTCCCATCTACAGCAACGGATTCTGTGTCTGCCACACACGCAGCTCTTCCACCAGTGTCTCTTCCGGAATCCAGGCTCTGCTCTTTTAATGTTGAGGTTCTGAAAAGGAACACAATAAAACAGCTAAAAGCACATTTGATGCAGACGTTCAAATAAGACATTTAAATAAAGCAACAGCAAATTTGCCAACACTTTTACAAGGTCAATATATTCATTATTAATCTTTGTTGTGTTACCTAACAATCCCCAGAACTGTGTTCTGTCCATGATAAACGAGTAAAAATAAATGTTTCTATCCATTGATTTGTACAAACACATATCTAAAAATATGTCCTATCACAACCCATTGGATGAATATTCAATCAAAGATGGCCTTATAGTCTATTGTTTTATATTAAGATTAAGTTTACCTTCTGAAAGATGTGAGATGTATTTCTTTGGCCTTTGACCACCATACATCATTTTAGCTCTATTATCTATAAGAAACAATAAGGATAGTTTTTAGGGTCTCTTTTAGGCTGTCTGGGAGATGTATATTTGCTGACATATAACCTGACTACTGCCAAACATCATTACCTTTGTGACTGATTGGAAGGCAGCCATTATTTAACAGTTTTATTTCCTTTCTGCAGCTGAGCATCTTGACCACGCTAACTGAGCTGACAGGGACTTTGAAGTGCTGTTACCAGTTCAATGGTTTCCTTGTATTAAAAGGCTCCTCTTCATTTAGACCTCTTCATCTTGATCATTGCTGATGAGCTATCAATAATTTCAAGCTGGCTGGGCATTTGGCTGAAGGTTAAATAAATTCAAACTGGTTGTTTGCATTATTTAATCCAAGCGGAAAAAAAATATATTTTGTAGTAATTTTGTTACCAAGCTGCTAAGGGTGTATGCATTTCTTATAGAATGCAAATGGACACTTATGGTGACAGCACTGGCTCGGAATATAACTAACCAATCAATATATTGATAATTAGAGTATTGACAAAATGGTTCACAGCCAATGAGCCAAATAGTTTTTGTGTACGAAAAACAGTATTTTAAGTATATATATTTTTTTATGCTTGTGGATTTGGTCAAGCTGTACATGTAGGCAAAAATAATCATTCTGGGATGTACTAAAGAGACTTTAAATTTCACTACCAAAAAACTTCAAAGTAGATTTAAAGAAGATTTGAAGTAGTGCTAAGTAAATTACTTCTTATCAATCTATTAATGAAAATATATACTTGTTGTAGCTGTTTTACCTTTTGAGGCAGCACAGAATGTTTCATTCAATGCCAAGGTCTTTTTTTAGGCAGGTTTAACCCCTTAAGGACACATGACATGCGTGACATGTCATGATTCTCTTTTATTCCAGAAGTTTGGTCCTTAAGGGGTTAATGAAGATCAGTGCATAATACATGCAGCTCCGTTTCGACGTCCAAGCTAAAACCAAGCTACACTATATGAATATATATCAGAAACATAATTAAAGGACCACTCCATGCCCCAAAAGCACTACAGCTTGCTGAAGTGCTTTATGGGTGAGGAATAGCCTAGTTTAACCCAAGTTTTTAAAAGTGCTGATTTCTAGGGAGGTTTGAGGTAACGGAAGTGGCAGTAATGCTCTACATGAGTGTGCCTGCCTCCCCACTCACCAGCTCCAGAACTCAGACCAGACATCTGTGTGCGTGTGTGTCGAGCCGGTGTGCACACATAGCTGTATGTGTGTACACGCTCCCGTGTGCACGCGTTTGCTCCAATTCAGAAGCTTAATGAGACGCCTCTGATTGGTTATTTTCCTGTGAAGAGACTATTATTATTATGATATTTATAGAGCGCCGTCAAATTCCGCAGCGCTTTACAATGGGTGGACGAACAGACATGTAGTTGCAAACAGACAAGTTGGACACACAGGAACAGAGGGGTTAAGGGCCCTGCTCAATGAGCTTACATGCTAGAGGGATTGGGGTAAAATGACACAAAAAGGTAAGAATAGTATTAGACTAGTGACAGTTGCAGAAGAGGAATCAGGCTATAAGTCTCTTCCTGGAAAAAAAAAGGGAGGACTTGCTAAGGCTGTAGTTCGCAAGCATGTATTCATATCTACTAAACAGTGATTTCTTTTTTTTCCCCGTGTGGGAAGTGGAGTGCTCCTTTAATACAAATTAATTCAAATTACTTTGAAATAACTTTACTTTCCCAATTAGCCAAAAATGGAACAGGGGCCATTACAGGCAAAGCATGCCTATTGGCGTGATGACGTCAGACACAACAATGTTCGAATATGTGATGATGCCACTGCTTCTAAAAAAAGAGAATGAATCTCAAAGTGAAAGACCAGGTTGCGTCTAGCGGAATAATGATGGCAGACGCAACCGTGTTCGAATGCATAATGATGTCACCATGTCCAAAAAGGGGGAAAGACTTATACACATCATAACAGAAGTAACACGCTATGAAAAAAAAATCTACGATCAAAGGCAGGGCCGGCCTTAGGGGAGCTGTGGCGCCATAGACCAGGGGCGCCCTGCGGCCGACACAGCTCACACATGGCCGGCCGGAATGAAAAATAAATAATTGCGTTGGGCGGAGCTTCCCGTGCAGTGGGGCGAAGCTTCCTGTGCGACGGGGCGGAGCTAACAGTGCCAGATAACTGCTGCAGGGGAGCAGTCCCTGCTTCCCCACCAAACAGTCTCCAGGAGCTGCACTGCCTCCACAATTAACTGGAGGCAGTGTGTCAGTGTGAGTATGACTGTCTGCCTGTGTGTGTGTGTGTGTGTGTGTTTGCATGACTGCCTGTGTCTGTGTGTATGACTGTCTGCCTGTGTGTGTGTCTGTGTGTATGACTGTCTGCCTGTGTGTGTGTTTGTATGACTGCCTGCCTGTGTGTCAGTGTATATGACTGTGTGTGTGTATGACTGCCTGTGTGTGTGTCTGTGACTGTCTGCCTGTGTGTGTATAACTGTCTGCCTGTGTGTGCATAACTGTCTGCCTGTGTGTTTGTGACTGTCTGCCTGTGTGTGTGTGTGTCTGTGTGTGTGCATGACTGCCTATGTGTGTGTGTCTGTGTGTATGACTGTCTGCCTGTGTGTGTATGACTGTCTACCTGTGTGTGTATGACTGTGTGTCTGTGTATGACTGTCTGCCTGTGTGTGTATGACTGTCTGCCTGTGTATGACTGTCTGCCTGTGTGTGTGTGTCTGTGTGCCTGTGTGTGTGTGTGTGTGTGCATGACTGTCTGCCTATGTGTGTGTGACTGTCTGCCTGTGTGTGTTTGTTTGGCTGTCTGCCTGTGTGTGTGTGTGGATGTCTTCCTGTGTGTGTATGGCCATCTGACTCTGTGTGTGTGGCTGTCTGCCTGTGTGTATGTGTGTGTGTGGCTGTCTGCCTGTGTGTATGTGTGTGTGGCTGTCTGCCTGTGTGTATGTGTGTGGCTATCTGCCTGTGTGTGTGTGTGTGTGTGTAGAACTGTATGTGTGGCTCCCTGTGTGTGTGTGTGTGTCAGGGTCTTACCTGGGTTGGGAGTCTGTAGCGCAGATATGTTGCTCACCCTTGCAGATAGCCACAGGCCAAGGTGGTCAGGTAAGAATTCACCCGGCCTGTGGGTCTGTGCACAGGGGCAGTGCAGGATGAAGTACCAAGTCGCAGGACAGGCAAGGACACAAACAGCAGGATCGTCAAAGGATGCCAGAAGACAGGAACAACGAGGAGTAGCCGAAGTCAAGGAATGCCAGAGGTCAGAGTAAATGTAGTCAGAAGCCGGGGTCAAAAACAAGTAGCAGCTCAAACGACAGGAACACTGGTACAAAGCACACAGCAGGATCAAAGACTTGATCCTGATCACAGGGTGAGGCTGAGTTTAAATACCCTGCTAATGTCTGATCAGGGTCAGGTGAAGCACAGCCAAAGTCAAGGTACAGCCCCCAGAGAAATCGACATGCCAGGATGAACAGGGCCAGAATGACAAAGAAATACAAAAGCTGCTGTGGCTCAGAGGAAGGAAGCAGGACCAGGACTGCGAAGTTCCCCGGTTCAAGTCCCTTATTGGGAACTCCATGGGTGACCACATCTGGCCGTCTGTTTGCTGCGTCGAGAACCGTGACAGTGTGTATGTTTATCTACCTGTAACTGTGTATGTGTGTTTCTGCCTGATCCTGTGTATGTGACTATCTGCCTGCGACTGTGTGCATGTGGTGGATTTGACTGTGTATATGTATAACTGTGTGCACATAACTCTGCAAAAATATACACCTGTATTCACACACAGGCCTAAATGCATGTTTTTATCTGAATTAAATAACCATCACACACAGCCATAGTGGTTATGGTGCCAGGGCAGCTTACTAGACTAGGTAGTCAAATGGTTTGACAACTCACCTGGGTCTCGCAAGGTGCCCTTTACAGCCTCTCCTGGTACTTTAATTTTTGATCAACTGAGCTAAGCTCTGAGAGAAAATGAGCATTGACCTGAATGGTCAGTTTAAGCTCAGTAGCAGAATTTTCTAGCACTAGGAGTAGTTGTGTCATGAACCCCAAGGAACCTATTCTTAAAAAGTTTGACTAATTAATCTGTGGGGGCACTCAGGTTCTCCTGGCCCCATAACTATTAGAGCAGTGGTTATGCTGCTTAAAGTGTTCCTTGAAGGTCCACAGTCTGAGTTAATGTCTTCTCCACCAACCAGTGCAGCAGTTTGGAGACATGTTTATTTCTATGTCTTTTTTTATTTCTATGTATTTTTATCTGTGCTAATTCCACCGATTCCCACACCAACTTTACTTAAACAAATGCTATTCTTCCACTCTAGCAAACCTTTTATCTAGTAGTCAGTCATACCCGCCAGATCTAGTATTACTGTACTAATACAGCATCCTGATCATTTTCGGCTACCAAACCCTGTTCCCTATTTTTACGGGTTTCGCTTATTTGCAATACAACTGAAGCAAGTTTTATTTTAATTTGAGTAATAATTGGAGATATGTTTAAACTTGTTTACGTTAAAAACATAGTAGAACAATCAGTATCTACACATATGTGCAAAGAGCTGATTGCCAGAACAAAGTTCTGGTGTGTCAATGGCACCAAAATCAAACAGGCTGCTGTATATTGTTAACAATTTTGTTGCAGATAATGCATACATTTATATTGATAGTATTTTATAGACACCCATTCTGTATATAATGTTATATAAACTGTATGAAAAGCTGAAATTTGAGAATACAAAAGTTGCATTTGAATCTCTTTTAACTGGTTTGATTGAACAGCTCATTGATTTTAAGTGCTCATGGTGACTGAAGATTGTATATGCAACATTTTGCTTAGAAACACTGCACATATATAGAGATTAAAGAAGGGGTGGATTCGGGCAAAGTTTGTAAAATGGAATTGGTAGGATCTGGCAACAAACTATGTATGAGGTATAATGGTGAGGTATGGATCAATGATAACACAAAGATACTGTACTTTCATGGACGGACTGATGTGTTTACTATCAACGTCCAGGGAGAGAAATAGCAGATAATTATTATTGTAAGGAGGGAAAATAAGAAGCTTGGTTTCAGACAGATTGAGGTTTAGAAAGTGGATGGACATTCTACAGAAGAGCAGAATGCTTGTTCTAGAACACCAGGAGAGAGATCCGGGGAGGAGAGCTATATCTGGGTGTCATCAGAATAAAGGTGGTAAGAGAATCAAAAATACTTAATAAGTTTACCAAGAGAGGCAGTAGAGAAAAAAATAGAAGGGGTCCAATGACAGAGACTTTGGTGACTCCAACCAAGACAGGAAGTGTTACCAGATAAGGAGACACTAAAGGATTGTTGGGAGAGATAGAACACAAAACAAGAAAGGACAGTGTCAGAAGGCCACTGTCCTTGATCCTCTGAGGTCACTGATCTTCCAAAAATGCTGCTTCTGCTTATGGCTTCAGCTGCATGTCTTCTAAGCTGTGAGACCTGGATAAACCATTTGGATTTAGCTACAGGTAGAACTTGACCTCGTCACTGGAAAGCAGGTAAGTGTAACCTGTTTTTTTTTTTTTAACTTGCAGGGGGCAGACCAACACAAAAAGGGTTACTTTAACCAGTATCAGGGTTTGATGAAAACACTGGTTTGTTTCGAGTAACACTTTAATTCTCAGGTAATCAATCTAGTCAAATGTCTTTATACACACTGTATGGGCACATTGGCTAACTTATCTAGCCAAATAGATCAAATTTATCTTCAGAAATCAGTAGGAAATAATAATAATAATATTAATAATAATAATGAAATGCACAATTGAGACACAGTTTGGTGAGAAGACTATCAAAGTTAAATGGAGATTGACTGACCTAAGTGTTACAAACTGCCATTTGTAACTGTTATTTTATTTGACAAATTGCCCTGCTTCCCTGTGTTATGGAGAAGCCTAATTGCCAGCCTTCTGCCCCATGACTATGGACCTAGTGTGTATGGCGATTTGACTGTATTTGTGGGATCTGAGCGCTGTTTGGATATATTGAGCGCTCAGATCCAAGCCATCTGGGGATAGGTTGAATGTGGGGGTTCTGTTCAGTTCAATAGGAGTTATGTATTTTTGTGTCTTTTTGTGTCTTTTGCTAACATGTGGTTAATGGAGTCTGCCTCTATCCCTGGATAATTGGATTACTTTCCCCATTGTCCAGGATAGAGGCCTCTGTAAAACCGGTTTGGGCCAGAAAACCATGCTGCCAGCCAGGCCCCAAAAGACACTTTTGCTAACTTTTGAACCCCTTGTCTGATTTGTGCCATTTTTTAATATGTTGCTCCCCTTAATGGATTGATTCCAAATATGTAATTTTTATGAAGATTGGATGTGTAGTTTGGAAGTTATAGTACATGTATAAAAACTGTATTTTTACTGCCTGTGTTTAATTATGTTAACCCATTGTGTGCCATAATTAGATCACAGGCAGAGGGGAGGATTTTTGTGTGTAATTGCTGGGAGTGTTTCTGTAATGTACGTTTATGATTGGTTATTCTGTAAACCCCTGTGGGTGGTCCTATCTCAGGGAAACCTGCATAAAAGAAGGCCCTTTGGTGCCAAGTAAACAGATCTTCTTGACCCTCAATACGTAGCCTTGTCTCGTTATTGGAGGGAACTGCTATATCACACTGGGGATTGCTATGCTCTGCATACTCCCCTGAGCTTTTAATCACTTAGCTCTTTTAAGAGCTGTTCCTGTTACGCTCTCCTGGAGGAGAGGTCTTCCCCACACGGTCCTGGAGGACAGAAGCTGATCCAGGGTGGAAGGAAGACGGCGAGACTCCAGTTAAGCTACGGCGGTTGTGGAGTCTGCGGTGGTTGTGGTGTCGGCTGCAGTGTTTGGAGTCCTCAGGAAGCGCTAGGAGCATCCATCAACGGAGGGTACTCGGTCGGAGTACAAGGAGCTCCGTTACACTAAGTTTTACTCATGTTTGTTGAAAAAACCCCTGAAATTATTTATTTGTCATAGTTTGTCATTTTACTGCAGTATGTCTCGTTTGAGGAGATTAACATAGATAAGACCACTTATCCATGCACCTGCAATATATGATGCTTACTTGACTTAAATGATCCACTTTAATAGGAGATAGTGGGGTCATTATTTGCATATTTGTGCTAATGTAAGTGGTAGGTTAGTAGAAACAAAAGTAAAGTTTAAGCGATGCTGTCTCTTCAATGACTTTTGGAAAATCTATTTCACTTTTAAATGGTAGTACGTTTCCAGTAAAGAAAAAAAAGTCATATGTACTAGTGTTAAATATACCATTTCTCTTGAGCCAGATTCATTATTAGATCTATAAATATAGACTGTAGAAGTATTACCCTAATAAAAACTAGGGCTCGGTTAGCTATTAATTAAGAATTTCCACTTGGCACAATGTATCAGTATCCTATGAATCAGAAATGCAAATGTTACAAAAGAATCAATGTGAATCATGGCAAATATATTACTGCAGATAAACTACATGAGCATGAGCAATTCAATTTAGAATATTTTAGAGTGTTATTTACTAAAGACAGATCTGTAGCAGCATATTCACCCAAAGTCCACAGTTCTGAGGATTACTTTTGGATGAAAATCACTGTACCTTGTAAAATCCAAGTTTAGGAAAAGAAACTGACCTAATCTAAATTAATCCTAATGTGCCCAATATTGAATAAGTTGTCATTACTATTTTTGAGATGCCAACTTCATTTACTGGGGTTTGATAGATATTTACATTTCTATGATTTTTATGGAATTCTTGAATTTGTTTATGAATATTTTTTAAAGATACTAAATTGCCCTACGCTCAGCTTTGAAAATGTTTCAGAATTTATTTAATTTTTTAAATCAATAATTTAATATTGTGCCAAACACCTTTTTTAAATTAGTTTTTATTACTTTTATTGCATGGCATCCTGTTTTTACTTCTCCAGTGAGGAACTCACCAAGAATCCTAGGTGGGGAGTATACCACCCACGCTCATCATACTGAGTGAGTATTACGTCTGTCACATATTTGATGGGAGGAGTCCAGGAGGCAAGAATCAGTCAAGGCGAATTACCAAAGGGAAAACCTAATTTGTAGTCAAAGAAAGCCAGGGGTCAGTTCAGGCGGCACGGGTTCAGAGAGACAATATAACAGGCAGAGGGTCAGATACCAGATAAATCAGATAAGGCAGTATAGGAACACTGAAGTTGACCCCACAGTAAGCACTGTAGAACTGCGATTATATAGGGGAGAGGTAGTCACCTCTCACATTCTATTGGTTAGAAGTGATTAGTCCTTTAAATAGCTTCAGCTGTACTGTACCTTTAAGAGGCTGGCGTTCAGGCTTGCGCGTGCCTAGTGAGAGAATCTCACGTGGCTTCAGCTGGGACCTCCCGCGGGTTGCCGCGTGGTGTGGAGAGCTGCAGTACCGCGTCCTTGTGGATTCGGATGTGAATGAAGAGTGAAATATTATAACAAGATGAGGGGCGTGTTCATTTTTTGCAGGTTCCCAAGATCTCTCCTCAGAATCATAGCTCTTCCAATGGATGAGGAATTCAAAAGTTCTTCTTCATCTCCGTGACTCCATGATTTCTTCTACTCTCTTTGACAGGTTTAATTAGCGAAATGTGGAAAAAAGGATGAATATGGTACTGATGTGGTAGTTCCAAGGCAAAATAAGTTTGGAAATATGAAAAGGTCCTATGTATCTGGGACCTAGCTTTTTGTTTGGACAAGATAACTTGAGATGATTTGTAGAAAGCCAGACAACTTGATTTTCCATGTATAGGAAGTTCTATTCTCTTGAGAACAGCATATTTTTTGTATGTTTGTTGGCTTTCTTGTAAAATTTGTTGAGTTTGTTGGAAGCCTTGTGTTAATTGTTGTAAGTTAGTAACGACATCTGGGATTGGAGTGAGTGGAGTACTCCCGGGGACAGTGTTGGGATGGAAACCATAGTGTAACATAAAAGGGGAACTGTGTGTGGAATCATGCTGCTTGGAATTGTAACAGAACTCAGTTGTAGAGAGCAAATATTTCCAAACAGATTTTAAGTGGGTACAATAGTAGTGGAGATATGTCTCCAGAGTTTAGTTTTTACTTTCAGTTTGTCCGTTAGATTGGAGATGAAATGCTGTTGAAAGATCTACTGAGATCTTGAGAGACTGACAAAATGCTCTCCAGAAACGGGAAGTAAATTGTGTTCCTCTGTCAGAGAGAATAGATTCAGGTACCCCATGTAGTTGGAAGATGTTATGATGGAATGCAGTGTGCCATTTTTGTCAGTTGATCAACTACAACCATAATGGTGTTACACCCTTGTGATGGTGGTAGATTTAAAATGAAGTAAACCGTTAGATGGCTCTAGGGTCTGGGTGGTATTGGTAAGGATTGTAGCAGACCAGCTATTTTAGAAGTGCTACCTTTAGCATAAGCACAAACTGTGCATGATCCAACATAATCTTTGACGTTCTGTTGAAGAGAGGGCCACCAGAATTGTCGTTGGATACTGTGAAGTGTTTTTCTTTGTCCCCCATGGCCAGTGATAAGAGAGTCATAAAAGTGTTTTTTTCTGGTATATAAATTTCCCATGTGATAATGGAAAGCCTTCAGATAAAGAGGGGAGTTTATTAGGAAGTGTCGTATTTTGGATCTTCTGTAGGATATGAGACATGAGGCCAACAAAATGATGATTTTGTATGATGGTTTCATTCTGTTTGGGTTGTTGATTGTCTGTTGTGTAAATTTTGGAGAGAGCATCAGCCTTTACATTTTTTGATCCAGGACAGTAGGTAATATGAAATGAAAAACTTGAAAAGAACAGAGCCCACCTGGCTTTACTGGGATTGAGACATTTAGCTGTTCAGATGTATTCCAAGTTTTTATGGTCGGTATAATAATAGTTATGGGGAATTTGGCCCCTTCCAGGCTAGTAGTTCATTATCTCCCACATCGTAATTGGATTCAGCCTTGGTAAATTTATGAGAGTAAAAGGCAATGGGGTGTAATCGCTTGGTTAAGCTGTCTCTTTGTGATGCATCGACCTTCAGGAAGTAAAGTTTTTCTGGATTGGGTAAATGAACAATGGGTGCAGTGGTGAATAGGACTTTTAGATCGTTTAATGCTTTCTATTCTTTTGGGGTCCAGTTCCATTTTGTTTCTTTCTTGGTAAGATTAGTGAGGGGTTGGATTACTTTAGAAAAGTTACGGATGAATTTCCAGTAAAAATTTGCAAATCCTACAAATCGTTGGATCTGTTTCTTGTTCTGGGGTGTGGGCCATGAGAGGATGATGGTCACTTTTCGAGGATCCATCTCTACTTTACCTAGTTTAATGATGAAGCCCAAAGATTCCACGCACTCTGTTTCAAATATGTACTTTTCCATTTTTGGATACAAATTGTTTTTACATACGGTGAGTATGTAGATCGGGAGAAAAAATTAAAATATCATCAAAATAAATGACCACATATTGGTCAAGGAGATCACAGAAACGCCATTGAGGAAATGCTGAAAGGAGGCGGGAGCATTACACAGCCCATAGGGCATGATCAGGTATTCGTAGTGACCATAGTGTGAACGAAATACTGTTTTCCACTCATTCCCCTCATGGGCGCAGAGTCCAGTTTGGTGTATATTCATGCTGTTTAAAGGGACACTCCAGGCACCCAGACCACTTCTGCCCATTCGAGTGGTCTGGGTGCCAACTCCCACTACTCTTAACCCTTTTTTATAAACAGCAATAATTACCTTGCAGGATTAACTCCACCTCTAGTGGCTGTTTACTAGACAGCCACTAAAGGACACTTCCTGGTTTCTAGCACAGGAAACCTGTGCTAGAGCGTCGCTGGATGTCCTCATGCTATGTGAGGACCTCCAGCGTTGCTCATTTCCCCATAGTAAAGCATTGAAATGCAGATCTCAGGGAGGATAACTTGTCCCTTTATACAAACATGTATTCCTGACCCTATAGTGTTAAAACCACTCTCTAGCCACCTTGGCCCCCTTTGCCTCCTTAAGTATAGTAAAATCCTACTTGTATTCAAGTATGAAGCTGCTGCCTCTGCCTGTAAACTTCCACTGACCTCTGACATCATCAGAAGTGGTGGCCTGTTCCAATCACAATGCTTCTCCATAGGATTGGCTGAGACTGACAAAGAGGCAGATCAGGGGCAGAGCCAGCACAATTCAAACACAGCCCTGGCCAATCAGCATCCCCTCATAGAGATTAATTGAATCAATGAATCTCTATGAGGAAAGTCCAGTGTCTGCATGAAGAGGGAGGAGAAACTGAATGTTTGGATGCATTTTAGGCAGCCATGAAACAGGAAGGATCTCTAGCAGCCATCTAAGGAGTGCCCAGTGAAGTTATCACTAGGCTATAATGTAAACACTGCATTTTCTCTGAAAAGACAGTGTTTACAGCAAAAAGCATGAAGGTAATGATCCTACTCACCAGAACAAATTCAATAAGCTGTAGTTGTTCTGGTAACTATAGTGTCCCTTTAAACTAGAATAGGTTCGTTTACCAGAAGGTAAAAAGGACCCATCCACAAGCTGTAATTGCAATGGGGAGGCTTTATTTTGTACAGGTATAGATAAGGAACATGCAAGAGTTGAGTCCAGAAAACAACCACTGGCTCCTGAATCAATCAATTTTTGACATTCGTAGTGCTTGTCATTCCACTGCAAGAAAAGAGAGATAGATAAGGGAGGAGTCATAGTGACCAGAGTAGAAAGGTAATAACAGTACAAATTTTAACAGCATCACAATAGTAGCTTTAGGCTTTAAATCAAATAATAGTTCACAAGCCATAATAAAGGTGTGATACTTGGATCGATCTCCTGTAAATTGTTTAGGTAGTGAAAACTGGGGTTCTGGAGCAATAGCGTGGCCCCCCGCAGGGGTACCATATGAGCAGCAGGAGAAGCTTGTGGAGCTCTGGATACGGATGTAGCGGCTTGAGTTTGTAATTCTTGCATGGCTTGAGTGAGTGTAATCACTTGCCTGGTTAGTGCAGTGGCGGATTCAGAGCCTGATCTCGGAAGGGGCACTTTCAGATTATTTAAAGAGATAATCCAGACACAATAACCACTACATATCAATGTAGTGGTTATGGTGGCAATAGTGCCGGGACCCCCTCCTAGAGTAAGTAGTCAAACCGTTTAAGAACAGTTTGACAACTTACCTCGGGTCTGCTGGGAAATGGGGCTGTAGTAGGGCATAGGAGCAGTGGTGTGTGTGAGTGGTGCAATGTGTTAGGGGTGCAGTGTGTGTGTGAGGGGGGCAGTGTGTGAGCAGTGTGTGTGTGTGTGTGAAGTTTGCAGTGTGTGAGTGAGGGTGGCAGTATATGTCAGGGGTGCAGTGTGTGTGTGTTAGGGAGGCAGTGTATGTGTGGGTTAGTATTTGTGTGTGACATTTGCAGTGTGTGTGTGTGAAGATTGCAGTGTATGTGTGAGTGTGGGGCATAGTGTGTGTATGGGGCGTAGTGTGTGTATGGGGCGTAGTGTGGGTATGGGGGAAGTCTGTGTGTATGTGGGGCAGTGTGTGTATGGGGGCAGTGTGTGTGTATGGGGGCAGTGTGTGTGTGTGTGTGTATGGGGGGCAGTGTTTGTGTATGGGGGCAATGTGTGTGTATGGGGGCAGTGTGTGTGTGTATGGGGGCAATGTGTGTGTGTGTATGGTAGCAGTGTGTGTGTGTGTATGGGGGCAGTGTGCGTGTATGGGGGAAATGTGTGTATGGAGGGCAGTGTGTATGGGCAGTAGTGTGTGTGTTTGTATGTGGGGCAGTGTGTGTGTATGTGGGGCAGTGTGTGTGTATGGGGGGCAGTGTGTGTGTTTGGGGGGCAGTGTGTGTGGGGGGAGGAGGGAGCAATGTGTGTGTGTATAAAAAAAGCACCCTACCCTTCTTATCACACACATTGCCCCCCCCACACACACACACACTGCCCCCATACAAACAATAATTAAATTTAAAAAAAAACACATATTAAAAAAAAAAGTCTTCTTATATGTTTTTTTTTATAATTTAATTTAATAAAAATAAATATTCATTATGTCGATCCATGTTCGTCCCAGTGGTGGTGAGGTGAACTCTAGCCCGCAGCTCCAGGGCTAGAGTTCACTCACGCAAGATTTGGAGCATTGCCGTGGTAACCGAGGCAACGCTCTGTGCTTGCGAGAGTAGGGCCCAGAGGAGCTGCAAGCTAAGCTTCCGGGTCCTCTCTCCCTCTCTGATCTCCCCTCCGGTCCCTGAAGGCACATTGCAGGGCTGTCACTTGGACAATGCTAGCCCTGCATTAGCCAGCAGGAGAGAGGGAGACGCTTTGTTTTCTTGTGGGGTGGGGCAATTGCCCGATTCTCCCCCCTGGATCTGCCACTGGGTTAGTGTATGTAACATTTTGGACAAATCTGCAGGCTCCATGTAGGCTCAGTTCTTCTGTTACGTCTGTCACATATTTAACAGGAGGAGTTCAGGATGCAGGAATCAGCCAAGGCGAAGTACCAAAGGGCAAACCAAATTGGTAGTCGAGGAAAGCCAGGGGTCAGTTCAGGCGGCATGGGTTCAGAGGCGATATAACAAGCAGAGGGTCAGGTACTGGATAAATCAGATAAGGCAGGATAAAAACACTGAAGTTGACCCCACAGTAAGCACACTAGAACTGCGATTATATAGGGGAGAGGTAGTCACCTCTCACATTCTATTGGTTAGAAGGTGATTAGTCCTTTAAATAACTTCAGCTGTACCTTTAAGAGGCTGGCATTCAGGCTTGCGCGTGCCTACTGAGAGAATCTCACGTGGCTTCAGCTTGGACCTCCCGCTTGTTACGGTGTGGTGTGGAGAGCTGCGGTACCGCGTCCATGTGGATTCGGATGTGAATGAAGAGTGAAATAATTATAACAAGATGAGGGGCATGTACATTTTTTGCAGGTTCCCAAGATCTCTCCTCAGAATAATAGCTCTTCCAATGGATGAGGAATTCCAAAGTTCTTCTTCATCTCCATGACTCCATGATTTCTTCTACTTCAGGCAGAGGGTCAGGTACTGGATAAATCAGATAAGGCAGGATAGGAACACTGAAATTGACACCACAGTAAGCACAGTAGAACTGAGCATTGAGGTAGAGGTAGACTGCGATTATATAGGGGAGAGGTATTCACCTCTCACATTCTATTGGTTAGAAGGTGATTAGTCCTTTAAATAACTTCAGCAGTACTGTACCTTTAAGAGGCCTGCATTCGGGAGTGCGCACGCCTAGTGACAGAATCACACGGAGCTTCAGCTGGGAACTCCCATGGGTCGTGGCAGGGTGTGGAAAGCCACGGTACAGTGTCCACATGTTGCAGGACCGCCGGTCAGAGGTACCCGATGCTGTGCATGCCAGGTGTGCACCAAGAGGAGACCACTGCAGCCATGGGCAGAGATGCGGCGGGGGAGTCGCTGGTAAGTGCAGTCATGACAGCAAGCTATCTGCTCATGAAAATGTGAGTTCATTCTTTACATATTTAATCCTGGTTCTATTTTTTACACAGTGAACACTAACTTCGCTTTTTATTTTTGTTCTTTGGTCCTATGCAAATCTTGTTACAGTAAAACATGATGACTACACCTTCCATCAATATCCTATAAGTGGGGATTTACAACACTTTCTGCACATCATATTAGAGCTGGTTTTTAGCTCTATCCCATGTGAATATATTGAAATTATTTTATTTCCCTGCACTTCATTTTAAGACTTGTTGCACTATTCGAGTTTTTTTCTATTATTCTTTTTTATATTTCTAAGGACTCCGTATCTGAGTATCCGTGTAACCAGGGAATTCCAGGAAGAAAAGGCCCTTCCACAAGGTTTTTATGAACTCTCATCCCACATATTTATTATAAGGAGTATAATTTTGGGACTGCTGATATTCTTCTCTTAGTATCTGTTTTACTGTTTTGTTGTTTTCTCTTTTATCCTATATCTTGTTTTATTGTTTTATGCATATTGTTTTATGCCTTTTGTTGTTTCATTACCTTATCTCCCATTTGGCTCCCACCTCCTTTTTTTGACGCACCCTATATTTTGTTTTTTCTACACATGACATGATAACCCATGCTGGTCATGGAGAAAGGAGGTCAACCTCCACAAATTTGTTTATAACTGCTGTAAATTGCAATAATGCAGCTATAGGAAAACCCCTAAGCTATGCTTCTTTATTTGTCCTTCCAAGTATATGTACAGTGGGTGTGCACAAAGTTCCCACCTCCCCTGACAAGCTCCTTTATAATATCTTATCTGATGGAATTTTTGCTACATGTCCTAGGCAGGAGGTTATGGAATACACTTGGCTCAAACTGAAATATTTGGAATTGTCTTGATTGGCTGAACCAATTCCTGTTCTTGGCAGAGCTCACTGCTGAAGTTGCAAAGGCTGGGGATGTGTGTCAGAGTATGGTGTGGAGGAGCTTGGGATACAAACACCAGCACCATAATGAGGTAACCAAGGACATTGTGCAGACAAGGAGAATCTGAAAAACATAGTCAGGTCAAGAGGTTGGTCCAGTTGGCAAAGTTTCACAAGAAAGTAGAGCAGCAAAGCCAGCAAAAGAGGTCAGTAACCATGGAAGAATAATGGAAATTCTAACAACTCTCTGCAAGGCACAGTGCATTTGGGCAAAGAGGAAGTGTCTTGTGTGGCTCTATAGGGATAGCAGGGGTACAGCTCATCTTGCCTCATACCCGCATCACCTGCGTCTCTCTTGCATTGTTCTCCCTCCACTGTGTCATTTTGGGCATACACATTCATATTACATCAATAAAAGATGCAGACAGTGTCAAAAAGTGCTGCAAAGGATGCCATCCAAACCACATGAGCGTCATTGGCCTCTGATGCCAACCAACATTGATGGAAACACAATTCACACCTCTGAATTTCAACCTTCCAAATTTCAGCTATTCTTTACACCATACACTGCAAAAACATTCAACCTTTGGTGTCCCTAATTTCTGAAACAAAATGTCAAAATTTTAGAAGACCTGACAATTCTCAAAAAAACAGCCTTAAAAGAAAAGGTTTCAGAACACAAGTTGTTAGTGTTTGAGAGTTGTGTAGATGACTGTATTGTGGTGTAAAATAATATTGACAATTGCAATTCTCCTGCAATGAACATAAAAAAAGAAAATAATATTTCATTTGTAGAAATAATCCTTCAACATTTTTTTGGAGGAGCCAACTCATGAATACAAATCATACATGGGGACATATTCTGTCAAGTACTTTTCAGTGCCTTACATTATGCAAAGGTGCTTGACTGTTCAAACTTTTAGAAATGCTCTCTGTTTCTATGTATAACAGAAAACAATTTTCTTTTCATTTTTTTTTTTTTATCAAAAAATAGACAGACAGAATATCACTGACAGTTTAAAGGCAAATTGCATGTCAGGAGACGGACAATGTGAATCCCGATTTCTCAGGTAAAAATTGTGCAAACATGCTTATTGAGCAATCTACTCAGAAAATCATTGCAACTAATACAATACAAGTTTCTGAAGCACGTCTTCGAGGGATTGAGGGTAGCTAATTTGTCAACCGAATGTATAAATTTATGAAAGAGGACCGCATCAAAATAAACCACCCATTTAACCTCTGGCATTATTGTAAACTTCCCAATGTTACAAAAAGGAAACTGCTATTACAATGGAGTAATGACAAAATTAATCATCCGTAGGCATTGAGATCCCTAAGTAAAGAAAATGTCACTGAACATATATTCTGGTATACTGACAGTCACTAGTGGAGATTCCGCTACTATGACCGAGTAAAACTCGATCACATGACTTGGAAGCCCATAGGAAAATATTGAAAAGAAGTTAATAAGGGGATGCTTAGATGCCCTCGCCATGCATGAGCATCAGTTTTCAATGCCTGTTTATGAGAAGCATTGGATTGACCATTGACTCGAGAGTCTGTCACAAGAGGTGGCTGGCAGTTCTCAGGGAGTCTCGGTACTGAAGTAAAGGCAAGTAATACCTTTTTTTTTTAAAGATTTATATGGAAAGGGGGACTTAAAACAAACAGGGAACTATAGCATTCCTAATGCTATTGCGATCCTTTAAGGTACCAAGTAAATCTGTAGATAATGAGCCAACTTGAGGCCTTCTTCGCTTGGATGCTTAACTTTAATAAGGTCCTCTTTATAAAGAAGATATTAATTATTATTAGCAGCAGGATTTAAATTGCTTATTGCCTCTATAAATCCCAGGCACTACTTGTATATAGTTGGATATAAACCCAGCATGAAAACCAGCATATATCTTCCAATGTGGTACCTGTAGGAGTAAGGTATGAATATAGGATTGATAAATATTTGTTCACAAATTGAGGAGTCTTTATGTACATACTAGACTGGGAAAATGCTTTTGTTTTTTTTTGTAGGGCATATTGCTATCTTTCCATCATACAAATGCTTAAGTTTATATTGATGTTGGTTTTCCTCTTACTCCAACACCTGCTCAGTTAGCAGGTGACATTTTGTTCTATTAAAGCTCAATTTTTCCCCCCTTATCGGCTATTGCAAATCTAGGAATTTTATGGTCTCCTTAATAAGTACAACATACAAAGATACATTTGAATAGCTTCTTGTTTTACTGTTAATATCCCTTTACAAGCTGCTTTGTTCAGAGCACACATTTCCGCACATTAAAATTAATTAAGAAATCTTTTTCATAGGGAAGAAAAGTAAAATCGTAGAGTAAACAATTGCAGATAGACTCCAAAACATGTCACGTAAATATTGTATCATCAAATAAAAAAATGTAAATTATACCACATACACTGTAATTGAAAATTTTATTATACATTAGTGAAGTCACCCATTTGTCTAATCATAATCAGTTTCAATAAAATCTCATTTAGGAAAGTTGAATGAGGTTCAGGGTGGATGGTCATAAGAATTCTAAGCAGTGAACTCTATCTATTTATAAAGGAATATGAAGACTCAATTTCACTTACCCTTTCCGGAAAAATTGCCTTTATTTTTTATTTTTTTACTTATTACTTGGAATAGCTTGTCAAATATTACAGTCATTTTCTGTGCTAGAAAGACTGATGTAATGTTCTTGCTTGAAGATAAATTTTACCTAAATTGACATATGTAATAACCCTGTGGGCTGTGACATGAGACTATAAGAGCCTATGTCTACATATACAGTCATGACCTGTGACCATTTATGTGTGTGTAAAATGCGCCAATCAAAATATCTAAATAATATAAATATTATATAAATATTATGTATATATTACAGTAAACCAATAGGTGCGTTTTCCCATCATTTGGTTCACAGATCAAGTGGGAAAACGTAACCAATAGAGGTAAAAAAGGAGGAGCACAAAAATATCTATCTATATTTATATATTATATAATTACTAAATATATGATATGTAAATATAGATTTAAAAAAAATTTTTTTTTACTGCTTCATCTTTTTTCCCCGCTATTGGTCACTTCTCACTTAGTGTGTGTATAATTATACTCCAAATCACAAAACATACACAATGACTCATTCATTCCTTGTTTTGGGATTCGATCATATAGCGATTCAGAGTTTTGGAATTCAGACGACTTTCTGAGTGCAATTAAAATTTACCAAGTAACCTCCTTACTTCTAATCCTTCTGTTACTTTAACGATGTGTCCCCCTCTAAAAAGCTTATAGAGTGCTGTTTCAAGTGCATTGAGGCAGGGCATATCATTTTTATGTGCCATATACACAGTGGTGTATTCTGGTTTTGTGCTGCCCTAGCACAAAACTCAGGCACCCCTCCTCCCTTCAAAATTTCTCTTCCTGACAGATACACACTGACAAACACACATATACAACACTCACTGACAGACATGTATATACTCAGTGTTAGACACACACATTGACAGACAGACACACACTAACAGACATACACATTTACTGACAGACACATATTCTCAATGACAGACACGCATATAGACACTGACAGACACAGATACACATGCTGAAACACGCATACACACACTGACGCATGCACACACACACTGACAGACACACACTCAGTGACAGATACACACACACTGACAAACAGACATACACACTCACTGACAAAAACATATACACTCTCAGTGACAGACACACACTCTCTAAAACACGCACACTCTCACTAACAGACACATACTAACAAACTCACTAACAGACACACACTAACACACTCACTAACAGACACAAACACTAACACACACTAACAGACACACATTAACACACTCACTAACAGACACTCTAACTGCTGATATTCTTCTCACTAACAGACACACATGCTAACCCACTCACTAAGAGAACACACTAACACACTCACTAAAAGAGACATTAACACTCTCATTAACACACACACACACTCAATAATAGACACACACTAACACACTCACAATTTAATTATTTTTTTTTTATTCAATCCACCCAGCCTCCCTACCTTTGAGAGTGCTGGAGTGGATTCTTCCCTGGGGTACAGTGGGGTTGCTGCTGGCTGGGCTGGCACGTGGCTGGTGGTCGGGTGGGTGGTCAGGCAGGCTCATATTGGAGGTGGTGAGTGAGCTCTGATCTCCCTGTTCAGCTCCCTTGTGCGCCTCTTAATGATGCCGGAGCCGGAGTGACGTCATATTCCGGCTCCGGCATCACTGCCGTGCATGCTTTTTTGCCGCCCCCTGAAAGTGATGCCCAAGGCAAATGCCTTGTCAGCCTCACAGTAAATACACCGCTGCATATACATCTAAAGATTCACTGAATAGACAGATATGATAAGATATGATAGGATAAGATAAGATAAAATAAGATACAGTACAATAGACAAGATGTGATAGATAAAATACAACAGACAAGATAGATACAAAATGATAGATAAGAAAATAAGAGAGAGAGTGAAAAATAGATATACAGACAGATAGATCGATACAATAGATAGATATGTAGATATATAGATATACAGAAAGACTTACAGACAGACATATGCAAAGTGTAGCATTCTGTGCTTTCAGACAAAACTCCTACATCTTTCTTAAGATTCATTCACAAGGGAAAAGTTAGATTACCAGGCCGATGAATCTGAGACCCTAGCTATATCTCATACCTTGACACTAGATGTCAGTGAAGGGTAATTGTTGTTTTAGCTTAGAAATAAGCCTCGGTACAGTAGCTTGTGGCAACCTGAAAATGATGTTTTATTGCGAAGGTGAAGCATAGCTTAATACAAGCAGATGACATATATTACAATAAAAAAAGGATATAGTTGTCTGGTGTTTTTAAAGGCAGCCATAAAAGAAGAATAATGAAGCAGTTTAAAAGCTAAAAGACAGCTGTCAGGCTCAATGGTCATGATAAATGCCTGAACACCCAGTGGGAAAAAAAAACCCTTCTCCCTACAGACCACCATCCAAAAAATTAATTACTGCAATTCAGCATCTTTAAATGTGCCACTTAATATACTGCCACCATAATTAAATTTCCAGCCCTGTGACCTTGAGACCATTTCCTGAGATAATAAATGAGATCAAGGTTTAATCGATTCAAATGCAAGTAGAAACTAGCCAAGGAAGCACCAAACCATCAAAACACCGTCAAGGTCAGAAACGGAGAGTCTAAATGGGGTTTTAGTTCCATGTTTACTTTATCCACTTAACAAAGATGTTTGTTTTATTTTGTAGTACTTGCAACAAGGTAAACGTGGACCCAGGAATAACCTAAATCATATGAAACACCTCATCTGACTCCACAGCACCACACTGATTTTATATTTAATAATTCCTTAACTGTGTTGGTGAAATATAAGGATTGAAAACATAAGACATATTTTTTTATAAAGAGTAAATAGTAAGGTGTAAATAGCTTTGTGAGATGTATTTTAATTTTGGGGGGATATTTGCACATCTCCAGCGTATTACATTGGGAATATAAAAAAACAAAACAAATACATGACAATTAAGAAACATGCAATGAGGCTAACTATAAAACGCATGATGTGTACATAAACAACTTGAAGTGCTTCAAAAGACAATTATGCATGTTATCTTTTGCTATAAAGTTTGCTTTATATTATATATATTATTTTATAAATACTGAAAGACATGAACTAATAGCTTAGTCAGATTTTTGGAAAATTTCTGAGAGATCAATTAATTAAAATTTAAATAAAACAACACCCCGATTAAAAAAACCAAAAACACATGTGTGTATGTTTATGAGTGAGCTTAAAATCTATCTATCATAAAATTAAAAAGAAATTAAAAAAAACTATAAAAATGTCTATCTATCCATCTATCTATCTATCTATCTATCTATCTATCTATCTATCTATCTATCTATCTATATCTATCTATCTATCTATCTATCTATCTATCTATCTATCTATCTATCTATCATCTATGTCTATCTATCTATCTATCTATCTATCTATCTATCTATCTATCTATCGATCGATCTATCTATCTATCTATCTATCATCTATGTCTATCTATCTATCTATCTATCTTTCATCTATCTAAATCTATCTATCTATCATCTATGTCTATCTATCTATCTATCTATCTATCTAAATCTATCTATCTATCTATCTATCTATCTATCTATCTATCTATTTATCTATCTATGTCTATCTATCTATCTATCTATCTATCTATCTATCTATCTATCTATCTATCTATCTATCTATCTATCTATCTATCTATCATCTAAGTCTATCTATCTATCTCCCTCTCTCTGTCTCTATCCATCTATCTATCTATCTATCTATCTATCTATCTATCTATCTATCTATCTATCTATCTATCTATCTATCTATCTATCTATCTATCTATCTATCCATCTATCCATCTATCTATCTATCTATCCATCTATCCATCTATCCATCTATCTATCTATCTATCTATCTATCTATCTATCTATCTATCTATCTATCTATCTATCATATATGTCTGTCTGTCTATCTATCTATCTATCTATCTATCTATCTATCTATCTATCTATCTATCTATCTATCTATCTATCTATCTATCTTATATGTCTGTCTATCTATCTATCTATCTATCTATCTATCTATCTATCTATCTTATATGTCTGTCTATCTATCTATCTATCTACCTATCTATCTATCTATCTATCTATCTATCTATCTATCTATCTATCTATCTATCTATCTATCTATCTATCTATCTATCTATCTATCTATCTATCTATCTATCTATCTATCTATCATTAGATCAGATTACATTTACTCAGCAATAACTCCTACCAAATGTGACATATCACTGTATCAATGAACGCATACAAGCCTTTTTCTTCTTGTAAAATCATGATGCATTAAACAATTGCATTTAATTCCCCTTTATGTGTGTTCTCTTTTGTAAAGAAAGTTTAAATATCTGGAAACATCAATTGCTTAAAAACGGCACAGAGAATATACTTCAATATGTTAGTTAAATAAAGTAGTCTGCAAATTTTTTTCAATGTATAGATGTAATTAAAATTGACATCTAGAATATGACAATATATATTGCTATCTTAAGCTTCATTGCAGTTTCCTGCCTCTTATAATAACAAAAATACATTATATTCAAAAAGCGAGCAACAGGGTAATTTTTCAAACCCCATCTATCCTTTTATGCTTTGGAAAGGGAGAATATAACTGAAGGAGGGAATAAGATATCTTAAATGAGTGAGTCATTTTATGTTATATGTTTATCCGATTAATATGCAGCCAAGTTTCGTATAAATGGGTAAAAACATTTTTTTTTCTGCTGTGATTATTGTAAAAGCACATTGTAGAATAGAAGTGTATTTCTAGTTTGTATGTGTCCATATCACATTATACAAAATATATTGGAAAACTGCATGTAACATAATACTAGCTATATACGCATATTTGCAGAGAAAGTACCCACAAACACGTTTTAATAATTCTTATAAAATAATTAGATTTTTTTTAAAATCAAATAATCAGATCTTTTACTAACTCACAAGTGAATTAACCTGTTTATTATCATCTTGCAATATAGTCAACCACTAACTATTTTAAAAAAACGAGACATTGACGAGTACATTGGTACTAAAAATGTATAATCAATCTTCTATTATTTAAACAATTGTGTTTTTTTTTTGTGTTTTTTTTTGTAATGCTGTTAATATATTTTGTCTGTTGCCTAAACAAGTATTATTTTGCAATACATTATATTTTACTATATTTACAATAATGTCTTTGTTCAAATATATTTTATATTTTTATATTTTTCTAGAATACATTCATTTTGAATGTAACATATGTATTTTAAAATGTTGGCAATGAATCTAGTTTTATATTTAATTATACCGTTTTGTGCTGAAGAATTATGCTTTTTAAAACTCAGATTAAACGCTACGTGACAAACAAGGTATTTTACATATGCCTAACAGGAATAATTGATATAGTTCACGCCTTTGTGTGTTATACTTCTTATAATATTTGCATTTAAAAGCAAAGTTCTATTTCAAGCTTTAGGCTACATCAATCTCTTTCCTAAGGAACATCAGACATAAATAAGTCATTTCAAATTGGATAAGCTTTAAAGTCACATAGCTCTTCTGATACAGTACATTTCTAAATCCTCACTGAATGTGTCTTACTTGTAAAGCTAGCTTGTTTTCGAGATAAGCAAGCCCAGTGTGTTATTTAATTAGTATGTATTGTTCCCAGCAACTGTTTTTGTTTTTTCTTCCTATAGTATGCGGTTGTCAAAGGAATACATTTCAGCAGGGGTACATTTTAAACACACACACATACACTCACATACCCATGTACAAACACAAATACATATAAGCATACAATACATTGCAGCAGGGGTAAATTTTAAACACACACACATACACTCACATACCCATGTACAAACACAAATACATATAAGCATACAATACATTGCAGCAGGGGTAAATTTTAAACACACACACATACACTCACATACCCATGTACAAACACAAATACATATAAGCATACAATACATTGCAGCAGGGGTAAATTTTAAACACACACACATACACTCACATACCCATGTACAAACACAAATACATATAAGCATACAATACATTGCAGCAGAGGTGAATTTCAAACACACACACACACACAGAAATACACACACACACATGAGCACAGACACATATAAAAATAAACCAGGTTTGTTTATAAGGCAATATATATATCTGCTCTTTGTGTATTTATTGGAGACAATCTGTCTTGTCTACCAATTTGTTTGTATCGGATCTGTTTCTCTCACTGTACATATATTTAAATGAGTCACTTGGTGCTGCCTATCTGTTTTTGAGTCATTGTAATAGAGCTGGCCTGATGTCTCTCCCTCTGTATGCGTGGTATGTTTGTATGTATAGGAGATAGTTTGTTCTCTGTATCGCTGTATGTATTTGTAAATGAGACATCTGCTTCATCTATCAGGCAGAAAATATCTGCTGTGTTTCTCCCAACCTAGCGTCATCTTTTTTACATTTGTATGTTCTAGTCAGCTGGCTGTGTACATTTGTATGTTTTAGTCAGCTGGTTGAATATAATTGGGAGAACTCCTTTAGAGAAACCTCTTGCTCAATTGATGAGTTAATAGAAACTATATAAAATGTGCAGTTAACCCATCCTCCTAGAAGACTTTTTATTTACCATCACCCTAAATTTACTCCAGTAAACAAAACCCACAAGTCCGGGACATTTGCATGTGCATGATACATTTGTGGAACACATTAAGTGTACAACATGTTTTATACCAACTATTTTCTTTTCTTGTCATGTAGGAAAAAGGTTAAGAGGCCCTCTTAAAAATTAAATAGTCAAAGGTGATTTGACACATGTTGCAATAGCACACACCTGGCACCTTACAGCCTGGAGTCCCACCGCTAATCCACTATAAACAAAAGTACCAGGTACCTGCAGGATGTTCAAGGTACTGTATTCCAGCCTCACTTGATGAAATTTAAACTTGAGCAGACTTGAGTAAGACTCTTAGAGGCCAAAATGGTGTGGATGGATTAAAGGTATTCTAAACACACTTAAAGTCCCTATTTTTTAAAATACAAAAATATAGACACAATAAAAAATATTTACCTTAAATATGCAACGTTTATGGTAGCAATTTTAACTTATTCAAGATTCTGCTATAATCTAGACTTTGCAGATTATGTATTGGGACCTCCCTTGGGAATGGTTTTCCCTTATTGAATCGCGATCTAACCTAAATCTAACCCAATATTAGCCTACCTGAAATAAGTATTGGATAGGTTAGAAGTGATCTATTTTCATTCTACCAGACTTGTGCATTAAGATACGGTCAAATTGCAATTCCTTAGCTCCAATGCGCCATATGGGCATATAACTGAGAAAATCGCAAAAGCCGAAGATGCTCGTTGATTCAGTTTTTGCAGTTCTGTCCATGGCAGAAAAATAGTATAAATAAAAGATACAAATGATGGGAAATAAGATGATGAATGGCTAGGGGACAACCACTAAATATTGATTTTGTTCACAGATCAAGTGAGAAGTGACTTAGGAGGGAAAAAGGAGAAGCAGTAAAGAAAATACATTTAGGTTTGGACTAAATGGTGGGAAATGTGAAAAAAATGGGCCTATCAGTGTACCACAAAATATATGAATAATGTTTATATTATGTGTATATTTTGCAATACACTGATTGGCACATCTTCACGTCCTTTCAGTTTGTCGAACGGTTTTTATGAATATTTTTCCATGTATGATGTTTGGCAAGATGGCCCCCACAACCCTGTGAGCCCTGCTACAGCTGCACTGGGTGCACCACCAGTAGTTTCAACCATGCCTGGGTGTCTTTGGCATAAAAGTGTTTTTGAAAAACCAATAAAATTGATCAGATCCCGGTGATGCAGTGTAAAATGAGAGCAGACGGGAGCCCAGAACAGAAGGGTAGAAACCAGGCTGGAGAAGCTTAAGTCGGGAGTTGGATTCAAGAAAATACGTCAGTATGGTATGTAAGAGCAATTCGAGAAGCTCGCAGTCAAAAGGTAGTAAATAAGACAGTACCTGGATAATAAATTTTAAGGTAAGACAGTGCCTTCTCACTTCTGCCCTCATCATAACTTAAACAAGCTTAAGTTGTTTTGGGGATCAGAGAGTTCTTTTAAGGGGTTAATCACAGTAAGGCTAACAAAAGTGCTATTGTGTTCTTTTAATATTTGATCTCATTGCTGTTATGTTCACGGTATCCTTTTAAGTACATTCCTCGCGTGATATTAATATACTCTTATAGTATAATTATATCAATGCATACCAGTTAATTATAAAACAAATCAAATAACGGTTTATAATAACTATAAACAACATAACTAATCTCCAACTATGTTATTTTCTTACATGTATTCTTTTTGTGATATCTAAATTAGCACACTGAAGATCGTGGAAAGAGTGATTTAAAAACATATATATTTTACATTTGTTTCTAGATGTTTTGAAACATAGACAGTGAATCTGTACCCTTAATTGAGATGCTTCTATGGAAGCTAGTGCTGCAGAGCATAATGATTTGTAAGCAAAGGACACAGAGTGGACCAATTTAATGCTTGCTGTAGGGTTTAGTATCGTAAAAGCCTTTGATGAAATCTTTTTTAGCTCAGTAACATTTAAAGATATAAAAAAACAAGTAATTGAAATGATACTGTTTTTTTTCTTTCAGTTAATTGGAGAAACATAGATAATATTATACTGTATTTTATTCTTTAAATGTATTTCAAATTGTTGGCTTAAGAGATTAAGATATAAAACATGTTTGTGACCTAAGGATTTCCTTGTTTTCTGTTTACAGGTTTGTTTCCATCATTTATGTACAAGCTAACCCAATATTAAAACAATTACATTAAAAAACGTCTGTCTATTTACACTCAACAAAATTATAAATGCAACACTTTTGTTTTTGCCCCCCTTTTTCATGAGCTGAACTCAAAGATCTAAAACTTTTTCTATGTACACAAAAAGCCTGTTTTGCTCAAATATTGTTCACAAATCTGTCTAAATCTGTGTTAGTGAGCACTTCTCCTTTTCCGAGATAATCCATCCCCCTCACAGGTGTGGCATATCAAGATGCTGATTAGACAGCATGATTATTGCACAGGTGTGCCTTAGGCTGGCGACAATAAAAGCCCAGTCAAAAATGTGCAGTTTTACTATATTGTGTAGGTCAGAGGGGGTCTGAAAACCAGTCAGTATCTGGTGTGACCACCATTTGCCTCATGCAGTGTAACACATCTCCATTGCATAGAGTTAATCAGGTTGTTGATTGTGGCCTGTGGAATGTTGGTCCACACCTCTTCAATGGCTGTGCAAAGTTGCTGGATATTGGGAGGAGCTGGAACATGCTGTCGTATACCCCGATCCAGAGCATCCCAAACATGCTCAATGGGTGACATGTCTGGTGAGTATGCTGGCCATGCAAGAACTGGGATGTTTTCAGCTTCCAGGAATTATTTACAGATCCTTGCAACATGGGGCCGTGCATTATCATGCTGCAACATGAGGTGATGGTCGTGGATGAATGGCACAACAATGGGCCTCAGGATCTCGTCACGGTATCTCTGTGCATTCAAAATGCCATCAATAAAATGCACCTGTGTTTATTGTCCATACCATAAGCCTGCCCATACCATAACCCCACCACCACCATGGGCCACTCGGTTCACAACATTGACATCAGCAAACAGCTCACCCACACGACGCCATACACGCTGTCTGCCATCTGCCATGTGCACTGAAAACCGGGATTCATTTGTGAAGAGAACACCTCTCGAAAGTGCCAGACGCTATCGAAAGTGAGCATTTGCCAAATCAAGTCGGTTACGATGACGAACTTCAGTCAGGTCGAGACCCCGATGAGGATGATGAGCATGCAGATGAACTTCCCTGAGACGGTTTCTGACAGTTTGCATAGAAATTCTTTGGTTATGCAAACCGATTGTTGCAGCAGCTGTCCATGTGGCTGGTCTCAGGTGACCTTGAAGGTGAAGATGCTGGATGTGGAGGTCCTGGGCTGGTGTGGTTACACGTGGTCTGCGGTTGTGAGGTCAGTTGGATGTACTGCCAAATTCTCTTTGGAGACAGCTTATGGCCAATTGCATGCTCCCGAAAAACTTGCGACATCTGTAGCATTGTGCTGTGTGATAAAACTGCATTTTTTAGAGTGGCCTTTTAGTGTGGCCAGCGTACGGCACACCTGTGCAATAATCATGCTGTATAATCAGCATCTTGATATGCCACACCTGTGAGGTGGATGGATTATTTCGGCAAAGGAGAAGTGCTCACTAACACAGATTTAGACAGATTTGTGAACAATATTTGAGAGAAATAGGCCTTTTGTGTTCATAGAAAAAGTCTTAGATCTTTGAGTTCAGCTCATTAAAAAGGGGGGCAAAAACAAAAGTGTTGTGTTTGTAATTTTGTTCAGTGTATGTAGTGAGATTGAAGCATGATTAACCAAATTTATTATCAATGATAAACATGAATTGTTACAGCTGTTTTTAATACTGTGAGTGATTAAGAGTAATTTGTACTGAACAAGTGGATTGAATATATTTATAGGCAACCTTCGGCACTCCAGATGTTTTGGACTACACCTCCCATGATGCATAACATACATTAAATCTGAGTATCTTTTCTCCATTTTTGTCAAATCACACAGAATGCTGTGTAATACAATAATCATGCAAATTTTAGCTGAAGGCAAAAATACATTATTTATTGTGTAAAGTTGCAGTTGTGTCAGTTTTGGTAAATAAATATCAAATTAAGCATATTTTTCTCTTTACCAAGCTAATGATTTTTAATTGCTTGTAACATCTGACGTTTTGATCAGATGGATATTCATTTACATGTAAAGGGAAATATGACCATAAATAGCATAGTTAATCCACATTTGAAATGCATTAATTACATACAATTGAAAGAAAACAGATCACTGTTCTAGTATTAACACACACATTTAAGTCCTTTGCTCAACCTCCTACTACTCCTGGGCAGCAGCAATGACTATAGTATTCATCAGTCCCAATACATAGAATAATGAAAAAACATTTTTTTTTTTTAAAGTTACCTGTGCACTATCCCAAATCCCTATGCACATTTAAATAGCTTGACTTACTTCAATGGCCATTAAAGTGTAAGCTCACTTGCCACGTCAAGGCAAATCTCTTAGGTGAGTCCTACACTAACAATTCACCTTGCTGCTTTCAGCTTAAAGACAATATATCTAATGAGACAGTGAGGGATATCTTTCTAAATCGTATTAACCCTTAATAGGGTACACATGTGGTGGGCGGCAGCACTGTAATTGCTATGTAATAGAAAAGCAAATTCAAACATACAAAATGAAGCCCTGCGCTCATCAGCCCCAATATCTAGAATACATTTATTCTACACCATTCAGCCTCAACACTGTCAGTTGGATGAATAACATTGATTAAGGGGCCTATCAGGTTAGATAAATTTCCAGGTGGCCCGGTCAGCGCTTAACAGTGCAACCAGGCCCCCTGAGATGAGGTCAGAGCTGGGAGGAAGTGAATGCCCCGGTCACTCCTCCCAGCTTACAGCGGGAGCCGCACGGCAGGAGGAGGAGGGAATCAGAGTGGGAACTCTGACTCCCATCAGCCTGAGCCATCATTGGACCCCAGGGAAGTCACCCTCCTGCACCTAACAGGAGCGTGACTAAAACATTTTGTATATGTGTGTGTTTGTTTGTATGTATGCGTGTCTGTATGAATGTTTCTCTGTATGTGTGCATGTATGTATGTGTGTCTGTATGTATGTGCATTTGTATGTATGTCTGTCTGTGTGTCTGTCTGTGTGTGTGTGTGTATGCGTATGTGTGTTTGTATGTAAGGGTGTGTGTCTGTATGTATGTTTCTCTGTCTTTATGTGTGTATGTATTATTATTATTATTATTATGATATTTATAGAGCGCTGTCAAATTCCGCAGCGCTTTACAATGGGTGGACGAACAGACATGTAGTTGTAACCAGACAAGTTGGACACACAGGAACAGAGGGGTTGAGGGCCCTGCTCAATGAGCTTACATGCTAGAGGGAGTGGGATAAAATGACACAAAAAGGTAAGGAATAGTATTAGACTAATGACAGTTGCAGAAGAGGAATCAGTCAGGAGCTGTTAACAGTTTAATTGATATGCTTTTATGAAGAAGTGGGTTTTTAACGATTTTTTGAAGGAGTGGAGACTGGGTAAGCATCTAACGGAGGAGGGAAGCGAGTTCCACAGGAACGGTGCAGCCCTCGAGAAATCTTGAAGGCGAGCATCAGAGGTGGGAGTACGGACAGAAGATAGATGGAAGTCTTCAGCAGATCGTAAGGGCCTAGACGGGACATACTTGTGTATAAGGGAGGATAGATAGGTGGGAGCAGCATTGTGTAGAGATTTGAAAGCAAGAACCAGAATTTTAAATTGAGCTCTATATTTTATAGGAAGCCAATGTAGGGACTGACATAAGGGTGAGGCATGGGAGGTGCGGGCGGACAGGAAGATGAGCCTCGCCGCCGCATTCATTATGGACTGTAACGGCGCTAGTTGGGAGCACGTAAGACCACTGAGAAGCAGATTACAGTAGTCAAGGCGAGAAAGGACAGTGGAATGGACCAACACCTTAGTCGCATCTGGCATTAAGCAGGGGCGGATGCGCGCAATGTTTTTGAGATGGAAATGACAGGATTTGGCAATCGACTGAACATGAGGCTTGAAGGAGAGGTCGGAGTCAAAGAGAACACATAGGCAGCGAGCCTGCGTGGTGGAGCTGATGGTAGCACCGTTGACTTGGAGGGAGACAGACACAGGAGTAACAACACTTGAGGGAGGAAAGACCAGAATATCAGTTTTGGTCAAATTTAGTTTAAGGAAGTGGGCAGCCATTCAGTTAGAAACAGCAGAGAGGCAGTCAGAGACACTAGTCAAGAGGGACGGGGAGAGATCAGGAGAGGACAGGTAGATTTGCGTGTCATCTGCATAGAAATGATATTGGACTTGTAGACCGATATTGCGGAGGATGAGAAGAAGCTGTTGATGATCAACAGTGTCAAAAGCCGCAGACGGGTCAAGGAGAATTAGGATAGAGTAGTGAGTAGATCATTGGATACTTTGTTCAGTGCCGTTTCCACAGAGTGCTTAGCGCGGAAACCAGACTGAAGCCGGTCTAGAAGAGAGTTGGACTCGAGGAAGTCTGTCAATCTCGCATACACAATTTTTTCAAGGATCTTGGATGCAAAAGGCAGTAGCGAGATAGGACGATAGTTGGATGGGGAGTTAGGGTCAAGATTGGGCTTCTTTAGAATTGGGGTTACAGTTACATGTTTGAAGGGCAATAGAAATATACCAGAGGAGAGGGAGAAATTAAGAATTTTAGTGAGAGGTGGAGAAAGAGAAGAAGACAGAGTACGGATGAGGTGCGAGGGAATTGGATCTAGGGAGCAGGTGGTGGGGCGGGAGGACTGGAGCAGAGCAGAAACCTCTTCCAATGTAACGGGTGCGAATGAACATAGAACAGCAGAGGGAGTGAAGTTAGGGGAAGTATTGTAAGGGGAAGAAGAAAGATGAGATATCTCTTCTCTGATTGTAGAGATCTTGTCAGTGAAGTGAGTTGCAAAGTCTGAGGCTGTCAAGTTAGTAGGTGGAGGAGGAACAGCAGGGCGAAGAAGAGAGTTAAATGTGTGAAATAGTCATTTGGGTTCGCGGGAGAGTGTGGTTATGAGAGTAATGAAGTAATTAACTTTTGCAGAGGAAAGAGCTGTATGAGCTCAGCATAAATTTATAGTGGAGAAAGTCAGATGCACAGTGAGACTTTCTCCAACAGTTCTGGAGCATTTTTGGAGGTATCAAGTGAGCTTGGTGTGCCAGGGTTGTTGTTGGGGGGGCCTGCGGCGTTTAAATGTATAAGGTGCCATGATGACTGGTTGAGAGGAGAGGGTGGAATTGTAGAAGGAGGTTGCAGAACTAGGACAGGTGAGGTTTGAGATAGGTAAAAGGAGAGTTTGGAGATTAATGGAGAAATGCTCTAGGTCAAGACATTGGAGGTTTCTGTGAGAGTGATGTTCAGACGGTGGTGTCAATTGGGTCTTGGTTATGCCAATGTCAAAAGTCAGCAGATGGTGGTCAGATAGAGGAAAGTGAATATTGGAGAGATTAGAGGCAGTACAGAGGTTGGTGAAAGCAAGATCAAGAGTGTTTCCTGCTGTATGGGTTGCTAGATTGGACCATTGCGTAACGCCAAAGGAGGAGGTTACAGAAAGCAGACAAGAGGCATCAGTGCAGTTGGGGTTATTGACTGGGATGTATGTATGTGTGTTTGTATATATGTGTGTCTGTATGTTCTTGTGTGTGTGTCTGTGTATATGTGTGTTTGTATGTATGGGTGTCTGTGTGCCTGTATATGTGTGTCTGTGTGTGTGTTTGTATATATGTGTATGTATGTGTGTGTATGTATGTATGTATGTATGTGTGTGTTTGCATGTATGTGTGTACGTTTGTATGCATGTGTGTGTCTGTATGTGTGTTTGCCTGTATGTGTGTGTGTGTCTCTGTATATGTGTGTGCATTTGTATCTGTTTCTCTGCATGTGTGGGGGTCAACGTATGGGAGGGGAGGGAATACATATAGGGAGTGTAGCAGGGGGGTAGACTATAGGGGGGTCCAGGGCAGTTTTCGCACCGGGGCACCGTGGTTTCTAGTTACGCGTCTGGTTGGACCCGAAATCACCAGGACCAGTAGCTCTTTGTAAGTCCTGATTGACTTTTTTAGAGAGTACTAGAACCATTTCTCATAGTATACGAGAGTATTGAAATCTTTATTCACTAAATAATGCTCCATTCTAAGGGATATGTATACAAATGAAATTATTCTTTTATTGTTTCTGTCTTATAATGAAAGGCTTAAATTGGAATCGAAGGCTGATCTGTAGTGGATATCTTGATAATAGTATAGGGGTAATCATATGTCAAGCATTGAAGAACTAATAAGTCTTTCTTCTGATTTAATAACTTAGTTTTAACATTGTTATGTCCCATGGCTGCCCAACATCGACTGTCTTTCTTACCTAGTCATCAACGTAAGCCAATAGAGCCTGCCTTAATCAAATGCAGGTCAATTACCCAATCCCTTAAATTATATTTTAATGAAAAACACACTGCATTGTAGAAATTGAATGGGGAGAGTGTTACTTGGCTTTGCTTTTCAAGAGTCAAGGTACTTGTCGTAGGTCTACATTGCAGATGGAATTATGGAATCATTATTTTCATGGTAATATAAAAAATGCAAACTATAAGTAAAGTTTGTGCCTTTTTAAATACATTTGATGACATTTTCTAAGTGTTGATTTATTATTATATAGCTAAAAATTGTCGTATTTCAACTGAGTTATTTTATATATATTTTTTGTATTTTAATTTTAAACTCACTATATGGCATTTTGTAGAAATTAATTACTTAAAGCCATCATAAACCAATTTTCACTAAAACAAGTAAAAAATCATATGCAGTACATGAAAATAAAACCAAGAGTACCAAATAATAATGCTTAAAATGTTAATTTGATATTGTTGTACATATGACAGAAAATATACTGTATACAGACACTCTGAGTCTTTGCTGCAAAATCACTTTATTATATTGCTATATTCAATATGTGAACATTCATGAGGACATTAAAAGTATATTTAACACAAAACGGGCTATATATATATATATATATATATATAACATAAATCTACTCACCACTCCTGTCTACCAGACATCCACTAGAGGCACTTCCTGCAGTATCACAGAGTTTGACTCCATTAAACAATGCTGGATGTCCTCGTATTTTGTATGAGGACTGTAGCAGACTTCATTCCCTTGTGTTTGGTTGTCCGTACCCCCTTGTTTGTCTCCCGAATGACTGGTGTGTGGTCCCCCTTTTTATACCTCAGCAAACACCGACCTCCCCTGGCCGTTAAGCATAAATTAACAACTTGACACATTAGTTAGAGTGCTTTCTCTGGGTGGCCGCCATTTTGTCTGCCGAACACAGGCAGCGGTACATGGTTGTCGAACGCCTGGAACTATTTTTGGCAATGCTAGTTCGTGAACCCAGATGGAGTTTGTACCGCTGCCTGTTCAACGTCCCGACCACCTAGACGAACAACGTTCGGGAGATATGATCTACCAACTGGGCAGAGCATTTGCTCCCTAAAAACCAGGAAGAGCCTTTTGTCGGTGTTTGCACAGAAACCATCGAAAGGCGACCGGCCGTCCTGCCCAATTCTCTGGAACAGTTTTGGGCTATCATCTTGTGGCCGGTCAGTCAGAACCCGAATAGCAATCCTGTTCTACTGAACCAATCTGAGCGCTTTTAAGATATGTTGTGCACTCAGATCAGAGCTATTCAGGGATATTTTTTGTGGGTTTCTGTACTGTTTTCATGTATTTTGGGGGTATTGACGAAATATTGTATAAGTTTCTGTATTTGAGAGATAATTGAGTTATCCTAATTTGAGCTCCATTTTCTCTTAAACACAAAGGCTCCTGGGAAGAAACCCCTGTATTCTTGATGTGAAGACCCCATGTTAAGGGCCAGTGCATAAAAGCCATCTGTGGCAGAATAAAGTTCAGTTGTACTCTCAGAACTGTGTGTCGTCCAGTTACTGGGGAGGAGGTTGGCTATTCCCTTGGCAGTATCTTGTTTCTGAGATGCAGTGTTGATGCAGTACTGACCGGGACTTTCAAGTGGAGGAAAGTCCCGGTCAGTACTGGGGCTCCGCTACAAGGAAAGCAAAACCCCATAGGAAAGATTTATATCTTTTCCAGTGCTTTCCTGTGGGGAAGGCCTAATGCGTGCGTGGCACTCACCGAACTTGTGCATTAGGTTACCCCATCGGCTGACTTCAGCAGACGAGGAGCTCATGCCAGCGCCGTTAATCAGGTAAGTGAAAGAACAGGGATTTTTTTAACCCTTTCATGGATGGTGAGGGGGGGCTGGGGCGGAGTGGGGGCTGGGGGATGCTATAGTGTCAGGAATACACCTTCGACTTCTATAAACAGTTATATAAAACTTCTACACACAGTTAATATGAGAATTTCAAGATTCTACCTTCATGAAATACTCGTTTTGCATGGGAGGGGGGGACACTGCTGCTATAAATCGAGGCCCATGTTAGGTGATCCATGCATTCACGATTATAGTACCAGAATGCATGAATTTGTAACGTGGTGCCCTATACTGTAACTTTTGACACCACGCACAACAACGCAATTACCGTATATACTCGAGTATAAGCCGAGTTTTTCCGTTCTGCTCCCAGTGTAAATCTCGCGAGACCCATGGGTCTCGCGAGACTTATACTGTAAACAGAACGGAGCTGACCGGGGAGCTGCACGGAGGAGAAGGGAGCTGACAGGAGCTGCAGGAAGGTAAGTAACAGCTCACTGTCAGCCCCCCCACTGAACTGCCAATGCCACTGGACCACCAGGGATTTAATATTATTTTATTTTAATAATAATAAAAGAATATTATTAAAATAATATTATTTTATTATTATATTATTATTATTTTAATATTTGCATTATTTTTTTTAAATGTTTTTTTGTCCTCCCTCCATGCTTGTTGTCTGGCCAGGGAGGGGGGACAAAAAACATTTAAGAAAAATAATTCAAATATGAAAATAATAATAATATAATAATAAAATAATATTATTATTTTAATATTATATTATTTTAATAATATTATTTTATTATTATATTATTATTATTTTAATATTTGCATTATTTTTTTTTAAATGGTTTTTTGTCCCCCGTCCCTGCTTGTTACCTGGCCAGGGAGGGGGGACAAAAAAACATTTAAAAAAAAATAATGCAAATATTAAAATAATAATAATAAAATAATATTATTATTTTAATATTATATTATTTTAATAATATTATTTTATTATTATATTATTATTATTTTAATATTTGCATTATTTTTTTAAATACATTTTTGTCCCTCCTCCCTGACCAGGCAACAAGCAGGGAGGGGGGACAAAAAAACATTTAAAAAAAATAATGCAAATATTAAAATAAATAATAATAATAATATTAAAATAATAATAATATAATAATAAAATAATAATATTAAAATAATATAATATTAAAATAAAAAAATTAAAATAAAAATGCCCTCCCCTCATCCAGTTTACACACACTGCACAAACACACACACTGCATTATATACACACACACAACACACAAACACACACTGCATTCATTATATATACACACACAAACACACACTCTGCATTCATTATATACACACACAAACACACACTCTGCATTCATTCTATACACACACTGTAAATAAATATTCAATTAATGTAATTTTATTGGGATCTAATTTTATTTAGAAATTTACCAGTAGCTGCTGCATTTCCCACCCTAGGCTTATACTCGAGTTTTCTCAGTTTTTTGTGGTAAAATTAGGGGCCTCGGCTTATATTCGGGTCGGCTTATACTCGAGTATATACGGTAGGTTGGACACACCATGTTTTCTGCATTGATTTCCTCTTTTTATTGTGCGAGTTGGACTTAATTATGCTCTCCTGCATAATATACTGTAAGGTAATTATAACTCTATGCCACAGGTACATGCCTTTTTGGTTAAAAAAACATTTCCTCAAACAAAAACTGGGAAAGAATGCAGTGCTAATTAACCCCTTAAGACTGGAGGGCGTACTATTACGCCCTATTCTAAGCGGCTCTAAACGCCGCCGGGCGTAATAGTACGCCCTCCGGTCTTTTCCTACTTACCCGGTTGGGACTCCCAGGGAGCCCCCCGCGGCACGTCCGACCCCCTGGAAGCCCCCCGGCCATATGAGAGTGAGGTCCTTGCGAGGACTCCACAATCACATGGCCGGGGGTAGCTGGCTGCAGCATTGCCAGCAGGGGGACTGCCTGTAATGACAGGTGGTCCCCCTGCTGGCTGGAAATAAAATCAAATAAATTAAAAAGTGTAAAAAAAATTATAATATATACTTAGATCATATATATATATTATATATATGATCTAAGTATATATATATACACATATACGTACACACACGTACACTGTCTAGTTGTATTTTACTATTAATATATATATATATAATTATATATATATATATATTAATATCAAATTACATGTAGACTGATACCGATTAAATATATATAATATATATATATAAGGTATTGCAAACGGGGTATGTCCAGTCTTTTTTAGTAGCCACTTAGTCACAAACACTGGCCAAAATTGGCGTTTTTTGCATTTTTCACACACAAACAAATACTAATGCTAACTTTGGCCAGTGTTTGTGACCAAATGGCTACTAAAAAAGACTGGACATACCCCATTTGCAATACCTTGGGTTGTCTACTATTGCAAATGGTATGCCATTATGGGTGTAAATTTCATTCCTGGGCTACTATACAGTCTCAAAGGCAACGTAACCAATCTGACGAATTTCAATTTCAAATGTAACGTGCTATATTTGACCCTGTAACTTCCCAAAATGCCATAAAACCTGTACATAGGGGGTACTGTCTTACACGTGAAACTTTGCTGAATACAAATATGTGTATTTTATTGCAGTAAAAGAAACAGTATTATGACATTGACAGTTAAAATGTCATGTAGAACAAAAAAACAAAAATAAATCATATTTTCTCCCATTATTTTCATATTAAATTATGTTTCATAGCTAAATATTTGATATTAAATGAAAGCCCTGTTTCCCCTGAATAAAATGATATATAATAAGGGTGGGTGCATTTACTATGAAAGAGGTGAATTACGGTTGGACAGACATGTAGCGCAAATGCCAGGTTTTGTTTACATTTTGTTTTGTTCACAACGTGTACATTTGGCTCCGTCCTTAAGGGGTTAATCTGATGCAAATTACAGGAAAATGTATTCCAAGTCCAACCAAGGTAAATGTGATATGGCAGCAATGACAAACAAAAGACATGCTATGTGCAGTCCACCAGATGATGTATGGTGTCTGTCTTTATGTACTTTGCTTGTGGATCCTGAAGTTATAGTAATAAAACAGAATAAGGTAGAAAAAAAATCTATATATACTATTCTTAATGTAATATGTTAAGTCGGTGTAAAACCTTTCTGCAAATTCAAAAGTCTTTTTCTTGGATAGTATCTGAGCATATGCTCCAGGACCATGGATGATGGTTAGTCCGATTGCCATCAGTCTACTTAAAGGAAACAACAAGGCTCCACAACATGGATATTACACAACGTTGATGTTTCACTATGCATATAAACATTTATATCTTTTCCTTCTAGGATTTATTGAGATTACTTTCATTCACTGATTAGGATAGATCTAGAAGGCATTGCATTTCAGATGTCAGGAATAAACTAAAACAGCCGTGGCAGTCAACCCAAGAAGTCACAGCCAGGTTTACTAATGGTATAGTTGTTAATAAACAGCAGACCAATGACAGAATATAATGTCTTTATGCATATTCAGGACTAAATTCATAAAGTCATATTTATTAACACATCTATTCATATGAATATTAACACAAGTACAAAATTATTACATTTATTTTCAAGGGACCAACATATTCTGCATTATGTACAGTTAATTATATGTTCTATGCATTGGCTGAGATTATTTACAGTAATTAAATATATACTGTATTCTTCAAAGCAACCATATATTTACTTAGATTTGTATTACATTTGTTTTAAAGGTCCAATAATTATGTAAAGACAATATAAACTATGTCGCTTTTTTGAAGACAGAAATTATCTTCCTGTTTCCTTTGCGAAACAGTGGATAGATAGGCAAGACTGCTCACTCATCGTTCCATCATTTGTTCATGAGTAAATTGCTCCCATTGGAGACATCTCGTCTGGCAGTGTTGTCGAGCAGTTGGTTACTAGCTTACGTTCTGTTGGATTTCCGAAACAGTAATTTACTGACCTCCAACAGAAATATAATTGCCCGTAGCTTGTTCATAAGTGAACTGCCAATACATTATTGACAAAATGTCAAAATGAGTAAAGAATTGCTGAACTCAGACCCCCCAGTGGTATCTCTTCAAAAATCTCTACACTAAACACAGTGAATTGAGTACCTTATTAAAGTCAAAGTGTGTCTCAATTGTCTATATTTTTCTCATTGCTGAGAAAGCTACCTGACTGCATTATCAATGGCAAGCACATTCCATAATGTCAGTAGAATAGAGTGAATGAGTTAGTGTTCTGTAAATAAGACTAGTTGTTTATTAAATAAGGGAATTCCTGCAAAATGGTAAAAATAAAGTATTCAGAGAGTCAGATGTCATTCCATGATGCAGGATATCTGTTATCTGTCTGTCTGTTTGTCTACCTATCTGGCTCATATTTTTGTGAGCAAGTTTAAGGGCCATGGGCTGTAATTGCTTAGATTGCCACCAATCTATTGAAAGGAAATAACAAAAGATAATCTCCATGTATAAGAGGGAAATGCAGTCTGATGCACAGAGAATGTTAGATCTGCATATATTTGGACTGAGATAAATCTTTGTTGTGGTGAGGTATTATTGGCCGCCAAAATTGGGTTTTAACCAAGTTGGATTCTGATCATCAGTCCCTTACTTCTCCATGTCAGGAACAGTAAACTATTGGTTAATATGCAAAAAATGTCCAAGCAACATCCCCTAATGATAATGGAATTTTTTAACTACTAGGAATCCTGGTCTGTCTTCTATACTCACAACTCACAAGGAGCTTATGGTGTGAGAAACAAATTGTCAGTTGCAAGCTGATACTTAGTAAATAGCAAATTTGGTACACTATATGGACAAAAGTATTGGGACACCTGATCATTACACCAACAGGGACTTTTATGACATTGCATTCTAAATATATAGACATAGATATGTAGTTGGTCTTTGCAGCTATAACAGCTTTACTAGATTTTGGAGTGTTTCTATGGGAATACTTTTTGCCCATTCATCTAGTAGAGCATTTTTGAGGTCAGGCACAGATATTGGACAATCTCCGTTCCAGTTTAGCCTAAAGGTGTTCGATGGGGTTGAGGTCAATCAAGGTCTTCTACACCAAACTCATATAACCATGTCTTTATGGACCTTGTTTTGTGCATTGGGGCACAGTCATCCTGAAATAGAAAACAGCCTTCCCCAAACCGTTCAAGATGTCTTCAGCATTAAGATTTCCTTTCACGAGTTTCACAATAGTTCCACGCCGTCAACGACCATGTACCGCTGTCATTGTTCGGGAGACAAAATGGCCACCAATTGTTTGAACACATGCTTTCGGTCACACAGGGAAAGCACTCGAGCTAATAACCAATTTGTGGTTAACAGCCAGGAGTGGTCAGTGATTATGAAGTGCGAACAAGGGGCCACACAGCGAGGATGTCGGTAAATGAAGAGGGGTATACGGACAAAAGGAATAAAAGTATGTTTGGGTTCTCCATTTCGCTTCAGTAGTTGCCTTTATTTATGAGGTTAATTTCTGTTATGTGTTTAATTGTTCATTTGAATGTCACATGCAGTTTAGTAGAGAAAAAAAGGGTACAAGTAAAACTGTGGGAAACATAAACTTTATGCCCACAGTCTACTGGTACATAGTTAGCAATCCATATTGAATAAATAAAATATAACTTTTAATAGGTAATTTAAAATAGTAACACAGTCACAAAATGTCTAATTAGCGCAATCGCTACAACCAAAGCTAAATAGATTCAGCGACAGGAGAGAGACAAAGGAAAATAATAAATATCATGAAATGGTGCCTATATATATTGCTGGCACAAGTAAGAAGGGAAAAGGACAGGGTTAAATGAAAAGTAGAGCCCAATATCCCTGTTATGTATCGCTACTCCCGTTTCCCAATCTCACTCAAAATCGATTTCTAACTCTCTATAATAATCGCTAGCTGAGTATGGCTGACAAAAGGTAGAGAAAAAAGTCTAAACTAATAAAGCGTCTAGAACTGAATAAAATAAAATAAATGAAGCAGAGGGGTGGCTGTAAGTTTTCTAAATCGTAGTAGGATCGTCCCTGTCTGCCTCCCACACCCTCTGCTGCACTGCACCCGACGCGCGTTTCGCCGTAAAACGGCTTTTCAAGGGAACCGGGTAAACGGACAGCATGTCATTTAAATAGCCCGCCCTCTCTCCGGATTGGCTGATAGTTTAGCCGAAATGAGAGTGGGGAGGGGCAAGTGAGGAAAGTGTCTCAGAGCCCTATCCCTCACAGTTAACCCTTAGAGGTCCAGTATACTGTGAAGAGAAATAGGGCTGGATAGATTTATTGATAAATAGATATGGTGAATATCAAAATGAAACGTTTAAATCAAAACCATATATAAATCAAAAATAAAATACATGTAGATAGCTGGACTTAACAAGTTATAAAATAGTAGTGTCCTCGTTGTAATGTAAAATAAAGGGGATAACTACAGGACAAGAAAGCATAAGGTCTTATGTGGTAAAAACCTGAACTAGAAATTAAATTGATATATGGACCATTTGGTAACAAGAAATTTGTCCAATATGTTGCTGAATGGTAAAAACACATAATTGACTACCTTGTACTGCCTATATTGATATAGTGAAATGTAATAACTAATGTTAAGATTTGGAACACTTAATCCAATGGTTATATTCATATTGGAAAAAAAACCATAAATCTAATTCTCCCAAGTTATTTTGGAATCTTAAAGTCAAAGAAAAAAATCAAAGAAAAATTCCCATGTAGAAGAACCATACACTTTTGGCTATCAATGTAAATGACCATAGGGCCACTTTATGATAAAAACTCTTCAATAGCCAGGAGGAAACAGGTCAATTTGTCTTTATGCATGAATAAATGGAGTGAATTTAAACTCCTCATTTAATCCTTTCGGATATAAAGTTTGAAAGGAATAGATCCAACGGGACTCAGCTTTAAGAAGGGCAACGTTAATATCTCCCTTCCGATGGTTCTGAAACATTTTTTGGATCACCTGAAATTTAAGTACATTCGATTTAGAGGCATGATTCAGGCGTACATGCTTGGCAATTGGTGTATCAATGCGTGGGTTCGTAATGGAATTGATGTGTTGTAAAATCCGTCTGCGTAGTTGTTGATAAGTTTTTCCAATGTACTGTAGCCCACATTCACATGTTATGAGATAAATCACATTAGTGGAGCTGCAGTTGATAAATGAATTCACCACTACGTCTTTAGAGGTTCGTTTGTTATGTACAGTTTTTGAGGGAAGTATAAAGTCACAGGCCTTACAATAGATATGTAGTTGGTCTTTGCAGCTATAACAGCTTTACTAGATTTTGGAGTGTTTCTATGGGAATACTTTTTGCCCATTCATCTAGTAGAGCATTTTTGAGGTCAGGCACAGATATTGGACAATCTCCGTTCCAGTTTAGCCTAAAGGTGTTCGATGGGGTTGAGGTCAATCAAGGTCTTCTACACCAAACTCATATAACCATGTCTTTATGGACCTTGTTTTGTGCATTGGGGCACAGTCATCCTGAAATAGAAAACAGCCTTCCCCAAACCGTTCAAGATGTCTTCAGCATTAAGATTTCCTTTCACGAGTTTCACAATAGTTCCACGCCGTCAACGACCATGTACCGCTGTCATTGTTCGGGAGACAAAATGGCCACCAATTGTTTGAACACATGCTTTCGGTCACACAGGGAAAGCACTCGAGCTAATAACCAATTTGTGGTTAACAGCCAGGAGTGGTCAGTGATTATGAAGTGCGAACAAGGGGCCACACAGCGAGGATGTCGGTAAATGAAGAGGGGTATACGGACAAAAGGAATAAAAGTATGTTTGGGTTCTCCATTTCGCTTCAGTAGTTGCCTTTATTTATGAGGTTAATTTCTGTTATGTGTTTAATTGTTCATTTGAATGTCACATGCAGTTTACTTTCATAAAGATTAATTTTTTGAACTTGTGTTAGGCAGTTTTGCTTTCTTTTTATTCCTTGTGCTTTGAGAAATGCTTTAGCGTTTAGAAGTTATGACTTAACATAACATACATAACATGGATTTTTTTTGGTACAATGTGCACACTGTTTGCAGTTGTTAATTTTTCCCTTGCATCTAGCGGAGGCAGGTTTTAAATAAACACTCCAAGCACCATAACCACTAAGAGGAGGTGTCCTGACATCAGAAGTAAGAGCTGCAAGCTTTTGTTCGAAGCTTCCTCTTTCTTTCCTAAGGGAAGAGTCGGCTGATCACTGGGCTTAGCTCAGACAGAGAGCTTCTGGCTGTATAGTGGTAAATGATGGACCCCTGGTAAGAAGTTAAACTATTAGTAAAAGGTTTGACTGATTACATTGGGCAGGTGCCAGAACACTCCAGGCACCATAACCACTACAGTGCAATTTATTGATTATGGTGATTGGAGAGCTCCTTTCCTTTTGATGAAGGGGGATCAGCTGGTTAAATGTAGCATCTGGCATGGAAGCTAGCTGCCTTTTGTCTTTATCGGTGATGTTAAAAGTTGCAAATAGTATGATTTTCTAGTATGGAAAGATTTGCCAATCAATAGACGTTAGTGACGCTCATTTTACAAATTAGCAGTTTGTTGTTAACACTTTCAAAGAACATTGGCAACAAGGGCTCTTAGAACTTGGATAGTTCTCCCAACAAAGTGCAAGTTAACAGGAAGAGTGTTTATTGTTTCATTTGGGCTTTACTAGATAACCTCCTTACTTGTATTTTGAAGGCAAAGTACCTTCTGGTAGTTTCCAAAATTAGGGTCTAAAACCTGCAGGAAACTCTTGCGAAGATGACATTCACTGTCTTTGTCTTCTGTGACATGGGTATCACATGATCTGCACAGAAAACTGATTTGTCTGTAAGTATCCACAGGATCATATCACCACATGCTTATTAATCTGTGCCACAGGCACACTCTTTGAAAGGTCTGGTAATTTGCTTTCACTCTCTACCTGCCCTATTAAAACTTTGTTGCTTTGATTAATATATGTATGCACATATTCATATAATATATATGTGTGAACATATAATTGACGGAGAATATAATGTCATTATCACTGTGCTACTGCATATTCACAAGATGTATAAAACAAATATTGGAGCATAATGAAGATAAAATCCCAAGGTTCACTTAGCTGTCAGTTGAATTAGCAATATGACAACCTAATATTTGCAGGAAAACATGGTTTTGGTGTCTAGATGATGCCCTTTTTGTCTGACAATGTAAAACATTGATATTTCTGGGAAATGGAATTCTTTACATTTGTGTGAATACATGCCAATACTAGCTGTCTCCCAGACAGCCACTAGAATTCTTGCTCTTTAAAACCATTGAAGTTCTTAATATTCGGTCTCATCATGGACTACTTGATGACATCATATGTGGCTACATTTAACTCAACAATTCTCTTTGGGGATCCACTGGACTGGTTGAGTGCAGCAATTCTCAGATTTTAGTGTTTGTCCCACTACTATCATTTGTCTTTTTTTAATCAATCATCTCTTTTTTGGTGCCTTGCATGGAACTCCAAATCAAAAATTTAACCAAACTTTTTATCTATTGCTCGTTTTGTTTGATAAGTGTTTTCACCATATAGTGTTTAGGGGTTCAGGATTTTGGACAAACCAAACCAAAATTTGGACAAGCCACATTTAGTTTGAAACCAAATGCACATTTCTAATGTATATGTCCTTTTTGAAACACAACTTGATCATCCCTAAAATGTGGATCACTTTTGGTCCGTGAATACTGGTTGGAGAATCCATGAAGCTTGCAGCTTATCTTTCCAGTTATGACTTTAACGTAGAAAACAACTCAATACTTGAATTAAATGCTGTAGTGGATGATTAAATTACCAAGATTTTACCTATATTTTCCCATTGATTATGATTTTCTAACAGCGAGTAAAAAAGGCTCCTGCAAAATGTTGGTTAAACAGACAGGCAGATGGACATGGCACCCAGACCACTTTATTGAAATAAAGTGGTCTGGGTGCCCATACAGTCCTTTAAACCTACTGCAGATAAGGCATGTGATATAATCTGGTGAACTATTACTTATAGAATATGGTGCTGTGGGATTAAATACAACTTGGTTATAGTATATGGGATCAAAGAGTGATTATGAAATTAAATTGCATGTGAGATTATGGATATAACATAATTGTAGGCTTAATACACCTACAATTTCTGTCCTCCCAGTTGAAAAAAATGTCTGTGCTGTTTTGATTATAATTGATATTCTAAAGCTGTTTCTTATGTGTAGTTTTAGGATGTTACATATCCTCGCCAGCATTTTAAAAAAGTCGTATAAATATAGAATTCTAATGATGATTAAAGTTCTCATGGTGTTCTATAATGCATACAGAGTTTATTTAATTACAAACATCCTTTTTGTTATGCATATAAAAATATTTGTAACTAATTCAAAGAATGAAATGTAGAAGGACAAATAAATAATTACATATTTCATCGAGAATATTTCTATATCTTCTTTTGATCTTGGTCAAATTGTACTAAAGTTAATCATTTATTTATATTGTATGGGAAGGAATTTTGAATTCATCTTTTCTCTACACGTTTTGGTCCTTCTCACTCCATAATTAAGCCTGTAGGGCTGTATGGGTAAATCTTTTATTGTATATTTCTCATGGCACTAATTTGGGTTCTGAACTCTTGTAAAGCCTGAGTGGCCTAAATTATAGAGAAGATATGCATTTCAAACATTTATTACATTTGTACTTTATTTGGTCTATGTGTGCCAGTGGAAAAATAGGTAATACTAAGTGAATATAATATTATATCAGTCTAAAAAATATGTTTAGTAATGTCATTAATACAAACGACAGGGATTTTTGACCTTTGCATCAAAGGCGATTTAAAAACAAATTGTTTATTTTTTAATGAGCCTAAAGCATGTAATGTTACAGGTTTATAGGAGTGTAAGCTGTAAGTGCCCTCAACCCCTCTATTCCTGTGTGTCCAACTTGTCTGGTACAACTACATGTTTGTTCGTCCACCCAATGTAAAGCGCTGCAGAATTTGTTGGCGCTATATAAATAATAACATTTAATCTACCCTTCTCCTATGCAAATGCCAGGATTTCCTCCTCTAATCTGTCTCCTTCATTTCTGTGTTCAGTATGGTAATATTTAGATTTTCTTTCCTTTTTTTTCCAGTTTATCCCTTCTACAGCTCGCCCGGCTATTCCCTTCCCAGCCAGTTCATGCCTTTTCTCATTCTTAAAGGAACACTCCACAAATAGTTTTCAGCTTTTTTTTCACTGTTTAGCAGATAAACCCATGAAAAAAAAGCATCTGCCTTTTTGTGGGGTGCATGACAAAACAGCTTGCAAAAGCTGCAGACCTGCAAGCCAGTATCCCCTTATCGCTGGCATAAGTTTTTAGTTTAGAGTAATCAAAAGCTCCACTGCTCCACAATTTAACTAAGAACAAGAACAATGTGTCTTATTTACAAAGACTGATTATTGTTGTGGAGCTCTGTTATACACTCAGACAGAAAAACAATATGGAGGGACATGAGGATGGAAAAAAGGAGAAATAGATTTGGTCCCAAAATAGGGACTGTACCTCCTTGGTAAGGACAATTGGAAGTTATGGGAGAGGTGCTGCAATTAAGTTTTTTTTTCTAAAAGTGACTTTCTATTGAAATCTGCACTTTTATAAAGTATCAAAACAATGACAGACTCTAGATGATCTTTTAAGTAGTTAAAACTAAGGGGGAAGTGACATCTACAAAAACACAGAAAATTGTCATTTGCCAAAGAAAGGTTGGTGAAAATAAAAGTTTAAACCTAAATTTAATATCTAGAAGAATATTAGAATACAATGAAGTCATTATAAACATTATCTTAATCATAAAGTAAATATCACCTAGCCAGTAGGGCTTACATCTGGATCAATGCGAGGAATTTACCAATCTAGCGGATTACCCAAAACTGTCACTTGCCATTGGGAATTATCTACAAAAATATACACCAACTGGTCCTTCATCATTGTTAGCCCTATAAAATAAAATATAGAAGCACAATAATTAGAATAGCGCCCAACCTATTCTGCAGTGCTGTACAATAATTAAAACAAGACAAACATTTAATTCTAACAAACATGTTTGACGTACAGGAAAAGTTGGTGAAGAGGGTCCTGCCCTAGTGAGCTTGCAATCTACAATATAGTCTATCATATTGTGCTATTCCACAGTACAAGTCTACTTCATTCCATATGACAATATATTAAAAATGTAAATAAAATTACAGAAATAAAATTACACTCTATACGTCTACCATAAACTCACCGTAGCCTAGATTATATTGTTAGTGTAACTACGAAGAAGTTCTTTGCATCACATTTCACAGAAAGCATAACAAGGTCAGATCATCTGCTTTCATCTCTTCCCACCTTCAGCAGACAGACTAGTTAGACAGTAATAATCCTGTGACACCCACAACTAATTTATAAAACAACAAGACAGGTAGCAGTCTGAACTGCACTGCTCACTGAATAGATGCAGTAAATAAGCTTCTTAATGGTAGCCTTTCAGGCAGGAGGGCAGCATATCACAGCATGGCATTTTTATAATCTCCTTGCCATGCCTACAGCCAGGAGCACACAGTCAGAGTATGTTCCTTCTTCTGACAGTCTTAGAATGCATGTAATTGTTAGACGGGGACATTGCCTTTGAGCAAATTTAACTGTTTTATGTCACCTCTGATCTATAACTTTGTGGATTGGAAGATCCCTTGCTTGACACATCGGGGTTGCTGTTCCTTTTGAAGATCTTTCCATTGTTTAAGTCTTTGAATGTCACTTTACTGTCATATGAACAGCTGACATGCAGTATCTAAAATAACTGCACTATTTCACGTCTATGAGCTAAACTAAATTGTATAGTTATTGCTAGAATGTTGTGCGTTGCTTTGTAATGGTACCTGGATAACCATACATAATGTGATAGAGTCTAATTTATTATTTTAGTGTTTATTTTTTTTTTATTATTTTCAAGCTTACAAAAGAGATTTAACTGTGTTTTTATAAATCGAATAAAATCTATGGATACCTTGGATCTGTTTTTAAAAATATATTTTAATAAGAGTTTATTAAAAGTAATTAATAACATAAAAATATAATAAAAGAACAATATGTGAATAACAGACCTTTTTATAGTGTCAACATATAGACTTAGCCCTTTCTCAGTGTGCTATTTTATTCAAAGAACCTTTGAATAAATCTTTTACCCTCAGATTCAGACTCAGTAAACTAAATTAAGATTAGTTTTAGGACATGAGCTCATGCTAGTAAAGTTCATGTCATGTCCTTTACCATTAGATGCTTGAGAGAGTGGTGCAACTTGTCCTATTATTGTCAAGGTCAACCGAGGAATTCCACCAAATTTAGACCTTGCTTTGTTTTATATATATTCGGGATTCTGATTTTTTTTTTCAAGTTCACCCCATCAGATTGTTCCAGTGCAAAGGAACACCACAAATGTTTCTGAATAAATGTCTGGCCTTCAATTAAACATTTCATAAGGCATCAACACAGATAACTCCTTTCATCCTGGTTGTGAAAACAGATCTTCAATCTCATGATTGCCCTATCGTGTTATTTCTGGTCATGTTTGAAGTGACTTTAATTAAGTAAGCTAGAGTCTTCACTTGTGATATTGAATCTTTTGGAAGCTCTACTCTCAAAAATCATTCCATCCGAAATGTTGCCAATCAGACAAACACAGTTAATACAGAGCAATAAAAGCAATAATAAGTTAGATCACTGCCAGTGGGGTTTTCATGAAGTTTCCAATTGTTCTATGTGACGTTCAACCTGCAAAATCATTCCAGAGTATTTGATTTCACATTATACAACATGACCTATTTAGAAATACCACGGAGGAAGAAAGCTATTTTATTTTTCCCATGGAGGAAGAAAGCAATTTTTTTTTAAATTCCTTATTTTTTGTCACACTGCATATGTGGTATTCAGTATATGTCGACATAAAAATCATGGCACAGTGGTATGTCCCTGAGGGATGGTACAACATCAAATGGAACAATAGAACATAACACACGCAGCATGAATTTTGTAACTTAATTACATTATGGAGGGTATAGGTGGTAATCAACCAGTGAGCCCTATGTGGATTCAGTGAGGATATCATCCAACCGTTTAAGTTGTGCCCACAGAAGGGTATACCCCATGCCAGGAGACTATGTGTATACTTTAGTGGAGCCAACAATTAGCGGGCCTGGGTGGGGGGATTGGGGAAAAAACAAACGAGTGTTGCTAGTCAGCATCTAGATGTGTTAGGTATATATCATATCACATATATATATCATATTATAGTAAGGTTTTCAGCATATTGTGAGCTTCTGTACTCGCTGTACTTGCAAAAAGGACAATGTGATAAAACGAAATAGCGTACTAATAAACAATGAAGGAAAAGTAGAGAAAAAAAGTAAAGAGAGTAGAGAAAAATCAAAGTAATCTCTAACTGTGGTAGACATGGTGAGAAATAATGGTGAAAATAAGAGTTCTCTAAATAGAGCTGGTCTCTGTTTCCTCTGGTGGGTGGTCTGGCAGGTGTGAATTCCTGAATGGTGGCCGGGTTCAGCTGGGACAGGCCTGTTTCAGTGGTCGTTGAGGCTTTCAGTATGCCTGCAGATTTTAAATGCGATTCGAGCTCCTGATAGCTATGCACTCTATTGAAAGTCCCGTTGTGCATAAATATTATAGCTTCAGGTGTCCCCCATCTGTAGGGAATCTCTCTAGTGCGGAGATGTTGTAGGAGAGGTTGCAGGGACTCTAGCCAGGTTAGAGTGCTCTTGGTGAGGTCTGGGAATATCGTTAACGAGGAACCTTCAAATAGCAGGGAAGTTTTCCCTCACAGAGCAGCTAGGAGAGAGGCTTTTTCCAGTAGGGCTTAGAATTTGAGTATGAGATCCCCAGTTGCCGACGCCGGTGCCCTAGCTGGCTTTGATAGCCGAAACATATTATCCAGCCTCATAGATTTCACCTGCATAGGTGGTAGCGAGTTCAACCGACTCGGGAATGCCCCGGACCTTCTGGTTGTATCATCTCCTTTGATCCTCTAATGCGTCTAATCTGTCTGAAGTGGCGAGTTGCTGCCATGCTAGGTCTGCCACCTATCATTCCACCTTGGTGATTCTGGTATCTTGGCTGCTTGTATAGTCCTCTATCTGTGTGATCTTTGATTTGGCCCCTTCATTAGCTTCTTTTGTAATAGGCCATCTCTGCTGCAAGGTCCTTGCGTAGATCCACCAGCATCGTTTTGAGCTTTTCCACAGTAACCGGGTCCCTGGTTTTGGTAGTTCATCTCTGTGGTCTGACATGAGCTTAATGGATGCTCCCTCCATGGGGTGAGTTGCAAACTCCTCCAAGGTGTATGAGGAGAGGTCTCCTGGCAGTGCCATTTTGGATCACGCAGCCTTTTGTGAGTTCCGTAGCATGTCTCCTATATCTCTGCCGTTGGAGACTTTGTTAGCTTTTGCTTTTTTCATTTTACGGCCCATGGTCTTCCCATTGATGATAGTGAGGTCTTTGAGGTATTTTAGGCACAGAATCCCCCATAAAAAGTCACGTTTAATCAGGTTAAAGCTGGAGCTCAGAGAAGTGTGACCGCTCCAGTGCCCTGTTAGCTCCGCCCCCCCCCCCTTTTTTTCATTTTCACCCCACCAATTCCTTTTTCCTCCTCACCCCCTTTATAAGAAAAACATTTTTCACCTTGATCTAAGTGAATGTAAACTTGTTTGTGGGCTCTGTGACCCTCTTTGTATATTCTTCATCTTTATGTACTTCTGGGTTTATATTTTCCTTTCTGCAGGACATTAGTCTTTGTAAATTTGATTTTGATTGTATGTTTTCTTCTCAATAAAAAAATAATTTGTAAAAAATAATAATGAGTGGGGTTAGCAAGGAGTGTGTTATATATATTTTTGGTATAGGATGCCCTGTTAATCCATAGGGTAGTTAAATTATATATACATCATTCTTGACCCTAACAGTTACATGAGGTCAAATTATAAATTAAGAATGTATAATCACTTGGAGCAAATATACAACAGTTAGCAGATTACAATATAAATGACACATAGAAATAAATTTTCCTTTAGATTTTCTCAACATTTAAAAAATTTTTAACTTTTTGAGCTAACATATTGTTATGAATCTAGACTATTTCGCCATGCTATAAATTCTGTACAATTTAGATTAAAACCGTCAGAAATAATATGCAGCTGAAATTGTAATCTACCATCCAAGTTTGAAGGATTTAAAAGATGCTTCTCAATAAGAAATGTGTGTTAAAATATGTCATGTCACTCCTTGATAATACCATCATTTTGCCTAGTTTCAAAACATAAAGTAGACAGGATGACTCATTGCCCAGTCATTGTATTCATGAGACTGAAGACTGAGCAGGATGAATTGTCATCCATAGTCAATTAAACTGTTATGATAGGTCTGGCCAATAAAATCTCATGGAGGGAAACAGATTGGTAGGATTGAAGTCAGGACATAAATAAAAACGGTGAAATACTCCAATAACTGATGTTATCCCTCACAAAGGCTGGTATATATATCCACCTAATTAATCTATGCCTTCAAAGTGACAAACACGGTGGCTGTGTCTAAGACTATGGCATCCTGAGGGATTTCACGATGTCTCACTCAAGGGCTTTGGGAATGTGTGTCACTGTGCATAGCTAGAGTTAACGGAGTTCTCAAGGACGAGGTATTCTAGCAAATTAAACACTATTCACTCTTTGTCAAAGAATGCGAATACAAAATTGCCAAGCGTCAGAAATCGGGACCCTCGCCTAGACCTCTCTATGCATGACAAAATAAACTACAAGGTTTCGCAGCCTCGAGGAATCCGGATAATGAAATGATCTTTAATCTGTGTCCCTTCTAGGCACGTACAACACCTGCTATCTATTACAGAGATGAAGAATAAGCAAATTAATTTTAAATGGTACATACGCAGGCTAGTTAATCATTTAAATTCATATTGTTTATTATTTTATCTCTTGCTGATTGTTTACAAACATCATATATTTTGTCTTTGTTGCTATTAAGAACCTAACAAGGAGAAATCTAACTAATTAAATGCTGTCTCCTTAAAGACGGTATTTCAAAATTTAAGCAAATGTCTTCAGTTTTATGTATTACGTTTGCTGGAACATTGAGATGCTGGGGAGATAACTGGAGAGAAGGATCTGTGACAATAGTCTTAAAATCACTTTGTGAGAATAAGCATAAGATACATATACATATGCAGCAGGTGATAGATGCTTGACCTTCATTAATTATTTTGGTTGCTAAAAAAGTAATTTTAAGGGGACAATATTACTGTAACAATGAAGGTGAATTTTTGCACACGTGATCATGGGAAAGTTAAAATAGTAGTTACATTTGCCTACCAAATATTTTGGATTGAATTTTACCAGGTTCATAAAGTGACAAAGTGCATTCTGGCCTTGGGAGTTGTTCCTGAATTGCATCCATGAGGCCTTCAGTTTCATCTATTTATATTCAACCCTCTGATGCAGATAAAAAGGAGGTGTGCAAAAGTGTCATATATAGGTTATTAGATTTTGTGGAGTCAATGAGGTAGAAGGAGGTAATTTCTGGATGGTCAGTCTTTTTGTCCCATAAGAACACTAATCCATAATCCAGTGGGAAGATCATGGATATGGGAGTTACAACATGTCTATCCTCTATCTTCTCCAAGGAACTCTCATAAAAACTGTCCAATGATAGTAAGTTACTCCACTTACTTCCTTAATTCCAGGATGTTGTCTATCTTGCAAGACCATGTGGTCGGTGAAGTATGGAGAAGCAGTGCAGTAGAACAGAGTAGTTTCAAGGCCCTGGCAGGATAGATTGTTAGTTCCCACAGGAATAGGGCCTTCAACTCTTCTATGTGATTTTCAAATTTTGTATTGTCTCAGATGTATTGTTCCTTTTCTTTTTACTTGTACCAATTGTACGTACCAATGTACAGCATTGCAGAATGTGTTGACTCTTTATAAATGAAGTATATTAATAATAGTAATAATAATGTTACTGTATATCACCACTGGTTTAAGGTGGGACATAAAGTAGCGTTGTTCAAGTTGACATGCATGATGTTGTATGGGTGCGTAATAATCTAAATCAACTAGAAACTGTGGACACTCCACAATGGCAATTTATGTCTAATTTTAGCGAGTGTGAGTGGTCTAAAAGTGTATATCTATACTTTTTGCTTGTCTACATATAATTTTTTTGTATTTATTGCTATGTTTATATTAATAGTATACATTCTTTGATTTGCAGTATATAGTATATTCAATCTGGGTATTTATACCCTCATATAGGATATGTGTTTGCAGAATTGTTTTGTTTAATTCTTTTTTTTTAAATTCTTTATTTTTGTTGTGCAGGTAGGTACATTGCAAGGTTAAACACCCCAACAGCGTACAAGTTTTATACAGGTTAAACAGTGGCATGACTATGTGCACAATTTTTTTTATTTTTTTTTGTGATACTTGAACAGGCTTAGCATAGTTTAGGAGCTTTCATAATAAGGTGCAGTACACATGTCAAGTTAAAAGTGAAATACACGAGAGTTATCCAAGGTAAGTATAGCTAGAGTGAGTAACTCGAGAAATAATAGAACATCTTGTGTGTTTTGCTTACTATAGTTTAAACGTGATGCATGGACATAAGACTGTAACTATATAGGAGGCAATTAAGAAATAAAAATATAACTTGCGTGAATGTGAGCTATGCTATGCATATGTATATTCAGTAGTTGGTCGATTGACTTCGAGTGATGTCCCCCCCGCAACTCCCTGTATGATCAGGGAAATATAATAAGTGTAATCAAATGTGTCTGAGTGATCAACTAGGGCATTGAAAGTTAAGAGACAGTGAGCATTTTGCCTGGCATTAAGTCTCAGTCCTGTTTGGATCAGCCGATGCCTTGCTGGGGTTGGGTGAGTTCCCTCTGTGCTGTTCGTTGTGGCGGTGGTGCGCTCTTCACTCCCCGTGGTCCAGTAGTGTGGGAGAGGGGTGTCTCAGTGCAAGTAGGTGGCCCTCTTGGTAGGTAGAGTATAGTCCTAGTTGTGGGTCTCACCTTTTGGTGTGGTCGTTGGCTGTAGCTGTGATTGTGGAGTTGGTCTGCTGCTGCCACCATTTTAGGCCTCGTGGTGTGCCTCTTTCTTTTGCGGTTAAGTTGGCCATTGCCCCTTGTAGTCTGGGTCTCTGCTGGTTGTCGAGCAATTTTTGGCGCTGCATTGTGGGAGTCCCTTTGGCTTGCATTGCTGTTGTCTGGCTGCGTCTGCCCTTAGGTTGACTTCGGGCACCTGTTGTCAGGTTGGCCCTTCTCGAGTGCTTGCTTAGCCCAGGGAGGGAGTCCAATGAGTGAGCCTTGTCCCTCTCTTGGGTTTTTCGTGATGTGCCTTGTAGTGTGGCATATAGAATATGTTGTTAAGTCGGATCTCTGTGTCCCTCCAGGCTTTGCATAGGGCAGCATCATGTGTGTCATCCACCATTTTGTAGGCCCCACTAGTGACCTCCAGTCTGCTGATTGGTTCATCAGATTACCTCTTGTCAGGGGTATTGCGTGGGGGTGGCCCGGGATAACTCCGCCGGTCCAGAGGGGGGGGAATGAGAGCTCTGTGGCAACGTTACAGCCACTCTTGGTGGCAGGAGAGCAGCCATCACTCCCGCGCTCGCCATGCTCGAAGGCCTCGCTAGGTTTTTGGGTGAGTACCGGAGCACTAGTCGCTTGGAGGGTACCTTTGTGTGAGTCACGGTTTCCCCTTTTTACCTGGTGGCCTTTATATGCCATTTGGTAGCCGTTTTAGTTACGTTATCTTGCTTTTTCTGTCGCCGTTGGCTGGAGCTGTTGAGGCTAGCTTCCTCTCGGCTCCACGGTCAGGCACCACCCACTATAGATTTTTTTAAATCAGATAACTAATGAAAATGTATAGTTTTATAATATTTGTTCAGTTGATTGTTATTTATTTTATGTATTTTATGTATTTTGACCACTAGGGGAGTGGTCCTTCAGCTTTTGTACCCCAATCAATTGTGATATGCTGCATGTGGTTGTATGCCCTTACTCATTTATATTAACTATGGTCAAAAAGTGTTCCCAAACACAGATTATGTCATTTAAAATGTTGGTTCAGTTGGTTAATGCACTCAGTAATGCAGAGACATGCGTAATCAGGAGGGAGGTCAAGTCCTGCTTTGAAGTTAAAAATAATTTATGCAACTTCCCTTACAGATCCAGACTAGTTTAGCATAAATCCTGTAACAACATCCAGGATTACATATATTAATTGCGAGTGCTGCTTAAAAGTACTTGGTACATTATTGTATTATTAATAATGGTTAACCACGATGAGAGTATGTGTTGACTTTCTTTTTTTAATAATTCTAAGGAAGGCATTACTTCTAGCTGAGTACGATGGATGAAAACATACAAACAAACAAAACTATTACCAAATAAATCATTTGCAAAGTGCATTTTACAAACAAGCTTCAGGTCAAGAAATGCTCATTAAAATTAGATAGAAGAAACAGCTTTACACTCATCTCCTGCATATAATATTAGATAAATCACAAAACAATATTATTGTCACAGCACTCGACCAGCACAGATGCAGGAGTGTGGGTACCAATGTGGTCCATATACTTGCCGCAAGTGCGACCCATGTCCTTCTGCAAATTGGCTGTTCTTCCTTTTGGCGTCCTTTCTGATGCTGGCCATTGCACAACTGAGCCTTTCAAATGTTCTGCCTCCTCAGACCTTGTTGATAATGCGAATATGCATGCGTCATCACACCGGCAACGCGTGCACATGTTCTGGTGTCACATGGGTCAAAGTAACTTAAAGCTATATAATCCCTTTTTTGGTTTTGTACTTTGTCCTGTTGTGGTTTCAATATTATGGTTATTCCAAGATCGCATTTTCCTTGTAATATCTTTGGCTTTTCTGACCTTGGCTTGTGCTTGACCATTCTCCTATCTGTTGTCCTTGACCTTTGGCTCGTTCTCTCATTTACGCTACTCTCTGAATATGGCTTGTCTTATGCTTCTTTGTTTTGCACTAAGTCTGGCCACTCTGAGGCTCGGTAATACACTTTTATCCCATAACGTATATTTATCATTGTTTACTTAAATAAACACTTTAGGGTCCGGAACACAAACATGTATCCTGACCCTATAGTGTTAAAACCACCATTAAGTTGACTTGCCTCCCCTTTCCTCTCTTAAAAGGTAAGAAAACTTACCTTATTTCCAGCACCGCACAAGAACAGCATTCTTAAGGAGCAAGGGCCAAATGCCGACTTGGCCAATCAGCACCGCCTCATCGAGATGCATTTGATCAATACATCTCTATGGGGAGATTTTATTGTCTACATGCAGAGCATGGAGACATGGAACGTCAGTGCAGCACTGCCCCAGGAAGCACCTCTAGTGGCCGTCTGAAGAGTGGCCACTGGAGGTGTCCCTAGCGTGCAATGTAAACATTGCCTTTTCTCTGAAAATGCATTGTTTACAGCAAAAAGGCTGCAGGGACTGACTATAGTCACCAGAACAACTATATTAAGCTGTAGTTGTTCTGGTGACTATAGTGTCCCTTTAAGTTCTGCTTGCCTGGTTATAGTGAACTGTAACAGTTATGATTGAAGCAGATAGGAATGGTGTGTTCTTGTTAAGGGCAAAAGGGAGATACATTGAATTTTCACATACTATATTTGAACCTGATTATAGGTTAAATGAGTAAAAGTATGTTGTGTTTTTACCTGGTTAAACATGCATGCAATGCTTCTGTCTAGGACTATGCTGGTATGGGCTAAGACTATATGAGGGCTTATTATTTTGTGCATCTGTGATTAGTGATGTACCGAACGGTTCGCCGGCGAACGGTTCCTGGCGAACATAGCATGTTCGCGTTCGCCACGGCGTGCGAACATATGCGCGGTTCGACCCGCCCCCTATTCGTCATCATTGAGTAAACTTTGACCCTGTACCTCACAGTCAGCAGACACATTCCAGCCAATTAGCAGCACAGCCTCCCTAGCAGACCCTCCCACCTACTGGACAGCATCCATTTTAGATTCATTCTCAAGCTGCATGCTTAGTAAGAGGAGGGAAAGTGTAGCTGCTGTTCATAAGATAGGGAAAAGCATAGCTAGGTTAGGGATAAGGGTATGCTTTTTTTGGATTTTTTTTTTCTATCTAATGTAAATGCACTTAGTTGTCTGCCACTGCTGCCAGCTTCTGTGTCAGGCTCACAGTGCCCATTTCCCCAGTCAGTGCCACCAATTACATCTGGTGTCACAATAGCTTGGATTTAAAAACAAAAAACTTTTTTCACTGTTATAGATTGAATAGCAGTCAGTTGTCTGCCACTGCTGCCAGCTTCTGTGTCAGGCTCACAGTGCATACTGTGCCCATTTCCCCAGTCAGTGCCACCAAATACATCTGGTGTCACAATAGCTTGGATTTAAAAACAAAAAACTTTTTTCACTGTTATAGATTGAATAGCAGTCAGTTGTCTGCCACTGCTGCCAGCTTCTGTGTCAGGCTCACAGTGCATACTGTGCCCATTTCCCCAGTCAGTGCCACCAATTACATCTGGTGTCACAATAGCTTGGATTTAAAAACAAAAAACTTTTTTACTGTTATAGATTGAATAGCAGTCAGTGTCCTTAAAGCGGGTGTGTTACGCTAACAGTGGATACGCTGACAAGTGCCACTAATTAGATCTGGTGTCACAATAGTTTGGATTTAAAAAAAAAATAATCTTTTTTCACTGTTATAGATTGAATAGCAGTCAGTGTCCTTAAAGCGGGTGTGTTACGCTAACAGTGGATACGCTGACAAGTGCCACTAATTAGATCTGGTGTCACAATAGCTTGGATTTAAAAAAAAAAAACTTTTTTCACTGTTATAGATTGAATAGCAGTCAGTGTCCTTAAAGCGGGTGTGTTACGCTAACAGTGGATACGCTGACAAGTGCCACTAATTAGATCTGGTGTCACAATAGCTTGGATTTAAAAAAAAAAAACTTTTTTCACTGTTATAGATTGAATAGCAGTCAGTGTCCTTAAAGCAGGTGTGTTACGCTAACAGTGGATACGCTGACAAGTGCCACTAATTAGATCTGGTGTCACAATAGTTTGGATTTAAATAAAAAATAATCTTTTTTCACTGTTATAGATTGAATAGCAGTCAGTGTCCTTAAAGCGGGTGTGTTACGCTAACAGTGGATACGCTGACAAGTGCCACTAATTAGATCTGGTGTCACAATAGTTTGGATTT
>OW240914.1:59047867-59074083 GCA_933207985.1 Pelobates cultripes | reverse complement strand
TCTATGTCTGTCTATCTATCAATTTCTGTCTGTCTATCTATGTCTGTCTATGTCTGTCTATCTATCAATTTCTGTCTGTCTATCTATGTCTGTCTATCTATCAATTTCTGTCTGTCTATCTATGTCTGTCTATGTCTGTCTATCTATCAATTTCTGTCTGTCTATCTATGTCTGTCTATGTCTGTCTGTCTATGTCTGTCTATCTATCAATTTCTGTCTGTCTATCTATGTCTGTCTATGTCTGTCTATCTATCAATTTCTGTCTGTCTATCTATGTCTGTCTATGTCTGTCTATCTATCAATTTCTGTCTGTCTATCTATGTCTGTCTATCTATCAATTTCTGTCTGTCTATCTATGTCTGTCTATGTCTGTCTATCTATCAATTTCTGTCTGTCTATCTATGTCTGTCTATGTCTGTCTATCTATCAATTTCTGTCTGTCTATCTATGTCTGTCTATGTCTGTCTATCTATCAATTTCTGTCTGTCTATCTATGTCTGTCTATGTCTGTCTATCTATCAATTTCTGTCTGTCTATCTATGTCTGTCTATGTCTGTCTATCTATCAATTTCTGTCTGTCTATCTATGTCTGTCTATGTCTGTCTATCTATCAATTTCTGTCTGTCTATCTATGTCTGTCTATGTCTGTCTATCTATCAATTTCTGTCTGTCTATCTATGTCTGTCTATCTATCAATTTCTGTCTGTCTATCTATGTCTGTCTATCTATCAATTTCTGTCTGTCTATCTATGTCTGTCTATGTCTGTCTATCTATCAATTTCTGTCTGTCTATGTCTGTCTGTCTATGTCTGTCTATCTATCAATTTCTGTCTGTCTATCTGTGTCTGTCTATGTCTGTCTGTCTATCTATCAATTTCTGTCTGTCTATCTATGTCTGTCTATGTCTGTCTATGTCTGTCTATCTATCAATTTCTCTTTCTATCTATGTCTGTCTGTCTATCTATCAATTTCTGTCTGTCTATCTATGTCTGTCTATCTATCAATTTCTGTCTGTCTATCTATGTCTGTCTATCTATCAATTTCTGTCTGTCTATCTATGTCTGTCTATGTCTGTCTGTCTATGTACCCCTCTATATGGAACCATGTATATATAAATAAATGTTGAAACCTGCCCATCAATTCCACATGGTTCTCCAATAAAGAAGTGAGCCTTCAGTTTAAATAAGTACTGTTTTTTTATTAAAGGAACACTAAAGCGTTAGGATTAAAAACATGTATTCGTAATGCTTTTGCATCCCTGTCCCTAGATATATATTTAGGTCTCCTAGCAATAGTGCAATAAAAATTAACAAAATTATAGTTTCACTTACCTTTTTCCATCCTTAAAGATCCCTCAGTACTGTTCTCCTCTCTTCTCTGACATCATGGAGGAGATGGCATGGCCTCCTCTGGCGACAGTCAATCCAATACTCCTCATAAAAAATGATGCACATGCGCAGCCATGCACACATCAAAGCTTTCTTTTAGGAAAACATTAAAACATTTTTTTCCTATGGAGACTTCCACATTATGTGTTTTATTTAGTCAGTGCCATGGAAGAGCCTCTGGTGGCTGTCAATATGACAGCCACTAGAGTTGGATTTAACCCTGCAATGTAAACATTGCCGTTTGTAATAAACGTTAATGTTTTACATTGTGTGGTTAAAAGGGCACGACCACTGCACCAATCATTTAGATAAAGTGTTCTGGGCGACTTTAGTGGCCCTTTGACAAGAGGGTTAATAACAATACTTAGAAATATTTAGGGAACTTAAACTGACTTAAACAGCAGTTTACATGAGATTTTGCATTCATTTTCAAGCTATTTTAATAGTGCTATACAATTGTGAATTTTTTTATATTATCTTCTATGCAGCATGAACAAATTCCCAGCCTTTTGCATGAACCCAGGATAATACTAGATATTCTCTTGCATTGCCTTGTCAGTAACAAATACAAGGACAGCTACAAGGACCGTCACAATACATTTTTGTAATCTGTCCACATCTGCATTTTACAATGTTATTGCCTTTTGTGCTAAAGCAGTTAAAGAACTACGTCTACGATATCCAGTGAAAATATAAGTTAAATGAAATGCTGAATTTTTAAACTACATTATAATATTGAAAAAAAAAACACATCAATTTTCCTTTTTTCTCCATCTCAAGTATAATAACTTAGTTTATGAATATGAATGCTTCTTTCACTTGGAATCCCCCTGGCTCCTTACCGTGCATTTCATCTTGTCCTACAACACACGGTAAAGCATTTTGCTTGGCATAATGTCACAATGGCACTACTGAGCACAACAATTTGAGCCTGAATCCTCGGCAAATGAGGAATTCTTAAAAGCTAATTCTACCTAGAAATGAAGAACTAATGCGAGAAATGGAAAAGGACGATTAGGAAGATGTATTATTAACATACCTACAAAACAATACTCTTCAGAAAAGAACGTGCATTAGAAGAGTGGAATTTATGTAAATGTTACAGAGTGATCGAAGAAAACTAGGCTTCTTCAAGAAGTCAAATTAGATTACTTTGTTTAAAATTCTTTGATTTATTGGGATAACTTGTATGTTATGCGTTGCAGTGGGCCAGTTCTGTGTTTACTTGTTTCTAGAAAAACAGGCTGGAAAAAAAAACAGTTTACAATACACAGATTATCGCTCCATTGCAGAGTATCTCAAATGTAAACATGTACAATGACCCATACCACATTCAAATTTGCTGCAGACCTGATTACAATGATTATTTCTTATATTTCAACTACTGTAATGTTTTATCAAAGCCATATGGGCTAATAATATGGACTATTCTGAATCAACCGAACAGAAAATAAAGAAATTTTTTGGTAAAAAAAAAAAAAAAAAAAAGTAATGATTCATAAAAAGTCGTTTATTATAAAACAGTGAATATGTATAATTAAAGTGCTGTTTATTAGAATTACTGCCTATCTGTAATTTTATGATATATATAGAGATATCGACCAGATTAAATGCAAATTTTTAAGGGTGAGAGTGTAAGGTTACTCTTATTGTAGAAATGGGGGGGTAACCCCTAACTGTAACAAATGTATGCATAAAAAGAAAAAGAAGTTAGGGATAAAAAGACATAGAAAATCCCTATAGAAAAAAGAGCAATCCAAAAATAAAAAACTTCGATTTTATTAAAGTCCTTATAAAACTTTAAATCAAGTCATGATTATTATAAGTGCAATGTGTTAAAAACATGTATAAATGAAATTACAAGTATAGGCTATGATCATCACAGATGGAATGAAAACGTTGTCTTGATACAAATCTGTTCAATCACACTGATAATTGTAATAATGAAGTATCAAGCCGCTATACGCCAATACCAGGTGAGCAATATTCCACAGTTACCCGAAAGAGTGAGTGAACTAATATACGAAACTCACTCCTGCTGTAATAATAAGGAGGGAGAAAAAAGGTGTGAGAAAACCTATTGGTTTATATTGGAACAATTGGGTTTACACATATTAACTTAAAGAGACACAAATGTAATTTTAAATCTAAATTGTTTTACTCTATTAATAATAGTAGTGTTAAGCTGGCCAAGATAAAAATAGTCAAAGGGCACTATATCCTAAGATTAACTTGTTTCTAGAAATATCCAATCTGAAACTAAAATGAAGTCTCCAAGTTATAGACAGATAAAATCATACTTTGCATAGTCTTAGATTTGAACCTGCAGTAGGACATATTGTAGGTCTGTCACATTTAAAAAGTTGATATCTAAACACAGGATAGATGTAAAGAAAACAGTCAATATTCCAATCAGGTCAATGAGGTCTAGGTTTTAAGAATTTGCTGTAATAACTTTTTTATACCTTAACAATTAATGTGATTGACAACTAAATTATAGACCTTCTGGCCAAAGATTGTCTTTGGATCCTAAAAAAAACCCGATGGCTAAGGAGCTCACAATCTGCCTTAACAGCTTGGTGATGTAGGGCTTAGATTATTGGGTGAGGGTGCTCAGCTGATGCTCTCAACCGATGAGTAGACACTATGCTAAAAGACTTAGCTCAGGGGTGTAAACTGAAGCTCAGTGGAGGAGCATCTGGCTCTCCTGGTGGCTTTGACCAGTGCCTGGCAGACCCCAGGTATGTTGTCAAGAAGTTCACAAAGGCTTTAAAGATACAATTGCCCATAAAGACTGTGTTTGAAATTAATTGATATTCCAACACAGTTGAAATATATCATAAGATATGAAAGTCCTATATAGTTTTCCTACATTTGACAAAGCTTGACAAAAGGTGAAGCTCCTAATGTTCAGTTGTGTTAGTTGCTCCAGTTGTCACTAATGATGGCCGTGGGGGAAAAGGTGTTGTTTTGCTCATTGCAAAGCAATATCTTTGGAGTCTTCTGTGGTCTCACCAGGGCAGCATCAAGTAAGTATATCTCATCTCTGATGTACCCCGGGGCCACCGTACACACCAATTGGCAGTGTCACCATGGGTGGGGGCAAAGGGGGAGAATATTTGCAAAATATCTAGCAGAGCCACTTTAAAGCATATTGAATGTCAGTTTGAGAATAAACTTCTAGTCCTTATCTTCTAAGACACATAGTAATTCCCCAATGACATCACACTAATGATTACAACACAGTCTAATGATAAATGTTCTTATGGATTATCAGTTAGCCTAAACCTATTAAAGGACCACTATAGTGCCAGGAAAACAAACTCAAATTTCCTGGCACTATAGGTTCTTTAGGTCCCCCCCATCCTCAGAGTCCCACTCCCACTGGGCTAAAGGGGGCTGATGGGATTAAACACTTACCTTTGTCCAGCGCCGGGAACTCTCCTCCCTCTGCCGACGTCAGCGCCGAATGCGGCAATGCTTTCCTATGGATGTCAGCGTCTTCTTACTGTGGTTTTCACAGTAAGAAGACGCTGACGTCTTCTCACTGTTTCCACTAGAGGCTGGATTAACCCTAGTGTAAACATAGCAGTTTCTCTGAAACTGCTATGTTTACAGCTGCAGGGTTAACACTAGATGGACCTGGCACCCAGAACACTTCATTGAGCTGAAGTGGTCTGGGTGCCTATAGTGATCCTTTAACTTACTGATTTATTCAAACTTACAAGCATGGCGGCTAAGTGTTTACATCTATTAGTAGAAGAGTTAAAAAAAGTTAATATTTTTCCTTCTAATACGTTGATTGCAAATTCTTTTTTCTTCGATTACTTAATTTGCCCATATAAGTCTATTGTGTGCAATTTTCAAAAGATACACATTCAGGGTTTACATAGCTATAGAAACTTGCACCTTATGTGTATTTCTTCATTTGTGTTCACAGATAAATTCAATTACTTTTTAACCACTACAAGTAAAGATTGACAGAAGGATTTATTTGGGTTATTAATTACATAATCAGCATGTGGAAATTTCTGACAGATGTAATTGTGTGCTCGAAAGGATTTGAAATATGTGTAATCAGATATGCTTCTTTAACAGGAGATCTGAGCTCTCTGAATGAAGAAATAAGGCATGTATTCTAGTTCAAGAAACACAAGATTCCATATTACAACTGAGCAACAGGCCCTGTGTTTAATTGTGGCCCTGTATACTGCTCATTTTATTTTCTATTTTCAACTCAAAAGAGGGCATGGGAGGCCTGACTGTGACTAATCAATGGAAGTCTAATGGATAATAAATCTCTATGGACCCAATCTTGATTTTTAGATTTCTACAAATGTGCTTTATATATTTTTTTATATTTTGTCCCAACATATTCCGAAAAAATCCTTTTGAAGTATCTATATATGAAACCATAATATACATTTTACTTGTATTTTTTTAATATATATTTTATATATTAATATAGATATATATTATATATATTATATATATTAATATATTTTATATATTAATATAGATATATATTATATAAATCTCTCTCTCTCTCTCTCTATATATATATATATATATACGGTTATCAACATCTAAAAAAAGTATTACAGTAGTGCTAGAACCTATATATAAGATTTCTAATGGACAAAACACTTGACTGTGAGATGCAATTTGATATTAAACATCATTATGAATATAATTATTGACTGAGGATTAATTTTTAGTTGTTATATAAAAAGCATATTTCATAGTTGCTTTTAATAAGCCATAAAGCAGTGTTATCGCTTCTAATACATGTTATTTTAGACTCTTATTTGCAAAGCGCTGCATAGACGACTGAAAGTTTTAACATAATACCCATTTCTGCTAGAAATATCACAGGTTTTAAAAGTGAATGCCCAAAAATGATTGATGTATTGAACTAAACCTACAAGTAACACCATGAAATCTGCTATGAATAGCAACAAATGCCTAACAATAAATTTCTGGCTTTAGGCAAAGAAATATAATCTCGTAACTTCTAAAGGTCAAGATTTGTTCTCTGGCTGTACGGCTCAAGTGTAAATGCTCAGTAATGCTGTACAGGGTGATTGCTTTGCTCTCCAGACAATGTCAATTTTGTCCAAGTAGCTACAGATGCATCTCGTATTAAGTCGGAATGGTGTCAAGGGCCTCTCTTGAGTGCTGGCAGATTCATAGAGTAACTTATCCAAAACCCCTGGTCTATTACAGTTGCAGCCCCAAGGAGGCAAATTTGAGGATTACGGTTGATTGGAGAATAATGCTACATTAGATATGTAACGTTTCCCAAGTCGTAAGACTTTGGAAATGGATCGTCTTTTATTCAATATGTCCTTTTCTGTCTTGGTTTCTTTAATTAAACTGATACCATCTCAGCAATAGAATCCTACCCTAAAGCTACGTTCAGGTTAAACCATTCATCACAGCTTTGACCCATTCAAACTGGGAACAAACTACATCAGTTTAATGAACTCATTAAATCATATTCTATATATGATACAAGGGGAAAAAAAATCTACCAAGGGGAAATTGAGATATGCATGATAGAAACTGAATGTGAAAACTTGTATTACACTTTTTTTATTTGATAAATCTCATTTTTTTTATAGCCAAACATTTCCATACCTGTTTTTCTTCAAGTATGACGAAACACATTTGGAAATGTTAGCGCTGAAAATAAACAGCTTCTATGTAATGGCAAAATAAGTATATACAAACATAAATTAAAATAATGAATACAAAATATATAATATTGAAAGAAGCAAGTGTAGAAATATAGGCTATTAGAAGCAGATTCTATAAAAATAACTTTTATCGTAATTTTCATGTGCATACTATATGTGTGCCTTTGTAGCAGTTGGGTAATATACTACTCTGCCTCCCCTCACTATACAATACAAAATGCTGTATTCAATCTAAAAATGTCCAACTATAATTCACTAAAGTTTTCATATTAGTGTACTAAGAATAATATATAGATGCACCTTTGAGCCCCCAATTCATTGATCCTAAATAATGATTTTACATTTCCGAGTTTCTTTCCTCCTTTCAGAGTACAGGGGAAGAAAGGCACTTAAATAAAAACATCTAAATGTCCCTGCACTTCTTGTTACGTTCTGTAATCATAATTATTTCAATTAGTTTTAGTTACATAAAATCAGAAGACAGAAAGTAAATTTCTTCATTTCACAATGCTATAATAATAATAATAATAATTGTACATTTTGTGCTGCATTATTGTAACATGGGATACCAGCCCCTTCCTTCTATTAATTAATGGTGTGAGTGAGATGGGTAAGGAAATGTTGATTTTGTTTTTTGATCAGGGACCTGGAGTAGACCTGATAAATAGTTTGCTATAATGTAAATATAAATGGTGACTCTTACAGGGGTATACATTAAAAAGTGAATTGTCTGTAGTTCAAGGTGAATTTAAAGTGAATTTGAACTTTGATGAAAGTCTGTCATGTCATGTCTCATAAAGGGTTTGACAAATCTTGACCTTCTTATAGGACCCTTGATCTGCTTTCTAGATTATAAAATAAGACCTCTTGCATATGGCAAACTAAATATGGGAAATAAATCACTTAAGATATCATACACACTGAGGGAAGGCTGTACATCTCTGTTCCTGTAGGCATGGAATTCTTAGTTAGATTCCAAAAGAATTTCCAGCTGTGTGTAGTCTGCTCCCAAACTTTGAAGGGAAATGAGAGGGACAAGAAAGAACATACTTGTTTTTCATGCATTCCATTAAAAAGTGTTATTACACAAACCACACAATGAATGTTGTGAATGATGTTTTAAAGGGTTTCACCAATCCATTTTTTCATTGAAGAATGTAATTATTAATTACCCCCCAAATATGCTAAAAAATACGTTTTATTATCCTTAATCCAGCATTTGCTGAAGCTCCTAGTGCTGCTTGGCATGCCCCCTCCTGATGTCACAGGAGCCGTAAAAAGGTCCAATCAAAGATTTCTCATAGAAAAGCCTTTAATTGGATTATTTAACCGGCTCAGATCACATGCTCATGCTCTAAGCAGGCAAGGAAGAGGGGGAAAGGGAGGAAGTGAGAGAAGGAAGAGGTATGGGTTAGGGCGGTGGTAGGGCTGCAATTAAGGAGGGAGGGGAGACACAATCTTCCCCTTCACAGGCTCTGCCTACAAGGGAGAAGCAGTGAGTGTATGTTGCCAGAGAGCAGTGCATGCTTATGGGCTTACTAAGTCCAGCTTTGGCAAACAAGTAACCCAAATTTAAACACTGCACATCCAGACTCCTACCACCATGACTACATAATAAAGCAGAAATGGTCATGGTTATGGAGTAAGTCTTTAACTATTTTCTGTTGGCAATATTGCTAAAGATATAAATCATTATCAATGTAAAAAGAGGGCCAGTTTTTCCTGTTTTGTTATTTTTAGTCACATGATATTGAGATTGATATGATATCATTGTAAGGGTAATGGCTATGTCACTAGCCATTCCATCAAAGGTCAAAGGTTGTTAACAGTCGATATGATAATTACCAGATTTTACTAATTTCATGACGTAAAGTCATGATTTTATTAAGGAAATGGAAGCTCATATTATGCTTTATCTCTTTCTTTATTCCTCAGCAGCAAAGAAAGCACACTGTAATATTCATAGAAAATTTTAAACATGCAAAGGGTTAACAACATAACATGACATCCAATCCTTGCACCATAAGCCCATATGTGACCCTAACCCTCAATCTAAGTAAACATAGGGTCAAACATGAAGAAGAAACAGCAACTTCGTAGATGGATGATGCCAGTATTCCATGGAAGACGAGATCCTCCGTTGGAACATGGAAGGAACGAATGCAAAACCGTGCCAAATACAGTTAGATAGCTGAAAGGAACAGAGAAACAAACTGGTAAAATTTGTTTCCGGATATTAAAATACATCTAAGATGCATTATTATACATAATAACATATCCAATATAAACAGATTAGTATAATAATCAAAAGAGGAGAAGAATCAGCGCTAGATAACAAACTGAAGGGCAGCAACCCAAAAAAGGGAATACCTCAAGACCCTTATTAAAACAAGATAAACGATGTGAAGGAGGTAAGGGCTGCGCCCAGGGCTAATAACAATGTTCTATAACAATAAAAACCAGACCAAATGGTCTAAATAGTGATACAACAACAAGTAGGCCTATGCAAATATGGTAGAGAATAAAAAGTCTTGCTAAGACAACAGAATAATATAAAAGTGTAATCCTCAGGAGTTGATCTGTCCAGATGGATAAAATATCCTAATATGTGGAGTGGCAAAGGGGAAATTCGACAAACAGCCGATAGTGTAATATAGCCAAGTTCCAATGGTAAAATGGATAAAAAGAAGGTAATAAACTCACATTTATGAGAGCTCTAACCAGCTCTGGAGTGAAGGGTGTATAGAGGTATAATCGCCTCTAGAGGATATGGTGGAGAGGTGCGTCTGTCAATCCAGTCTGAATTTTCAATGCTCCAGGATATAAAGAAAACAGAAATAGTGCTCTCAATATATAAAGAATGAGTTTAAAAAAAAAAAATTAAAAAAAAATATATATATATATATATATATAAAAATATACTCACAAATATAGAGCAGAAGGCACTGCTTTATTAACACAGCGTTGGTGGAATAATCCCCACCTTGGATTGCTTGAGTACACGATACAATAAAAAATGCCAGGGAGAGTAATAATAAAAGTGCATATAAAATAGAATAAAAAGAGAATTGGAACAGGAAAAAAAGTAACCAAAAAACTTTTATTGCTAAAATACACAATTAAAAACCATTAACGCGTTTCACCTTACAAGGCTTCTTCAAAATAGGCCTACTTGTTGTTGTATTACTAGTTAGACCATTTGGACTGGTTTTTATTGCTGTAGACTATTGTTATAAGCCCTGGGCACAGCCCTTACATCCTTCACATCTAGTATCATAATAGAACCGCCAATAAGGTAAATATACAGCGATATCATAAACAGAGAAAAATAGAATGTGACGGCAGATAAGATCCATTCGGTCCATCTGGTCTGCCCAATTTTCTAAACACTTTCATTATTCCCTGGCCTTATCTTATATCTAGGATAGCCTTATGCCTATCTAATGCATGCTTAAACTCCTTCACTGTGTTAACCTCTACCACTGCAGCTGGAAGCTATTCCATGCATCCACTACTCTCTCAGTAAAGTAATACTTCCTGATATTATTTTTAAAACTTCGCCCCTCTAATATAGGTGTATGTCCTCTTGTTGAGGTAGTTTTTCTTCTTTTAAATATCGTCTCCTCCAACTGTGTTGATTCCCTAATAAAACTATATAATAACCTCATGAGAAGCCATATAAGGTAGGACGCAACATACCTGTATCGGGTGGGATAATACTCGCCTCCGTGTCCTTAATAAAATCATCACTTTACATCATGAAATTAGTAAAATCTAGTAATTTTATTAAAAGACACTGAGGCTCATATTATGCCTGTTCAAAGCTGTGAAATTACCATGTCAGAAAAATGCGAAGCTGGACGAAAATAAAATTGTTGAAAAGTAGATTCACAGGACCAGTCAGCATCCCATAGGAGGTCTCCTAATCTGCACCCCCGGAAGAAAGCTTTAGACGCCATGGCTTCCCTAACAGAGTGTGCCCCAAACACAGTGTAACTTCAGAAACAGGATGATGTGGCTGTCGGATTGCCAGAAACAAGTCCAGATATGTTGGATTCTGAAGAGAGGATGTCCTAGATTCGTATTTCTTGAGACAGGCCACTGGACATAAGTTAATATTTTGAGGAAAAGCTTGATAGGAGACTGAAGTGATTGACGTTTTGGTACGTCTTGAGATATCAGACGAAACACCCTCAGGAGTAAACGAACATGCAAATTAGTCCAGGGCACGCACATCTGACACACGCTTACAGGAGATCAGGCAAAACAGCATCACCATGAGTTGTTTGAATGAGAGGTCTTCATTCCTTGGAGAACGAAGTCCACATCCCATAGTGAGGAATAGGTTGAGGTGGACGTGCAAATCTGATGCCGCGGAGAAGGCGACACTCCAAGAGGTGTTTTCCTGATGGATAGCCGCCCAAGCCATTGTGGCCCGCAGAAATAGCCGATCGGTATAAATTTATCAGACGATAGGCTAGGCCACGGGTCAAACAGTGAAGTGAGGAACCTCAATACATGACTCACATGTGCTGATATGGGATCCACATGTTGTTCCATGCACTAACTATTCCATTAATTCCAGCCATACAGGTAGGACTTTCGTGTTCCTGAAGCTCAAGCTCCTGTCAGGAGGTCGAGAGTTACTTGTGGAACATTTGGGATGAAGCCGAATCCCCAGAGAGAAGTCATGCCAGTAATATGTCAGGGTGTTGCGGTCGCCGGCCCGCCGCGTGGCACGGCTGTGCCCGACCAACACAGCCTCGCCGACAGCATGAGCTTACCTGCTCGTCGGCGAGCCGGCAACCGCTCCCCCAGGTCTTCTGGGCATCGCGCCCATATTAAAGATGGCGCTGACCGCGTGGTCGCGTCCATCTCTAGCTCCGCCCCTGAAAATTATAATAACGTGCATGTGACATCACAACGTCAACGCACACGCACGTTTTGGGGTCAGAGGTCGCCCTCTGACCAATCAGAGCATAGAGAGGGATATTTAAATCCCTAGCTCTCCCCAGTACCTTGCCCTGTCGTGGTTTCCTGTTCCTGGTTTCCTGAGAATGCTTTATCTTTGTGAATCTGATTTCCTGGTATCCTGATCTTGGCTTTTCCCTGGTTATTCTGAATTCTGGTTTCCCTGACTTGGCTTGTGTAAACGGTATTGTGTATTTTCTGGCTTCCTTGACCTCAGCTTTCCCTTTGACCATTCTCTGTCTCTAGTGTATTAGTCCGGCCATTCTAAGGTCCGGTTTATGCTCTGTCCTTTTATTTTCCTTTTCCTTCTTATGTATATGTTTACATAGTTTCTGCATGCTGGACCACACTAGTAGTTGTGACATTACGACAGGGCCATGGATCCTGCGGAACTATTCAAACATATGATTGCCTGTGAGAATAGGGTGGAGGATATGTACCACAGGTTAGATCAGTTTGCCCAGGCATTGCTACCTTGCTACAGAGAACTGCTTATTTGGAGGCACCTCCTGTACCACCTGTGATTCCGCCACCTGTAGTGGCTCCTGTGGCACATAAACCTCCATCCATAACCCTTTCACCTCCCCCTCATTTTGGAGGTGATTCTAAAGAATTTAGAGTTTTTTTAAACCAAATTGAATACCACTTCGAAGCTTCCCCCGTTTCATTTGCTACAGATAGATCAAAAATTGGCTATCTAATGAACCAATTAACAGGAAAGGCTTTAATCTGGGCTAACCCCTTATGGGAAAGTGGAAACTCCGTAGCCCATGATTACAGTGTCTTCCTAACAGCATTTGAGGCTACTTTTGAGCCTAAATGAAGAGAAAAGAACACTGCCAAAGCCCTAATGAGAATAAAGGCAGTCGCTCTGTAGCTGATTACGCCATAGAGTTCAGAACATTGGCGTCTGAGGTTGACTGGACCAATAGTGGTTTGGTGGCTGCTTTCTCAGAAGGTTTAGCTGAGAATATACAGGATGAGACCGCAGCTAGAGACCTTCTGGTCAACCTTAATGACTTTATTGCTTATATGATAGATATCGATAACAGGCTCAGAGAAAGAGAGAAAAACAAACAACGTAATAGACGTCCTAACTTGTCCATTGCCCCTCGTTTCTCTAACCCAGTGGTGATTAGCCAAGCTCCACCTCCAGAATCTGAACCCATGCAATTGGGCATTACTAGACTCACTGAGGCAGAGAGACAACACAGACGCAATGAGAGGTTGTGTATGTATTGCGGCAAAAAAGGACATCAAAGATTTTCCTGTCCAGTGCGGCCGGAAAACTTGCACACCTAAGGCACGTTCGGGGACGACCTTAGGTGTGATGTATGTGTCCCCTAAATTGACTAAGAACCGTTTCCTTATAAGAGTTACCATGTCTTATAAGAAAACCGCTGTACAGTGATTGACTCTGGGGCAGCGGAGAATTTTCTAGACAAAGAATTCTCTGCAAAGTTGCTCCTGCCCTTAAGACAGAAAGAGAGACCAATAGCAGTAGAGGCTATGGATGGGAGGCCCCTTACCCAGCCTCTCATCACACACGAAACACTGCCTCAGTGGGTATTCTACACTCTGAAGAGATGGTTTTTCAAATCACATCTTCACCTACGTGTCCGATAATACTCGGTTTCCCTTGGCTCCAGAAACACAATCCACGTTTAGATTGGGTTGAAGGAGAGATTGTGAGTTGGGGTGAGAGATGCAGAGGTGTTTGCTTAAAGCAGGTGCCACAACCAATTGGTACCATCAATATTCCCATTGCACCTCCCCTAACCACAGAAATCCCACCGCAGTATCTGGATTTAAAGGAGGTGTTCAACAAGGCCCAGTCGGAGGGGTTACCACCACATAGACCATATGACTGTGCTATAAATTTATTACCAGGTACTATTCCTCCCAAGGGAGGAGTATATGCTCTATCTCCCCAAGAAAACCTTTGTTTAGAGGAATATATAAAGGATGCTCTCAGAAAGGGTCATATCCGTAGATCCTCCTCACCTGCTGGGGCTGGGTTCTTCTTCGTTTCTAAAAAAGAAGGAGACCTACGCCCTTGTATAGACTATAGGGGTTTGAATAGAATTACGATAAAAACGCCTATCCCATTCCCCTTATTTCTGAGGTATTCGACAGGTTGAAAGGAGCTCGAGTCTTCACTAAGCGTACAACCTAGTCAGGATTAAGGACGGTCATGAATGGAAGACCGCGTTTAATACTAGAATGGGACATTACGAATACCTGGTTATGCCGTTTGCATTATGCAACACTCCAGTTGTATTCCAGGATTTTATCAACGATGTCCTTAGAGAGTACCTCCACATGTTCGTTTTAGTGTATCTAGACGACATTCTCATCTATTCCCCAGACCTAGAGACACATCACGAACATGTGAGAACAGTACTCAAAACCCTGTTAAAGAATGGTCTCTACTGTAAGCTGGAGAAATGACAATTTGACCAAACGGAGATACAATTTCTCGGATCTGTTATATCTCCGTCCGGTTTCAAGATGGACCCCCGCAAGCTGGAAGCAGTCTTACAATTGCCGTTGCCCAAGGGCCTTAAGGCTCACAAAGCTTCATAGGTTTTGCGAATTATTACCGCAAATTTATTAAAGGTTTTTCTTCTGTAATTTCTCCTATTACCAATTTAACCAAAAAAGGAGCAAATTGCAAAACATGGCCCAAAGAAGCGAGAGAGGCATTTGAACAATTAAAATCTTTATTTTCCTCAGCACCTGTCCTGACCCATCCCGATCCAACCAAGCCATTTATTCTAGAAGTAGATGTGTCAGAAACAGGAGTAGGAGCCATTCTGTCTCAGAGAGAAAGTCCTGATGCACTTTTACATCCCTGTGGATTTTTCTCTCGCAAACTCACACCTGCAGAGAGAAATTATGACATTGGGAATAGGGAACTTCTGGCCATTGTACTTGCCCTTAAAGAATGGAGGCATCTCTTGGAAGGTTCCAAAGAGCCACTTCTGATTTTTACCAATCATAAGAATTTGGCTTATATTGGGGACGCTAAGAGATTGTCCTCTTGTCAGGCTAGATGGTCATTGTTCCTCCGATTCAATTTCGTAATTACTTATAGGCCTGGGACCAAGAACATTAAGGCAGAAGCACTGTCTAGACAATTTGAGACAGATGAAGCTCCTGAACAGGAGGTATTTCCTATCATACCTCCAGAATGCCTCATTGCCACTACAGTTTCCGAAGTGTCTTCTCCACTCTTCTGTGCCATAATAGCAGATCAAACTCAGGCACCCGTGGGGAAAGCTCCGAATAAACTGTATGTTTCACCACCATTAAGAAAAAAGGTACTTGATTTATTCCATGATAATCTCACAGCAGGTCATCCTGGAGTCCGTAAACCTCTCTCTGTTATCTCCAGGAGGTTTTGGTGGCCTACACTTAGCAATGACATCAAAGATTATGTTGGGGCATGTCAAATATGTGCCATTTCTAAAGTCCCTCCTAGGTCACCTCCTGGACTGTTACAGCCACAGCCCATACCTAATGCTCCATGGACCAATTTAGCCATGGATTTCATTGTGGACCTACCCAGCTCAAATCGGTTTAATACAATCCTTATGGTCATCGATAGATTCTCAAAAATGGCACATTTTATACCTCTTAAAAAATTACCATCTGCTCAAGATCTCGTACCGATATTCTTGAGAGAGATCTTTCGGTTGCACGGAGTGCCCAAAAACATAGTATCTGACAGAGGTACCTGTAACGGAGCTCCTTGTACTCCGACTGAGTACCCTCCGTTGACGGATGCTCCTAGCGCTTCCTGAGGACTCCAAGCAGTGCAGCAGACACCACAACCACCGTAGACTCTGCAACCGCTGTATCTTGACTGGAGTCTCGCCGTCTTCCTTCCACCCTGGATCAGCTTCTGTCCTCCAGGACTGTGTGGGAAAGAACTCTTCCTTCCACCCTGTATGAACCTCCAGCATCCAGGACTGTGTGGTGAAGACCCCTCCTCCAAGGAGAGCGTGTCAGGAACAAGCTCTTAAAAGAGCTAAGTGACTCAAGCTCAGGGGAGCATGCAGAGCATAGCAATCCCCAGTGTAATTATAACAGCTCCCTCCAATAACGAGACAAGGCTACGTTTAGAGGGATCAAGAAGAACTGTCAAAACCTTTATTCCCTTGGGACCAGCCAATACAGTCACCACAATAACATTGTTGTGAAACCTCAATAAAATCACAAACAGTCAAACCATATCAAGAAACACACAGTGACTTATCACAACACAATGGCACATTTTTAAAGGGGTGGGGGGAGACAATATTTAACAGTAAATATCTCACCTGCCTGCAGAATTAGCAATATGCAAATCTACCCGAATATGCAAATGACCAGTCTTGCAATTCAGGTAGTGCATATTGCTGTTGCTACCAACAGAGGGCACTAGACCAGCTCCATAGCCAAACCCACCTAGTTGGTAGCAAACCTCAGCAATACAAGAGAGCAGGCAATACATTTACACACACACACTATAAACAATTACATTACACACACCCTGCACCTATAATGGGTACAGGGTGACTAAAACATAGGATAAATAAAGCAGCCCACATAAATAGTCTGTCTGAAGGTAGACTAGGGGCTTTAAAGCCAGATAGATGAAAGAGTCATAGTCACAGGGGAGGAGGCTGGCAAGCAGGCCTCTCCAGTACCAAGTGGCGAAGGGCACTTCGTCACAGTACCCAATTTATTTCTAGGTTTTGGAGTTCCTTTTGTAAACAATTGGGTATCGAACTCTAATTTTCTTCAGCATACCACCCTCAAACTAATGGCACAGCAGAGAGAGCCAATCAGTCTTTAGAATCCTATTTGCCAATCAGTCTAACTGGTATGAGCTCTTACCCATGGCTGAGTTCGCCAGGAATAATGCAACTCATGAATCTTCTAATCACAGTCCATTTTTTGTAAACCAGGGTTATCACCCCACGGTTTTCCTTTCTGAATTTTCGGATACCGATATTCCCGCTTTGAACACTCGTTTGGATTCTATTCATGGCACTTGGAATTCCGTTCATTCAGCTCTACAAAAGGCATCAAAACGTGCAAGGTCCATGCTGACAAGAGACGGGGAACCAATCCTGTCTATCAACCGGGTGTGGTTATCCACACGCCATATCAAACTTAAAGTTCCTTCCATGAAATTTGCCCCTAGGTACATAGGTCCTTTTCGAGTCCTCCAACGTATCAATCCGGTGACCTATTCTTTGGCACTCCCTGCCCATATGAGGATTGCCAATTCGTTTCATGTATCTTTGCTCAAGCCTCTTACTTGCAATCGATACACTAGAATGTCTACTCCTCCACCCTTGGTAGTGGGTGACCAGGAGTAATACAAAGTTCGATCTATACTGGACTCCAAAATTTACAGAGGTATCTTGTCCTATCTTGTTGACTGGAAAGGGTATGGTCCTGAGGAACGTTGTTGGGTACCTGCTGACCGGGTTCATGCGCCCCGTCTTGTGCGGCCCTTTCACGACCACTTCCCTCTTAAGCCGGGTCCTTCCTTCTTATGTATATGTTTACATAGTTTCTGCGTGCTGGACCACACTAGTAGTTGTGACACAGGGTCACTAGCGTGCTATGCGCTAATTATGGGTATTTGGATCTAGCTGGGTTTAAACCTGGGTCTCCTGCATCACAGTCAGGCACCTTGTCCTTGACTCCATGCATCTCTAGTTCCTTTTGTGTGGTTCCTGGGTTCCTGCTGTCTGAATCTCTAGTTCTGGACATTTGCACACCTGTTCCTGGTTCCCTGATGATTGGCTAAGACTCCCTATTTAAACCCCGCAAGGCTGGTTCTCGTTGTCAGATAGTGTTTCCTGTTCCTGTTTGGTTTCACTGCTATTCATCTAACTCCTGGTTTTGATCCCCTGCTCGTCTACCGTTTTCGCCTGATTGCTGCCTGTCCTGACTTCTGATTCTGTTACTGTCTACTCTTCTGGATATCCCTTGTCTGTACTGCGTTCCAGGAAGCACTGGTTATTTCAGCCCCAGTGCACTGTGTCACTGTCACAGCCTTGGGAATTTCTGTCTTGAGTCCCCTCGGCCTGTGTCGAATTGCAAAGGGTGCTTTAACTCTGCGAGGCCGGACTCCCACTCCAGGTAAGATCCTTGACATAATAGAAGGGAGTGTGAGTTCCTGTTGGGGTCCCACAAGAGGTCTTGTGAAGTAGGGAGTAATCTCAGATAGTCTATGGACATTTCCATGAGTGTAGAGAACCAGAGTAGAGTTGAGTCGGCCAGAAATGACGAGTGTTCAGCCACCAGGTTTGGTCTTCAATTGAAGAACTTCGGTAGTCAACCGTGATGCAAAGAGGTTGATATTCAGAGGGCCCCAGAGTGACTGCCGGTAGAAAAAAAAGGCTCAATTCAGCTGCCAATCACTAGCATCCCGTAGGTATTTGGAGTTCCAATCTGCTACTATGTTGGCCATCCCGGGAATGTATTTCACTTGAACTGAGATATTGCGATCCAGGAAGAATTGCCAGAATTCCTTGGCCAGCTCTAACAAAACCGTTGACCTCGTGCCTCCAAGATGGTTGATGTAGCGAACTGTCAAATTATTGTAGGATGGAGTAGTTGGTCGAAATCCCTAACAGACTCCGAAGGACAAATGAGCCTGCCAATAATTCAAGGCAATTGATGTGTAACCCCTGTTCATCTAGGGACCAATTTCCTCCGGTGGAAATAGGACCGTAGTGCACGCACCAACCATGCTTGCTTGCATCTGACTCCACTACGAAATCCGGGGCAGTCCCAAAGATTGCTTGTCCGTTCCATGCCTCCATGTGCTGCAGCCACCAGTTGAGTTCTTCTTTGGCTGAGCAGTAGAGAGGAACAGAATCTGAATAAGAGTGACCCAAATGAAGGTATTTTGCTTTTAAGCATTGAAGGGCTCTGAAATGAAGTGGACCTGGAAAAATGGCTTGGATTGAGGCTGAAATAAGGCCGATGATCCTGGCCAGTTTTCTCAGTGTAAGAACAGGATGTGCCAGAGTCCAACAGATTTCCTTTTGTATGGCCTTGACCTTGGAAGTGGTAGTAGGAGAGCCCCCCATACGGAATCGATGGTGAAACTCAAGAATTCCATGGACTGGGAGGGTTCGAGGACGGACTTGTCCCAGTTGATGAGGAAACTAAGGTTGCGTAGTAAAGTCAGTGTCCAAGCCAGGTGTTCACGGAGTATGTGAGGATTCTGTGCCATCACGAGTATATCGTCCAAGTATATAATCAAACGAACCCCTCTGCTTCGTAGGAGGGCAGTCACTGGTTTCATGATTTTGTGAAGCACCAAGCGGCCGATGAGAGCCCGAAGGGCAGACAATTGAAACGCCACATGGTCCTCATCCACCGGAATTGCAGGAACTAGTGTCAGCCCTTGGACATCAGAACTGTGAGGTATGCATCCTGCAGGTCGAGTTTGACCATGCAATACCCCAGGTGTAGTAGGTCTTAGAGAGTGAATACCTTCCATTATGAAATGGTGGTATGTGGCAAATGTGTTTGGGGGCGCAGATTGATGACTGGTCAGACACCCCCACCTTTCTTGGGTACAGGAAAAATATTGTTTAGGAACCCTGTGGTGTGTGAATACATCTCTGAGATTGTGCCTTTGGTGGCTAGAAACTGTATTTCCGCTGCTACTAAGGACTGGTCATTTGAAGAAAAAACTATTTGGCTGGTCAAACACATTTGAACAGGGTATTGTACTAAATCTATGGAATAACCCAGAACAGTTTGCAGGACCCACAAGCCCAAACTTAACATGCGCCAGTCATTTTCAAAATGACATAATCTGCCCCCCACAATTGTTATTGAAGAAAGATGTGTTGGAAGTGAACTTACCTCTGGTTCCAAGAGATTCCAAGAGAGGGCCTGCCAGGAACTGGGAAGAATTATGAGGTGGTTTTAGGAGCATGACCTTGGAATCGGGAATGCACGTAGCCTCGAGAACCTGGTACGAGCCCCGGGAGGAGTGGCCGGGCAGATGGCCCAGATATCTCCCGGCCCCACCAAAAACTCTTTGGAAGAACACCTTTTTCATATTGGCTTGCGCCTTATCAAGTGGGGTAAAATTCCCCACATACATGCCCAGTTCCTTCATAAAATTGTACCCAAAAAGGAGGCCTTTTGCCTGTGGTCCTGGCTCTGATATAGCAAAATTCACCAATTTTGGTTCGATCTTAATAAGTATTGTTTTACATCTCTCAGTGGCTAATGCCGTATTGGCATTGGCAATCAAACAGATGTATCGCTGGATCCAACCCCTGATGGCCAGCAAATCTGCAGGAGTACCACCTGCCAGGATTGTTTCGACGATGTCTAAAATTTTAGCACTGTGTCCCAGGACATCCGGTATTTTGTTTTTACATAAAGAAAAATCTAGGCCTTTTTTGGCCTTCCACTCCATTTTGCCTGAAAATTGGGTGATTTTTGGGTCCACATCTGGAGTGACGAATGCCAAATCAGGAATCGTGGGATGTGGGTATTCAGCCCGAAGTTTATTCCTTGCCACCAAGTGGCTTCTTGATACATGCAGCGATATACTTTGCCATGTGATCCAAAGGGTACCACTCAAAAGATCTCAGATGTTGCAGTGCATCCGGATCAAAAAGTGGTTCACCTTCAGGGTCGAGGAAGGTGGAATCCTCCCCACTGACTTTAAGGTCAGTCCAGACACGGACACCATGATCAGGAAAAAATGTTCCTGAATTGTAAGAGTCCTCATCATCAGACTCGCTCAGTGCCTCTTCCTGTTCCGATTCAGAATCGGATGATTCTATTAGGGCTTTTGACCTTTTCCAACTCATCACTGATTTTGCCCGGTGGGTGGCTCTGTATTGTGGTGCAACCACATCATCTTTGACAGGGTGTTCCTGGTCAAATTGTACTTTTTTGGAGGCATCCTCATCTAGATGATGGGATTTTTGCACGCTTTAAACCCACCGGTAGTCATTGGTTTATTCTCCGGTTGGTTAGGAGAAATGTGGGTAGATGTCTGTTGGGTGGACATAAGGGCACTACGGAGTGGGACAACATGTCCGAAATGGCCTCCATAGCGGAGTAAATGGCTTGAGTAACTGACTTACCATAGTCAGCATCCAGGAGTACAGAACACACAAAAGGGGGTAACAATGGCAGGACAAAACCAAAGTGGGGGACAAGGTAAGACTCCTAGAGATCCTACAAAAAGGACAGACAGGAGTACAGTGCAGATTCAGTAGCACAGGCAAGGCAGGGGATACCCACACTGACCACCAACTTAAACACAGTTGACAATATGAAAAAGGCAAGCTCACCGAGTGTTATAAACAACCAGATAGATGAGCACAGAGAGGAGGGGGAGGGGAAGAATGAGGGAGAATCACAAGAGCCAACAGAGCTCACTAAAAGAGACAGCACCAAGCACCAAAGCAGTGACTCCTGAAAGCACATAAAATGACACTGAAATTACTGGTATTGACAGGAGAAAAATAAATTGTACTTAGCTAAGGAAGCAGCAGCAAAGAAAGAGGGAGTGGCTTAAGATCACATGGGGGCTTATGGTGCAAGGATCATTCTGATTGGATGTCATGTTATGTTATGTTGTTAACCCTTTGAGGGTGCATGTTTCAAATGTTCTATGAATATTACAGTATCCTTTCCTTGATGCTGAGGAATAAAGAAAGAGATAAAGCATAATATGAGTCTCGTGTTCTTTAATAAAATTTGACATTACAAGCATCTTGGGAACTGAGGATAGCAATATAAAAATCCCCACCTACACAGAGTCATTTTAAATGCATATAGTTTTTATTTTGTGCATGGCCAAAAACCTTAAATTAGATTATTTTATAAAAAGTTGGTAGTATGTTGAGTGCTTTTGATTATTTAATTTGATAAGGGGAAAATGGCACTGTTAATGCATATGTGATTACTTCACTGTTTAAAGAAACACTATAGGGCCAGGATCACAAATGTGTATTCCTGACCCTATAGTGTTAAAAACACCATTTTGCCCCCCTGGCCTTCCTTACTCCCTTAGATATAGTAAAAACTTGCCTTATTTCCAACACTGCATGGGTCTGCTGGTGCAGGCTCCGTCCCTGGTCCACCTCCTTGACTAACATAATTAGAATTGATGATCTCGAACAATCACAATGCTTTCCTACCACTCCAAAACTATCAGGCACCAGGAGGATCAGCCCCTTGAGGATGTTAGATCAAAATGCATTGTGATACACGAACTCACTCTCAGCCGAAGAAGTGAAGTAAAAAGATCATTCTTTATTTCCAAATCAATCAATGTAAAAAGGAGTAGCTATTACTGTACTAGAGTAGATCAAGATTAAGTCCTGCATGTTACTGGATAAACCATCCAAGTTCTACCCACTGTATGTCCAGGTGATCGCAGACTCCCTGTACATGTGCGGCTACTTCCGGGTTCGGTGTGCTACTCGTTTCGCCCCGCCTCTCGGGGCTTTCTCAAGCATGCCCCGTCTCCCGGTGCCTGATAGTTTGGAGTGGTACTTCAACCACTCCACAATTGTGAGCTCAACCTTTTCTTTTATACCTCCATATTACTTATTTACAATATTGCACTAGGTCTTTGTTTTTATGTATTTTAGATCAAGTTGCTCCTGAACACAAGTGCAAGTATATGTTTGCCTGTTACAATAACTGATTCGACCATTTTGTGTCTTTTGTACTTCTTGGCTACTCACTGGATATATTTGTATTTTTATATACACAATTGTACGTAGATTGGTAGAAATTTACATTAATTACACTCTGTTTATGTTTCTATTTCTGGTCGCTAATTCTCATATTGTTTTGTGCACCTACAATTTTGTTTTTTTATGTTTGTTTGTTGAGGGTTGTCTAAATCAGAACTCCTTGTAGGTTGTGGCTTTGTTTATAAATACTTTATAGCAATATTTTGTCTAGTTCCTGTTGCGCCAACTTATTCTGTTTCCATTTTTTATATATCTGCGTATATTAAATTTATTTTTGGACACAATAAACAATAAAAAGAAAAAAAGTTCTTTGTGGCTTTTAGAAGAACTGATGGATCTTAAGGCACTGTGTTGAGTTGCTCTTAGCATTTTACTTTAGTGCATACAGGATTGATGTAAAATAACTTGTTAATGCTCTATCAGATCAGGATTTTCATCTCATTATCAGTATAATCATACAAGCTTAGTTTTCTATTAGGTAAGTCAATTTAAGCTTAGTTAACGTCATATTACTTAGTTCAGTGAATTGTAGATTTGCTTTAATTTGACACTCAATGGTCATAGAGTTCATTAAATATCTTAATGAATTTTTGTAAAACTTAGGAATCCATTTCACTTCATCATGACTCCTACCTGTCACTTTCGTTTTTTATTAAAAATAGATTAAATCTTAATATATAGCAGAAGAAATTATATTATTTCCAATGAATAAAAGGATGTAGTATCTTCCTTAAAAAAATCTGATTGTTATAGTTACATTATGTAAATATAAAAAAAACTTTAGCAAACGGTTTAGCAAAGCCTATATTGATCACTACTACATATACAAAGTTGAATCATTTTAGGCTGATTGTCAATTTGCATTTATTCGGCTAAAGGTGTTTAAAAGTGGCAAAAACAGATGGCGCCTCAACTGCATCAGTATTTAAAAATTAATAATTTTTTTCAGGAAACAACTTCAAAAATACTGGCGGCATATACCTGCCAAAATGCACACCTACATATGCACCAAAGAATTCTGATTGTAAGTCGAAGATCATGAACAAATGTACACGGACATTTTACCGGAAGGTTGCTAAACGCCAGAAAATGACCATTTCGACTATTAACACATAATTAAATGATCTGAAACTCAGTAAATCCGCTATAATTTGGACATCATAAAATCATAATGAATGGAAGGTGAGCTCTTCTGATAGCACTAGTATCCAAGGTTAATGCATAAAAAAACATAACCTTAGTAGTGCATAATTAAGACATGGGAGCACTGTATAAAAGTAACATGGTTATATAAGATATGAAATGTAAATAAAAAGAGAGAATGAGGGCAAAATCTCCACCCTAACAATGTCCTTTATAGAGAAAAAAATAGGGATAACCGCTGACTATAATAGCTTAATACATAGATCAAAGGAACCCTAACTTAAAACCTTTTTACTTTAACCTTCATTTACTAAGGAAAGTATTTATACAAAGTTATGTATTCAGAACAAAAAACAAAACAAATAAACAAAAATGAAATGTATAGTGAAGATCTGAAAAGTATCATATGTACTTGGTATAATTAAAATATCAGATCCAGACTGGCCTTTAGGCAAAACAGGCAAATGACTGAGTCCATATCCACAATGACTATGGGCTAAGGTCTTTGTTGGAGGATCAGGGGATATCCCAAACTGGCCATCTACTGTGTATATTCTCTCGTTTACAGCAGAGGTTACTTCATGCACTCTCTCTCTGTTTTGGCAGCTGTTATATCAATGAAGCTCAGATGCAGGGTGCTGCAAGAGAGAGTGAGGATGTCCCTGTTCCCTGAACCCAGAGCCCATGGACCACCTGCAATTTGATGAGGCAGTTTCTGGGATAGACACAGTACAAATGAGCAGTCACTTAAACATTTATTTGGTTACATTATATGTTTTTGGAGAAAAAAAAGAGATCATTAGGGTCTGGGTTTGGAAATATAAAATGTTAGAGGGTTGGAAAATCTGGGGGATGGAGTTGAAGGAAACACAAACTGGAGGGGGAGGAGCAGCCAAAAGCTAAGTGGATATGGGCAGACACAAATTGTGGATGGGGCAAACACATACTATGAGGAAGGGGTAGACAAAAAGGGAGACAGAGGCATACTGGAGGTGCAGGGTCAGTCAATTATGTGTATGCAAAAGCTCATTACATTTCAGTGTAATTTAAGGTCATTTACTCTAAGCTTGAAAGTGAACATCTGTGCCTTCAAATTCTTCAGACCAGTTTCTGTCTCAGGTCAGAAATGCCCACAAGTAATGTGTACCAAAAACCTGTATCCACCTGCATTCTTCCCCACCGGAATGCTTTTATGTAGGGTATCGTACAGCTTGTGGTGAGGTGTCATAGTTTATAGTTCTTTGTGAATAAATGAAGGTATAGCTATCAGTAATGATTAGTACCTGTGATCAAGACAACTGCTTCTGAAAAATCAATCCATGAAACCTAAAGGAAAACATAAAACATGTATTAAAGTCTCTAATGTTTAATTCTCTAGAAAAATATACCGTATAGTATGGTGTTCCATATAGTAATCCCCTAACTCACATTTTCATCTCTGCGTTTTCAGATGAAACCATGGTGATACATCAAGGTATAACAGTAGAAAAGCAATTCATTATAACATCGAAAAAAGATGTATTTGAAAACAGTATTTTCCAGCACATTACCTTTCCAATTAGGGAAAATAGAATTAAAATTAACTTTTTAATAAAAGTATGATAGAAATTGACTAGTTAGAAACATCAACCAATGACTAATTAGATTTTGAAAGGATGTATACTCGTTGTAATAAAAATAAGGTTGTGTTGGTTTATACTCCATATGGTGAACATAAACTGATGTAGATGATAAAGAGCAAACTAAAATATATACACAAGCCCTGGGTTTTTATTCCATGTAGCTGTAATGAAAACCCGCTGATAACGGAACGTAAGACACTCTACGGATTCAGTCACAGCCACTGGAGCATCATAACGTGAGAAAGATCTAGCTCTTATTACCTATGTGTCACTTAAAAACAAAGCAAAAACCTAGCGCTAAAAAAATATGCTCTCAGCTCAACGAGGAGGTGTGCTAAAACTAAAAGCAGTTTGGTAAATTAATTTAAAACCTTTTCCATCTCAGATCAAACCCACAGTGGTAAAAAAAAATATATGTCCATCAACACTCCATCACACACACAAAATACATGCGCATAGACATTTAGCATATTTTGAATAATTACATCTATCCACAAAGAACTTACACCATGACAACAATTTTATATTGTTGAGACGTGTAGAGGGACTTGGGGTTCCTTAACCATTTGGGGATAACCCAATCCAAGCACATTTAGACCAGGAGACTAGATATCACTCAGCTCTTTTTATTCATTC
>OW240914.1:58998779-59045944 GCA_933207985.1 Pelobates cultripes | reverse complement strand
TTAAGGACACTGACTGCTATTCAATCTATAACAGTAAAAAAAGTTTTTTGTTTTTAAATCCAAGCTATTGTGACACCAGATCTAATTAGTGGCACTTTACAGCGTATCCACTGTTAGCGTAACACACCCGCTTTAAGGACACTGACTGCTATTCAATCTATAACAGTGAAAAAAGTTTTTTGTTTTTTTAAATCCAACCATTGTGACACCAGATCTAATTGGTGGCACTTGTCAGCGTATCCACTGTTAGCGTAACACACCCGCTTTAAGGACACTGACTGCTATTCAATCTATAACAGTGAGAAAAGATTATTTTTTAAATCCAAACTATTGTGACACCAGATTCAATTAGTGGCACTTGTCAGCGTATCCACTGTTAGCGTAACACACCCGCTTTAAGGACACTGACTGCTATTCAATCTATAACAGTAAAAAAAGTTTTTTGTTTTTAAATCCAAGCTATTGTGACACAGGATCTAATATGGCACTTGTCACGTGATCCACTGTTAGCGAACACACCGCTTTTAAGCGACACTGACTGCTATTCAATCATAACAGTAAAAAGTTTTTGTTTTAAATCCAAAACCATTGTGACAATTCATCTAATTAGTGGCACTTGTCACGATCCACTGTTAGCGCAATACACCCGCTTTAAGGACACTGACTGCTATCCACCCTATAACAGTAAAAAAAGTTTTTTGTTTTTAAATCCAAGCTATTGTGACACAGGATCTAATTAGTGGCACTTGTCAGCGTATCCACTGTTAGCGTAACACACCCGCTTAAGGACACTGACTGCTATTCAATCTATAACAGTAAAAAAAGTTTTTTGTTTTTAAATCCAAGCTATTGTGACACAGGATCTAATTAGTGGCACTTGTCAGCGTATCCACTGTTAGCGTAACACACCCGCTTTAAGGACACTGACTGCTATTCAATCTATAACAGTGGAAAAAAGTTTTTTGTTTTTTAAATCCAAACTATTGTGACACCAGATCTAATTAGTGGCACTTGTCAGCGTATCCACTGTTAGCGTAACACACCCGCTTTAAGGACACTGACTGCTATTCAATCTATAACAGCAAAAAAAGTTTTTTGTTTTTAAATCCAAACTATTGTGACACCAGATCTAATTAGTGGCACTTGTCAGCGTATCCACTGTTAGCGTAACACACCCGCTTTAAGGACACTGACCGCTATTCAATCTATAACAGTGAAAAAAAGTTTTTTGTTTTTTAAATCCAAACTATTGTGACACCAGATCTAATTAGTGGCACTTGTCAGCGTATCCACTGTTAGCGTAACACACCCGCTTTAAGGACACTGACTGCTATTCAATCTATAACAGTAAAAAAAGTTTTTTGTTTTTAAATCCAAGCCATTGTGACACCAGATCTAATTAGTGGCACTTGTCAGCGTATCCACTGTTAGCTTAACACACCCGCTTTAAGGACACTGACTGCTATTCAATCTATAACAGTGAAAAAAGATTATTTTTTTTTTAAATCCAAACTATTGTGACACCAGATCTAATTAGTGCACTTGTCAGCGTATCCACTGTTAGCGTAACACACCCGCTTTAAGGACACTGACTGCTATTCAATCTATAACAGTGAAAAAAGTTTTTTGTTTTTAAATCCAAGCTATTGTGACACCAGATGTAATTGGTGGCACTGACTGGGGAAATGGGCACAGTATGCACTGTGAGCCTGACACAGTAGCTGGCAGCAGTGGCAGACAACTGACTGCTATTCAATCTATAACAGTGAAAAAAGTTTTTTGTTTTTAAATCCAAGCTATTGTGACACCAGATGTACTTGGTGGCACTGACTGGGGAAATGGGCACAGTATGCACTGTGAGCCTGACACAGAAGCTGGCAGCAGTGGCAGACAACTGACTGCTATTCAATCTATAACAGTGAAAAAGTTTTTTGTTTTTAAATCCAAGCTATTGTGACACCAGATGTAATTGGTGGCACTGACTGGGGAAATGGGCACTGTGAGCCTGACACAGAAGCTGGCAGCAGTGGCAGACAACTAAGTGCATTTACATTACATAGAAAAAAAAAATCCAAAAAAAGCATACCCTTATCCCTAACCTAGCTATGCTTTTCCCTATCTTATGAACAGCAGCTACACTTTCCCTCCTCTTACTAAGCATGCAGCTTGAGAATGAATCTAAAATGGATGCTGTCCAGTAGGTGGGAGGGTCTGCTAGGGAGGCTGTGCTGCTAATTGGCTGGAATGTGTCTGCTGACTGTGAGGTACAGGGTCAAAGTTTACTCAATGATGACGAATAGGGGGCGGGTCGAACCGCGCATATGTTCGCCCGCCGTGGCGAACGCGAACATGCTATGTTCGCCAGGAACCGTTCGCCGGCGAACCGTTCGGTACATCACTAATCTTCATAAAGGATCGTAAATAAAAAAAACCCTGGGTGTTGAATCAGACCTAATGTAGATGCTGCTAATCCCACTACCCAGGGGCTGAATACTACTAGTGGTGGCACTGTAGTGGTGGTGAAAGCAGAAGTGGCAGAGGTGTCAGCAGTCCACGTGGTCGAGAAAGAGGTGTACATGTTTGTGTTGCATAATGGGTTAGTGCTTTGTGGATTTATTGCTGTAACGTTATAGTGATTGATGTTAACAAACACTGCACAATGCTCACAGACTTGCACAATGTAACGGCTCCTGTACTTACCTTGGAAGTCTGCCAATCACATGGCTGCCCAATCCGCCAGATGGCCTTCTTGCAATCTTCGGAGGTATCGGATAGCCTCCCTGACGCTGCCCGCTTCTTTCTGACTACTTTTATGACACGGAGCTCGCGTGCTGGCATCATACGTTTCACCATCATCTTATGTTTTGGAATTGTGCCTATCGCAAAACCCCCAACATACAAAGGGCACCTTGTACATACCTCTGTTCCCTGTTGTTGTTCCTAGTGTCCCAATAGTGTGACTATTCTGATTTCTGGTTTTCTATTTCATCTGTCTGAAAATATCAGATCAAACCTAAAGGAAGCCTAACAAAGAGCTATAAAATAGGGGGTAACCCAGAAATAATCATATACAAAAAAAGGAAACATTTGTAACAAGGGGATCCCAAAGTGTAGCTCTAAATGCACAGAGGTACCCTAATCTAGGCAGTAACTACACGCCGTAATCAGGAGCTACGACGTGTAGACATGCCGAAACGCATGTCAAGCGTTTTCTTTATTTAAATAAGAATCTATCAGAATCAATGGCAAAATGCCTGCCAAGTGAAAATCTCTTAGGAGTATAGTTGTTTTATTTCTCCTCCCTTTTTTACCTCTGTTGGTCACCTAACTTCATCTGGTTTTCAATAAAAAACACTAAACTGCACACACTAAATTCCAAAGAGGATCAGTCCTGTTGTGCCTCACAGACTGGGAAGGCTACATTGCACATTCATATGGCACATAAAGAAAGAGATGACATGGAACGTTTAAGTTTTTACATTGGTTCTCAGTCAGAAACTTTTTAAGAAGGCTTGAGAAAGACTGATTTGGACCTGAAACATTTTTGATACAGTCTATGTGTGCATAAACTACTCTTCACTTGATCAGTGAATTAAATTAACATTTTGTATCTGCTTCTTAACCAACAATAATTTTTTTCCTACCTCTTGATTGGAAAGTCGATCCAGCCCACAAGATTAAGCAGACCTCTTGTCCAACATGAGAAACTGAACTGATTATTTGCTCCCACCCAAACCCACCATCTCAGTCTTTTCTCCATTTTATCTAAAAAAAATTCTGGTGCCAGAAACCACACTCGGAATAACAAATGAAAACGAGTATGTTTGGGCTTGCATGAGTTGGTTCCCCTGTGATTTTGCCACATGGCAGCTCAGATTTTGAATCTGTTCTGATAACTTGTTTGGCCCAAATTCATCCGAATTGCAGTTTGGTTCGGAACAAAATATTCAATTTTACTGTAGAGTTGTCTGCAGAACAGCCAAGGTCAAGGTATAAAGTATTTTTCCGAATTCATTTACCATTTCACGTGAAAACAAATTATCTCTAAATCTTCAAGTACAGTTTTAGGTTCTTTAAATATACCAGTTAACTAACAGGATATCCAAACTATAAAATAAAGAGAAGAAGGAAATATGGCTTAACTTTAAACTTGGTAGGTGGTGAAAAAATACTCATACCGCCCATGTTTCTCATTTAGCAAATCTATTGTGTGAGGCATTTAGTTTCGTATATCAATACACACAAAAAAATAAGAAAGTAGGTGTTAATGAATAATTTCACTAGCAGTAATTTATGAATCAAACAGCTAACCGATGACAAATGACAACATTTAAACAAAATATCAGATAGAAATAATTTTGTTAATTTCTTTCTTTGCATTATTGGCATTTCCCTAACTCAAACTTTAAAAAAAGTTTTTTCTAATGCTTAGATTGAAATTATGATTACCTTTTAAAATTGCCCCGCTCTGTGCCACTTAAATGTGTAGAGAGAAAAGAGAGACAGACTGATAATGAATGAGTAATGTGAAACTAGAAGCTCTATTCACCAAACTGGAATTGGTGGCAATCCAAAGTGAAGTCGAAGTGAATTTCAAATGTTAGACCAAAATAGTTAAACTGTAAACATAGCTGACTTAGATACTTTTCTAGTTTGGCTATTGTGGCTTAATTTTTATTTATGATGCATAAACATTTGCAGAAGATGTAAAAGTGTATATATGTAAGATAAGTAAGTGTAAAATGTGTGCCTTCTTGAAAAAAACATACTTGAATGTATTTGTAAGTACAAAATGGAGAAAAAAGGCAAAACATTTTAGATGTTCTCTAAGCAACTTCCCACCATAAATGCATAAAGTCCAGGGAGTGCTGCACACAAGTAGATGGAGATGGAGCTCTGTCAATAGGGTGGTCCGCCGCCCACCAGGAACAATAAAATATATAAGTCCAAAGGTGTCACAGTGTGGGGTGAAAACAAAAACTAGTATTCATTGTGGATCAAGGAAGTATAAAAAGAATACAATGTTTCAGCTGTGAGGCCATAATCATCTATATAGGGTGAAGACAAAAACTAGTATTTATTGTGGATCAAGAAGGGCAAGAAAAGCATACAACCTTTCGGCCGTGAGGCCTTAATCATGTTTATACATAAAACACAATTATGTTTGAAATTTAAATCAAGGCCTCATGGCTGAAATGTTCTTATCCTTTTTCGACCTCTCTGATCCACAATAAATACTAGTTTCTGTCTTTACCCTACGTTTTGATGCCTGTGGACTTCTATATTTTAACTTACCACCATAAATTAGGTCCAAATGCCCACACACGTTCGTTTATATTTGTAAATTTCTACATTCTGTCAAGCTGTTATGACATACTACATTAGATTGTGTGTTTTTTTTTTTATCTGTTCTATTCCTGGAGGTTGTTCCATCTGTCTTATCCCTGGAGAATGTGAGCAACATACCACAGAGGGAAGGAGTCCCCCCATAAGAGGGACTTAGAGGCACATAAACTAGAGCCAAGCGTAAGGCTCTAGTAAATGTGAATGGAGGTCCAAAGGCTTCGATTTGGGGATATTCCATACATTTCTGTAAACAGTCTTCATTATTGTTCTGTGATCTCTGTTTTTGTAATTTTGAGATACTCTCCATACAGAGGACTGGTAGCTGCTACTGAGTATCTCTAAGTATGATACTGACACTAACATTTTATTGGTTATAGGCACCTTAATCACGTTTGGAAAGTCTGAAAATTATATTTGCTGTCTTGCACAAGAATCTAGTTAAATATACACTAAGCACTTTAATAGATACGTATAACATATATCTACACAGTTTTTGGATTTATTTATCAAGGATACATATAAAGTTGTTTCTATCACACGGTTAGCTGACACGGTCTTAACATAATTTTGCACTTCTGTTTGTATGCTGATGGACTTGTCTTTTTAATGTTTTAAGCACTTTACTACAATACCACTGTTTTGCGTGGTTTTTAGTGTTTTAAGGTTCACACAAGGTAGTGGTTAGCGGCTAAAAATTTGACTATAGAGATATTGAATAATTGTTTGTTTTTTAAAGCGCCTTTTATATACACTAATTTTATTCCAAATGCCCAAATCCCTATATCTGGGTTTCAATATTCTATACCAGGGCAAAGAACAAATATGAAAGCAGCATTGATGTAAGCTTTACACTCAATTGAAAAAAATTGAAAAAGGAACATATTTTCAAACATAATTGCGTTTTATTTAAATTTCACACACATAAAGTATGATGAGTTGTGAGTGTTATATCCTAATGCATAATGATGACAGATATTTTGGAGGATGCCATTGCTTTGATGCCTGACCCTATGGAGGATCAAGGATCTATTATGGTTACAATGACCGCTGAACCATGGAGATTCTCAAGTACTAATACAAGTACTCTTTGCACAGACATTACTGACCACAATAAACCTCAAAAAAGAATTCATAGACAAGTTCTTGACATCAGTGATCATGTGTGACGGACTAATTCATTTATCTGAGCCTAAAGCAATATTCAAGAGGTAAAATTTATCTCAGGGCTTCAAGACTTGGCATTAGATATATGTTCACGTATAACCTCCTAGAAACCAGTAATTAATGCAAATGCTCTTAAAATTACTCAGGATTGTCTTTCGTAGCAGAACGGTTACCTTTGCTCATGGAAACATATAACACTGTGTTGCACTCAGCATTGCTATGTATGACATATATAATAAAAATGTAAAAAAATAAAAATAAAAAAGGTAAAAGAGACCACTGAGTAAATGTGCACCATATTCTGAAAATATATTCTTATTAATGTAATATACTCACGAGGAAGAGACTCTAAAGGGTTTGATCAAGGAGTGCATATTTGAAAACATTTTTTAATACATTTTATTCTTTGTTAAATTGTTTAGCTTGGGTAGTTTTCACTTAGGATTTTGTTATCCCTGTAGTTGAATAAAACCTTTCTTAGAATTTGAATATATGAATAATTGAAGTTAGACTCTACTCATTTGGATGGAGTGGTTTAATTTACATAAATTGTTATCGAAAGGTTTGGCAATATTAATATGCAGATATTTGTAGTTACCTTTATGGCACTGCATACCTGCTTCAAAAAGGTAATATACCAGTATAAAGAAAGAGAAAATATAGGTATATAATTATTATTAACAGTATTTATATAGGGCCAATTTATTCTGCAGCGCTTTACAACATTATTTAAAAAAAGGGGAAATTTTATAGTAAATGAGACAATTACAAAATGTTACAGGAACAATAGGTTGATCAGGAGCCTGCTCAAACAAGCTTATAGTCTAAGTGAGGTGGGGTATAAAACACAATATAATGGAACCAAGTGACAGAGTGGAAGAGTAGCAGAATTGGAAGGTGAGAGTGAAGTGGGAAATGGCCTCTCTAATTCAGTTAAGAGAGTAATGGCAGTTACTATGGAAGTCCACAGACTATGCTGAAGAGAGGGATTTTAAGGGACTTTAAGAGGAACAGGTTGTTTATGATGTTTTTAATGATTTAGTTGCTGGGCGCCCTAAAAAAATAAATACATCACACATTCTCTGAAAATAAATAAAATATTTGTTCAGTATTGTTTATATAACAGGAGAAATCAAAGTGTATGTATTATGAAAGAAAATAGCTGCATATAGCTAACATTTTAACCGTGAAATAAGAAAGTAGTCAATATATGCAAATATGATTAGGATACAATTCAATGTAAATTTAAAATTATAATGAAAAAGGAAATTAAACTATTTATCCATGATAAAATAACATGAAAAAAATATAATAAGATTAGTACATTTAGGGCATATCTAGTTAAGCAATAGTTAATATAGGTTCTACCTTAATATATGTCAATATATGCATAATTTGTTTAATTTCTACCTAATTTCTACAATCCTATTTTCAATATTTTTCTTTAAGTTCTAAGAGGATTAAAGCTTTCGTAAGGAATCTACAGTGAATTATATTATTATATTTCTAAGCACCAATTTGTCCTAAGTGAACCCAGGCACAAGACTAATGAGGCCATAAATTCTTCTTCTTGTTAATAGCCAAGGTAGCACGGTGCCGAGAGAGCTTTGGGAGACAATGAGATGAAACACACTGTCCATTCTGATGAACTTGATTAAACTAATCAACCACAGACTTCATAATTACATATAACAGTCCTAGAGTGAAACTCTCATTACCTATGTAGAGGCTCTGTTGTATTACTGGTGAAGTAGCTCTGGCACAGATCAGATACAATTCATTAAATAGATTGATTTTAATATTAACGATATAAATAAAGATATCAGCTGTCATTAGCTGCTTTAAAAAAATATATTCATTTTTGTAATGTATCATCTAGACATTGGAATACGGAAGGTTTAATGTGTCAAGTGATGCACAATATTCTTTTTGTATTAATCACTTGAGTGGCCTATTTATATGCATTATATTATATGAGTTGGCACTCCAGGGCCACTTATGACACATGCTTTACATATAGGATTTTACCTATTTTCTAAAGAGCAAGCCTTGGTGCTAATAGCAAAGAGAAATTAAAAAAAACTCCTAAGAACATTGTTGAAAATATAACCTTTCCTTCTCAATTTCTAGCTTTTGATCGTTTGAAATAATGTTTCTTTTTCAGGATAAACTGAAAATAAATTTACTAAAATGTCTTATTTTCTTATATTTAAATATTCCTATTATGTATGCAGAAATATGTGTACTGCAAATAAAATGTGTGTTTGGACTTGTACATTTGGTTTGGAATGAACTATAATTTGTCAAAGCTTTGGGGGATCAGCAATTGGTCTGAAATCCGCAACTCTAAATCGCCATATGGCCAAATCATGAACTCCAAATGGATGAACAGTTTTGTTTGTTTGGGAATTGGAGTTCCTTCTGTGGCACCAAACAAAGATGATTGGTCGATAGGACAGCCTCTAAATGTTGATTGTTTTTCACAGTTCAAGCGAGAAGTGACCAACAGAGGACAAAAATGGAATAGCAGTAAAACATATAATATAGAATAAGGAAAATTTAAACCATACTTACCGTAATTTTCTTTTCCTGGCTATTATTTATGGCAATAGCACTAATGGGTAGCTCTGCCCTCCGGACCAGAACAGGACAGGAACTAGAATTCAAATGAGACCAAATGTATAAAGGGTCCCTCCTCCCTTCACACACCAGTCAATTATCAAGCTAATTTCAGGTGGGAGTCTGATGCTGCCATGAATAATAGCCAGGAAAAGAAAATGACGGTAAGTATGGTTTAAATTTTTCTTATTCCTGGCCAATCATGGCAGCATCACTTATGGGTAATACCTAAGCTTAACAAAATAATAAGGGGGGATAAACTACAACCATTAAAACCAAGATTTCAACACCAATTTAGTGAATTTATTTGAGCTTGTGAACGGCAAACAAAACACCCCTTCCAAAAGAAGTTGATGAGGAGGCTAGATCCAGTTTATAATGTTTAATAAATGTCATTGGAGAAGACCATGTGGCTGCCCTGCAAATATAGTTACATAGCTGAAAAGACACTTGCGTCCATCAAGTTCAGCCTTCCTCACATTTGTTTTTTGCTGTTGATCCAAAAGAAGGCAAAAAAAAAACAACCCAGTTTGAAGCACTTCCAATTTTGCAAACTAGGAAAAAAAAATCCTTCTTGACCCAAGAATGGCAGTCAAATTTATCCTTGGATCAAGAAATTATCTGGAGGCACCTCTGCCCAATTTGCCCAAGTCATGGATAGAGATCTACTAGAATGGGCTCTAATCTTGTCTGGTAGAGGTATGTTATTCTTCCAGTATGCATTTGCTATGATTTCCGTAATCCAGCATCTGAGGGATGACGAGGAGGCTGCTTCTCCTATCCTTGACCCGAAGGGTAGTATGAACAGTTTCTCAGATTTCCTAAATTCTTTAGTGTTCGTCAGGTACTGGATTAAATATTCTTGAATATCTAGTTCATGGAGTTTTATTTCTTCTTGAGAATGAGGATTGGGAATGAAGGATGGATACCATTTTTGGCAGAAATTTATGCATAGGTTTGAGAACTACTCGATCGTGGAAAATAAAGGTAAGTCTAATGATGAGAAAGCCTGAAGTTCACAAATGTGTTTAGCTGTAGTAATGGCCACCAAAATGACTGTTTTATAGGTAAGGAGTTGTACAGAAATCTGTGAAAGAGGAACATATGGAGGTTCTGTTAAAAATTGTAGGACTAATGGAGGATCCCAAGGAGGAGAGGAATTTCTTGACGGAGAAATAATCCTCATCTTGCAATAAGTGGATGAGTTTTCCAGGATTTATTGTGAAGAGCCGATAAGGCAGAAGATTGGACTTTCAGAATGCTGAAACTTAGTCCTTTATCTAGACCTGACTGTAGGAAATCCAGAATTTGAATATGAGATGGATTGAGATGGTCAAAGTCTTTAGAGCCTGCCCATACTTTGAATGTTTCCCATATTCTATAATAGCAGGAAGAAGTAGATCTTTTCCGAGACTTAAGAAGAGTTTCCACCACTTTATTTGAAAGGCATTGGTTTAATAAAGTTGTCCGTTCAAGAGCCAAGCTCCCAGATTCCATTGAGATGGGTTCGGATGAAGAACAGGGCCTTGATCTGCCCTAAGAGGTAGTTTCCAAGGCTGGGTTATGGCCATCTTGAGAAAAAAGCAGATAGCAAGGTCTTCTTGGCCAAATGGGAATTATGGCAATGATCTGTTTCTCTTATTTGCCAATTTTCTTCAATAGGTGAGGTATGATAGGTACGGGAGGGAACACATACTCCAGATCGAAGTTCCATAGTTGTGATAGAGCATCTTGTCCTGTTGATAGAGGGTCTGGAATAAGAGAGTAAGATTCCCTTACTTGAGCATTCCTCCTGTTTGCCATGAGGTTGATTTGGGGTATGGCCCACCTTCTTGTAATCATCTTGAAAACGTCTTGGTGAAAACTCCATTCTCCTGGATGAATGGTTTCCCTGCACAGATAGTCCGCTAAGGTGTTGTCTATTGCTGGATGGTATAGTGCCTTTAGCCCCATGAGATGCTTCTGAGACAGATTCATCAGGGGTGTCAACGCAGAAAGAAGACTCTTGCTTCTGGTGCCACCCTGATGATTGACATATGCAGCCACTGCCCTGTTGATTGTGTGAATCAACACCCACTTATGATGTTATAATGGAAGAAAAGCTTTCAGAGCCTTGTAAATTATTATCAATTCTACTAGGTTGGAATGAAGCTTCTTCTCCTGTAGAAACCATTTCCATTGAGTCCAGGTCGAGTTGAGATAGGCTCCCCAACCTTTGAGGATGGCATCCATCATGAATGTGAGCCAGTCTGGTTCTTCTAAAGGAATGCCTCTCTGGAGATTGTGAAGCGATAAACACCACTTTAGTTGGTACTTCACCTTTAGTGGAACCACAATTTCTTGATCCCAGTTGTTCTGGAGAATATTGAACTGGAGGAGGAAATTCATTTAGATAGGTCTTGAGTGCCACTGGGCCCATTTTACCATACCTATGGTGGAAGTAAGAGACCCTAGGAGACTCATATTGTTATGGACAGATGAATTAAAATAAAATGGCTATTTACTAATGTCTATTTATTCTGTGTTCACTATGTTAAAACTGGCTGCTAGAGTAAATATTCCCTTCCCCCCCAAAATGTGTTCAGTTGCTGTTTCCTATGTAAATTCTTCATCGTGCTAAGCATCCCCCTTCCCATCAAACAAACCTTGTGTAACCAAAATTCCTGCGTTAACAGCTCCCTTTACTAACTCCTCCCCCACTACCTTTGTGCCAGTTAACAGCTATATGCCACGTGTAACAAAATGGAGAATCACTGTTAAAGTAACTGAAAGAAACTACTCACTCCCCCTCCCATCGTGTATCCAGAAGTCTGTAATGATGACACTACATCCTGTAGGGGGGGTTTAGACAAGACCCCCTTAGACTGTTAACCAATTGGTGAATGTATACTGTATGTTTAAACTGTGACGTATTTTTGCTTTAAGAAGGAGCCCCCACTCCGGGGAATAAAGCATTCCTGGGTTTTTCACTGATCAGAAACTTTGTCTCCGGTGTGAATTACTTCTAGGGAAAGCGTGCATGCATTAATTAATCAATTTGGAAGGTGTAGATAGACAAATTATCAAAGTTTTCTTTGATCCAAAACAATATAGTCTCTTGCGGATGTTGAACTCTTCTTCAGAATCATCCGAGCTTTCTCCTGAATCTGAGAACTTCTGTCTGTGGAAATTTTTACTGAGGCCTTTGTGGTGTCTATCTCTTCCCCAAGATAAATTATCTGGTGAGATGGTTCCAGAGAACTCTTCTCTTAATTTACCATCCATCGATGGTTTCTCAGACACTGCAGGGCCCTGTTTGTGTGAATCATGAATCTGTCGAAGGAGGCTACTATAATCAGGATGTCATTTAAGTAACTCAGCCCATGAGTTCTTAGAAAGGCAATGAATGTTACCAGGACTTTTGAAAATGTTCTGGAATCTAAGCTTAGACCGAATTAATTGGAGATGTTTGCCTATTATGAAGAATCTCAGGAACTTGAAGTGATGAGAATGAACTGGAATCTGGTAATAGGCATCCCTTCGGTCTATAGAGGTAAGCCAATACCCTTGATTTATCGAGTAATGGAAGAAATTGATTAAATTTCAAAAGATAAATCCTGGAGTTCCAGATTATATCCTTGAGATCTATAATGCGTCTCCACTTGTTTTTTTGTTTTTGGAGCTAGGAATACTCTTGAGTATCTTTCTTTTGGAGAGCTGTCTTTTGGAGGTACTCCTTCTATTACCCTCTGCTCCAAGAGATTTGATAGGATCTGAAGCATAGCTTTTTGCTTTACGGGAGACGAGACCTTTGATGTTACAAACATATTTAAGGTAGGGAACTTTGAGAATTCCTGCTTGTAGCCTGCTCTTATGATGGATCAAACCCACTTGTCGGAAATAATCTTAGTCCAGTTGGGGTAAAGAAACATAGTCTTCCTCCAATGACCCCTTGGACCTGTGTGTTCATAAAGCTTTTGAAGATGTGCGCATTCCTCTTCCTCTTGAAGACTTTGTTGACGATTAGGATATGGGTTGGTCGTTCCTCCTTCTGAGAAAAATTCTACAGCCATTCTGGAATCCTTAAGGTTTTCCAAGAGATTTTCCCTTCTGACTCCACTAGGAATATCATCCTCTATGTTATCAATTCATACATTGAGAGATCTGGAAACGGTGGTTAGAGCAATTGAAGGATGGATGGTAGAACCTAATGCTAGATAGGCTTTATTTAGGTCTGCATCCATTCTTTTCTCCATAGATTCACTGAGATAGGCTAGGGAGTCTATAGGTAGTGTAGTGAGTTTAGCCATGCAAATAATTGCAGCATCAATTACAGGTATAGAATTCCAGCATTTACACTCATCAGGAGAGACTGGATAAATTCTGTAAGCCTTATTTTTTTTAAAATAACTTTCTTTTCCATTTTTGCCATTCTTCCAGTATTATATTCTTTATTGAACTGTGAACTAGAAATGTAGGCTGTAACAGAGCTCTCTGTTCCTAGCTGGACCACTTCCTAGCTGGAACAGGGGAAAAACCTCAACGCTTCTGCCCCCAGTCGCCTAGGTTTGACTGGGGTCCTGGAACCTCTCCATCCTGGAGCCAAATAGGGAACTAGCTCTATCCACTACCAGCGACTGGACGACACTCAGTCCTTACAAGGACTTTCCCCATTGAATCCTCCACGCTGGAACAAGCTGGAACAGTGATTAGCCCTTTCCCCTTCCTGTAACCATACGACACATAGTTCTGGGAGTGCAAGCTGGAATGTTTTAATCTGGCCAGGTGGCCTGCTTTTATACAATTTCAGACCATAGTCATGCGCACGGGGTGTGCCGGGTGTGCCTGGGCACACCCTAATCCCCGTGGCACGCCTATGGTTTGAGTCCTGCAGGAACAGCGTTCCTGCACTTTTTTTGCTTTAAGAAGGAGTTCACTCTCCACTGGACCACCAGGGATGGCACATGGCAGCAAGGATTTACTAATCTGCCAAATCCCTCCAAACATACAGCACACTCCAAACATACAGCACACTCAGCGCCCCACTCACCTCTTGCCCCTGTCATGGGGAGGGCAAGAGGTGATGGATTCCTCCCCCCCCCCGCTCTCCAGCTCAGAAAAAAAATGTCCACCCAGCCTCCCTACCTGGAGTACTGGCGTGGACTTTTCCCTGGAGTCCAGTGGGGCGGGCGCCTTTCTGCAGCTCAGCCGCGGCGAGGGAGCTCTCTGCTGTCTGCGCTCTGCTCCCTCTCGCCGCGCGCTGATGCCGGGAGGGAGCCGGAATATGACGTCATATTCCGGCTCCCAGCATCAGCAGACAGCCCGCGCGGCGAGAGGGAGCTCTCTGCTGTCTGTGCTCTGCTCCCTCTCGCCGCGCGGGAAAAGTCCACGCCAGCACTCCAGGTAGGGAGGCTGGGTGGACATTTTTTTAAATTAAAATATAATAATTTGTTCTTGTGTGTGTGTGTCTGGGAGTGTGTGTTTGTGTGTCTGTGAGTATGTCTGTGTGTGTGTCTGTGTGTGAGTGTGTTTGTCTGTGAATGTGTGTGAGTGTGTCTGTGTGTGTGTGTCTGTGAATGTGTGTGACTGTGTGTGTGTGTCTGTGAATGTGTGTGTGTGTGAGTGTGTCTGTGTGTGAGTGTGTCTCTGTGTGTGTGTGTCTGTGAATGTGTCTGTGAGTGTGTGTCTGTCTGTGTATGTGAGTGTGTGTCTGTCTGTGTATGTGTGTGTGTGAGTGTGTGAATGTGTGTGTGTGTGTGTCTGTGAGTGTATGTGTGTGTGTGTCTGTGAGTGTGTGTGTGTACGCATATATATATAAATATATATATATATACACACACACACACACACACAGAGCCGGCGCTATCTGAGTGCCGTCTCTGCTCTAAGCCTCCATGGGCCGGCGGGGAGACCAAAGATCTACCTCACCGGCCCACAGCAGCATGGAGAGAGGCAGGAGAGGACCCAGGGAGCTCTAGACAGAAGCTCCGCCAGGTTCCTCTTGCGATATCTGAGCGTTGCTGCGGCAATGCTCAGATCTCGCGAGAGTTAACTCTAGCCCCGCAGGCTAGAGTTCACTCTCCACTGGACCACCAGGGATGGCACATGGCAGCAAGGATTTACTAATCTGCCAAATCCCTCCAAACATACAGCACACACACATACAGCTCACACACACACAGTACACTAACCGCACCCTCACAAACACACACAGCACCTTTTAAAAAACACAACACCCTCACACACAGCACACTAACAGCACCCTCACAAACACACACACAAACAGCACCCTCACAAATACACAACACTCATACAAACAGCACCCTCACAGGACAAACATACACACACAAACACCCTCACACACAAACAGCACAGTCACAAACATACACACACACACACACACACACAAATACCCTCACATCACGCTAACAGCACCCTCACACACACATCACACTAACAGCACACACAGCAGTGTATGTGTTTGTGTGTGTGTATGTATCTATATATCTATATATATATACACACACACATACACACACACACACACACGGCGGGTGTTTGTGCTTTAGGGTGCACACCCTAATGCAATAGGCTGCGCACGCCTATGTTTCAGACACAGTTAAGCACGCCGCTGACACTCCCACACAAATAAGATAATCCCTCTCCTGGACCTGAGAGGGGACTAGTTACCAGTCCCAAACTCCTCCCCTGTGCCTGAGAAATAATTGAATCAGGAACTGAAATAACTCAATTATCTCCAGGCACAGAAAGGAAAGATGACTCGCTTTTCTCCCTGTAACACACTGTGCACCTGGGGAGAGAGAATGACTGTCTTTTCTCCCCGGCCCCCACACTGCCGCTGGGGAGGAAGGATGACATGCTTCTATCCCTGGAACACACTCTACCACTCGGGAGAGAGACTGACTGTCACACTGCCTCTGGGGAGAAAGGGCGAAACACTTCTCCCCCTGGACTGCACACTGTTGCTGGGGCGGGGGATTCCCCCCTGTGCCCTCTCACTTGCCAGTTCTGCTGTGCGCTGCAGGTACTTGGACACTATTGCCCTCTTGTGCTGTACATACTTCTCAGCAGAGTTGGGCCCATAATAAGCCAGCAGCATCTTTAGCATCTTGTCAAAATTTTCCTGTAGCTGGGCACCATGCTTGTTCCTTTCAGCTGGGGATTATGATCCCGCCGCTTGCCACCACTGTAATGGAGCTCCCTGTACCACTGGCTGGGTACCTCTGCCAAGGACCACTTCCTAGCTGGAACTGGGTAAAAACCGCAGCACTTCTGCCCGCAGTCGCCGTGGCTTGACTGGGGTCCTGGAACTGTTTCCTCCTGGAGCCGAATGGGTAACTCACTCAGTCCTGAGACTCTAGTCCTTACAAGGACTTTCCCTGTTGAATCCTCCACACTTTAGCAGTGATTAGTGATTAGCCCTTTCCCCTCTAGGAGTACAAGCTGGAATGTTTTAATCTGGACAGATGGCCTGTGTGGTGAAGAGAACCCCAGCCAAGCTGCGGCGGCTAAGGGGCTAGTGCTTAACTCAATTATCTCCAGGCACAGAAAAACATGCAATATTACAAAACCCCAAAATACCTTTAAAACACATAAAACCCCCACAAATGTTACATCTTATGAAAGCCCCGATCTGGGTGACCAAAATATCCAAAACTCATCCTGATCGGTTCAGGGGTTTGTAATTTGCCTGGTATTCATAACACATGGTCCTATTCCCAAAACAGTTCCATAAAATCGGTGCTAACGGTCGGTCAAGTTCAGTAGTTTAAAACCCGAACAAACTACCAAACGGAATCCGGGTTCCTACCCTGGAATACAGTGTCAGTTGGGCTTAACAAGCTCCGTGGTGGTCTCTGGTTCATGCGGTTGTTTGGTTCACGAACAATGTATTCCCAAATCACACAAACAGAGTAGTTTGCAGGGTATTTTGTATGGCCCCTAATCCTGGGGCAGGAGGCTGGCTAGCAGGCTCCTCCAGGAGCTTGTGGTAAATTACCAGACCACAGGCATTTGTCACATTGGCCTTAAGGATTTTAGATCCTCAAAAAATCTGTCTGATTCCAGGACTTCAGACTTTTTTTCCTGGATTTTTAGTGTGTCCCTGATTAGGACTTTCAACCAATTTGGAGTCCATATTTCTATGATATGTCTCCTCCTCGTCTTCTTCAAAAAATTCTGCTCCATATTTAAATTAGAACTGGAGTCTGAAGAAATGGTCTGTATTTTAGAGCGTTTTGTTTTTCCCATGGTTTTAGCTGTGATTTTGAAGCCTTCTGCAATTGCTTGAGATATCCATGCCTTCAGATCATCTTGAGGTCTTTTACTGCTCTCTTCAGCAACCTCAGTCAGGCATTTTATGCAGAGATTCTTGCCTTCAGGAGCTATCTGGTTACAGTCCACATACTGATTACTCATCTCCTTATATTTCTATGGAGATCTGTCCCGGCTTCTACTTGGGCTGTAACGACATAAAAGGCCATACATACTATGTTGGGGCCCTAACTGTGCGCTCTTTTAATCCCCACAATAGGATATATTGGCTCACTTTGTGTTTCTGGATATAGAGTGTCTGGAGACAGAAGGTGATGCCATACTCTAAAAGATAAAAAGGAACAAGAATATTAGAAAAAAAGAAAAAACAAGAACCTTAAAAACTGAGGAAGATACTATGGCAGAAACTCACCTGGATAATAGTATTATATTGCTGGGCAGTCACAAACGAATGAGAATTTTTAAACAAATTTTCAAACGAATACAACTGAAATGAAACGAACCACACATAGAACTATTTCAGCTAGTGAATAGACTACACTGAGGGAAAGGAGTCTCTGAATTAAATAACCAAATGCATGCTGGTTGGTAAGAACAGGACGCCAATGCATTCGCGCACATTTTGCGTGAACAGCCATAAAATCCAACGAACTGAGCCGGCCAGCATACTAAGAAAACCTCTATTGAAAGGAGCCCATAAAAGGTAAGAAAAAAGATATGAATAGATAAAATTAATATAGCAAATAACAGACACTCATGGTTGGAGGATAGATAGGGACTTACACTTTTTATGCCCTGTAATTAGAAAATTCATATAGATGTAAATCTTCTCAGCATACAGGAACTTTCACAAAACACTTAAAAGGAGATAATAAGAATCCCACATAACCGTTAAAATAACTAATAACTAATTTTGAACCTACCCCATAGAGTCCTATTAACAAACAGGCTGAACTTTGTCTGGGAGACCCATGGTACACATGGAAAGATGGCCAAAAAATAAAAAGGTTAAAAATGTTAGGACATTTCTGCCTGTCTGAGGACAGAAAAAAGACTGGTGTGTGAAGGGAGGAGGGACCCGTTACACATTCGGTCTCATTTGAATACTAGTTCCTATCCTGTTCTGGTCCTGAGGGCGGAGCTACCCATAAGTGATGCTGCCATGATTAGCCAGGAAATATAGACTTTTTTACTGATCGTCATCTTTTTCCCTCTCTTGGATCCTTCTTCCTTCTTCTCATTTATCAGTGAATCAAATGCATCAAAATGCACCTATCAGTGTACTGCAAAATTAATAAAATATTTATATTATGCATATATTTAGAAGTAAACTAATAGATGCATTTTCATTCCATTTTGGTAAATTCCAATCTTATTTTCCTAGAAATGATTGGATAGACAAAATTCATCCGAAACAAAATTCCACGTCTGTCTAAAACAGAACCAGAAATCAATACAAAGTCAGTGTTTCTTAATCATGGTGTTTCACAAAAAACAAACATTGTATTGCACATTCCATAAAGTATATCGACCCAGTATATCAATACATAAGGTTATTAAAAAAAATGTTGTCATAATTTGTGCCTTTGTCAAGCAATGTATCATTGTACTATAAATATCATTTTTTATTTTTGTGTTCATAAATAACCAAGTACCACATTTCTATCCAATCCAATATGACCTAGAATAGTATTACAGTTATGTTTGCATGTCAAGCATTTATTATTGCATGTGGGAAAGCATTGTTCTTCTCATAGTTGAATGCACGAGTATGTCATCAATTGCCCATGCCCACTCACTTTTTTCCCGAGAAGAAGAAGTGAACCTTATTCGGTATGGAAAACAAAAAAGTATGGGTGAAAGTAAACCACTAGAATGAAAGACATATGAACACATTAAAACCAGCACCAATACAGCATTTTAGAATTATTTATTTGTATGTACAAAAAGTTAAAAAGACTTGCCACACTCAGTGCAGGTAATGTTCACTTGTGCCGTAAACTGCAATGCACTGAACTGAGCGAAGCTGCTTGCAATTCGCAATGGCACAGAAGCATACTGCAAACATACTAAAAATTAAATAAAATAAAAAAATCTTAAACCAGTAAAACATTTTTCTGCCATTTGGCTCATAGATCAAGTGAAACAGAGTGACCAATAAGAAGAAAAAAAGGAGGAGTAATTAAAAATCTAATTGCTGCTTTGTAGATTAACAAGTACTGTAATGTTATTGTCTTTAACGTTAAGAAACACTACACTGTACATAGCACAGCATACATAGCACTGCACAGTGCTAGTTCACTTGCACAGCACGCTCTGAACTGAGCCCCCACCTTAAAAAAACATTTAACCAAAAAACGCCTGTCAAACTCACAATCAATTAATCAAGCTTGGTATAAGTGGCACTGGCAGGGGCTAGGCACTGCAGTAACCTAACCACCAGTCTCACACTAGGTTCAATGACCCAGATTTTCTCCCACTCGAAGTTCTTGTAAATGGCACTGGCAGGGTTTAGGTAGGTAATTAGTTACATAAACCTAACCAGTCTCGCTCTAGGATCAATGAGACAGGCACCCACTCCCACACAGGCAAGGGTAAAAGCTGGGAATCTCTGTCTGCTGATCTGTTTCCCTCAGTAGGTGAAGACAAAAGGTGTTCAAGAATAATCCTGCTTTGAAGTATAGATGTTTTACTGTTCTTTCTTTTTTTTCACTATTGATCACTTCTCACTTGATCTGTGATCAACATAGAGTGCCTGTCCCCTAACCATCAGTCATCTTTTTTCCCACCTCTTTATTGGACATGAGATGCAGCCCACATTATTGTGCAGACTCTTTGTTGGTCTCCAACAAAGCTAAGCTGCTAATTTGGTCCCCTTAAAAAAAATCTGCCTCTCCATTCCATCCACAACTCTATTTCCTCTGGCAATTATCTGTCCTTATTCGCATCCTAGACTCTACTCTTGATTCTAGAACTAGTTCCTTTGGACTTAACCCTTGTAACCCTTTAACCCATTTACTTTAACAATCCTATTTCACTTCATATAACCTGTCTGCTCAACTTTCTATGGCCTCCTAACTGCTTCCAAATAGTGTTTCATCATGTAAGTTCAGCATAATTTTAGCACCCTTGCTAATTAAATGCCTTGTTGTACTTTTAGATGTTGCATAATTATCGTTGTTTCATATTTTTTGTGGTTAAATTCTTTTGCAACTTGATGCTAGGGCAGCAGCGTCTAACAACACTGCCCCATTGCTCCCTTCCATCTCAATTTTCACAGTATGAGGAAGGTTTAGCTAATGCTCTAAACCTATCACTGGCCTCTCACTTCTAGAAATAGTAAATGCCATTTTTTTTTTAATGGGAGCTGCACCTGATAGTGGATGTGTGTTTATTTATGTATATAGATATATGTACCTATATTTACATATCTGTATCATAAAAGTGGCACTCACAGGATTTTGTAAGCCATAAAAATTTTTTGTAAGCCATAAAAAATGTTTGTTTAATTTGCAAAATATAAAGTATGATATATGTATTGCATGATCAACATTTCTGCCTCTCCTTGGGTCTTTCTCAAGATCAAAAAATATATACACAGTGTATTTTTTTTAATACACAATACAATGTAGATATTTTTTTTTTTCAATAAACAGTTAAGTTAAAAAAATGCACATTACTGCCAGGGTTATACACCAAACTCCACCTTGTAGTAAATAAAAATGAAATTGACAATTTAAGATAAACATGGCTGATTTGGATATAGTTTTCAACTTTGCTATAGCTATAGTTTAGGACCTTAATTTTGTAATTTGAATTTCATGTTGCTACAATTCAGAGTTTAATGACCCCACCTTGTCTCCCTCTTTCCATTTTCTCCACACCTTCTCTCTCTCTTTCTCTCTCACTCGCTCCATTTCATACATTAGTATAAATAAAAGTTAATATATTTTTACTGTATCTTATTGTGTTTGTTCACTGTGAGACAGATGATACTTCCTAGATATGTGTTCCATATGTCTTTATTAGGAGCATTGGTAAGATTGGTACTGAAAACAAGGAGCTCTGACAAACAAGGAGATACATGTATTTACATTTGTTGCAATAGGTCATCTGCCAGGTAAAAAAAAAGGCAAATAATGGAGGTTTTATTAAAGTAGTATATTACAGAGCTCGAGGTCTAGCACTACTATATTCATTTACGGACATTAAGGTAGGGTGTAGTTTGGTAGCAGTGTGTGATAGTCATGAATTCCAAAAGACTGCTTAATTTCAAATCATTATGTTCTGAAACTTTATTTTGGGGCCCTGAAACCCAGAATATGGCTGCAATCGTAAGTGAAGGGGAAATCCTATAAGCAGAAAGAGAGTTAGCATTAATATACTTGTAGCATCAAGAGGTTTTACGGGGCAAATTCTTCCAAATCATTGGGGCTGAATTTGTAAAATATATAAATGCATATGGGGCTTAAACAAAATCACTGGTACATTTTAGGAAATGAATCAATCTTTTTTCTTTCTTCTTTTTTTTGGCACTTTGAATGAACGCATCAGTTGGTACATCTTTCCCAATAGACTCACTTCTAGAACACAATTAAAAAATACATGTCAATTAACTACATTTTAAACATGAGTCTCCTTATTCGTACACTTGTTAATTTTGATTCCAGTCCTAATTAATTAAAAAGGTATGTGACATGCAAATCACAAAGGATTGACTAACCTCCACTATGTGCAAGAAAAGACTATTACGAAGCAGAATTCTTTGAAATGACATTATAGAGAATAATAGGACAGCATTCATTTCATTGCATGCCAGCGACATGCATGATTGGGGTTTCCACATAAATAAATCATTCTCTAACTGCATGGGTGCCATTGCTTTCAAACATTATTAGGGTTTAAATAGTAGTTACATCAGTGTGAATGTATGTTAACTGTGTGAATTTGGTTGCAAATTAATTTAATATAACATATTATGAACTATGCACATAGATTTGATGTGAAACAGCATAGAATTACCAGTGCCACCAACCCTCTGCATGAATCTAGTTATGAGATATAAGAGAGGTGATATACGTCTTGCCTGTCCCATTAGTTCTGGAAATGTAGACTGTAGACCAGGCATAGGCAACCTTCAGCACTTCAGATGTTTTGGATTACACCTCCCACGATGTTTTGCCAGCATTATGGGTGTAAGAGCATTATGGGGGATGTAGTCCACAACATCTGGAGTGCCGAAGGTTGCCCACCCCTGCTGTAGACAATTGTGATAATCAAATCATGGTCCAATATGTGATTTTCGATTACTTATTGCTCATATATCCCCATAAAATTCTCTTTATTGCACCTTTAACTTCATAGTTAAACTAAGAACTCTCTGAGAGTTTTTGGGAGATATTTATCGGAACGTTCGGAAACATGGCTGTTAAACGTGGTCATGCTTTTGATTGTATTTATTAAAGTAATCTAAAAAGAGTCAGTTTTCATTCAAAGAAATTCCAACAGTTTTAGTAGAAATTTCCATTTTAGAAGAAAAGGCTATGCCACTTTGATGTCGGAAAAAGGTGATATCAATATTTATAACTCCATTGTGCTGGTGAACAAATGGAGCATATTAAAAATGTTGGTTAGAGTGCCAAAAAAGCAACAGATAAATATATCCAACAAATTTAATGTTACCCCCAAAATCTGCTAAAAATTCACTGATAGTTGATTATTTTTATCACTTAGGCTGTTCTGGCAGTTTACGGTTTCCCCTAACAAACTTCACAAACTAACTAAAGAAAAATCACATTCTAATCCAAAATTATATTCTAATCTAACCCTAATTTTATTCCTCATCATGATTTGCAAACCTGACAGTAATGATAATTCTATGAGAAAATAGAACTAAATCTACAACTTATCCAACAAGTCTCTATGAATAGGTACAAAGAAATAGCTCTAAACTATTATTGAAAAATATTTCTGATTGGACGCTAGTAAAGGTTTATATTACAGAGTTACTGTAACCCTTTTTTTTTTTTTTTTTTTAATTGTTATTTAATATGCTTTATTGGACATTGCTAATAGGTCCTGTTTCCCCCTTGATCAACCTCCTACTTCCTTGAAGTTTAAAAGCTTCAAAAAGGCTTTTAAACTTACCTGTAATCCTGGTGCTGTTATGCCTCTTCTTTCTGATGTCACAGGGGCCTCGCTTGGTCCAATTACAAACTTCTCATAGAGAAGCCTGTGATTAGTTCTCTTCGTGGGGCCGGCGAGGAGAGGGTGTGGGGGCTGTCAGTGGTGGGAAATAAAAAAAATAAATAAAAAATCTGAAAACGAAATGCGGGCAGATGGGGAAGCAGGGCGGATTGAATAAATCATGGGAAGGAGGATGTGAGTCAAACGTCCCTGCACGGGTAGAAGCTGAGCATTGAGATAGAAGGTGGGCTTACACCTAATGGCTATTGGAGTGAAACAACAATCCTCCATTTGTCTAAATATGCAAAGGTATTTGCGTAAGTGCTCAGGTAACTCTTTTTTCTTTGGTTTTTATTGTATATATTGGCACTGATGTGTACTAGGGTCATTACTGCTGCCCAGTAGTAGTGTAAGTCTGAGCGCAGGACTAATTTTTGTGTATTTGTAGAAGCTGCGCATGTCTGTTGGGCAGCGTGTAGGTTGTGTAACTAGCCTCTGGCACAACAAAAGTGACAATGAAATGCTGCACATACAGACTCTTGATATCATGAGCACTTCAAATCACTGAAGTGGCGATGGTAGTTGGAGTAACCCTTTAATTTAAGAAGTTTCCTTATTATACTTATTCTTATCATTGCCACATTTACACTAGTGATAAATATTCTGTCATCTGAAGGCTTTAATTACATATAAATATGTTGCAATGTTATTACTTTTCCAATATATCAGTGAGACCTATGGAATTCAACATACATAATCAGTGCAGTATTTTGCTCATCCCGAGGCTTAAAAAAAGAGTTAAATATTCCACGACTCACTAGACTAGACAGAACCAAATTTACTAAATCTGATTTTATTATAATTTGAGAAAATGACAGCTGAATGAGTGAAGCATATTTATGTAGGTATTAGCAATGATATTACAGTGAAATGCGTATTTTCAGAGATTAACTCTACACCTCTGCCCCGTTGGTTTAATCTCAGTAAATACAGCATTTATTCAGCATGCAGTACCCTGTCTGGAACAATTCTACTATGTGTTAAAAATTCAAAAGTTACATGAAGAATGGGCAAATTACTTTACATTTTAGACAAGGAAATCCGAAAAAAATATTCCATTGTCAGTTTGGTTAAATCATTCTTTTTTCACATCAGGTGCAGACATTCTTAGTACAAAATGGGTAATTCAATAGTGCTAATAAAAACTATTATACTCAGGGTGACCTACCTCCCCATGGAAATGGAATGCTTTGCCAATTGAGCAAAATTTTCTCAAGCACTGGATTTAATGAAGACCCATTCAGGAACTTGTAAAAATAACAGGATACCATCACTGATTCCCAGCAGTGGAGATTTTCTCTTTATTACTAAAATGAATTCGAAAAGCACCATAATCACTACAATTGTATACATTACTCTTTAGGGAGAGGAGAACAAGCAACCTCTCACTCCTATGATTTCAAGTACATATTGCCTAATCACTAAACTGTGATAAAAAAAAACAAAAAAAAAATGATCAACTACACTGCCACTGCCAAGATTTTTCTCAGCTAGAATTAACTAAAAAAAAAAAAATCAGTTCTTATTTTAAGATTATCCTAATGAGAGGAGAATTATTTCCATAATTTATTTCTATACAAAAAAAAAACACAAAAAAGAAAACACAAAACTAAAATTGGATCTCGTCCAAATATATCTATAATTCACTAAAGTCAATCGTTTCAGATTGTAAACCTACTTATATCAATATCATGTTTTCTATTTAGCTATATATTTCATTAGCTTCATAACATTTACCTCAAGGCTAGATTGATTGTGAGAGTAGGAGAGCTCTGTTTTTCTGAAAATAATGAAGTCAAATACTTACATTTTAAGAATAGTGCGGAGATGACAGTCCAAACATTTTGCTGGTTTGTCTTTCTGCAAAGCATAATTTTATCATTGTTCCTAAAATAACCTAATTCTATTAGATCCTCATATATTATCTTGAAATGTCTTTAAAATTAACATTATATCTAGTGGGCAATCAAGTCGGAATATTTAGAATTGAAATATTAATATTAAAAAAATGTACACAATTAGTGTGCAAGATGTGCCCAGCGACCCCTTAATGAGGGTTTTTGACGATGTGTCTAGGTATACCCTTATTGATCCCAATTTGCACTTTTGCATGAATTTGGGCTTGTTTTTTGTGGTTTTTGAAGAAAACATAATGACTTTCTCTGAAACACCTGGTTCGCACTAGAGAAAAAAAGGTATATATTCTTTTTCAATTAACATTAGTAAAGTAAAGTTTTCTATGGATGTACACTCTGATGTAAGGTGCTCCTATGTTCCTATGTTCATATTGGGGTACTATATTAGTAGTAGTAGTAATGAGGTGCAGCATCATTTGGTTCTCAAAGAAGTAAAGGTACAAGTTTTAAAAAAAATAGACTTTTTTATTTTAATAAAAATAAATATTAAATTTACAGTTAATTTAAAGTTCCTACCTTCAAAAAACAATATTTTTTAAGGATTGTAAGGGATGAAGCCTAGTGCTTAGTGCCAATTTCTTAAGGAATTCAAATTTTACACTTTAGGAGTATTAACAAGTTGACAAGGCTCTGTAGTGATGTAACATCTTTAGACTAAAACTGGACTCCCTGTTGTTATACTTGATCATCAGCAGCATCCTTGTAAAACATAACAACCAATGAACATCCTTTAAAGATAGTTTTCTTTGCACCAGCATCAATACATAACCTTTACTGGTCTCTGTAGGGTCATTAGATCCATTAGACTGTAGACTCAGCACTGCTCTGGCTCTTACGTTAATACAGCTGAGACCTTCTCTTTCATTCCTTATCGGAGAAGAGGATGTGCAATTCTAGGGATTTCTTTGATTATTCCTTAAGTAAATCAAACAGTTTTGTAGCAAAGACAATAGAAATAGTTGCCTTTTGAAAGAACATTGTCTATCGTAATTCAATAACCCACACTAACACGTCTTAAACCTCGGTTTTCGATTCTTATCAAAGTAGGAGGAGTAATTACATTTGTATTTTTTTTTCTTACAAGTCTTACTCAATAAATCTGAATAAATTAACAAAGCATTACTAAACCTGCTACATTAAATTTGCATAGTGCGTTTAATGAATATGCAACTGCAAGTGGAAAGGTCTGCTACTGTGAACCTTCCAAATTAGCATAAGCACTTCCAGCATGTTCCTTAAATAATACTCTCATTTACACATCACTGAGTTGGCTAATTCTAACTTCAGTGAGGGTAGCCTTGTAATTAAGACTCTTGCTTTAATTTTTAATGAAGTTTATGTTACATCAATCTTGACAGTAATGAGGGGACAAGGAAACAAAAAGCCTGCTAATAATTAAATTCACAAACCAGTTTGAGGGATAATAATTCCTGAGGAGAAATTACATGACTAATTATTAATTAAATATTCATACTATTGCAGAGCTGTCTCACTTAACGGGTTTTCTTTTGTTGGCGATTTTGCCAAGATGTGGATACTTCACTGGAACCATTCAGAATTTTAAGGTCTCTTGTTAAATTTAGTACGTCGTTAATCAATATGACAGAAAAAAAAATAGAAATGTGTTAATTGGTATCGTTTTATTGTGTCTAAATATTACCACAGTTGGTTTAGATTCCAAAGAATTAATCTAGCTAGGCTTGTTCTATTTTATGGTAACATAAATCCATTTAATACTTCTAATAGTGGGACAACTTGACCTTTTTGGTAATATTACTGTTTACAGATAATTACACCACCTCTTTAAGAGGTTATTTAATGGATTTGCATTCATTACAATAAAAAGAAAAACTGTTGTTAAATAGCATATTTCTACTGCAATGTTATATAATGTTTTGGAGTATTCAATTTAGTCCGATGGGAGCATTTCTCTATGTGCATAACATACCCTTAGGTATCTTGTTGATGTTTATATTTAGAAGAACTAAAATGCTGTTTACTGTATGGAAGAGTCACTTGATGTAAAAGCATCAATCCCATTTCACTAATAAAATTCTATACTTTACATACATAAAACTATAATGCAGAAGTGCCATTTGCTTATTAGACAGGTGGAGTAATAAAACTATTATGAAAATGAAATCAATATTGCTAAATGGAAAAGTTTTAAAGAGACAATATTCATTGGTGTTATTATAAATACATACAAAATTATTGTTTCACTCCTCCGGTTGGAATATTGTGTATACATCTTTCTTGGTTCCTGTACAAGAGATCTGGAAGTTTGAGGGTTCTGCACAGTATCTTAGAAGCTTTTAGAACTGCACTATACTGGACAGAGATCTCACCACCAGAGATGTTCCACCTGGAATCTCTCTCAACTTGAGGGTTACAGCCCCGAGTGCTCACAACCGGGACTATAACTGCCTTCACTTTCCATATGTTTTTGAGCTACCCTTTCAGTTGTTGGTATTTATCCATCTTCCCATGTTACTTCTTCTTGATGTTGTGGTCACTGCGTGTTCACACATACACCGCCATTGCAGTCTTCTGTTCCTTGATAACCTCTACGATGTCTCTTGGCTGTCCAGTACTTGCATGTCTGTCTGTATCTAGAAGTCCCACAGAATCTTGGTGCTGTCATTCTCAACTACCCTTTGTGGTTCCTCTGATGTGGACATAGGCATACCCAGCTCTTATTCTGTGCAGATTTTTGATACACAAGACTAGCAACTTGGTGTGCCTCTCAGTCTATGCTCTCTCAATGTAATCTTTTCCAACGGTTTAGTTTGCCCCTTACTCCAGGTTCTGTGTGGGAGTGGTGCAGCAGAACATAATAAACTTCACACCATTTGCTAGGATCACAAATTCACAACAGTACAAATGTATTATACTGAAAACTATAGTTACAAAAAAACCTAAAATGTCTATAACTAGAATACTAAAATACATTGGTAATATAGACGACAATGTGACAACAAGGCAAAATTAAGTATTTTCGAACTTTACAGATGTCATTATGCACTCCACAGATGTACTGATTTTTTTGCTTCCAAATTGATGATTAAATTAAAATAGCAAACTACCATAATATGTTTTGTACACAGCTAAATTTCCATGAACTTCCCTGATTTTTTAAAGTGACTGTAAAACATGTTTTAGATGACTTGGGGAGCCATCATGATCAGATTATGTGTCCTAGGCAATCTGTAAAATGTTTGATTATCTGTCCATACAAAAATATGACAGTTTTGCTATTCCAAAGCCTGAATACAATGAGTATCGCTATCATGTTGTTAATTTGCCTGGTATTCGTGTTTGCATTTCATCTATCACAGAAGGTCACGTATTAGCATATATCACAAATGCTAGGTATCTTAGATGACTGAGAAAGGACATTGCTTAAAATATCTTTCCTGCACACTGTGCTACTGAGTTGCATATTCACTAAGAGCTGCACTGGCCTGAGAAATCATAATATAGTATGTGTGACAAGAGAAATCTCGCCACATTGCATTGGAGGAGCCTGGTTGCCCGCCTGCTCCTTAGCTGCGGTTAACTGCAGCTTAATTGACTATTACTGGGTGGCTGTGGTTACACTTAGCAGCCGCTAGGTGGCGGTGTAATGGAGCTCCACGGACGGCCAGCGGTGCTCAGCCCGGAATCAGTGCACTAAAAGCGGACACTTACGTGCAGGCACCGCTGAGCCTCCAGCCTTCTCTGCTTCTATTCGTGGTTGTTTAGACGAACGCTGGAGTGATTGGGACTTTTTCTATGTGAATATGTTAACCCAGATAGCTATGCCATGGAGCCTATTCGTGTAATTACAGACTTTGGCTCCATGACAATTGAACTGTGTGTATAGGATCTGAGCGCGATTCGGTAGTTATGTGCGCTCAGATCCCAGCTATCTGGGGATATGTGATATGTATGGATTTTATGTATTAAATGTAACACTGTATGTTTTAGTGTATTTTACTGTCTTTGTGTCCCAATGTGTATAATGGAGTTTTGCCTCTGTCCTGGGAGATAATTGGATTACTTCCCAATTATCTCCAGGATAGAGGGAGGGAAATTAGGATGCATTGTGGGGATATTTTACTTCTGTGTGTCTGAATGTGATACATGTCTGTCTGTGTTACAGTCTTCCATCTGGTCCCCTAGGGGAGTGTCCAGCAGGTGGGAGACCTGCATAAATACTGGGCAGGTAGCCCTCAATAAACCAGATCACTGCTTGACCCTCAACATGGAGCTTTGTCTCGTCTTTATGGGGATTTACTGTATGCTGTTAGAGACTGATTGCCAGGAGTTAAGCCCCTTGGGTGCTTTTCCTGTTTGTCTGCTAGCAGCTATTCGTGAGGTTCCAGTTCGGGAGTTTAGAGCATTCCCTTGAATGCAGTTCGGGAGTTTGGAGCATTCCCTTGTATGCAGTTCGGGAGTTTAGAGCATTCCCTTGTATGCAGTTCGGGAGTTTGGAGCATTCCCTAGAATGCAGTTCGGGAGTTTGGTGTTCTGCAGTAGCTGTGCCTGTGTCTCTGGATGGGAAGATGTACTAAACGGCGGTTTACCCCTTTTATGCCTGGGGTGCCGTTACAGTATGCATTTAAAAACACAAGAATATTGACCCTTGGAAATCCAGTAAATATACTTGTTTGGAAATCAACTTAAGTTTGTGATATAAATGTTCCAAGTAGGTAAAATAAACTATTTTAATAGCATTTTCATGTGCTCTGGGGGGTTAACTATGCTTTCGACTGAAAAATTTTGAGTCCAAAACATACTGAGATTAATGAATTAGCTTATGAAAACGTACAAAATGTTATCTTTATATGAAGAACGCTCCACCAGACATTCTCCAACATCTATAAACCCACAGTTATCCTACAGTTTAGTTAGTGACTAGAGCTATTCTTCGACCACAGTTATTGAGTCCACCATAACCTATGTTTTAGGTATTTTCTAGAGATGAAGCTTAATAAAAGTTCCATCTCTAGAAAATAACTTTGAATAAGTGGAAATCAGACTTTTATTAAATTATTCTTTCTGAAGTTTCTTTAGTTAAACCACAGAAACAGAGAAACACTCAATTTAAAAAAAATAAATCTTAGTATGAAGTAAAATGAATATAGCTTAAATAGCTTTAATTCTCATATTATATGTTAACTACACATAAACATCAAATTATTATTGTCATTTGTTTCTGTAACTGTGTTGAATATAATAATGCAGCATACAACAATCGATTGTGCTACCAGTTTTAAATATTTAGGGTTTTAAAATATATATTTTAACAAGTCACCCTATATAGTATAGCCTCTATAGCATGTTATGTTGTCCAGAGATCCCTGGCTTACCCCCCTCTTAATATCAAATCACCTTTGAATAGTTTCATTTAAATTGGTGTTCTTCACAGCAGCCATAGATCCTGGTTACATCAAAAACACAGAATTAACACTGTATTATCATTGTCAATTTTGTTGAATATGTACTACATTGATTGGCTAAGAATGCTGGTCTAATCAACTGCAGTATACTCAATGTTTTACCGGTAGCAATGTTGTGACACTGTTAATGTAGAATTATTAATTAGGTGAAAAGGGGGCATTTGTATAAAAGCAATCATGGTTTGACTAAAACCTAAAGATGGTACCAGGTCACTCTATGCAACCTAACCACTACAGTGAGCTTCAATGGTTAAGTTTCTTAAAATTCCTATTTAATAGATATTTGCCCAACTGGTGCGAAACACATTATGTTCTTAACATTTTGAGTAAAAAAGTCTATTTTAGTTTTTATACATAGATACAAGAAATGTAGAATTGAAGGGACACGCTACTGTCCAAATACAAACAAATTAATTAATTTAAAAACACTGTTGAGTAGATAGGCACTTAATTGTGCTTTTTTTTTCCATTGAGGATATGTATAAAACCAGCTTGCAAGATATGCAGATCTCTTGTCTCCACTCCTTCCCAAGTACCTGACAGACATTACAGACTACCCAATGCAGCTCTATGAGAAGTCTTTGCAATGTTAGTGCTCTAGGCAATTGTCTGCTTTTTGAGTTTAGCTCCACTGAGCTAACCAAATCAGGAAGTAACATAATCTGTTGTCTGATTGACAGAAAGGGTGTGTACAAGGTTAATTTATAAAACTGTGAATTTCTATTGAAATCTGCACTTTTAGTAAAATGAAAAAAGAGGCACACGCAGGTTTTAGTGTCACAAGGTCTGCTTTAACCAGTCATTGGGCTATTTAGATTAAAACGTGTTTTTTTATCAGTGCCCTGTCATGGTTTCCATTTACTGGTTATTAGAGTTGAGCGGACACCTGGATGTTCGGGTTCGCCAAGTTGGGCCGAACTTCGTCAAAAAGTTCAAGTTTGGGCTCGAACTTGACCGGAACTTGACCCCGAACTCGATCCCCATTGAAGTCAATGGGGACCCGAACTTTTGGGCACTAAAATGCCTCTAAAAAAGTCCTGGAGAGGGCTAGAGGGCTGCAAAAGGAAGAAAAATGGGGATAAGAGTAGGACAAGTGCCCTGCAAACAAATGTGGATAGGGAAATAACTTAAAATAACATAAAATACATAAAAATTAAAAATAATAATCTTGAACTAGGAGGAGGAGGTGGATGTGGAGTAGGAGTTTGAGGAGGCGGTGACCGTGGCAGTGTAGGTGGAAAATATTGGGACATATAAAAAAAGAAACATTTGCGACCTGCGGTGTATTTCTTGCAGTCCAATAACACCATCAGGTTTTTAAAACTGTCTGTCTCCACCAGATGGAACGACAGCATTTCAAAGGCCAGGAATTTTGAAATGCTGGCATTCAGGGCCAGGTATCGCAGGTGGGTAGGGGGGTACTTCCTCTTTCTCTCCAGTGTTTGGGAGATGGACAGCTGAACGCTTCCATGGGACAGTGTGGAGATGCTTGGGGACGGTGGCGGACGTGGTGGCATTGCTGCCACATCATCTGTTTGCGGGGTGGAGGAAGAAGTTGAAGAAGAGGCAGAGACAGCAGCAGAAGAGGAAGCAGGAGGAGCCTGAGACCTTTCTTGGTTTTTGAGGTGCTTACTCCACTACAGTTCGTGCTTTGCATGTAGATGCCTGGTCATGCAGGTTGTTCTCAGGTTTAAAACGTTTATGCCTCGCTTCAGGTTCTGATTGCACAGCGTGCAAACCACTCGTGTCTTGTCGTCAGCACATTGTCTGAAGAACTGCCACGCCAGGGAACTCCTTGGAGCTGGCTTTGGTGTGCTCGATCCCTGGATGCGGTGGGCTGTAGCAGGCGTACTGTCTAGGGGACGGCCGCTCCGCTTTTGCATCCTGCTCCCTCTTATGCTGTGCTGGTGCCTCTGTGCGACCCACCGCCTCTTCCTCCAAACTGCACACATCACTCGCATGACCTTGATTCCATGTGGGGTCTAGGACCTCATCATCCTCCACATCATCTTCCACCCACTCCCCAACCCTGCCCTCCTTGCCGGTCTGCACACTGCAGAAAGCCACAGCAGTTGGCACCTGTGTTTCGTCATCGTCAGAGACGTGCTACGGTGGTCCTTGCATGTCCACATCCTGACACATAAGTGGTTGTGCATCAGTGCACTCAATCTCTTCCACTTCTGGGGCAGGGCTAGGTGGATGGCCCACGGAAACCCCGCCAGCAGAGTCATCAAAAAGCATAAGAGACTGCTGCATGACTTGTGGCTCAGCCATCCAATCTACTATCGCCTGTACTTGTTCTGGCCTCACCATTCGTAGAGACGGCATTTGGGCTTACCAAATAACGCTGAAGGTTCTGTCACCTACTCGCACCTGAGGAAGGTGTTTCACTTGTGCGTGTAGCTGGCTCAGATCGACCACGTCCTCTCCCTGCAACAGAAGCTCCACCAACACCAGCAGCACCACGACCACGGCCACGTCCCTTATTTGATGCTCTCCTCATTCTTTGCATTCACCCACCAAATTAACAGATGGTTTAAATTAGAATTTTTCAAAGTGCGATGTAACCACAGTATTTGACGGTTCTATTTGACTCTCAGATATGAAGTGCACGTCACAAATGTACTTTTTAGCACCAAAAAACTGTGAATTAGTCAAACTGCAATGTCACAGCAGTATTTGACGGTTCTATTTGACTCTCAGATATGAAGTGCACACCCCAAATATATTATTTAGCACCCAAAAAATTTGAATTTTTAAAACTGCGCTGTAATCACAGTATTTGACGGTTCTATTTGATTCTCAGATATGAAGTGCACCGCAGGCCGTAAATGTACTATTTAGCACCAAAAAAAATTAATTTTTTAAACTCTGATGTAACCACAGTATTTGACTGTTCTATTTGACTCTCAGATATGAAGTGCATACCCCAAATTTACTTTTTAGCAACAAAGAAATGTGAATTTTTCAAAGTGCGATGTAACCACAGTATTTGACAGTTCTATTTGACTCTCAGATATGAAGTGCACTGCAGGCCGCAAATGTACTATTTAGCACCAAAAAAAATTTGAATTTGTTTTAAAAACTGCGATGTAACCGCAGTATTTGACGGTTCTATTTGACTCTCAGATATGAAGTGCACACTCCAAATATACTATTTAGCACCCAAAAAATTTGAATTTTTAAAACTGTGCTGTAACCACAGTATTTGACGGTTCTATTTGATTCTCAGATATGAAGTGCACACACCAAATGTACTATTTAGCACCAAAATGTTTTTAATTTTTAAAACTGCACTGTAACCACATTATTTGACGGTTCTATTTGACTCTTAGAAATGAAGTGAACTGCAGGCCGCAAATGTACTATTTAGCACCCAAAAAAATTTGAATTTTTAAAACTGCGCTGTAACCAAAGTATTTGACGGTTCTATTTGACTCTCAGATATGAAGTGCATACCCCAAATGTACTATTTAGCACCCAAAAAATTAGAATTTTTAAAACTGCACTGTAACCACAGTATTGGACTGTTCTATTTGACTCTCAGAAATGAAGTGCACCGCAGGCCGTAAATGTACTATTTAGCAACAAAGAAATGTGAATTTTTCAAAGTGCGATGTAACCACAGTATTTGACGGTTCTATTTGACTCTCAGATATGAAGTGCATACCCCAAATTTACTATTTAGCACCCAAAAATTTTTTTGAAAGTGTGATGTAACCAAAGTATTTGATGGTTCTATTTGACTCTCAGATATGAAGTGCATGCCCCAAATTTACTTTTTAGCAACAAAGAAATGTGGATTTTTCAAAGTGCGATGTAACCACAGTATTTGACGGTTCTATTTGACTCTCAGATATGAAGTGCATGCCCCAAATTTACTTTTTAGCAACAAAGAAATGTGAATTTTTCAAAGTGCGATGTAACCACAGTATTTGACGGTTCTATTTGACTCTCAGATATGAAGTGCACCGCAGGCCGCAAATGTACTATTTAGCACCCAAAAAATTTGAATTTTTCAAAGTGCGATGTAACCACAGTATTTGACGGTTCTATTTGACTCCCAGATATGAAGTGCACACCCAAATTTACTTTTTAGCACCAAAAATTTTTGAATTGGTCAAACTGCGATGTAACCACAGTATTTGACGTCCCTATTTGACTCTCAGATATGAAGTGCACCGCAGGCCGAAAATGTACTATTTAGCACAAAAAGGTGTGATTTTTTTTTAAACCAACAATGTAGCAGTAGTATTTAAGGGTTTTATTAGACTGCAAGAAATGCAGTACGCAAATGTACTATTTAGCACCAAAAAAATTGCAGTATTTAAAAATGCCTAGATGTTGCCCACTGAGCTACCAGAACAGGATTAAAGTAATGTGCCTGGCACACATGCAGTTGCAAGTGCACTGCACTCTCTGTGGCACTGGGCTCAGGGCAGGGTACAAAAAAGTAGTATAGCACCCACTGGTTATCAAAAAGTGAGTTTATCCTGTGTTTATATTCGGCATTTTGACCTTGGCTTGTTCTTGACTATTCCTTTTTCTGGTATCCTTAATCGATTGAAATTTCTACTCATTACTGTCTCATTCTGTAACCCTAACCTCGGCTTGTTTCTGACCATTCTTTGTTTACGTTAAGTCCAGACACTCTAGGGCTCAGTAATAAGTATGTTTCTTAACAGTTTACATATTGATATTAACTTAACCCCTTAAGGACGGAGCCAAATGTACACGTTGTGAACGAAACAAAATATAAACAAAACCTGGCATTTGCGCTACATGTCTGTCCAACCGTAATTCACCTCTTTCATAGTAAATGCACCCACCCTTATTATATATCATTTTATTCAGGAGAAACAGGGCTTTCATTTAATATCAAATATTTAGCTATGAAACATAATTTAATATGAAACAAATGGGAGAAAATACGTTTTTTTTTTTTTTTTTAGTTCTACATGACATTTTTGTCAATGTCATAATACTGTTTGTTTTTACTGCAACAAAATACACATATTTGTATTCAGCAAAGTCTCACGTGTAAAAAAGTACCCCCTATGTACAGGTTTTATGGCGTTTTGGGAAGTTACAGGGTCAAATATAGCACATTACATTTGAAATTGAAATTCGCCAGATTGGTTACGTTGCCTTTGGGACTTTATAGTAGCCCAGGAATGAAATTTACACCCATAATGGCATACCATTCGCAATAGTAGACATCCCAAGGTATTGCAAATGAGGTATGTCCAGTCTTTTTTAGCGTTAGTAATTGTTTGTGTGTGAAAAATGCAAAAAACGCAAATTTTGGCCTGTGTTTGCGACTAAGTGGCTACTAAAAAAGACTGGACATACCCCATTTGCAATACCTTGGGTTGTCTACTATTGCAAATGGTATGCCATCATAGGGGTAATTTTCATTCTTGGGCTACCATAGGGTCTCAAAGGCAACGTACCCAATCTGGCAAATTTTAATGTGAAAATAATGAAACACAAGCCTTATATTTGATGCTGTAACTTTTGAAAACACCATAAAACCTGTACATGAGGGGTACTGTTGTAATATCATCCATGTAAGTGCTGTTTGTGTGTGAAAAATGCAAAAAACGTCACTTTTACTGGCGATATCATCGTTGTAATACATTTTAATACATTGAAACACTAATATTTGTGTTCAGCGAAGTCCCCCGAGTAGAACAGTACCCCCCATGTACAGGTTTTATGGTGTCTTGGATAGTTATAGGGTTAAATATAGTGCTAGCAAATTAAATTCCCTTTTCTTTCGACATGGGTTGTCAGGCAGGTCCCGCTAATTGTAATTAATTAAGATACCCAATTATGTAAAAATATTACATAAATATATATGTAGAATTAATATATGTATATATATATATACGTATGTGAATATATATGTGTATATATATATATATATATATAATTTTTTTAAAATATTTTTATTTATAAATAGGTGTATATATATATAGTGATATATATGTATATATTTATGTATATAGATATATGTTATTTCGTTCTACATTTATTTTGATATAAATATATATATAGTAAAATTACAATACAGTTAGAATGAAATAACACACATCTACATATTTTTTTTATTATTTTTTTATTTTATTTTTTAACGTATTTACATATTTAATTTTTTATATTATATATAAATATATATATAACAATAATTATATATATATTTAATCAGTATCAGTCTACGTGTAATTTGATCTTAATATATATATATATATATATATATATAATTATATATATATTAATAGTAAAATACACCTATACAGTGTACGTGTGTATGTATATGTGTATATATATACTTAGATCATATATATATATATAACATATATATATGATCTAAGTATATATATATATTTTTTTTACACTTTTAACTTTAATTTATTTTATTTTCAGCCAGCAGGGGGACCACCTGTCATTACAGGCAGCCCCCCTGCTGGCAATGCAGGAGGCAGCTATCCCGGCCATGTGATTGTGAGGTCCTCGCAAGGACCTCACTCTCACATGGCCGTGGGGGACCGGAGGAGGAAGATCTGACGCGGGGGGCTCCGTGGGAGTCCCCCCAACCGCAATCGCAGGCGTGGGACCGCCGGGTACCGGATAAGTAAGGAAAGACCGGAGGGCGTACTATTACGCCCGGCTGTGTTTAGAGCCGCCTAAAATAGGGCGTAATAGTACGCCCTCTGGTCTTAAGGGGTTAAACACTGCATGTCAAGTCATTGAGTATCCTGATAGAAAGGTTATTTGCAAAGTACTTATCCAGTAATGAATGGTGGTGATGATATAGTCACTGTGTATTGCCACATCCACCACAATGCCAGGTTGGTTCGCCAGTACATGCTTGTCTGTCTGGATCTGGAAGCCTCGTCATTCTCAACTGCCATTTGTTATATCTCCCATGTGAACTTAGGCATGTCCAGCCCATATTCTGCACAGATGTTTCGGTACACAACTTTGTTGTGTCTCTCCATGTATGGTGTCCCTGCTAACATCTTGCATCTTGCTACTATGTGCTGGATTATCTCAGTGGCCTCTTTGCACAGTCTCCACCTATTGATCTGGCGCTGAGTGCCAGTTCTTGTTCTGATAGGATTAGTGTCTCAGTGCTGTCTTTCAGTCCTGCATTTTCAACCATTGGTAGGATTTTGACATGTAAGCCACATTCACTATCTGCCGGTGGTACATCTCATGGAAAGATTTGTCATGCCATGGAACCTCCTCTTTTTCTACATCCTTTATCTGTTGTTGTCTCAGGCATTCCCTTAACATTTCATCTTTGGAAGCCATCTTTGTCATTTACTTGTGGATGTTCTGTATTTCATCCAGGACTGTGGAATTGACACTCATCAGCCCAGGGGCATACCGAAAGCATATAGCACTCGTAGCGGGTCCTCATTTTGGCATCTCCATTAATAATTTTCATTAGGGAATGGGGTAATGTGCTGCCATTGGCTGTCTGACGAGTAACATGTGCATGCTGGCATCAGACAACACATTTTCATAGAATTCACATTAGCCACTCAGATTTCTGGGATGGCTGACACCTCTTAACGTTGATCTTTGTTTAGCAGATAACTCCCCTATTTGTTATCCTTATGTGGGATTGCCATATTTAAGGACACCAAATAAGGGAGCTATCTGCTAAACAGCACCCTAATTTGGCATCTTTACATATGGAATCTCACATAAGGGCATCAATTTAGGGAATTCTCTACATGAAAAGCTAAAAGATCAACATTTTAAAAGTCTTTGAGTATAACTAGCAGGAGAAAGGTATATGGCAGGGTGGGACTGTGTGGTGGATATGACACTATGACAGTGTATTCCATTGCACACAGTGGAATGAAGGAGGTGATTGCAGTCGAGGTGCTGAGCATATGGTCTTATATGGCAGGGATGGGTGTTATATGTCACATGTGGGAACAATGGGATTGGGTGTTAAATGTAAGAGAGGGTTCTATGTCAAGACAGGGGTTTATGGCAGGATGGGTATTATAAGGTGGGGGTATATGGCAGGGAGGGTATTATGGCAGTGTGGGTATTATATGACATGTTGAGGGGTATATACCAGAGTGGGAATTATGACAAGGTAGTGGGCTCATGGCAGGGAGGGTATTATGACAAGGAAGTGCTGAAATTTAAAAAAACAACTACTTGTCAAGGGACTAAAGCGTTTGCTCAATTTACTTACTTACTTTAATCAAAAATTTATTTATTAAGGTCTTTATTGTTAGTAATTTAGGAGACAGACCTGGTGTAGGGCACATAGTGTGGAGTGATAGGGATGTAGTATGGGTAAAACACATAGTGTGGGGTGGGATGGCGATGTAGTTTGTATAGGGCATTGTAGGGCACATAGTGTTGGGTGATAGAGATGTAGTATGGGTAGTATGTAGTGTGCGTTGGGATAGAGATGGCAGAGTGAGGGGGTGACAGGTGGCAGAGCGTGGGAGGGAGGGGGTGACAGAGCGTGGGAGGGAGTGACAGGTGGCAGAGTGAGGAGGTGACAGGTGGCAGAGTAAGGGAGGAGGTGACAGGTGGCAGAGTGAGGGGGGGTGACTGGTGGCAGCGTGAGGGGTGACATAGTAAGGGAGGGATGGGGTGCCTGGTGACAGAGTGAGGGTGTGGGTGACTGGTAACAGTGAGATAGGGGGTGACTGATGACAGAGTGAGAGGGTGACACAGTGAGGAAGGAGGTGACTGGTGACAGAGTGAGGTGGTGACACAGTGAGGGAGGGAGGGGAGACTGGTGACAGAGTGACTGAGGGAGGGTCTGACTGGTGACAGAGTGATGGGGTGACTGGTGTCAGAGTGAGGGAGGAAGGGGGTGACTGGTGATTGGTGACTGGGGGAGGGGCTGACTGGTGACAGTGACTGAAGGAGAGAGTGACTGGTGACTGAGGGAGGGGGTGACTGGTGACAGTGACTGAGTGAGGGGTGACAGAGTAACTGGGGGAGGTAGTGACTGAAGGAAGGGTGACAGAGTGACTGAAGATGGGGTGACTGGTGACAATGACCCCCACCCCCGCCCCTCCTTTAGTACACCACTGCCCTTTCATATGGCTGGTGTACAGTCTCTGGGTGCTGGATTTCAAGTGGATTCCTCCATTCATAGTGAGAAGTTTCTGGGTTTTGACATCCATGGTGACCAGTTCTTCCCTAGGCCAGGTTATGATTCCAGCTGGGAACCTGATGACTGGTAGGGCATATGTGTTGATGGCTTGATCTTGTTCTAGCCATTGAGGTGGGACTTCAGGACCTGTCTGACTCTTTGGAGAGACTTGGATGTTTCTATTCTCCTTGCCTCTTCCTTATGGTTGCCATGTGTCTGTGGTACCCTGAGGTATTTATAGCTGTTCTCTACATTTTCTATTTGGCTTCTGATACTTAAATTCCTTCTGTCCTGATCATCTTCCCTCTTTTTGTTACCATCTGCTCACACGTCTTTAGTCCGAACTGCATTCCAATATCCTTGCTGTATAGCCTAGTTAGGTGGATTAGTAAGTTAATGTCCTACTCACTCTTGGCATACAGCTTGATGCTGTCCATGTAGAGTAGGTGGCTGATGGTAGCTTCACTCTTGAACCTGTGTCTGTATCCACTCTTCTTGATGATCTGGCTAAGGGGGTTGAAGCCTAAGCAGAGCAGCATTGGAGATAATGCATTACCTTGGTATGTGCCACATTTGATGTTTACTTGTGTCATTGTCCTTGATTAGGCTTATAGAGTGGTTTTCCACTTGCCCATCAAGTTCTTGTATAGAGCCAATCATTCCAGTATCCATGTGTGTGACATTGTGTCATAGGCTTTCTTATAGTCAATCCAGGCTGATTAGTCAATCAAAGATTGGTCTGTCTTTGAATCCCTAGTAACTGCTTGATCTTCCAGTAGTTGGTTCTGTGATCCTCTGGTATTGTTTCCAATCCCTTTCTGAGTATTGCTCATATATTGACTCATATGCCCATCTTAGAGACTACGATGCTTTCATGTTGTGGGGAGACATTTATTGGTCATTAGTTGGATGGTGGCATTCCCTTGTGAGGGTACTTCATCACCAATATTGTTCTGCTTTGTGTTATCCAGGTAGGGTGGGAGCCTGTTGCTAGTAGCTGGCTCAATTGTGCTGCTAGGCGTTTATACAGAATTTTTTACTTTTTTATCCAGTAGGTATGGATCATGTCAGGTCCTGGGGCTGACCAACTCTTCATGTGTGCTACTTGCTGTTGGATATCTTCGACTGAGATGGTGACTGGTTCCTGTTCTTGCAGCATTCAGTAGTCTGCTTTCAGGTCTAATAACCACTGGGCCTTGGTGTTATGAGATGCTTCTTTCTCCCAGATATATTTTTCCAGGACTGTTCAGTCTCTGCTCTGAGTGGGTCTTGGGAGGAGATGTGGTGGTTAGCCTGCAGCTGTGTAAAGAGGGCATTGATTATCTGGTTGCCATTGCTGTCAGTCTTTGATTAGCGGTTTCCAGCTCCTCTGGTGACAAAGTGAGGGTGTGGCGGCATATCCTTGTACATCGGCAGTAGCCAGGATCTATCCTTGATCTTTCCACCTCTTTGAAGTTGATCCAGCTTACTAACTTTGTAACATCGTGACTTCCAGTTGTAGCCTCCATGATGGACGTTGCTTCTCTTTGAGCCTGATCTTGTAGTCAAGCAGCTGGAGGACCACTAATGCTGTGGTATATATGAGCCTGTGTGTCATTAATTGCAGCTAACATGCTGTCTGGTGGCAGTTTTCCAGTGATCTTTGGTAGTCTTGTCCACTGGTCAACCACTGCTAGTTTTTATAGGATCATTTTTCTTATATAAGTTGTTATTCCATCTTGGGATTCAGGTTGGCAGGGATTCAGGTTCGCAATTCTCTGCTATAGATGTGGGTATGGGAATTTTTATGTTTTCTGGCCAGGTTGGTTTGCCAGATTGGTTTGCTGGACCTATGTTGCCTTTGGGACCGAATGGCAGTCCAGGAAGTAGACAACCTAGAGTATTCAAAATGGGATATGTCTAGTCTTTTTTAGTAGCCACTTAGTCACAAAACCTGGACAAAATTCATATTTGATTTTTTTGACATTTTTCACACAGAAAACCGCACTTTCATCAATTACATTATTTACTGCTCTAAAACTCATATTTGTGTTCAGCAATGCCTCACAAGTACAACAGTGCAGTACAGATTTTATGTGGTTTTGGAAAGTTACAGGAAATTTCATAATCCTAATATAAGTTAGCGCAATGAAGTCTCAGTAATTTTTATTTAACAGTGTCTCACAAGTATAACAATACCCCAATATACTGATTTTCAAAATGTTTGGGGAAGTTACAGGGCCACATATACAGATGCAAGAAAAAGTATGTGAACCCTTTGGAATGATATGGATTTCTGCACAAATTGGTCATAAAATGTGATCTGATCATCATCTAAGTCACAACAATAGACAATCACAGTCTGCTTAAACTAATAACCCACAAAGAATGAAATGTTGCCATGTTTTTATTGAACACAACATGTAAACATTCACAGTGCAGGTGGAAAAAGTATGTGCAGTATGGCAGCACAGAAAGGAACATTACCCCCATGATGGCATATCATTTTTAAAAGTAGGCACCCCAAGGTATTTTGAATTGTTTGTTCTAGTCACTTTATAATGGCTGCACGTAATATAAACAGGGACTGGTTGAGGTCAGGGGATCCAGAAATCAGAGTAGCAATTGAATAAGTCAGTCCAGGCAGCTGACAAAGAGTAATCAGGACAAGCTGAGGTCAGGAATTCAGAGTAACACGAAGAGTCATCTACAGTGTGACCTGAATTCATAATTTAATGTATGGTACTCTTTAAAACATTCAGACATGCATAGGCAGTAAATGCAACTCCTGCTAACTCCTCTTTTATTCCGTGGTGACTTTTTGTGGGTTGTGGGGGGGATTCTTCTAGTGTCTTTCAAAGAGTCTTTGGACATCTTCAGATTACAATGATGAGGGATTAGGTAGGAGGCCTGACAAAATAAAACTTTGTGCAAAAGCTTTAGGGTGAACCCCGGTGAAAGTGTATTGCTTTTCTGTGGCTACTTTTTTATGACAGGTCTTTGTTTTACGGTGATCCAGATATGACTGAATACACTGGTCAGCCAAATCTACCCCCCCACCACACATGCTTGTTCTATTCACAATGCACTTTGGCTTCTCGATTTGTGCATTGCTGCTGGGGACTGACACTGGCACTGTGCTCTCATCATGAAGTGTAGACAACATGTACACATCCTTTCTGTCCATGTACCTGAAAGCCAGGACCTCATCATGGCATAAAACAGTTATTGTGCCTTTGCAGTTTTTGCCAGTGGTTGGGTTCTGGGAGAAACCTTAATGGTTCTTCCGCACTGTGTCACAGACTGGGATATCAAAATAAAATATTGTTTTAAATAAATCTGTGCTATAAAAATAATCTAGCCATAGATGATATCCTTTTTTTCTTAATGGGAGGATGATATCCCATAAAATGTGCTGTTTGTCCTCACAGAATCAGGGCAGAATCCAGCTGACCGTATTTTCCTGCATAAATGTGAAATACCCAGATACAACGAGTGTTGCAACTTATAAAATTGTATTCCATAGCGAGACCACTTTCATGGAATGTATTGTTTGTCTTTCCTTTAACTTCAAAAGTCTTTGCAGATATTTTGGTCATGGGTGTAATATTCTGGAAATGTTTTTGACAAGTGATCAGTTAGGAACCTAATTTTGTGAAGACAGCCATACTGGGAGTCATTTCTAGGAGGACATTGGTTGTTATCACTGAAAAGGAAGAAAATGGTGACGCTGTTCATACTTATCCCTCTTCATAATCCCTGGAAAAAGAAGTGTAGCTAGGATGGGGTGATTATGCCAGTAACTCATAATACTGTTTTTTTCACAATCCCCATTACTAGCATCAGCACCAAAAACTTCTTAATTTCAGTTCTGTCAGTGGGTCGCCACATGTTATTCCTGCTGTAGTGAGAACTGGGATTGGCAGCGAGATATTGGTTGGCATACAAATTAGTTTGTGCAGCCCAAAGCTTTATCATGCCATCAGTCATAAAAAGGCTAAAATAATTTTATGGCTCACAATTATCAACTCTGATTGTGATGCCAGGGTTTGACAAAAGTTATATTTCAGTGGCACTTAGATTTGGTGGTACCAGTTATGCTCAGACACACTGTGACATTCTGAGCTCCTCCTGGATGATGTTATGGTGGGAGCACCATCACCAGAAGGCCCTCTGAGGTTGTCTATATCTGACGCAGTGTCTCACTGTCAGGCCAAAGGAGTAACTCCTCTGACTCGCACATCAGCAGGGCATAAGTCTCCTCTGCAGAGTTGTAACGGGCCAGGGCAACTTTTTACAGGTTAAAATTTTTTTAAACAACCATCCTATTACACACTTCCTCATCCCATCCCCCAATTCCCACTTTTTCCCATAGACTGATCGCAGAATAAATCGTCTTTTTTTTTTTTTGACTAAGTGGGATAAAAAAAGGTCAGGGTAGGTAAGATAAAATTCTCTGATACACTATACAGTGACTTACATGACTCTGATCACAATCAATGGGCTGCTGGAGGACTGCCTGGGTTGCCAGGCAGCTCCCAATATTAGATCTGGTGAGTTGAGTATGCCGGCTGGGCTGCAGGGGCACAGCTGTCTTTTAAACCCATTCAGTCCAGGATATAATGACACATCCTAACAGCGTTATTGGGTTAAAGTGTTAGTACATGTACTAACATCATTGTCTGGTTAAAGTGTAAGCACATGTCCTAACATTGTTGTCAAATTAAATGGTAAGCACATGTCCTTATACCATTATCAGGTTAAAGTGTAAGCTCCCTGCTCGTCAAAGCAAACCTCTTAGGTGAGTCCTACACTAACAATCCACCTTGCTGCTTTCAGCTAAAAGGAAAAATCTCTCATGGGACACAGAAGGGAAATTTTCTGAACCCTTACACACTTGTTAACCCTTAAAAGGGAACACACGAGGTGGGCTGCAGCACTGTAACATGGCTGTGTAATACAAAAGCAAGTGCAAACACAAAAAAGAAGCCCTGTGCTTAAACTGGCTTTTGTATTACACAAACCTCCATGTTAAGTTAAGTTTTTTTTTTGTCTTCTTATTGCCTTAAATATGCATATTTATCTCCTGTCTTAACCAATGAAGTCTTTGAAATTTCCATTAAAATATATACTTTAATTGAGCTATCCTATACTCATATCTGTTACTGCTACATCATTTGGTCTTCGAATGGTTAACTCATGTTGCTTTACTATATGCAAACACACTCCCCAGTAAATACAAATAAACATTCAAATAATAAATATGAATATATACTTTGCATGTCATTTTTCAGCATGCATTTTCAAGAAATGTTTTCTGTTTTCCCTTCTTCCACTACAATGTTATGTTACAGTGAGCTGCTAGCATGCTCCCTGTACGTATTACAAGTAGTTGTCTAATTGTGAAAGACGACTACTCAAAAACAGGCTCCTCTCTGGCTTGTTTAATTGAGCTCCTGAGATGCAATATCAGTGAGATACAGGAATAAATAACCACTGGTCCCATTGGTCTCACCAAGAACCCATTGATGTTTCATAAATCCTAGTCACTACAAATCTAATTGAGTTACCATGCTGAATTAGCTTCTATCTAAATGGCATTCATGTCTACAAATGGAATAATTAGACTCTAGAAAATGGGATACATCAAGTGCTATCCCATGTGAAAAGATGAACATATTAGAATTCATCCAATCAACGATTTGAGAAGGAAAAGAAGCATTACTTTTCGTAGGAGTAGAGAATGTATTAGCTCGCAGTGTTTTTAATTATAATGTAGAGGTCAGTTTATTTTTTATTTTCATTTTGTCTCATGGCAAAACCAATGGAAAAATGGCAGCACATTTATCTGAGTAATGGGAATTAAATAGGACACAATTTACAGTGTTTGTTGAGTTGTTAATTCAGTTTTCTTACTGGGAGAATAGTTTATATAGGAATGAGACAACATTTATATTATGAAGATTCCGAGGGACTGTCATACCAGTCTTTCACTGCTCTATATGTAATTGTTTTACAGGAAAGGTCACTTAAAGACTTGACTCAGGTCACGTATAAGTGTGCAGGTCACCATGGGATCTTTACATTATTTAACCACGTGCTAATGATTTGATGGTGAAGCTATTCTTATTAATACGTGTGTTCCTTAATGGGGCAATCCAAATACCATAATAATATCTTTGTAATGCATTAAAAAAGAAGGGTCAACTCTATCCTGTGACCTGACCTCACATTTAATTTAGTATACTTAAATAAAAAGGTTTAAACAGCAATTGCTGAGCTCAGACAACTTGTGATATGTGGGTTATAGCAGCTAAAAAATTAACTAGATAGGTTCTGTGTGTAAAACAATAATCACGGTTCCTACCTTGATACTGCATATACTCTGAAAGGCACTAGCACAGAATCTCGTCCTTTGTAGAGAATGGATGGTTTGGTGCTGAATCCATGTTGGGAGAGCCAATAAGATGAAACTCCATTAAAGAAATAGAAAGAACGGGATGCTTTATGGTACTATGAGAGTTCTGCAAGCAACAGGGGAAGCACAGAATGAGATCGACATTCTAACCTGTTTTACTCCTGTGGGTGCAATAATTTCTATTTTTGAATTTAAAGATGGTAATAAACTCTCTGCAACTTACTTTTCAGTGGCAAAGCACTCAAATATTTATAGTATTTCTCTTCTGCAATATGATGCTTTCTTGTTTGCATCGCTAGTTGCAGGGCCGGTGGAAGGATTTTTGCCGCCCTAGGCAAAAAAAAAAAAAATTGTCGCCCCCCCATATATCCTGCCCACCATGTGACATCACAATACCCCGCCCATATCCTCTGCCATATGGGCCAAGGCCAGTCTTCACAAAGTGTCTTTCATCTGAAAAGACAGTGTGTTTACATTAAAAAGCCTACACGCTATAGACACCAGAAACACTACATTATGCTGTAGTGCTTCTGGTGACTATAGTATCCATTTAATGTGAGGAAAATTAGAGATTAGTGCAACTAATAATATATTGGATTGCCTACTTACCACCA
>OW240914.1:58870906-58998679 GCA_933207985.1 Pelobates cultripes | reverse complement strand
TATAAAGTACCATAGCATTTCTTTGAAACATGTGGCCAACAGGAGCTGTGGAGGAGAAATTCCATCGGGTTAAGATTCGAGTGGTGGGAAACGCAAGTTATCTTACCGGGCTCATATAAAACAAAATATGGTCTATGTATTTCCTGAGTGTGTTTGCATAGGGGCCACAATTTTCATAAATATTGTTAAAATTGGATGGATTATTATTAGTTATGAATATCCATGAAAATGACAAATATCTGATATATTTTTGAGATATATTATAGGATCCGTGTACCTTGGTGCAAATTTACCATTTTTGTATCTTACTTTCTGAAACACAATCAGCAAGAAAAGAAATTAAATACTTGGGATTATCCACCAAGTTTCCAAATATGACTCTGAATAGCTAATTTGGGGAATATCTCATTCTCCTGGACGTTGCTACTCCTGCATTCACTAAATGCATTGTGAAGGCATATTAGAAGATTATTAATGTTCTAATTAAATTCTGAGCACTTAAATGTCCCCCCCCCCAAAAAAAAAAAAATAACATCTAAATGGTCCTAATTTCATACAGCATATAGCATTCAGACACTTGTTAAGTATAATTTTGGCTTTATATTGCCTCAAAATTTGGACATTTTTGCTCAACTGTTTTGTGCTGGTAATTTTCCAAAATAAAGTGGAAAGTTGATTTGGTAGCGAAGTGAGCAAGACCAAATAATTACTTCTTCACCAAATAAGACTTGTTTGTAAAATTAGGTTTTAGTTACATATTAAATACATGAAAAAGTCCAAAATGGCAGCTACGCCAAGGTTCCAAAATTTGGGTAAACCCTAATGTAATTCAATTACATTAAGAGATGATAAATGGTCTTCCATAATGTTTTTGCTTCTAATAGCAATTATTACAAAGACACGTCAGCAAATTATAGAGCTCCTTGGACATCAATAGGGTTATTCATTAAAGTGAGCAATCAAAGTGAATTCAAAGTAAAATTAAATTTCAAGGTAAAAATAGCAGATGTGGAAACATTCTCAAAGTCAGCTATGCTAACAATTTGGCGACTTTGGCCTTAAATTTGAAATTCACTTTGAATTCAGTTTGCATTCTCAGGAAGGATATTAAATCCAGAAGGAGCTTTATAATGAAGAGACAGCAAATGGCTGGCTACTTCTGAAAGACAGTTGAGGAGCATGTACAAGCATTTTTCTACTATAAAAATAATGAAGTGGCATATGTTAGAAATACAATTTATTTTCAGTGTCTTTGATGGCTCTCGGGTAAATCTTTTTAATTCTAATTAATACTAACCTTTTTTTCCTTAGTTTTTACTTTATCAATCCTCCTAAAATAATTCACAGTAGTGAGGATGCCATCCTGCTTCTAAAAGTAAACAGACAGATGGCAGGCTTTTACCAACAAATGAATAGGCATATAACAGGTCAAGATTATTTTGTTGTGGTGAGGAGGATGGCGAAAAAAAATATACGTTTTATAAAGTGATATATGATAAAATGTGTGCACATTTCTACAATTATCATAGTTTTTCTTATTATTTAAAAAAGTGCATCTATTATACCTTTTTGTTACATTAAATAGTTACATAGTTACATAGCTGAAAAGAGACTTGCGTCCATCAAGTTCAGCCTTCCTAACATTTGTTTTTTGCTGTTGATCTAAAAGAAGGCAAAAGACCTAGTCTGAAGTGCTTCCAATTGTGCAACAAACTAGGAAAAAAATCTTTCTTGACCCCAAAATGGCAGTCAGATTTATCCTTGGATCAAGAATCTGTTACCCCACTAATTAAAAATGATATCCTTATATATTATGCTTTTGCAAGTATTTATCCAATTGCTGTTTAAACATCCGTATAGACTGTAATAAAATCATCTCGTCAGGCAGAGAATTACACATCTTTATTGATCTTAATGTAAAAAAAACATTTTCTTTAATTTAGATTAAATCTCCTTTCTTCCAGCCTAAATGCATAATCACTTGTCATTAGTGATGTCCCGAACGGTTCGCCGAACGGTTCGCCACGGACAGCGAACATATGCGGTAAACTTTGACCCTGTACCTCACAGTCAGCAGACACATTTCAGCCAATCAGCAGCAGACCCTCCCTCCCAGACCCTCCCACCTCCTGATTGGCTGGAATGTGTCTGCTGACTGTGAGGTACAGGGTCAAAGTTTACCGCATATGTTCGCAGTCCGTGGCGAACCATTCGGCGAACCGTTCGGGACATCACTACTTGTCATATGTATAGATTTCCAGACAATGGTTTGTATTGGCCTCGAATATATTTGTATGATGCTATCCCGTCCCAGGCACCGATTTTCCAAACTAAAGAGCTTTAAATTTGTTAACCTCTCTTCAGAAATAAAATGCTCCATTCCGTTTATCAATTTTGTAGCCTCCCCCCCCCAGCACTTTTTCTAATGCCATAATGTCTTTCTTTAGAAAGATGGCCAAAATTGCAAAGCATATTCAAGATGTGGTCTTACTAGTGATTTATGAAGAGGCAAAATGATATTTTTATCCTGAGAATTAATGCCCCTATTTATACATGACAAAACCTTACTGGCCTTAGGAACTGCAGATTGACATTGCATATTGTTACCTAGTTTATTGTCTATTATAATTCCCAAACCCTTTTCATTTGTTGTTATCCCTAATTCACTAAAATTTACGCTGCAAGTTGCATGTGCATTATTTACCCGAAGTGCATAACTTTGCATATTTCTACATTAAATTTCATCTGCCATTTGAGTGTCCAGTTCCCCAATATATATAAATCCCTCTGCAGCAAAGCAATATCCTGCTCACATTGTCTTCTTTTACAGAGTTTTGTGCCATCTGCAAACACTAAAACATGGTTTCCAATGCCTATTTCAAGATCATATATCACGTATAGCTCCTATGGCAGAGGATATTCCATAAACAGTGTAGTCATGTGAGCTTTTGAGAATACAGCCACCTTTATTTAATTTGTTTAAACTATATATTAAGGCAGCTCTGTTACTCCTAAGTATTTCATAAAGATATAATCTTAATGAAATACTGATCCTGACTGTGTTGGAATTGTTCTTAAATTCCAACGCAATCCAAAGATTTAATTAGACAAAGTAGGGATTACTTTGTTTTATGCTAAATCTGAGGCTGACAAAGGTTGACAAAAGGCAGAGCTCCACCATCAACTTATGTCCAAACTCAGCAGCCGTCACATCTGATGACTGTGGGATTTGAGCAATGTATGAAGCCTCTTCTAGGATTCTTCATAGACCTCAGTGTTGTATTCTTGCTTATGCTCATGAAGAGGGTGCACAGAATGAAGATACAACTACCTTACCCTGCACCTCGTGGACACTCATTTCTTATATTGATAAATAGAAAAGCTACAATTTCTGGGGAAATTGTGTGAAGTGTTCTTGCCTTCACCAGTAGTCTACAACTGGAGTGGGCGGAGTAACTGTTATTATATATTTATATAGCACATTTAATTGCAATATTGATGCCCAAAGTTACATTAAAACATACATTTATAAAAACATTAGCAGGTGTACAAAAGGCCCTGTCTATGACATCGCTTGCTGCTCCAGCCTGGCACATGTCAGAATATTTTGGCGGTTGCCATTTTCGAATGGTCGTATTTTAAAAACTATAAATCCTACAGCAAAGAGCTTTATATTGTGAGAATCACAAGACCCAGACCTACATTTTGATGCATAGTATATCTCTGAAATATTAAAAATGAAGGCACAGTCGGAGTTTAGAAATTGCCCTTCAAATTTTAGCAGGCTAGAGTGGAGTTTCAATGAATGTCAATGGACAGCGTGAGTTGCAAACAAATGGTCATATTGTGAAAACTATCAGGACTATGGCTTAGTGGCAGCAGGGATAGCTGAACGTTTTGATATAAGATTTGTGTAGGTGGGCTTGAAAATGAGGGAGTGGTGGCAGTTTAGAAATCATGTCCTGATTTTTCAGCTTTTGCCAGCTCCCACTCTAGTTTTGAACATTTTGCCATTCATTCCTATGGGACCAATTTCGCCACAAGAACGACGATATTCCGTGAACCATTCGGCAAAACGTTCCACAAAGTAATAGCACACCAATCGGGAACAATCTGCACGTTTCGGTATATTACTGTCTATGTAGTGTAAAAACTGTGGGAGGAGTTAGGGTGGCAAATTTGTCTATAATAAGAATAAGAATACTATATATGTGAGATAACATTAAGTGGTCTTGCTATGCAAGAACACTTAATAATATAGATGTGAGATAACCAGTAGGCAGCGGATATAAATAAATATAGAAGGGGTTTGAACATGACATTGCCTAAACCATCAAAAAATTATGTCTAACTCCCTCCTCCCCGGTGGCTATTTTTTCCCTAGCCACCCTTCACCTCAATTAAAAGGTCTACCTACACACTCAGACTGATAATAGTGAGGGTGGTCAATAAAACTAACACCTGTAAAACAAAAAACAAAAATCCGATTTACTATTCATCTTCTTTTCTTCAGCCCTAAAAAAGGCATATTAAAAATCCATATTATTCCATCACAAATTTGAAAATACAAAAATAAAAAATTGATTGCAAAAAAAAGCTGGAAAAAAATAAAACACACAACACAATAAAAATAATCCAAGTGAGTAGTCCGGATGCTGTTCCAAGAATGAGATCACAAGGGAAGGAAATCCTTTACACTATACAAGTTTATTCAGAAACTTTGATAGCTTAAAGCCTGAAGTTTGACAACATCCAAGAAAGCATTGTAAAATGTTTATATATTCACACTAATGATAGTTACAGAAATGTAGGGATATTAATGAGTTAAAGGTTTGTTCTATTAAAATATTCCCTTCACCACCTGTCTCTCTAATGGTACTCCAATCCAGTATAATATTCTCTAATTTCCTTTCCCATTCTTCCTAATGACCCTTCATTGCATTACACAGAGTTTTCCCTCTCACCAGTTCACTATTTTGTTCAATAGTGTGGTGGTAAAATTGCAAGGAATCCAGGGGTCTAGTCCTTCTCTGCTGATGAACTGCTCTTGGGTATATTTTAGAAGTGAATTTGAAGGACAAAACAAAAATTCGGTGGGCTAGAAGGTTGTTTGTCAATTATTTTTAAAAAGACAGATAATGCTAAATATTTATGCCATATTTTAAAAAAAATTAAAGGCATAATATGAGAGTAATTTGATTCCTGGCCTCATTACAGCAATAGCTAAGGCAGAAGTTCATATTTCCACTAGAGATATTGATATTTGGATGGACTTCATTGGCTGGGAGCTTCAGCTGAATTAAGTCATTCTAAAAACAGACAAAATTGATATCACCTATATGGAAGTAAACATTTCTGCCTTAGTGATATCTGAAGAGGTAAATAGACAGTAAGAGCTTGGAAAACCCAGGAAATTATAAAAAGAAAAAAACAGCCCTTCAGTTTGAGTTTGGAAAAACCAGGTAACTGTAAAAAAAAACCAAAAAAACAGCCCTACTGTTGGAGTTTGGAAAGCCTTTTCTATCATTGGAAACTACACTTTCTGTGATGCTAAGCCAGTGGAAAGCAATGTGGGAAATGCAGTCCAATGTAGCCCTCTGAAGTCATTCTACTTAATATAGAATCATTTTTTCAGTGGACTACTGGCACAATAACAAATACAGCATGCTGTATTGGTTATTGTTTATAGAGTGCCCCTTCCATCAAACTCACTTTGTAAATATGATTGAGAGAATTGTGTATGTGGGATTGACCAACTTGAATACAACTCTAACCTTGACCCACTTTAGTCTATACTCTGCACTCATCACTGTTGAAATGGCCAGGTGAAAGTGTCTAACGATTTAATTGCTGCTAAATCCAGTGGTCACTACTCACTCCTAATACTCATTGACCTTTCTGCAACTCAACTTCTTCTTATCCTCCGTAATCCCTGTCTACGAGACTCTGCTGTTTCCTGGTTATCTTCCTACCTCTACCAGCACTCTTTCAGTATTTCTTGTTCTGGTTCTTCCTTTTCTCTGCAACTCCTCTTTGCTGGTATTTCACAAAGCTCTGTCCTTGGTCCCCAACTGTTCTCAATCTATACTGCCTCCCTTGGTAAACTCACCAGCTCCTTTGGATTATAATATCACTTCAATGCAGATGATACACAACTCTATCTGTCCTCTCCTGATCTCTCACCGTCCCTATTAATTAGTTTCTCTGACTGCCTCTCTGCTATTTCTAACTTGATGGCTGCTCACTTCCTTAACCCCTAAGGACCAAACTTCTGGAATAAAAGGGAATCATGACATGTCACACATGTCATGTGTCCTTAAGGGGTTAAACTTAGTCTGTCCAAAAAATAACTTCTCGTCTTTCCTCCCTTATGCATTGCTACACCCGTTCTGTCTTCCTCCAAGTAAATTACACTACCATCTGCTCTACCATCCAGGCTTGCTGCGTAGGTATTCTCTTTGATTCCAACCTCTCCTTCACCCCTCATGTCCAGTCAATCACCAAATTATGTCACTTCCATCTCTAAAACATAGCTAGCATCTGCCCCTATCTAAAGCAAGATGCAACCAAGTTGCTGGTCAATTCTGCTATCCTCTCTCGTTATCTGTTTTCAGTGTTTTTATGCATTCCCAGCTTGCCTCGTAACAGTCTATAATGAATGCGGTGGCAATGCTCATCTTCCTGCCCACCCATGACTCCCATGACTCCCCCCTCTGTTAGCCCTTACACTGGCTTCCTGTAAGATATAGGGATAACTTTAAAATTCTGGTACTTGCTTGCAAATCTCTACATATCCCTGCTCCTACCTGCCTATCCTTACTACTACACAAGTATGTCCCATCCAGGCCCCTATGCTCTGCAAAGATACAAAGATTCTGGAATAAAAGGGAATCATGACATGTCACACATGTCATGTGTCCTTAAAGGACCACTCTAGGCACCCAGACCACTTCAGCTTAATGAAGTGGTCTGGGTGCCAGGTCCTTCTAGGCTTAACCCATTTTTTCATAATTATAGCAGTTTCGGAAAACTGCTATAATTATGAATGGGTTAAGCCTTCCCCCTAATCCTCTAGTGGCTGTCTCACTGACAGCCACTAGAGGCGCTTGCGTGCTTCTCACTGTTATTTTCACAGTGAGAGCACGCCAGCGTCCATAAGAAAGCATTGTAAATGCTTTCCTATGAGACCGGCTGAATGCGCGCGCAGCTCTTGCCGCGCGTGCGCATTCAGCCGGCGGGGCGTAACGGAGGCGGAGAGGAGGAGGAGAGCTCTCCGCCCAGCGCTGGAAAAAGGTAAGTTTTTACCCCTTTCCCCTTCCAGAGCCGGGCGGGAGGGGGTCCCTGAGGGTGGGGGCACCCTCAGGGCACTATAGTGCCAGGAAAACGAGTATGTTTTCCTGGCACTATAGTGGTCCTTTAAGGGGTTAAACTTAGTCTGTCCAAAAAATAACTTCTCGTCTTTCCTCCCTTATGCATTGCTACACCCGTTCTGTCTTCCTCCAAGTAAATTACACTACCATCTGCTCTACCATCCAGGCTTGCTGCGTAGGTATTCTCTTTGATTCCAACCTCTCCTTCACCCCTCATGTCCAGTCAATCACCAAATTATGTCACTTCCATCTCTAAAACATAGCTAGCATCTGCCCCTATCTAAAGCAAGATGCAACCAAGTTGCTGGTCAATTCTGCTATCCTCTCTCGTTATCTGTTTTCAGTGTTTTTATGCATTCCCAGCTTGCCTCGTAACAGTCTATAATGAATGCGGTGGCAATGCTCATCTTCCTGCCCACCCATGACTCCCATGACTCCCCCCTCTGTTAGCCCTTACACTGGCTTCCTGTAAGATATAGGGATAACTTTAAAATTCTGGTACTTGCTTGCAAATCTCTACATATCCCTGCTCCTACCTGCCTATCCTTACTACTACACAAGTATGTCCCATCCAGGCCCCTATGCTCTGCAAAGATACAAAGATCTGCATCAATTTTCTGCTCATACTTGGACTTCTGACGCCCCCCTTCCAGGCTTCTCTGTGACTGCACCTTTTCTATGGAACTCCCTTCCTTGCTCCATTAGAGTCTCCATTTCTTCAAAAAGTAATTGAAATTCAGTTCTTTAGGAAAGCATATCAATTAAACTGTTAATAGCTTTCCCTCCCCACACCTTGGTAACCCATCTTGCTTCCTTTCCTGCAACTGTGTCAAAACAAAAAATAAACTGACGGTTACCCTTATAGAGTGGGGGTATCTACCATTTGGACGTCCTTTTTCCCATACCTGGAGAGCACTGCAGAGCTCCAACCCGATATCCTGAGTAGCTAGTATAGCTGGATCTCTCAAGGACAGTATAGCTGGGTCTCTCCTCCAGGAGAGTACAGCTGGATCTCTCTTCAAGTGGTATAGTGGTATAGCTGAAGAGAGCTCTTACAAGAGCTTGCAGTGATAGCTAGCAGTGATATAGCAGTTATAGCTGTTCCCTACAACACGAGACGAGGCTGCGAGTTGAGAGTAAGAAGGTCTGGTTTAATGAGCACAAAGACATTTCTTTTATACACATTTTCAGACCAGATGCACACCCCCTGGACCTGATGGTACACAGGGGCAAAAGGAACACAAACCAATGGGAACAATAACACAGTAACACTCCCACATACAGTCATCAAGCCCTCCCCTCTGCCTGTGATATAATTAAGCTAGCTAATGGAATAACTTAATTGTCCACAGGCAGAAAATATCAATTTTTACCCAAAACACAGAAAACACCCCAAAACACAACGTATCCCCACATACAGCATACAGTCCCTCCCCTCTGCTTGGGAGATAATTGAGTAAAGTCCTGTAATTAACTCATTTATCTCCAGGCAGAAAAAACACATTTTCACAAAGTTTAGATAACACCCCAAAACACAACATATCCCATAAATGCATTCCTGGATAGCCCTGATCTGGGTGAACAACATATCCAAAAATCACCCAGATCAGAGCAGGAGTTCAAAGGTTTTGTGGAAGTCATATTTGACCGACCGCATGCACATTTTCATGCCCAAAACAGTTCCAGAGAATTTGGCTGTGCGGCTGGTCTATTTCCAATAGTTCAAATACTAAGTTCCGTTCGAATGCACGAACGGGGGCCGTTTGTGCAAATACTCAAAGTTAAAGTGGCGTTCGAATTGTCAAACGCACTTTGATTTCCGTCGAAGTTTTGAAGTCTGGAGAAGGTAAAGTTTAGTGGTGTTCGTGCCGTCGTGTATCCGATTTGAGTTCCATGAACTTGACGACCAAACACCGCTGAACACGTTCGACTGAATTAAAATGGCCACAACCACGTGTTCATATGTCAATTGGCAGCCACTTCGACTACTTTGGCACTTCGGCTGTATCCGAAGTGCCACTTCGAAAGTGCAAATCCTTTACAATAGTTTTTTAAAGGGACAGAAACAGTACTTTAGAATCCTATATGCACAAATGGAGTTTTTATAAGGCAATACACCCCAAGGGTCATAGTCACAGGGCAAATGAAGTCCAGGACACTCACACCATAATCATCATAGGAAGGAACAAAACCACCATAACTACTGCAAATCAAAGAGGGGTTTTGTTACAAAAACCAAGAGATTCGTGTGAACTATTCTAGCAACTTACTTTTCATGAAATACATCCTACTCTTACTTCTTATGTCACTTTACCCCATTCCCTCTAGAATGTAAGCAGGGCCCCTTACACCATCTGTTCCTTTGCGTCCAACTGGTTTTGTTGCAAATACTTGTCTGTTAGTCCACACATTGTACAGCACTGTGGAATTTGTTGATGATTTATAAATAATAAAAAAATAATAATGCAGGATCTGCCATTTAGAAGTAGCAGATCATTTTACAAAATACAGTACATTAGGTAATGCTTGATGAAGGTGCAGGAGATGACTTGATCTCTCTGGATCCACACAGATGATATTACACCTCTTGCAATTGAACAAGGCTTATTACACATCTTACATATACCGTATTTATCGGCGTATAACATGCACTTTTTCTCCCTGAAAATAGGGGGAAATTATGGGTGCGTGTTATACGCCGGCCCTTTAAATACTGCAGCTGCCTGAGCGCTCTGTCAAGCTGGTTTCTGTTTCCTGTACCCGGTCGGACTGAGCGTGCACCTTCCTATCACTCCGGCCGGCCACCGTGGACAGCAGAGCAGCTCGGCCACGCTACAGGAGGGGGGTAAGAAGAAGTAAGAGAGGGGGGAGTAAGAAGAGGGGAGAGAAGGGTAAGAAGGGGTAAATAGAGGGGAGGGGCAAGAAGAGGGAGGGAGGAGTAAGAAAGGGGGAAGAAGGGGAGGTAGGGTAAGAAAGGAGTAAGAAGGGGTAAGAGGGGAAGCAAGAAGAGGGGGAGGGGGGAGTAAGAAGGGGGTAAGAAGAGGGGGGAGGGGAAGTAAGAAGAGGGAGGAGTAAGAAAAGGGGAGGGAGGTAGGGGAGGGGGGAGTAAGAAAGGGAAGTAAGAAGAGGAGGGGAGTAAGAAGGGGGTAAGAGGGGAAGTAAGAAGAGGGGGGGGGAAGCAAGAAAGGGGGGTAAGAAGTGGGGAGGGGGAGTAAGAAGGGGGTAAGAAGTTCTTTATTTGAAATTTAAGGTTTTTTTTCCTGAAATTTCTTTCTTAAAATGAGGTGCGTGTTATACGCCGGTGCGTGTTATACGCCGATAAATACGGTATATGTAGAAAGTCACACAGAGTTGTAATGGTGGCATAATGGATCCAAAACTGCTCTTTTATTATATAATAATGGCTTCCAGCAATGCAACTGAAAGACAAAAAGCGAGAGTTCCAATAACAATATGAATGTAAATGTGTGCTTCCAACTATTCTTTACCGGGTCACTAACTGCACCCCCACCTATCGAACTGGACCTTCCATGTCTGGTGCATTGTGCCAGGCTGTGGTTATTAGATAGGAGACCCCCAAGGGTTGACAACTTCATGGTGGTGCTGGGGTTAATTTTCCTAGTGCCCCAATATATCAACTGCTGTTCTTTTTACAAAATTCATATTACAAAATTAGCTTATCTAATTAACACAAGCTCATTAAAAAAAAATAAAGAGGTATGTTTTAATAGTGGGCTGATTCTAGCTTATTTAGTTAAGTTAATCAGGGAACCTTAATAACAACAACACAATGTATTTAATATATATATATATATATATATATATATATATATATATATATATAATGGACAATTTTACATTACTTGTGGTTTTAATAATCTCTTTTTGTATGCCCTCTTTAAATTGACACATATGTTTAAGTTTGTATGGTCAAATAAACACACAGAACTAAGATATAATGGACTAGGTACACCAAGCATAACTAAAACCTATTGTGTTTTGCCCTTATTTTGACTATGATTGTAAATCAAAGATTATACTAGATTTAGTGTACTAATAATCTTAATTTTAGTAATGACAGGAGGCGAGTATTTTGCATAATTTCTCTTTACTAGCTCCACATAGAAAAAAAGATCCAATCACAAGAAAGTAGTATGTACATGAGGTATAATGACCTAATCACTTTCTCTTTCAGAGAGTGACATCAAGCAGAAGCAAACTTATAACAAGCAATACCAATAACTCCTAAATCACACATCCGTAAGAGCAAACTTCCCGAGAATTCCACATGAACAACCAAAATGTCTTCGGGGACGAATGAAACTGAAAAGAAAATGTGTGAGAGGTTTAGATACATAGTCATGAACGTGGAAATCCAAGTAACACACAGTATACATCATTCCATAGTAGTAATTTGTAAACTACAATCTGATAACTGAACAACAATCATGTAAAACTCCAATGACAATTCCAGACCAATGGAAATTAAATCATCAATGTAAACACAAAACATAAAGAATCCAACCTACCTTAGACCAGTGATTCATATAAAGAAAGCGAACAGAAATGGTGGGATAGCAAAGCAGGGTGGTAAAATACTCGCCTCCTGTCATTACTAAAAATTAAGATTATTAGTACACTAAAACTAGTATAATCTTAAATTTTACAACATGACAGGAGGCTTAATTTTTTGCAATTTTAACTCTGATAAAGTAATAGAAAACCAATGAAGAATCTGAACAGTGTGACGAGAGACATAGACTGCCGGGAAATAAGGAAAAACATCCACGTCGAACGTCCGGTACATGACGGAAAAACACCAGACCAAGCATAATAGTCAGTCAGCAGATGCCCAGTCTCATAGACAAATGGAGAACAATCTCCATATTACATAAGCTGGAGGTGGATGTGACTGGGTAGTTGGTACACAAGAGGATCCTTGCCCATCGGGAGTCCCCAGACATGGGTAGTTGAACTGTCCAAACTCACCACATAATGGATCGAGGTTCCGTTCTAAACACCAACCAGACCGGGAATGCCCAGATGGAGAGGCAGCATTGTTGCATTCCTTGGGGCCCAAGAGTCTTCTAAGAGGTAGCTAGCAGCCTGCGATAGTCCGCCGATCTGCCAAGAACCCCAGAAAGAGTCCAGGCCACCAGCGTCAGCTTACCCTCCAGGAATAGAAGATGTGGGTTCCCCTTCGGGTCCATGAGAAGAGACAGATATAAATGTAGGAGGAGGAGATACTCACCAGCCAGTTCCTGAATGTCCGGGAAACAAGGTTAACTCCGTCACAGCAGGATGGCCAAGGCAGTGTTAGTCGCTGAACACAGTGGTGATGGAGAATCCTTGCAATCATTACAAAGGAGGGAAAAGCATACGCTCCCCGGGGAGGCCTATCTGGCAGGAATGCGACTACCATTGTGCACTCCAGATCCGGTAGCCAAATGAAAAACACTGAATTCTGGGGGTCCCTCTGAAGGTTGTAGAACCAATTTGTGTTGAGATGTGTCTCCACCGGGAGTTAGTCGACCCTCGGGGAGATCCTGCAAGGAAGGCAGAAATCGAAGATGCCTTTCATGATGTCTGATAGGAGATGGGAGCTGGCTCTGTCCAGGCGGTTACAACAAATGGAGAACTCCTTTACCAGTCTGTGGATAGTGGAGAACCCCACTAAGAATTCCAGGTATTAAATGAGAAGGGAGAATTCCTGAGTTGTGCACACGCTTTCCATGGGTGCGTTCTTGCAGGTTGTCACCGCAGCCCCACAAGCTGGTATCCGACCCCAGAACGAAGTCCGTTTGGTCTTAGGGGATCGTCTGAGGAAACCTTACCAGGAAGGGCTGCATGTCCCAGTAACGTAGCAGGTCTGAAGAGATAGCCTGGATGGAGGAGGGCAGTAGCCTATGATCTGTACGAGTGTGTGGTAGGTCACGGTATTGCAGTGGAGAATCGTGCAAATTTCCTTGAGGATAGAGGAGACCTTTGAAGGGGAAAGTTTTAGTGTGCAAGACGCAGAGTCGATTACGAATCCTAAGAAGTGGACCATCCACTATGAAACACAATGATTCCAGCCAGACCGCAGAGAATCGCGAATGTTGAGGCAGTCTTGAATTCTCTGAACCAAACAGAAGGATATCATCCAGGTAAATAATGCAACGCATTCCCCATATGTAATTGATCACTGGTTTCAGTCGTTTTATGAGGCCCCCAAGGATCCGAGCTGAGGAGGCAGGTGAAGTTCCAAGGTTGATCACATCACAGGAAACATAGAGAACGTCGTAAAGAGAGGTGGAAAAGGACCGACAGGACATGTCTTCATATCCAATTTCACAAGCCAGTCATCTACGTGAAGAAGGTTCCTTATTAAGTTTGAATACCTTTCACCTAGAAGCGATGGTATCTCATGTGGGTGTTGTAGCAAGTACAGTCGATGCTACCCTAGGGACGCTTACCTGAGGAAAACAGGATCTAGCGCATCAACGCGTTCCGTGATCTTTGTCCGATCATCTGGAGCACTAGAAGGTTGTTTCTCACCCACTTCGGGGTCAGATGGCCCGAAGTAGTTGGTGACATGGTCCCGCTGTCAACCAGTCCTGTAGAACACCCCCTGAGGAAGTTACCATGTAACATCCTTGGGGACCTGGCTCTAAATGCCGGCAGGTGGCATAGTACATCCCCGCCGTCCAGGGGACTTACCTGCTCGCTGGCTATCCCCCACGGCGATCGGATTGGGGGTACTTTCCTGGAATTCAAGGCAGTCCCCCTGCTGTCGATTCAGCCCTCCTAGACCATGTGATTGCGAGGACCTGACGATCACATGGACGGAATAGCCGTCCATAGCAGTGACAGCAGGGGGAGTGCCTGGAATGACAGGTAGTCCACCTGCTGCCTGAAATAAAGTAAAATAAAGTTTTAAAACAGTTTAAAATTAAACAATATATACTATTTATATATATATATATATATATATATATATATATATATGATTTAAGTATATATATATATATATATATATATACACACTCAAACATACATACACATACACTGACTAAGTGTATTTTAATATTAATATATATATATATATATATCAAAATACATGTAGAATGATATTGATTAAATATATATATATATAAAATATAAAATAAATAAATATATAAATACATTAAAAATGAAAAAAATAATATATGTATATATATATATATATATATATATATATATATGTGTGTGTGTGTGTGTGTGAAATTTCGTTCTAACTGTATTTTGATATCAAAATACACTTAGAATGGAATAATATATATATCTAATGTTTAGAGGACGACTTTTAATAATATTTAGAGGACCATTTTTACAACTAAATACATTAAAATCATCTAATTTGCAACATAACATTTAATTTTAAACCAGAAAGCATCTTCTATAGTTTCTTCTGTAGATTATCTCTGTTTTCACTTTTTTTATTTTTTTATTAAGAAAATAGAAAATGTTATTCATTAGTGGCAGAAAATTGAGCAATAATGTAGACAACTGTCACACCATGATGCCTTAAACCATTTACAGTGAAAAGGTGTAGTATGATTCAGTCATTGTTTGCTTTAAAAAATATACAATATAGGTGCAGTATACGTAAGAAAATTATAAATATAGAAATAAAATTAAAAATAAGAGCAGCTACACACATCCACTAGCGACTATAGATGAGTATAAGCTCAAAGGTTAAATAAAGCGTGTGCGCTCTTTACTCATAAAACATTAAGAAAATATAAACCAATCAATAAATCAATAATTTATTCTAAAAAAAAATATTGTGATAGAATAAATACCAAATAACGAGGATAAAAAACACAGGTGATCTAGACCTGCTGAGATGAGAACAAAATACAATGTATCCCTTAAAAAGAGCAAATATAATCCTACAGCAATACAGAATGCATAAAGGGGTCAGAAGGATTAACTCAGACACTATGTGAAAAACAACAAAGTGTCAGAGTATTATCCCTACCAGACCCAGATACAAATATAACAACTGTAACAAGTAATACTCAATAAAGTGTATACAGAAAAGTACCTTTCCTCGGTGTGGGCCCCCCACCGAGGTACATACACAAAGCGTGTAGAAAAAATAAAAAAATGATGAATAACACGGGCTGGAAGCGGTAGTGAAATATTTGAAGAGATGGTAAAATCCAGCAGATGGCATACAGGGTTCCTCAAAATGCTATAAAGTATATCGCGGTCGGGATCTTCAAAAAAGACCGCGATATATACTGGACTCACTCACTGCCGCAGCTCGTTAAAGCTTCAATACCAGATAAGTTCATCCGATGGAAAAGAAGGAAGGGAAGGAGAAGAAGATTGTTTGCTTTAATACTGGCTAATTCAAAGCTTACTAGCAATTTTTATTATGTGAATTTACAGCGTAATCTCGATTAAATGCATTTAGTAGAGATTAAACTCTTTTTTAGTAATTAAATACAAAACAAAGGAAACAGCGCTAGAGAAACCGATATTATTAAGGAGGAATATTGGAGGCAGCAAACCTAAGGCAGGCCTCCCTCTAAGCCCTACTGACAAGAATAATACAAGAGGTAAAAAGAGAAAGGTTGCGCCAAAAGGATAAAACTTTGTACTGAGAAAAAAAAAATATATAAAAAAAGAGTCCAATAGCAGTGGTTGGTAGTCATAAACTAAAACCCCAAATAATAGCCACAAAAGAGTCCTAATACAAATCTTGCCAGGGAGACAAGAACAGTCTGTTTAGGAGGAATGTTCTCTGTAGGAGCCGGATGGAAACAACTTTCAGGATCCGTATGTGGAAACAAAAAAAGTATTGTAGTGCAACAAGTCCAATAAAAGTTGATATTTCTAAAACAATAGGGTCTAATGTAGTCCTACTCACGTGTAATAGAGCTTAAAACCAGCTCTAATATGAATGGCATACAGTGGTACAATCCCCACTTATTGAATACGTGAAGAGGTGTAAAGGAGACAACAAATAGTGCTCACTGTATAAAAAGATAATAGGAGTATAAGTAACAAAGTGTTTACTCACATTTAATTGAGCAGGGTGACTGCTCAATGAATCAGGCATAAGTGGTATAATCCACACCTTGGATTTCTTTGTAGTAATATTTAACTGGAATAATAAAATCCGGATACCTTTTATATATATATACTTATAAAACTTTGTAATGAGAAAAAAAAAAATATATATATATATATATACTTTTTTCTCATTACAAAGTTTTATACTTTTGGCGCAACCTTTCTCTTTTCACCTTTTAGTAATTTTTTCATCTTCCAAAGCATTCCCCCTGCACAAAATGTCACAAATATCATTATATGCCAGCAAGATCACACATTCCAAGCAGAAAGACACATGAAATTATTTTTTTAAGATAAAAAAAAGAAATTAAAGACTTTAAATATGGTAATCAGAAACACCAGTTCAATTTCAACCACTATTTGCATTCAAATATCATGGTTATTTTGACCATGATTGTAGACTGGTAACCTGGCTATACACAAAAAGTCATAATTCATTTTGGTTTGGCAAGCTTTGCTCTTTTAACGACCCCATGTATCATTTTCTGCTGCATTGTGGGAAGATGAATATAAAACACACAAAAATTAAATGTAAACATACACTATAGATACAGTAGTAAATTATCAGCTTACTCTATGGGAGTGTCTATTTTGGTCATTCTGTGAAAGACCTACATTGGCCAGATTTGTTCTAAATTCTTGACATTATTACCTGTTAACCTGATTTTATAGTGATCATGCATAAGAGTCATGAAAAAACTAACTTGGTTGGAATGTTTCAATTTCTAGCAAAATCAAATGGCAAATGTATATCTAAATTATCTAATAAACAGTGATTTTTTTTTTCTGTATTTGGGCAGTGGAGTGTCCCGCTAACTCTTTTTTATTTTGTTTCCTAATTATATAAAATGTTTGGTTATGAAGTGATGTATACCTTACTCAACTCATGGATTGTTTAAAAAACAAAACAAAAAAACCCCCAAATAAAATTGTCTTGAATTTCATGTATCTATTTATATCCTAGATCAATTTTCCTGTTGTGACCAGTTACCATAGAACATGCACCCTTATTCATCTGGTGCATAAGCTAAGAGCCATAGATCATCCATAGTGTTTTAGAATTCAAGAGTAAATAATAGACTTGTGTACAGTGATAAAATTCGGTTTGATCGAAAAAAAATTATGAAGATGAAAAAAGAATTAAGGATGGGTGAATTAAGGCCATATGTTGGCTTGGCAGAATTTAGATACCTGAAAACTGATTTGGGAAATTAATCAGATGATTTAAAAACATTTGTCCATTTTGCCTTTTAATTGGTTGGTAATTCGGCTACATTTCAGCCCAAATTTGAAAGAACTGCACTTTGTAATGAAATGAACATCCAAATCTAGTAATTAAGGAAAAACATCGGTAGAGTAGGATTCTCTTCCTTTCCTGTACCATCAATATTACTTTGTTACACAGATTACTGCTTTTTGAGTGGTTACGCTCACCTCTATTGTTCAACTTGTCTCAGTATGTCAGGCTGTGTTTCAAATAATTTGTATGTGCTCCAAATTACATTTAGAAGAATAGAATGTACACAAAGAAATATTTGTTTCTGCTCCCAAAATAAATAAATCTGGTGTGACTGCAGAATAAACCACAATCATACTTATTGTTGGTTTTATTGCTAATTTTAGGTTGAAATTAGAATTTCCCATATTACAGCTTGAAGCTAAACTCTGTTTACAAAACAGTATTTACACTTGACTAATTTTTGCAGATCAAACTAATTAAATCAATTAAACTGGTGATTAACCAAATGAAGGCTGATTGCAAAAATTAGTGGGTTCATTTTGAAGGAGTGGAAATAAGCTAATTACTGCTGTGATTACTTGAATATGGAGTACTTTAAATGTGGTATAAATTGAAACCTCATAGTGAATTAGACTAGGAATTCATTACAGTTTAAAAGCGCATCCAGGACTATGCTACTTGCTCACCCTGTGGGAGAATAGCTTGCTGCATTTTGCATGATGATAAACACTTCTATTCAGATTTTGCTCTTTTCGAATACAATAGACTAGCACTTTAGGCAACTTGATCTAATACAGTTTTAATGGGATGTATATCTATCAGAAACAAGAAGTAAATCCAGATGTTGTACTTGCGTATTGCACAGATGCTAAACGCAGATGGTGGTGGAAATTGACCTGGTGTCTCTGTATTACCATATCATTTAAAGACTACATTTTTTTTTATCTTAAAGAAAATATTTCCATGTGTCTGTCTGCTTGTAATGGGTGATCTTGCTTAGGGCATATAATTATATTTATGACATTTTGTGAAGGGGGTTTGCGTTTGGTATATGAAAATAAAAGATGCCAATTACTAAAGATGAGTTTAATCTCTACTAAATTCATCTAATTCAGATTCCACTGTAAATTTGCATTTTAAATATTGTTGGTAAGCTTTGAATTAGCCAATATTAAAGTAAACAACAACTGAATCATACTACAGCTTTGTACTGTAAATGGCTTAAGGCAGCATGGTTTGCCAATTGTCTACATTGTCTTGTTGTTTAATTTTCTGCCACTATGAAACAATACCGTTGATTATTTTTCTTTAACTATTTTTTAAATGAAAATGAGGAGAATCTACAGAAGATGCTTTCTGGTTTAAAATAAAATGCTATGTTGCAATTACATGTTTTAAATGTATTCAGTTGTAAAAGTAGTCCTCTAAACATCATTACCACTTCAGCTCCTTTAAAAACGTATGGTGCTTTGAGGCTTTTTGCTGACCAATAACACTGAGGAGGATAGTTATACTATTTAGTGCCAGTGACCAGACATCTCTCTGATACTCTGTCGAGTACTACTAATTAGTACTAATTAGTACCTCTCTGGTGATCTATGAATCTTGGTTTTATTTGGAAAACAATTTGGATATCATTTTAACCATACAAAATATGAACTCACCAGACAGTATGAATCTATTTCCAAAATGTGCTGAATATTATTATACATGACTTACCACATATATACCACATAATGTTGGTTCTATTTCAGATCTTAGTGGATAGACCACAGGATCCCCACCTCTCCTCTCTAATCACACAAATAATATTAAAAGCTATTAAATAAATACCAAGTGTTTAATTCCAATGCACAAACAATTATTTTGCAGAATCTAACATTAATGGATAACAATATTTGAAATCCTTGATATCCCCCCTATTGAATTCCCCTGGGACACCGATCCCAAAAAGGCATTTCTCAGACTTGATGCAGAACTGAACAGATCAGGAAATGTCCCTTTGGATTTTCAATATTCTGTCTTGGACAAAATACAAAAATAGTTTTCTTTTGTTTTGTTTTTTTCATGCAGCTTTTCCAAATGCATAATAAAACAATATTTAAAAAAATACCTTTTTAAAGTACTTGGTCATGTTGATCAACTTTAAAAACAGTGAAAATGTATAAAGGGCAGTTTTTAATTTTTATTTCGAAATAACTCTCTTTCAAAAAATAAAGTCATGCAATTGCAATACTTGGAATTAACAAAGTCAAATATTTAGAGCTTTAGGGTCCAGGACATACGCCTATATCGGTTACAAGTATTCCTACAGCATAATTATAATCTTATTGATCTATACTGAATACATGTTATATATTTAATATATAAATAAATAAAAGATGTTTGTTGTTTTTTTGTTCTTGCATTGTTCTTATCCAGTGCAAATTTTTAAGCATTTAATGTGTATTTAATACTAATCTTTAACACTATTTTAACACCAGTTTTCCTCACATTTTAATTATAAACATAGGTACTAATATCAATTTCCTAAAGGAAACAGTCCTGACTTGAAGACCTGGTTATTCTTGGGTAATGAGATGCACTAGTGAGCTTCCCTTTAATTGGTTTCGAAACACTGACATTGAGCTGCTATAACTTTATTAATTTGAATGCAGACAGAGCTACTTAACGAGTCTACCCAATGTTTGCATGAACAGGACCTGTCATGCTTCGAAAGTTCATAACAGCCTTCCATATTTAAGCTCTGATAACTTAATACGCACCAACAGAACATCTCAGAAGAAGCATATTGAGACACTTTAGTGCTTTATGATGTGTTAATTTGTGCCATTTGCAAACACAACTGTGAATACAATCTTCTGCACACTGTGCAATTAGCACTAAAGAGAAGATAGGACATTCTTATTACAGGGAGTCCCAGATGTTTTTGTCCTGGAAGCCTTGTGTTGATCTGTTCTTTGTCAGCTCTAATTATCTATCAATCACAATGAATGAATGAATGGAGTAAAACACTCTGTGAAAAGTCATTCTTTGCATATGATGAGGATGATTGCTGCCAGGCTAAAGACTCAAGTCAGCACACAGTAGAAGCCTAGTACCACTGAGAACCCCTGTAAATGATTAAACCACATCACCCGGCACATTGGACTTCTAATGTATGCAACATTCTTTCTGCCATTGTGCCTACCGCTCTCAGAGTGCATATATCATTGTGTGCATAGAGTTCTTCTATGTGCTTTTAAATTTCCAGCTTGTGATAGACACACCATGAAAATCACTTAACAATGACCCATTCTTTCAGTTTGGAATGTTTGCTAATGATGTGCAAATAAATAAAAATATAAAACAAGAGATAAATATAGGGAAATATCTCCTTTAGTAAATTGTAAGCACCACAAATCGCAGAGAAACACTTCATAGGGGTCATTTCAACAACAACAAAAAAAATATTTTAAAAAATGTAACGGGGTTACCCTGTGCTTTACATCCTTTCCTTGTTTTGATGTTGTTTGCTATTGTTGTATACTAGTGGAATTTATTTTTGTCACTGCTGTTCACTGTAGGTGGTAAAATCAATCAATGCCACCACAAAGCTTATTCTCATTGTGCTAACTTCTACAAGTTTTAAAATAACTCTAGAAAAGCCAGTGAATTCCACTTGAATCGGGGTGCAAATGTGGCTGACTTAAGTTTTGGGCATTTATCTTACTGGAGGACTTATTTCATGGTGACCTGGTAAGTCACCAAGATCTGCTGTCTCACGTGTTTCAGCAGTCACTACATCCTATTTTGGTTTTTCTTATTTTCTTACGCACATGATGCCATATCTCAAACAAGTACTGAATATAATTTTACACAAAATCTTGTTGCCACTGAAAAAGTGTGGGAATGGCACAGAGACTCTCTAAAATTTAAATATTGTTTACATTAGTTCCATGGAGTGCCATTTACCAACCAGAAAAAATGGACAGTGCATTTGACCACATGTTACCATGTATGCTTCATGGAAACACAGGTGTTAAATGCTGCAGTGAAAACAGTGTTTTAAAGATAAGGGTCTAGACATCAATTTTTTTTTTTTTGTTAAACACACACATGTTTTTGCATTTTATTAATTGCGTTGTTCCTGCATTAATGACATTAATGCTATTGCTATAAATGCTATATGCATGTGAATAGGCTTATTTTTTTACTTTTACTGTGCTTTACACTCTAATTTTATTGTAATTTTATTTTATCTAATTTAATTTCTCTTTTATATAGTCACAGAGGATATTCCACATCACCTATATCCTATAGTCAGAGTTCATACCACTCCATGCATTACTTCCAGAGCCAATATTTAGGCTCATAATATCTACATACCTACCCGTGCTTATTAGCTCAACATACATATTTTGTCGTCTATATTTCTATGAGGATACCCATCACTAGAAGAACAACATGAAGAATATGTACCACAATGTATCCATAGGCAGGGATCATTCCACCCAGGCATGCAATTCGGAGCTGTATTTAAGCTCCCTTAAAGTGTGTGTACAATTTTTAATTTTCCTAACTCGATCAAGTAGTTTTTAACGTAATCCATCTTTTTGGTTTTTCTTGTTTTGTCGTTACATACATTCCCTAAAGGACACTTCAGGTGCTACACCTTCTTTTCCTGTTTTTCATTATCTTACATTTCCCACCATTTAATCCCATCCTCATAATTCCCACATCACCACTAGCCACAATCACACTCCATATAATACCCACATCACCCCTAGTCACAATCAATAATCTCCTCATCTACAATTAAAAGAATCCCAGCCAGATTATCCCAGGCCTCATGGTTCCCATCCCATCAGTCATCATGGTTTAAACCTCCTTGCCCCCAATATAAGGTGGTCTAGTGGTGCAACATTTGTGAGGAGTCACAGACCAACTCCTGAGGCCCCTTTGTGCTATGTGGGGGGAGGTGCCTGACAGAAAGTGAGCAGGATTTTGACATCATATTCCTACTCTGTGAGCTTATCAGCACCCTAAGTAGCAGCCAACTAAAGCTTTGGGAAGATCACAGAGAGCGGGACACCATAATAGTGTGACCACTCTTTTTCTCATTTCTTTCTTGTTTGAGGTTAGTCCCCAATATGAACAAAGACTTAAGCAGATGACTATCTGGCCTATCTCTGGGGCTACCTCTAATTGCAAAGCTATACATTTGCTAACAATTCAATGAGTTCACTGTGTTAATAAACCTACATGGAGATTACTATTATATTCTACCTGCACATGAGAGTTCATTTAAAGGGACACTGTAGGCACCCAGACCACTTCAGCTAATTGAAGTAGTCTGGTTGCAGTGTCCCTTTTGCACTCAGGGCTGCAATGTTAAACATTGCAGAACCAGAGAAAGTAAGTCAGCCCACTGTGGCTGTCTACCAGACAGCCACTGGCGGGCTTCCTGAATCGAAATGGACCTTCGGTCCAGTATCTGACACCGGACATCCTCACACTATACTTGAGGACACCCAGTGTCATAATTTTCTCCATAGGAAAGCATTGATTGAATGCTTTCCTATGGGGAGGTCTAATACGCGCACAGCGTTTTCCGCGCGAATGAAAGGAGTCTATAAAAAAGCATTTGAGAAATAAATATTAATGACAAAAAAGATAAAGTACGGAGTTTGCGGAATAGGTGAGATTAAAAGTATGTTTAGTATAAGGGTGGTAATAGTAGTTTTCCTTAGTGTACCATGGAACCATAGGGGGAAATATTTTATTCACGGAACCAACTGGCATGTGGCACCCTCTAGCTCTAAGGTAGGGGGCTTGAGCAAAATGTACCTTATTTGCTATCTTTACCCTTCACTGCTCTGCTCATGGGTTGGAGGAAGAGGAATGGGCATCCACTACCACTCCATATCCCATGTGGCAAATGAAGAGTACAGGATATTGTAATTTTTTTCTATTTTTCATTTAAAAACATGTGAAAAAAAAGTTAGCTTTCTTGGGGTGAATACATTATTTAATACATGTTGAGATTTCACAGACATGAATTTATTAGTACTTTTTTTTACCAGTGTAGATCCTAGATCAAGCATGTCAAACTCGCGGCCCACGCGAGTGCATGCTAAGTGTTATAGCAGAGTAGGCACCTGCTTTATCCTTATTGCAGGTGCCTACTCTGCTAACACTTACCCGGCTGAGGAAGAGGGCCGCGAGGGAGCTCAGTGTTCTTGCTCCTCACTGCTCCCTCGCACGCGCCGACTGAAGTGAAGCCGGGTGCGCACTGTTCTGCCGGCCCACGCTACAATACAGGTAAGTAAACCTTCACATTCGCTCTATAAGACGCACAGACATTTACCTTTTTGAGGGGGAAAAAAAGTGTGTTTTATAGAGTGAAAAATATGGTATATGGCCTTTATCTTCGTTTTGAATGTGTGTTCAGATAACTGCAAAATAGTAATGTAACCAGGTACACAATTTTATAAATCTGTATTCTATAATTAATTCACATTCTTTAATCCTAATCCGTAAAAAATGATACAACGATTTACTGTACTTTGCATTTCAAAATATTAATGGGTCATTACTTCCTTTTTCCTTAATTGGAGACTCAAGACCCCAAAATCACTTTAGCTTACTGAAGTGCTTTACGGGTGAAGAGAGTGCCCTCTATTTTTTCATTTTACAAAAAGTGCAGTTTTCAATAGAAATTGGCACGTTTATAAATTAATTTTGTTACACCCCCAGGCAGTAAATTAGACAACCGTTCCTGTTACTTCCTGATTGTTTAGCTCAATGTATTTGCCATGCAAATAATTCACATCAAGCTACATTGGGAAGTCTGTGATTGGCCAGCCACAGAAAGTTAGGGCTGGGTTAGAAAAGGATGGCTTACAAAGGCTTCAGACATGAGATCTGCAGCTTTTGCAAGCTGTTTTTTTCCCCAATAAAAAAAAATGCATAATTAAATACGTGGATGTTTTCATTTAATTTACTAGAGTTTAATGGTATTTTCTTGACATTGTAGTATTATTATGCCAAAATTGCTATTTACTGACTGACATAACTTTGATTCACCACCAACAAGGAGAGTTTCATAGGAAACCAACGAAACATGTGTTACAATTTCATGGGCTCCAAACTATACTTTTAGAGGGCACTCTTTTTACCAGTGACGTCAGGCCATATTTAAGGCCTCACTAGGCGAGTGCCGTCTGCAAAATTAACTCTTTCATTGATGCAGGGGAGCGCATTGTATGTGCCATATAAGGATTATTCCATTCAATGTGCCCATAAAGGTCTCTGGTTTTTGGGGCCCTAAAGGGTTAACCACATAAAGGGATTCACCCTTTCAATATATTGTTGGCATAAAAGGCGCCAGAAATGTCCCGTGACTAGAACCTTGAAGAGATTGATCTGATAAAGGGATTCATCCATTCAATATTGTATTTCTTAAGGGATGAAGAGATGCTCATTATTGTGTGCATTATAGAATAACATGAATAACAGAATAACACTGTGCAAATGCTGTTGCTACTCTGGTCTCTTTAATACTGTGGCATGTCCCCTTACTTCTACACTCACAACATCCACCTTTTTCTCTGTCCCAGACTGCATATCAGGAGATCCTACTTGCTAGTAATAAGGTAAAGAGAGGAGGAGTGGACACGTGAGTGGTAGGGACTGTCACCAGAAAGCGTAGAGTAAGTGCATATTTAGCATTTGTGTCAAGCTCAGGACGATGTCTGCAAAGTAGACCCACGGTGGGCCAGCCTGCATGATTGGCGAGCTGCTTGATATGCATTTTCGCCAGGCTGACTATGGGCAGTGCTGGTTACATGATTCAAGTCAGTGGCCAAACCACCCAACAGACATCCTGCTTCATCGGACATTGCTGTTAGGGGATATGGATTTGCTTGAGAGATGAAAGTGAGAGATTATTAGCATGTGTTTTCCTCTAGCTGCATCCTGTGAGTTTCTCTCTAGCATCACCACCGCCAGATACATGACGCTTGGGAAATATGACTCTTTTAAGATTCTGTATTTAGGCTCATAGTAATTGTTTGCACCAGGTCCAAAGAGCCAATCTGGCCCTTTCCATAAGCACATGCTAAATGAAATTGATTAAACTCACAAACATAGTTAATAAGAATACACAACAACCTAATCATATAGAGAGACACTAAAACAGATTTACTGCTGATATGTAATACCAGAACATATCCATAAAATTACCCCTACCCTTTCACCTAATTACTTGAGACTCAATACTCACCACACCATACATTCTTACACCTTCGGTGGAACTACCCTTCTCTTTAGCCATTCCAGAAACAAATACAAGGTCTTCACACAATGTATGTGTGAATTGCACGTCCATTACCAGTGGAATTTTTTTCCCAGCACAATTCACATGATCGATTTCACTCCCATACCTCTTTAATTGTACAATCATTGCTCGCATCAAAGAAAATACATTAAATGAAAGGTACTACTTGCCATAACATGACAATGTCATTGACCGAGTATGAATATGTCTTTGTTACACACACATCATTCTTTGTAGGAGAAATTTGGACAAATTATTGTTAGATTTTATTGTACCATATTCCAATATATAAATTGAAAATGGTACTCCCTTCATAATATACATTAGTATAATTTACTGTAGAGGCATAAACGCAGGCAAGTTAAAGAGTTACTCCAATCACCATGACCACTTTTGCTTTTTGAAGTGATCATGGTGGTACAAGTATGGATGTGCAGTGTTTCAGCTTGCATACAGAATAATGTTCATGCTAAGTAATAGGGAAGCCAGTCAGAAAGTCCCTGGTTTAAATCCACATATTAATAAAATGACATTTGTTAAGTTTGTAGAAACCAAATTCACAATCTAATATAAGTAACAATAATAATGACTCACAAATTCACAAAGAGTAGTACTATGGTTGGTAGCTACTTTGATAGAAATCTACAAGTGAATAGATATTAGACATGTGCAATTTGTTTTGTTCCGAATGCAAATTCATTTCGAATGCAAATTCCAAATGTCCAAAGTGTCGAATTGCCAAATTTCAGAATGCCGCACCGAATTGCAAAAGTGCTGAATTTCGGAAGTGCCGAAGTGCTCTGGATTATTGAAAAGTGTCAAAACAGGGTTAGGGGTAGGGTTAGTGTATGGAGTAGGGTTAGGGGTAGGGTTAGGGGAGGGTAACCCTAATCCTATTCCTAACCCTACTCCTAACCCTAACTGTACTCCTAACCTTACCCTACCCGTAACCCTACCCTAACCATAAACTTACCCCTAACCCTACCATAACCCTATTATTAGCATGTGTTTTCCTCTAGCTGCATCCTGTGAGTTTCTCTCTAGCATCACCACCGCCAGATACATGACGCTTGGGAAATATGACTCTGCTCCTTCCAAAACCCTACCCCTAACCCTAACATAACTCTACCATAACCCTAACCCTGTTCCTCCCCTAAGCCTACCCCTAACCCAACCCTAACACTACCCTTAACCCTACCCTAACCCTAACCTTACTTCTAAACCAACCCTAACCCTACCCTATCCCTAACCCTACCTCTAGCCCTACCCCTAACCCTACTCCTAAACAACCCTAACTTTACCCTACCCCTACTCCTAACCTAACCCTACACCTAACCCTACGCTTAACCCTACCTCTAAGCCTACCCCTAACCCTAAACCAACCCTAAGTCCCAAAGTCCCGAAGACCCGAAATTCCAAAGTGCTGAAGTCCCAAATTTTGGAATGCTGAACCAAACCGAATATTTTTCGCATGCACATCGCTAATAGATATAAGACAAGTTTAAAGGGGTATGCATCATTTGACAATAAACTTTTTTTTTTTTAATTAGCAAGCAAACACTTAAACAAATATACAAAACAAATTTAAGTAAAAAAAACTATAAAAAGTATGTAAAAAAAATTCTAAACTTGTCAGATTGCATTACTGGCAATGCCTCTGGGGAGTATCTACAGCCACCCCACCCACCCTCCCACCCGTACCCCTGACTTTTACACACCCATCTTAGTTTCAGACTAGCCCACTAATGACAGAAATAGTGTATCATTGAACTGCAGCAGGAGAAATAAACACAACACCAGAGCCTGCTCTGCATGATCACATTGATCAGACTCCCTCTCTTCTCCCTCTGTCAGGATGTTGCAAGGTGAAGAGATCTTCCAACTGCACATGTGTAAATCTCTCAATGCACTTTTCCAGCATCCCTAGGGATAGGACACTCATTGGTTAGAGCACTATCCTCCCCTGGAGTGGGTGTGGAAAGCATAAGAAAGAAGACGCAATATATATAAAAAAATAATAATAATCATATTTGCCTAATTTTTCTGCCTGCAGAGTAAGGCAACTGTCTCATTCAAGCTAAAGTTTTTGAAAGACAATTGACTAAAAGTGATGAATACTCCATTAAGTAAGAGTGCTTATTTGTTTTATTACTTTTTTAAAAATAAAATGTAGCAAACATTGAACTGTAATCTGTAGAATTAGTGTAAACTTGTAAAAAAATAAGACAATAAAAAAACGCGACAATACGAACTTTCTTGACAACTATGTGTGTCATGCGAGCAGTCATATACTATTGATAATAACGTGCTTCATTTAAGTAATTGATGATACCTGTATTTACCAAAGTCAACCTTTGGGAACCTACCATTATAGTCATGCCAGCCATCTTAATGAATAGCTCTAAAGTCTATGTGGGATCTTTATAAATAAAAAATTATAGTGATTTACAACAATGAATGTTCTGCACAAGGCAATAAATTATATATGTCCATAATATAATCTTTTTAAGCACTAGGTGCTGGAATCTAAACCTTGATCAACGTTTACATCACTTTTTCTTGGCAACAGCAAATATTCCCGTTAAGCGGCTGTGAATATTCAAATACTGTAATTGGAGATGATTTACATTGTTTTGAATTAACTGAAATTCCATTGTTAAGCACAAATAGACTTTCACACTAAATCACCGTGCTTTTAATAGGTCCACATGAGCAGGTTAGTATACGTGTTCGGATTTATAACGCTCTCGGGGAGCTGACCAGTGTGTTAGGCTCCCTGCTGTTAGGTAATATGCATGACACTTTTCTGGACACTAATTCATTTATTTAATAGTAACGCTATGCAAAAACAGAGTTCAAAATGAGGCTGACAAAGAAGATATAAAAGTTTTATTAATCCATAGCTAATCAAAGGCCAGTAGAATGCATGTAATGGTAATATTATGAACCACAGCAAATGTGAGTAAATTAAATTTTGTTTTCCAAAAATCTTGCTAATAAGATAGAGTAGGCTTGAAACATTTATTTATTTTTAATTTGTAGTCAAATGAGAGGTTGTAGGAAACAGAGAAAGCATAATAGTGAAGCTGCTTAATATCTACATATTCTTGCTTTTTATGGGTACTCAATATTACTGTCTAGATGTACCTCTAACAAAATCACAATAGAAGGCATATGTGAATATTTCATAACTAAAGCAATGCTCTTTATTGTGTGTTTGTGGTTTATAAGCAGGGGTATATAGATAAAGAAACATTATTTCAGCATGAAATGAGGGCAATTCCTAATAGTCTTGTATCAAGAAAGGTTGACAGTATGAACAGTAGGTTGAGTACCATGTCCTCACATTTAATACAATAATAATTATAACAACATATACTAGGATTGTTTAATTTCTTCATATGGAATTCAACAAGCGTAGCATGCACCCTTGGATATGTGTTGAAAAGTGACCCCAAAAAAGATGAGGCTAGTATAACCCTAACAGTGTTGTACCCCGGAAATTATATAATATAGCAACACATGGTATATAAAAAAAACATGTATATTTTCGACAAAATGGAAATGTTATATGATGCTACACATGTATGGCACGTATTGATACTAAATTGCTATCTGGAGGGATAAGGCTGACAGCTTTAGAATCAGTCTATGTATACATTTGTCACTGATATTTGTCTGCGTGTTTGCCAAAGCATTGTGAATAATAAAATGGAATTATACTCAAAGGCATTGTGGTTGCAAAAATGAATATTCTGTATTGAAAAGTACAAACAGGTTGGGGTATTGCAATTTTTAAATATTAACCCATGTACAAATACAGTTGTATGTATGTGTTATCAAAGCTTCCATTAAGAATACTGTGTTGCTCTAAATAAAAATAAAGTAATTAAATAAAATTTAAATGAAATAGGAACGATGTTCTTCTAGGGAAGAATTAAGATTTTGAGATAGACTTCACCGAGAAGACCAGTATCATTGCCTTTTAAGTCATTTATCAATAATGCATGTTTTACTTTAATGTCTTTACCCTTATAGCAGTTTGACCATCTGATTGTCGTAAAATAGTGAGTTTGGCAGACCGTATCTAAGGGATAGCATACATTGCATTAAGAGTCATCTACATTGAAGACAGACAAAGAGAGAACGTAGTTTTAGGATTTTCATATTGGAAGCCCAGGAGCGCTTCAAACATTTCAAGACATACCATCTACATGGCATAATTTGTATCAGAATGTTACTCATCACTTCATGTCCAAAAGTAAAGACTTGTTCATTCTTAGAGTTAATCTTTAGCTTAGACCTTTCCCTCACTATTTTGTAGAGTCTCCATTATAAAGTGGTGTTGTTCCAATTAGTTCATCACCTTGTTCTTGGGAGACTTGTGCCCTTCTTGTGATCTCTGGCTTGGTCTTCCATCTAACTGCACATTTTTTAACCACACATCTTCACGTTCCATATATTGCATTAAAACAATGCATGTTTCCTGAGATTGTAATTACCCCACAGCATTGCAGCTTCTTATGTTCTAAATTGTTATAGTGAACAGCTCACCCTTTCATCCATCTCTAGTAACTATTCAGTTGCCCAGAAGGGATCTATTTCCATATCTTTCATCATATCATTGCCTGTCCTACTCACAAACATGAAAAGACAAATTCTTGCATGGTAGATTTCAGTGTTATTTAAATCCCTAACAATTACATATGAGTTTAGACACATTTATGTTGTTGACCAAGTGTGAAGAATAAAAACTGTAGAACGATAACACAATAAGCTTACATACATCTTTAAATCTGAACCTAAATTTATAGATCTTAAAAAATACAAATATTTTGCCTCTGAAATAAAGTAGTTAAAGAATGTTAGACTATATAAAATTCATGTAGGGTTATAATTTACACCTTTAATCAGTACAAGAGCAAGGTTTGTATTTAATCATTAGAATCCCTGACCACTGAGCAACACTACTTGAAAAAGAGAAAAGGCATACACATACTGGAGGGAATATTTAAGGATAAAAAAATAGAATGGAATTGGAGATTGAAATTCTATAAAAAAAGAAAACTGCCTGAAATGTACCAATTTATTCAAGGTTATTGCTTTTGTAACAGCGAGAGAGATCACAAATGTTAGTTTCCTTTATATTTCTGTTGGCAGAATATTGTATTTTTCGACTCCTTCAGTGCAGATTTTCAATCTATAAACCGTGAAATGTAAAGGCAAATCAAACTTTTCTTTGTATTGAATGTTACTGAACAAAATTATATTAAACATATGTTTGTCTTTGCTATATATCTGCTGTTCAGTAATTTATTCAAAGACATAACAAGTGCATCGTTTGTTGCTATTGCAAGGTCAGTTAATTGGCTTATAAGTAAAAGATACCATAAAGAAACATAGAAACATAGAATGTGACGGCAGATAAGAACCATTCGGCCCATCTAGTCTGCCCAATTTTCTAAATACTTTCATTAGTCCCTGGCCTTATCTTATAGTTGGGATAGCCTTATGCCTATCCCACGCATGCTTAAACTCCTTTACTGTGTTAACCTCTACCACTTCAGCTGGAAGGCTATTCCATGCATCCACTACCCTCTCAGTAAAGTAATACTTCCTGATATTATATTTAAACCTTTGTCCCTCTAATTTAAGACTATGTCCTCTTGTTGTGGTAGTTTTTCTTCTTTTAAATATAGTCTCCTCCTTTACTGTGTTTATTCCCTTTATATATTTAAATGTTTCCATCATATCCCCCCTGTCTCACTTTCCTCCAAGCTATACATGTTAGGTTCCTTTAACTTTTCCTTGTACGTTTTATCCTGCAATCCATGAACCAGTTTAGTAGCCCTTCTCTGAACTCTTTCTAGAGTATCAATATCCTCATATAACATATTACCGGTACTGTGCACTTAGCAGTGTTTGTGATTGACTTAATCCCAACTAGGATACCAACTGTCCATATCAACACCAACTTCCAAGTCAGAATATGTAAAAATCTTCAGTACAGAAAATTTCAGAAAATAACATTTGTTTCATGTATATTATGGCATATAGATTTTTCCCACCAGGATCTTGCTTTAAGGGAACATTCCAAAGGCCATAAAAACCTACGTTGATTGGTCATGTGCTCCTGTCCTTGTGCACACATTCTATAAAAAACATTTTATTTAAGGATTTCATGACAAATATGGAAAATTATTTTTGCAAACCTTGCTGCAGCAACAAGAAAGGGATACATTATCATTAGCAATCCAAACATGTTGTACAGCATAGTGATATTGGATAGAATTTACTAAACTTAGTCCAAATGCAGTTTTACAATTTTTTTTTAGCTCTGTCTTGTCAGCTCAGATATTTTATTCTATATTTTGCAAATCTTCTTTATTTCAGTTTACAACCATGCACTTTTTAATGAAAAAATGACCAATTATGATAGCAAAAGCATATAAAGTGATAGAAATACTGCGCTAGCAATATATATGCATACTAAAACAACAAAATACATACATGAAGCTACCATAATAATAAAAGAGATAATGCTTCCCAAGTGCATTGGTAATTCCCTTCTAAATAGCATACATCAAAATCAGATATTAACACTACAGTGGGAATTTCAAACATAGATGCCCATTGACAGCGCTACGGAATTTGCTGGAGCTATATTAATAATAAAATAATAATAATAATAATAATAATAATGGATTGAAATAGCCAAAATGGAGAAAGAGTCTCTAAGTCAGCAATGCTTTCAATTCAATTACTCTGGCCTTAATTTAGAAATTCACTTTGAATGTGTTTGAAATTATCTCTTTAGTAAATAACTTTGTATAACTTTCTTTAGAGTGTTAATTACATACATGAATCACATTACTCATTTTGCCCACTGCATCCTAGTCTCGATAGTAACCTGCTCCAGTTATTTGCTCATCGCTGCAGTCAGACTCTTAGATTTAAAGGGACATTGCAGGCACAATAACAACTACTCTGAGTTGGTCCCTTGAGCATACCTCCGTGCACACACTTGTTTACAACTGCTGCAATTTGCTAAACTCACTGCAGCTATAAGTAAATACTCCCCCTGACAGATGTAAAAAAAAAATATATGTCTCTCAGTGTCTGATTATGTACCCCATGGCATTAACTCACAGGGCACTAACACCAATATCTCTATCAGGACTCTTCACAGTTCAATGAAACTTAGTGCAAAAGGTGCTGCTGTTAGCTTATAGCCAGCAATTGCGTTCATCTTATCCAATGAATGGAACTGCAGTCAGGTAATAAGCAGTAATCAGGCACACAAGTGGAGACGACTTGATTGCTAATGTAAGCAAGCCAGGTGTTTGTGACATTCATGAAGAAGTGACATCATACATTGCCCGGTTGTTGATTGGAAATCATGGGATATGTAGTTTACAAAGATGTGGGCTGCCAAAGTTATTTATTAAAGAAAACAAAGAAAACTTAAATTATGTACTAGAAAGGCAAAAAACTGTGAAACAGTTATTTTTTCCAGGTAATTTCTTTAAGATATTTTTTTTTCCTGAACATTAACACAAAACAACTTTAATAAACACAGAAAATGTTAATGTGAAAAAAAATAAGTATACAAATGTTTCTGTTGTATATATTATATAAGTTATAAGTTCATGTTGGCATTTTCTCTTGTTTAATATATTTGTGATTGAGGGGGGGGGGAGGTTAAGTAAAATCCCATGTTGTTTCCAAAGATGACACTTATTCATTTGAACTCAAATGTGAACCCTCTGGTTCTTCTAAAGAAAGCTCCCAAGTGAGAACTGACCTAGTCTATAACGATCAAGTGATATCCAGAAACATCAGAGTCTGTTCTGAATGAAAGACTGCTTGGTAAGTATCTACGATTCCCTACCTAACTAAAAAAATCTCTAGTGTTCTGTGTTCTGCACAAAGGCCTTTGTTGTTTGCCTTTTACTCTTTCTACCTGCCTGAGGTGACAAGCGATAGGGAGTCTAAATTTATGACAAATGCTGTGATATCTCTTGGATCGGGCACTGTAAAGTTGGACGGTTAAGTCAATCCAATTTCTTTACTGAGTTTATTGTCTACTTTTACTATTCCTAGAACAAGACAAAGCTCCATTAGTTTACTATACTATTTCTATGTCATTGCTTCTTGCTACTATATTCCAGAGTACCATATTTTGTAGAGATTAGAAAAAGAATTCTAGATTCTATTAAACAAAATCTTCGCCATAAATAATACATAGAAGGTATGTCTAATGGCATTTTGCTAATAATTTTTTTTTTATTAAAGTGTTCTGATTTTCTTTCAAAAATGTTTCTAGAAAACAATACACCTCCTGGATGTTCCTTAGCTTCCACCATCATATGACAATTTTCTCTTTTCATATTATTTATTCTTTTTTAGTCTTATATAAAACTTAATTTATGCCCTTGTACCTCCTTTTTCTCTGCACTTATCTTTCTTCAAGCCTAACCACCCTTTATGCTCCCACACTTCCATAACCCTAACTTCACCTAATCCCCTTCATCCTAATGTTATTGTTCATTCCCACCCATAGTTCCCTAATTCAGGAATAAATATTTCCCCTCACATTGAATCAGCAATCTCTATCACAACCTTTTGGCAAATTTTTAAAAACAACCTATTCACAAATGTCTTTTTTTTTAACACCCTCCATACATCAACGTTGCTAGTCTCGTACAGTTAATCTTATTTGGTTTAATTAATTCTTCCCAATCTATAGCATAAATCCTAACCCAGTGTGATTTCACCTGATTCCAAGGTACAAAATAAAAAAAAAAATCTCCAAATTATATGTTAAAGAAACACAATGGATTAAAGTGATTGTGGTGCCTTGAGACATAACTAGTAAATGGTCGATTCACTGTTTAGTAGAAATTATTGGTCCCTGGCAGGCTGAAGCAGGGCCTCCAATGACAAAATCCAATTAATTTTGTTGAAGTGGTTATTGTGCTTACAGTATCCCTTTAAAATCAGAATCTTCAGCATACAGCTGCCTGTACACTAGGAGTGCTTACATTGAATACAAATGCTTTGTATGATGGATATAAGACAACTTCCTCAAACATATTTAATGCAAAAAGGTTTGTCATTCAGATACAAAAATGTGATTTCAAACATGGCATCGACGTTGAAATCCCATAAGGTACCTGACATCAGTTCAGAATATCAGATAATAAAGTAGGCACATTTGTAAATAAATACCATGCATTGAAAAATTAAGTTCATATAATATGATTGAACATATCACATTAAAGTATTAAACAAAACACTTGCATTGTCTAGAAACTAATATTTCTTTATGTTTCAAATGCATTCTGGGCTTTTAGAACCCTATATTTGCTCTTCTAAATTTCTTTGGCGAGTGAGTTTGTTCACAGCAATCTGAGGCACATCTGGTTAATTCCAACCCGTAACAAAACACATTACTCTGCTTTTTTTTTTAACTCAAACTATGAATTTAAAAAAGGTTCAAAGAAAGGTTCAAATGCCTTGTGCATGCAGGTTAAAGACTTGTAAGAACCTCTTCTCTACATTTTAATATATCTGCTGTGAATTTTGAGAGATCAAGTTATCGGTGCCCTAAATCCCCAATCATGTTAACATACACTTCATAAACCAGTTAGACAAGCAGACAACATAGAATGTCAAAAGGTTAAGTACATATGATTGACCTCACAGAGTCTGTGTTCTCCAGATCATTAAATATGTTGTGCTCTCTTGCTTCTGCCGGTCATACAGAAAAGTGTCACAGCAACATTATTTAATGCTTAAATCTTCTACCTACATTTCTGTGACACAAAATCAATAGCATACAATAATCTGTAAAACCGTAGATAAGAACGCACTATTAATGGGATTTAAGACACTGTTTGGGAAAATTAGTCAATATTGTACAGAAAACCCTCACAATTTCAAAAATGCTTTCATGAAAAAAAAATTTTTTAAATAGCTTGAATTTATTTATTTTTTTTATCCCAAAAAAAACAGGGCTATATAGACATTTAAATTAGACATTGTTAATTATTTTGTAGATTCTTGTTTCTGTGTTATTTTAACCCCTCAGTGAGCAGGCCTTTTTTCAATGTCATTACCGTTAAGGACCAGGGCTGTTTTTACATTTCTGCGGTATTTGTGTTTAGCTGTAATTTACCTCTTACTCATTTACTGTACCCCCACATATTATATACCGTTTTTCTCGCCATTAAACGGTCTTTCTAAAGATGACATAATTTTCACCATATCATATAATTTAATCTAAAAAAAAATATGAATTATGAAGAAAAATAAAAAAACACACATTTTTTTTAAATTGACCCCCAAAATCTGTTACGCATTTACAACTGCCAAAAAACACCCATGCTAAATAATTTCTAAATTTAGTCAACATGTTCTTAGCCTTTTTTTGCAAGTTATAGTTATATCTGTCAGGAATCCCTGAATAACCCTTAACATGTATATATTTTTTAAAAGAAGACAACCTAAGGTATTAAACATGGGGTATTTTGACTCTTTTTCCACCAATCTATGCCAAATTAAAAAAAATTTCACAACTGGTCGTCATGCACCCATGTCCTACTTGGGACATTTTTTAAGCCGGCCAATGTAATTTGCCTCAATCGAACCATATATTTTTTAAAATGTAGACACTCTAGGGTATTTCAAATGATGGTATTGTAACACTTTCCATGCACTAATTCTACCACCAGTCTTTGTCGAACTTTTGAGTAGTATTTATTTGTGTTATTTTTCTCACACATTGTACTTTAGGCATGGATTCTCTGTTCCTGTTATTTGTTACTGACAAAGAAAACCCCAATATGTGTTCAGCAACATCTCCTGAGTACAACAGTACCCCCAATGTACAGGTTTTATGGGTTTGTGCAAACTTACAGGGGTCAAATGCACATTAAAATTTGCCAGATTGGTTTGCTGGGCCTATGTTGCCTTTGAGATCATATGGCAGCCTAGGAATGAAAATTAACCCTATCATGGCATACCATTTGTAAAAGTAAATAACCCATGGTATTCAAAATGGGGTATGTCCAGTCTTTTTAGTAGACACTTAGTCACAAACCCTGGCCAAAATTAGCATTTATTTTTTGTTTTTTTTGCATTTTTTACACATAAACTGCCATTTCACCGATGATATTATCAGTATAATACATTTTACTGCTCTAAACACTCATATTTGTATAGAGTAATGTCTCACAAGTACAACAGCACCCCTCAAGTACAAGCTTTATGATTATTTGAAAAGTTACAGAGTCAAACATAAAATTTGCCAATTTCTGTTTTTTTAAATTGCTATTTGCCAGATTGGCTATGTTGCCTTTGAGACTGTATGGCAGCCCAGAAATGAAAATTAACCCCACTGTAATATACCATTTAAAAATGTAGACAACCCAGCGTATTCAAAATGGGGTATGTCCAGTCTTTTGTAGTAGCCACAAACTGTTGCCAAAGTTAGCGTTTATATTTGTTTTTAATTTTTTTACACAAAAACTGCACTTCTACTGGTCGTGATAAGTTTTTTTTCTGTTTCAAACACTCATATTTGTGTTCAGCTAAGTCTCCTGAGTATACCAATACCCCCATGTACAGGTTTTATGGTTTTTGTAAAGTTATAGGGTCAATATAGGGCTTGCCCAATTCGGTTTGCCAGATTGGTTTGCTGGGTCTATGTTGCCTTTTGAGACCATATGGTAGCCCAGGAATGTGATGTAACCTCATCATAGCATACCATTTTCAAATGAAGACAACCCAGGGTATTCAAAATTGGGTATTTCCAGTCTTTTGTAGTAGCCACTTAGTCACAAACGCTGGCCAAAGTTAGCATTTATATTATTTTTTTGCATTTATTTTTTTAAACAAAAACTGCACTTTTACTGGTGATATCATCATCGTGATAAGTTTTACTATTTAAAACACTCATATTTGTATTCAGCGAAGTCTCCCGAGTATAACAATACCCCCCATATAAAGGTTTTATGGTGTTTTGGAAAGTTACAGGGTTAAATATAGGGCTTGCCAATTAAATTCTCTGGACTGTCTGCCTGGGCTGTCAGGCAGGTCCCTCAAATTATAATCAAATAATTATGTAGTTAAATATATAATGTGTGTGTGAAATCGAGAGGTTACAGTCTATAGGAGGTGGGGTATAAGACACGTTAGGGCAGGAAATATCAATCAAATAGGGTGAGAGTGAAGCAGAGCTGGAGGAGAGAGTAAAGCACTACCCTATAGAAGAGAGCAAGAGACAGGTATATAAGTTATAAGTTACTATAGGAGGCCATAAGTTTTCCTAAAGAGATGGATTTTAAGGTACTTCTTAAATGATTGAAGATTAGGGGAGAGTCTAATGGTGGTAGGCAGGCTATTCCATAGGAAAGGAGCTGCCCACGAGAAGTCTTGCAAGCGTGAGTTGGCCTTACGGGTGCGAGCAGCGGTCAGGAGATGGTCACGAGCAGAGTGGAGGGAACGAGGAGGGGCATACCTATGGATCTGTGAAGAGATATAAGAGGGGCTAGAATTGTTCAGTGCTTTAAATGTATGGGTTAGCACTTTGAATTCACTCCTATAGGATACAGGGAGCCAATGTAAGGACTGGCAGAGGGATGAGGTGTGAGAGGACCGACTAGAGAGGAAAATCAGTCTGGGGCGGCATTCATTAAAGGCTGTAGCGGGGCAATACGGCTTTTGGGGAGACCAATCAGGAGAGGGTTACAATAATCCATGTGGGTAATTACTAGAGCATGGACAAGCTCCTTGGTAGGCATTGTGTAAGAAAGGGGCGGATGCGGGCTATGTTTTTAAGTTGGAATCTACAGGATTTGGCAACAAACTGGATGTGAGGCTCAAAGGTGAGGCCAGAGTCAAGTATGACGCCAAGACAGTGTGCTTGAAAGGATGGACTTATGTGGATATCACTGACTTGAAGGGAGAGCAAGAGAGGAGGATCAGTATTAGGAGGAGGAAAGACAAGGAGTTCAGTTTTAGAGAGATTGAGTTTCGGAAAGCGTGAGGACATCCAGTCAGTTATAATGAAATCATAAATATGCATTATATATATATATATATAATATCAAATATATTTATATTATAAAATGCTTTAATTATTTTATAATATATTATACATATATATGTATAATATACACTGAACAAAATCGCAACACTTTTGTTTTTGCCCCCATTTTTCATGAGCTGAACTCAAAGATTTAAGACTTTCTCTATGTACACAAAAGGCCTATTTCTCTCAAATATTGTTCACAAATCTGTCTAAATCTGTGTTAGTGAGCCTTCTCTTTTGCCGAGATAATCCATCCACCTCACAGGTGTGGAATATTAAGATGCTGATTAGACAGCATGATTATTGCACAGGTGTGCCTTAGGCTGGCCACAATAAATGGCCACTCTAAAATGTGCAGTTTTATCACATAGCACAATGCCACAGATGTTGCAAGTTTTGAGTGAGTGTGCAATTCGTATGCTGATAGCAGGAATGTACACCAGAGCTGTTGCCCGTGAATTGAATGTTCATTTCTCTACCATAAGCCATCTCCAAAGGCGTTTCAGAGAATTTGGCATTACATCCAACCGGCCTCACAACCGCAGACCATGTGTAACCACACCAGCCTAGGACCTCTACATCCAGCATCTTCACCTCCAAGATCGTCTGGCACCAGCCACCAGGTCATCTGCTGCAACAATCGGTTTGCATAACCAAAGAATTTCTGCACAAACAGTCAGAAACCGTCTCAGGGAAGCACATCTGCATGCTCGTCGTCCTCATCAGGGTCTCGAACTGACTGCAGTTCATTGTCGTAACTGACTTTAGTGGGCAAACGCTGACATTCGGTGGCATCTGGCACTTTGGAGAGGTGTTTTCTTCACGGATGAATCCAGGTTTTCACTGTACGGGGCAGATGACAGACAGCATGTATGGCGTTGTGTGGGTGAGCGGTTTGCTGATGTCAACGTTGTGGATCGAATGGCCCATGGTGGCGGTGAGGTTATAGTATGGGCAGGCCTATGTTATAGACAACGAACACAGGTGCATTTTATTGATGACATTTTGAATGCACAGAGATACTGTGATGAGAACCCGAGGCCCATTGTTGTGCCATTCATCCATGACCATCACCTCATGTTGCAGCATGATAATGCATGGCCCCATGTTGCAAGGATCTATACGCAATTCCTGGAAGCTGAAAACATCCCAGTTCTTGCATGGCCACTGCCAGCATCCTCACAGGACATGTCACCCTTTGAGCAGGTTTGGGATGCTCTGGATCGGCGTATACGACAACGCGTTCCAGGTCCTACCAATACCCAGCAACTTAGCACAACCATTGAAGAGGAGTGGACCAACATTCAACAGGCCACAATCAACAACCTGATCAACTCTATGCGAAGGAGATGTGCCGCACTGCGTGAGGCAAATGGTGGTCAAACCAGATACTGACTGGTTTTTGGACCCACCCGGACTCCCCACAATACAGTAAAACTGCACATTTTAGAGTGGACTTTTTTTTTTAGGTCAGTCTAAGGCACACCTGTGCAATAATCATGCTGTCTAATCAGCATCTTGATATGCCACACCTGTGAGGTGGATGGATTATCTCGGTAAAGGAGAAGTGATCACTAACACAGATTTAGACAGATTTGTGAACAATATTTGAGAGAAAAGGGCCTTTTGATCTTTGAATTCAGCTCATGAAAAATGGGGGCAAAAACAAAAGTAACACTCTCAGGCAATCCAACCCCCCCGACTGGGATCAATGCAGATCACTGGTCCAGGTAAATCCAGGGGTCCTATTTGCCACGGACATACTAGGTATGGCCGCAGTCCTTAACGACCGTTTTTTGTCGGCCAACGTTTGTGGTCGTGTATATGTATTTATAACGTCATTTTAAATGTAGGGGGACTGCCTGGGATGCCAGGCAAGTCCCCACATCGCGATCGCTGTTGGGGGATTGCCAGTGCTCAGGTAAGTGGATAGTTTACCGCAGACGTACCAGGTACATCCGAGGTCATTAACGACCGTTTTTTGTCAGACGTACCTGGTACGGGGTTAAACTTACTATCTTAGGATAAGTAGCCCTACTGATTATTATCCTTTACCTAAAAGGCAACAAACTCCATATAACTGGATAGTTAAAGAAAAAGTGTAATTTACTTAATTACTACTTATTTAGAATAAATGCACATGTGCATTATACCAACTACATGCATTAGTTCTTAATATGTCCATATATTAATACAACCAAATACTGTTCCAGGTAAACAAGAGTTCATGCAAATTCCAGAATCCTTAAGTAACATGCTGGGCTTCTCAAAAATGTGCATCTTGAAAGATGCATGGTGCTTGTAACTAGAGTTGAGCGGACACCTGGATGTTCGGGTTCGCCGAGTTCGGTAGAACTTCGTCAAAAGTTCGAGTTCGGGCTGGAACTTGACCCGAACTTGACCCCGAACCCGAACCCCATTGAAGTCAATGGGGACCCAAACTTTTGGGCACTAAAATGCCTCTAAAAAAAGTCCTGGAAAGGGCTAGAGGGCTGCAAAAGGAATTAAAATGGGGGTAAGAGTAGGACAAGTGCCCTGCAAACAAATGTGGATAGGGAAATAACTTAAAATAACATAAAATACATAAAAATGTAAAATAATAATCTTGAACTAGGAGGAGGAGGTGGATGTGGAGTAGGAGGTTGAGGAGGCGGTGATCGTGGTGGTGTAGGTGGAAGCGGCTGTGGAGGAGGTAGCCAACACTGTTTTTTATTTGTTTTTTTTGTTTTTGTTTTTTTAATTGGGGTAGCCCCCAAAATATTGGGACATATAAAAAAAAGAAACATTTGCTGCCTGCGGTGCATTTCTTGCAGTCCAATAACGCCATCAGGTTTTTAAAACTATCCGTCTCCACCAGACGGAATGACAGCATTTCAAAGGCCCGGAATTTTGAAATGCTGGCATTCAGGGCCAGGGATTGCGGGTGGGTAGGGGGGTACTTCTTTTAATTGGGGTAGCCCAAAATATTGGGACATATAAACAAAGAAAACAAAGAATAAGTGCACTTGAGTATAATGGCTGGGTGAGGCCGATATAAATATCTATTCTGCACAAGGTACAGACAAGTCTGGTGGGATCCATGCCTGGTTCATTTTAATAAACGTGAGCTTGTCCACGTTGGCTGTGGACAGGCGGAAGTGCTTGTCTGTGATAACGCCCCCTGCTGTGCTAAACACACGTTCAGACAATACACTGGCTGCAGGGCAGGCCAGCACCTCCAAGGCATTAAGGGCAAGCTCAGGCCATGTGCCCAATTTGGAGACCCAGAAGTTGAATGAGGCAGACACATCAGGCAGTACGTGTAGGCATGTGCACATGTACTGTTCCACCATGTTGCTGAAATGCTGCCTCCTGCTAAGATGTTCCATATCAACTGGTGATGCTGGTTGTTGTGGTGTGCTGACAAAGCTTTTCCACATTTCGGCCATGCTAACCCTGCCTTGTGAGGTGCTGGCGGTGCCTCATCTGCGTTGGCGACCTCTTCCTCCTCCTCTGCCTTCGCCTTGTGCTTACACTGAGCCCCCGGTGTCAGTTGGGAATGCCCTTAGCAGCACATCTACCAGCGTGCGCTTGTAGTCGCGCATCTTCTGATCACGCTCCAGTGAGGGAATTAAGAACGGCATGTTGTCCTTGTAAAGGGGATTCAGCAGGGTGGCCACCCAGTAATCAGCACAAGTTAGAATGTGGGAAACGCGGCAGTCATTGCGCAGGCACTTTGGTGACTCCAGATAACCTCGGGCCAATAGTACATCCCCGTGACGGCGACGACGCATTCGGATGTCTACTCTATCAACTTTCGATGTTACTTTCTGTGCCTACCATGGTGACCACGGAGAGGAAGCCTGAGAAATGGCTACCACATCCAAGGGGACGCGGGGAGGTAGTGATGAAAAATAACAATACAGGACTCCTTCGAGGCCCTGTTATTGGAATGAGTACACTTAAAATCCTTTAACGAGGATCTATTGGAGGGAAAGTCTGGTGCAGAGCGACTGACCCGTGTGTGTGCAGCTGAAATTCCACTATCGCCTGCTGCTGCTCGCACAGTCTCTCCAGCATGTGCAAGGTGGAGTTCCACCTTGTGGGCACGTTGCATATGAGGTGGTGAGCGGGAAGGCCAAAGTTACACTGCAGCGCAGACAGGCAAGCAGCAGCAGGGTGAGAACGCCGAAAGCGCGCACAGCCGCTACAGTGAAACTGCGAATGGCTCATTAAATCAGTTATGGTTCCTTTGATTGCTCCATCTGTTACTTGGATAACGGTGGTAATTCTAGAGCTAATACATGCCGTCGAGCGCTAGGAGACGGCTGCTCCGCTTTTGCACCCTGCTCCCTCTTATGCTGTGCTGGAGCCACAGTATTTGACGGTTCTATTTGACTCTCAGATATGAACTGCACACCCCAAATGTACTATTTAGCACCCAAAAAAATTGAATTTTTAAAACTGCGATGTAACCACAGTATTTGACGGTTCTATTTGACTCTCAGATATGAACTGCAGACCCCAAATGTACTATTTAGCACCAAAAAAAAATTAATTTCTAAAACTGCGATGTAACCACAGTATTTGACGGTTCTATTTGACTCTCAGATATGAAGTGCACCGCAGGCCCGAAATGTACTATTTAGCACCAAAAAATTTAGAATTTTTCAAAGTGCGATTTGATAGTGAGGAATTTTCTGTCAGGAATATTCCCTTGCCATGGTCTTTTGTATCAATTTGCAACTCTCTGTATTTCTACTTGTCCCCAAGCCAGTTGGCGAGAAGCCCCCAATGAGCAAGACAAGACAATGCAAGGTTCGAAGTGACTTCTCAGCATTTAATTAGCTGTGTAACAGTTTATGTTCAAGAGGAAACAGGGGTGGTCTTACAAGCATTATCCAATCCTAACAAAATCATCTATCTTATCTTAACATCTTAACCTATAGCAAGCTTGCAGGTGTATCTTCATGTTCGGACCTTGCACAAAGCTAAATTTCACTATAACCACGTACTCCAAAGTAATATGCATGCGCACTAAGAACTAAAAATATTTACTACTCCGTTATAAAATCATATCACTATGCAGTTATGATCAAAGGGAGAAAAACAGGAAATAAGGCCGACAGACAGAAGAATACAGGATATAGCACCTGTGACTTGATACATGATGTTCTACAGCATATAACACCTATTACTTGTTACGATATTAAACAGCTCTTTATTGTCTAGGGGTATATTTACTAAGCATTGGATATAGATAGAATACATTATTGCAAATAGCTGACATTGTTTAATCATTTCAAACAGACTGAATATCCTATCATCTGTATCTTAAGCCCTGGGTAAATATAGGCAAAGTGTATTATTCCCAACAGCGATGTAACCACAGTATTTGACGGTTCTATTTGACTCTCAGATATGAAGTGCATGCCCCAAATTTACTTTTTAAATTTGAATTGGTCAAACTGCGATGTAACCACAGTATTTGACAGTTCTGTTTGACTCTCAGAAATGAAGTGCAACGCAGGCTGCAAATGTACTATTTAGCACAAAAAAGTTGGATTTTTTAAACCAACAATGTAACACTAGTATTTAAGGGTTTTATTGGACTGCAAGAAATGCACCGCAGGCCGCAAATGTACTATTTAGCACAAAAAGGTGTGATTTTTTTTTTAAACCAACAATGTAACAGTAGTATTTAAGGGTTTTATTAGACTGCAAGAAATGCAGTACGCAAATGCACTATTTAGCACCAAAAAAATAGCAGTATTTAAAGATGCCTAGATGTTGCCCACTGAGCTACCAGAACAGGATTAAAGTAATGTGCCTGGCACACATGCAGTTGCAAGTGCACTGCACTCTCTGTGGCACTGGGCTCAGGGCAGGGTACAAAAACGTAGTATAGCACCCACAAAAATAATCGCTGTAGTGTGCAGATTTAACACCAGAATTCTTTCTTTATCTGTCCCTCACAGCTGCAGCATCCTCTCCCTACACTAATAACAGCTCTTGTGACGTGCGGCGCTACGTGACTCCAGCTTATATGTAGAGGCTGGGTCACATGCTGCCCTGGCCAATCACAGCCATGCCATTAGTAGGCTTCTAAGGGCACACGAGTCAAATGCTTGTTGATTGGCAGCCTTTCAAAACGCACCATTAAATCGCCGAACACCGAACTCTAACCCGAACATACACTGAAATGTCCGTGATCGGGTCTGGGTTCCAAAAACCGTAATGTTCGTTATGAACCTGAACTTTACAGTTCGGGTTCGCTCAACTCTAATTGTAATCAAAGTGGACTTAAAAATGGCTTCCTACACAGATAAACAATTACTTTTTTTCAATGTATTTCCAGGACTGCCATTGCCCTGTGGAGGCTGTCAGTTAGCCTTATTATTGTGTTTATTATAATTATAATTTTTAAAATGCCAAAATATTCTACAGAGTTTTAAAAATTTTCAATAACGTTGCATCACACTAAGCAATTGACAAACAAATGAATGTTGACAGAAACTATAGGTGCTCTGTTTAAATCTGTTTATACTTTTCCAAACTCGTAGTGATGAAATGGTTTGTTAAAAGTTTACACTTATTGTATTTAATATCAGAATAAAGAAATCGGCTACACAATTATAAATATATTTGTTTACCATTGTGTGCACTGAATCCTGTGTTTTTTGTTTTTTTTGCCATCTTCTTCTGTGCTGTGCTTCTCGTGATTTCTCCAACTGCTAGCGGAAAGAAGGGCATGTGTACTGCCTACCGGTCCTCATACTTCAAATTTTAGGTTTTATGAAAATCTCTGGCACCTGTGCTGACGTGAAACATCTGTTTGCATTTAATGTCTAGATTTTTCCTTTTGTCAGCAGCTGGCTACCAGATGAGTTTTGATGAATTGTGTGCACCTTTTCCGATGGTTGTTTTATGAGGCTGTTGACATGAAATAGAGTCTCACATGCATAGTCAATGAACATAGACTTGTGCTCTCCTCAGTTCATTGAACCCATATGGTTTAGAACAGCTGGAAGAGATGGGTTTGATTCCTCAGGCCTATGTTTGTGTTGCCAACCGAGACTTTAACTTGCTGACCCTTGTGTAATTCATAGCATCAGAAATGTTCTACTTTCCTTCCCATTGTGTGATGGATTATGTTACTTATAACCGATTGTCCTGTAAACCTGCTCATATCTCTGCACATTAGACACATGTTAGCGAGAAATTGATCAATAAATACACCAATCCAGTTCTCCTATCCATTCACACAATGCACTCAGAAATTTTAGGAAGAATATCACTTACAGAAAATTTGGATGAATATCAGTTTTATTTGGATCAAAATAGTTATAAAGAAGATGTACAGATTGTATATAGAGCTTGAAAAAATGATCCATGCATTCTGCTGAGGATGAGTTAGTGCATCCACGTATCCATATATGTTATCGTCCCCTTTATTTATTTTTTTCCTTGTCTATCTTGTTATGTCACATTAGCATATCTCTACAATGCACGAGAAATAAACATCCCAGGAGCTCTTGCAGAAGTAGAAGACTATCTACAGAAGCTAAACTACAGCAATGCACTTCTAAACTACTGCATGGGGATATTGTTTGCATTGTTTGCTGAATCAGCCTGCATGATAGGATTTTTTTTTTTATATATATAAATTTTTATTTTTCATTTTAAAAATTTCGTCCAAATGCATTTTCATAAATAAATTTTACAATATGGTACAATATATTCCTTTGCAATAAATTATGTAATTATACATATATTTAGTATAACCATATTTCATACACTTGAACATTGTCTACATTATCTACAGTCAAACCAAAAGAAGAGAAAATAACATACAGTTCCTCTTTCTTACAATCTTGCAATTTCACATTGGTGCTACCTAAGAGTGGCTATCTGTGGGAGGGGAGTTGAGTTTTTACAGCTAAGATATCTAACCCAAGGGGCCCAGATTTCATCATATTTCTCTCTGGATACCTTATTTGAGGCTAACCCAGCTTCCATCCTACATTGATAATCTATTTGTATACATATATCATGCCAGTTTAACGAACCCATATTTCTCCAAATTCTGGCCATAACTATTTTTATTGCCATAAAGGAATGAATCATAAGAATTTTTTGTTTTATATTAACTTTTGGCAGATCTAAATGGAACAGGAACATTTGAGCCGTAATAACAGTTTGGACCTTCAAAATGGAATCCACCAAGTCCGATAAAGTTATTTTCATAGATTTCAACTCCTCACAGTCCCACCAGATGTGGGAGAATGAACCTAACTCCCTACCACATCTCCAACAATCTGGTAGAAGTGTGGGTTGAAATCTATGGAGGCGAGTGGGCAACAGGTACCAACGATATACCAGTTTAAAGTAAAGTACCAGTTTAAAGTACACTTCCTGTATATTCACCCCATGTATATATCTTTTTACTGATTGTAGGCCCAAAATCCAATCTTCAACCGAGGATGAAAAGTGGAGTTCCTGCTCCCATTTATTCATTGCCAACGCTTTAACTGTTTGCCTTTGGCTTCTTGTAAATTGATTAAATCTGGATGCGATTTTTTTTTTATAATGAAATGCTACAAACTGGTCAAATGGAGAATATTTCCTTCGAAGGGAGGTTATAATTGAACTGTAACATTGCAAATGACAATATTTTATTATCATTTAGAAGTTCCGCAATTTTTGCAATTCCACACTTTTCCCATTCTTGAATATTTATATTTTTTATATAAAATTTTAGACATATTAATGGGGCGTTTCTTGATATATGTTTAGTTCCATATTTTTTCTTTAAGTATTTTACAATATAGATCATTGTGTTATTCATCGGGTTACTAGGCCTTATATTTTTTACAAATTCACTGTCACACCACCAGAGAAATAAAGGTTCTACAGAGATTCGATGTTTCAATATCTAACCAGACTGGTCTTGACATTGCAAAATTGTCACATTTAATTAGATGTGCTACCATATTGTTCATATATAGTTTCTGTATATCTGGGAAAGAGATTCCCCCTTCCTTCCAATCTCTCTGTAGAATTTCCAGTGATACTCTAGGTCTCCTGTCTTGCCATATATAATCCGAAACCTGTTTTTGAAGACCGCGTATCGTCTGGAATGAGACCCTCAACGGGAGGTTACAAAATAAAAATGTCAATTTGGGGAGTAAATAGGAGTTTACCGCTTCGATTCTTCCCAGCCAGGATAATTCCAATCTCTTCCAATTTTTTAGAGTACTCCTAAATTGGGTAGCTATATCTGTATACCAATTTCCCTATAATCCAGAGATAGTCTTACCCCTAAGTATTTTATATTCCTTACTTCCCAATCACATTTAAATTCCTTTTTAAGTTTTTTTACCCCGGGTCCATTTAGACCTTTTGTCAGGATTTGTGAGCCTGCATGATAGGATTATGTGCTTGCATGTCTAGAGAATTTTAAGGTGACATGTCTCATAGTTCCATCAATTTGCCACCCAGACTAAAATGTGTCGTCAATGAGCTATAAACATTGTAAACACCACTTTAGTATGAAAAACTACTTCAGATTAACACCATCATATCCATATTTACTTTCCAGATTTCTCATTCCTTCACCCATTCCACTTCAGCCCCCCTCTTGTCCATCCTGCCCCACTACTGTCTGCAATTAATGCTGCTGCCATTCTTTTCTGGTGATTTCTTTTGTGGTTTCCATACCCCTAAGTATTACATCTAAAATATTCACACTAGTTTTAAACAGCTCTAAATAACATTTCTTAATTTTTTCATTAATTCACTTGTTATCAGTCACTCCACTCTCCCAATGATTTTTGACCTATCTCTGGTTGCACACCATTCCTATAATGTCCTTACTTTGTTTTTTATACTTTCGCCCAGTCTGCAGTCCTTTAACCAGACCTTAAAAACCAATCCCTGCATGAATGCTTAATTATTTACTTAATCATATTACTTTCTTCATCCCATCTCCCCAAAAAACCCTCATTTTTTTAACACGATGGCTTCCCCATTTTTTCTCAAATGTTCAACACCGGGCTTGTATTTTGTAATCCTATGCTACTAACCATGCCTTAAAAAGTACACAAGAAATAGTATACTACCAAGGGGGGAAATTCTGCTCGCCAGTGGAAAATGTTAACAGATGCAGGCATGATATCAGGCCTATCTCTGTAACTCTTTTTTTTATACCTTTTTACCTTCTAATAGCTCAATTACAACTTGTTTTTTGCTCCTCTTTTCATCCTGGTTATTTTCAGTTTAAATGGTTTATTAATTTAGTAAAGTTAGTGATTTCCTGGTGTGTTTTAGCTGAAGGTCAGGGGTAATGATGCCAAATACTGCATAAAAATATAGAAGAAAGGGGAAAGTATCCCAAATCAGTAGTGATATAAAAGGTAACTCAAAGCAATCTCTGTGCATTGAAATTCTAGAAATCTCATATAGACTTCATGAGCCAAGAGGTGCTTCTGTAATTGGTTGTGGACAATGAACTCTACCACTTTTACAATAACTGGCAAAATTGGAGATCAACTGGGTAAACTGATTGATAATTGTAGACTGAATACAAACATGCCTGACCTTCCTCCTTCCTTTCTTACTTTAAATGTTTGATTAATTATGTATATTCTGAGAGTCCATTGGTGGATATTTAAATAGTTGGATTTTTCCTCTTTCCTACTGGTTCCTGAGTTAGTTTGTTCCAGCCTAGGTTTCTAGTGTTCATTGTGACTTCAAGTAATTCATGTTTCTAGTTTGCACTTTTAGTGATGTATAATCCTGCTCATGTATTCACGACTAACCTTCCACAATCCTGTTTATTTTCTTTAGCTTTACCTGTCCAGTTTTGCTATTTCAGCTTATTTCACAACTTGGTCCTGCTCAGCCTTCTGGACTGGCTCTTGAGCTTACAAATCCAAGCAACTGACTATTGGAAAAAGCAAACATGAAAAAATATACAAAAAAGACAATCAAATTAATCTGAATTGGACATATGAGGCAATGTCCTCGACCCAATTCGGACTTCCGAGTTGATTGGGGCATAAAACTCCTCAATCCACTCAGATCTGCTGTCAGCAGAGCACAGGGCAGCACCCTGTAATTCGGTGTCTCCTCCCTCTGCATGCAGACACTGAACTTTCCTCATAGAGATTCATTGATTCAATTCATCTCTATGAGGAGATGCTGATTGGCCAGGGCTGTGTTTGAATCATGTTGGCTCTGCCCCTGATCTGCCTCTTTGTCAGTCTCAGCCAATCCTATGGGGAAGCATTGTGATTGGATCAGGCTACCACTTCTGATGATGTCAGCAGACTGGTTTTATTTTTAGGCAAACAGCATGCAGAGTTACAGCTTCTGGCTTGAATACAGTAAGATTTTTACTATATTTATGGAGGCATGAGAGGCCCAGGAGTGCTAGATGGTGGTGTTAACACTATAGGGTCAGGAATACATGTAGTTGCACTGGTGACTATAGTGTCCCTTTAACTTTAGATTGACGCTGGATCGTACTAACGAAAACTTATCTAAACATAAAGATGCCTAAGTGCTACCTAGTTAGAAAAAAATAACAAAGGTGAGAAGCCTTTGTTATTTTTTTCTCACTAGGTAAAAATAACCTTTGTTATTTTTTTCTCACTAGGTAGCACTTAGGCATCTTTATGTTTAGATAAGTTTTCGTTAGTACGATCCAGCATCCAGTATATAACCAGTATACAGAATTTAGGCATTGTCTAGTCAGTCTAGTTTAGCCCTGCGGGGTAGTCTTGGACTTAGCATCAGGGGTAGTTCCCTTTACCCTAGAAGACTCTACTACTCAATTAGGCAGGACTTCTATTCATCTATTTGTCGCCAGTGTGGGGACTTTTCCCTTTCTTTGTGGGGAGCCAGTTTTAGTCAGTCTGTATAGTCTGAGCTACTTTAGATATAGGAGGGTGTCCTTCCTCTCCATCTGCATTTACCACCTATACCGAGATAAGTTTTGGGGCCTTTTTACCCATTCTTTTTTCAGATTTAACTGTGTAACTTGCTTGTATTTTTTGGGGGGGTCTCTCTTTTTCCTGTAGGCATTTAGCCTCAGAGTATATATTGATATACCTTTACTACTGTGTCACCCATTTAGGTGTGCCCCCATCTTTCCTATAACTATCTGGTTACTGTGTATGTGTTTTTTTCTGTGTATTCAGAGCTACCACTGGGACCCCCTTGGTTCAAGGGTCTCCGCTATTCAGACTATTATATATTTTGGGTTACCCCCTACTTTGTAGCTCTGTGGTAGGTACCATTTGGAACGAATTCCACATTTTTACACATCCGCTATGTGCATCCTTTCTCTCCTTCTAATTTAGCCTTTAGTATATAACAGTCTCTATTACTCTTACAATGATTCACCAATTTAACATAATGTATATGAAAATATGTTGCTTTAAATTAAGTTTTTGAGTACACTACAAAATAGAAATTAAGGAACCATATCATCCCACCTTTAGGCAGCATGTTACAGCCGTGTGCAACCCCTATTGGCAATGAACATAAGGGTGGGCACAGTATGTGTTCACTGTGTTGTTTTATGTAGATTACTAGATTACGATAACTTTACTCACGTGTTTGTTGAAAAAAATCACAGGAGTACACCGTAGTCCATTCTTGCTGTCACCAACTCATCACTCAGCTTTTATTACTAAACAGAAGCTGTTTCTGTGAATGGAAAAGGAAGCACATGGTATGTTTTATGGTGTTTAACAATGCCCATGATTAAACTGTATATATAGTGGTGACATTGTAGCAGCTCAATGCGGGGCACATCATAATTAGCACATAAAGGTTTGGTCTGAAGCCAGTACCCTCTTCTCTCTGATTTATTATAGTAACAAGGCAAAGCAAAGGATCCCTAGGGAAGTGAGTAAGTAATTGTGCATGTGGGAGAGTGAGATATATCAATTTCTACATCTATAGCTGTCATCATGCAGTGTGTGCGGCTGGAAGCCAAGAAAATCTGTTATACTGTACGGCTACCTATTACCCTAATAATAGGGGTTTGCAGTCAGTAAAAAACATGCAACGAGTAAAAAGTTACCTTGTTAACCTATTAATATGGTGTGCAATATGTAAAAGTCATGTAATAAGTGTCCTTAAACTGCAATTCATGGCTTGACGAGATGTTTGCTGCACAACTGTTTCACATGTGAGAATAATTGGAGTGCTAAGTAGAGGATTTAGCAAACAAGGAAGATTACTTCTTTTCAAAGTACTATTTTAACTCTTTATACTTTTTTATTTCATATTTTATTTTTCGTAATGAATGCTTCCAGGATTTTTTTTCTCTCTAGTGTCTCCTAACATGTCACCCCTCTGTAAATTGTTACATTGGTTTCCTGTGTACATTCGAAATATTAACTCTTACCTACAAAGCTCTCAACAACTCTACATTCCTTCACTAATAGATACGCCACTTCTCGGCTGCATCACTCCTGTCTGCTTCTCATATCCATACTTCTAACTTTATCTTACAGGACTTCTCACGGGCTGCTCTGTTCTTTTGGAACAGCCTGCCACCCCTCCCCCCCTATTCTCCTCTACTTTTCAATACTTTAATAAGTCCATAAAAACCCATCTCTCCATAGTAGCCTATGGACTCCCAAGGTAACTGTCATTACTCTCTCAACTTAATTAGAGGGGTCCTTTTTTACTCCACTCTTACCTTCTGTTACCAGTTCTGCTACTCTTCCACTCTGTCACTTGGTTCCATTCCCATCATGGTGCTCTTCCTATTTTGTTTTATACCCCACCTCTTCTAGATTGTAAGTTCGTTGGAGCAGGGTCCTCATCAACCTATTGTTCCTGTCAAAATCGGTAATAGTTTGTTTTATTTGTTGTTAATGTCCCCTAACCTTAATAAAATTGTAAAGCGCAGCAGAATTTGTTGGCGCTATATAAATGCCAATGATAAAAATATTTTATTAGTGCATACTTAATATATTGAAAATAATATATCCTCTCAAGCAAGGAGACCCCTGGCTGGAAGAGTTAGGTCCCCATTTTTGGGAGATGGGAAGAATTCAATATATTTTGACAGTTTATCTAATAATTGGGGAAAAAAGGGAATTGCATTATAAAACCCTACTACATAATTCCAATTTACATACAAAATATTTTAATTTGAAATATTAAAAGCATAGCTAATCCGCAAGAACATGATGTGTTCATTCAGATCTCGAGACCACTTAGTGGACTTGCCGGCAGGCCTTTTAAAATCCCCATACAATGCTGGGTTAGTAAACAGGGCCGGTCTCAGACTATTTTGTGCTCTAGGCAACACCAGCTACTTGCAGGCTACCAGTTGCTTCGATATTTAAAACAGATTTGTAGAAAACATAAAAAGCATAAAACATAAAACAGCTATGTCCTTCCAACCCCTCTTTGTGTCCCCCCTAGTAACTCTGTGTTTCCCTTTTTTCCCCCAACCCTCTGTGTGCATCTTTGTCCCCCAGCACCTCTGTTGTCTGTTGGTCCCTCTTAACCCTTCTGTGTGCCTCCTTGTCCCTCCAGACCCTCTGTTTGTCTCTGTGTCCCTCCAGCCCTTTGTGTGTCCTTTTTTTTCCCAGCCCTGTTTGCATCTCTTTGTCCATCCAGCCCTCTGGGTGTCTCATTATCTCGCTTAGCCTTTATGTGTGCTTCTTAGTTCTTCAACCCCTCTATGTTTATCTTTGCTACTACAACCGCTTCGTGTGTCTCTTTATCCCCACCAGTCCCTTTGTGTGTCTCTTTGTCCCACCCACCAGTCCTCTGTGTGTGTGTCCCTCAGCCCTCTGTGTGTCTTTTTGAACTTCATGTAGCATGGCCGAGCAGACTGATGTAGAGGATCATCTGTTTCTTCTACCCGGTCTGACAGGAAGATGTTAGTTGTTTTCAGCTCGCAGCTTCCTATCAGATCAGGCAGAGAATACAAAAGATCCTCTAACTGGTCTGCTTAGCCAGACTACATTGAGTGACCTGCTGTAGGTGGAGCACTGAGCTGTGCACTCCCCTTCTGTTGGGCACCCGAAGACTGAACCACACGTTGCTGGCTAGTTCGCCTTTTAGTAGCTCCTACCTAGACCCCATGCCCTGTTCAAAACCAGCAGCATCTCCAGCCAGCAAGAAAGACGAGAACAGAAACTTCAGATATAATCATGACCGATGCATGTTTTTTTCCAACACACACGTATCAGTGGTGCTTACAATGCCAGCAGATTTTAGGGATTTTTTGCCTCTATTTTGCAACAAAAACTATCCCTATGAACCAGCCACTACTGGACCCATCTAAAGTTATGATCCAGTTAGATCTTTCTACTAAAGGCAGAGGTGTACCTAAAGTATTTGGCACCCGGGGCAGGTCCTATATTTGGCACACACTTTAAAACCCTCTAAAACACTCACAGATTTTTTTTTAAATGTATTTATCATTGAGCAGTGTTTAAATGTAAGCATGTTTTTGTATGAAATGTGTGTGAGTGAATGTAGGGGTGTGTTTGTATGTAGTGTTGGTGTTTGCAGGCATGCAATTGTGTGTAGTGTGGAATTTGAATGCAGTGGTGTGGTTATATATAATGATGGTGTTTTAATACAGAGGTGTGTTTGTATGTAGTGTTGATGTTTAAATGCAAGGGTGTGTTTGTATGTAGCATTAACATTAGAATGCAGGGGTGTACTTGTGTGTAGTGTTGACGGGATGCTGAGGTGTATTTATTATTTATTTATTATTGCAATTTATAAAGCGCACACAGATTCCGTATGCACATATACACACACATACACACACTGACATACCTGCAGATACATATACACACAGGTACACACATGCAGATACTTAGACACACAGTCACACACAAGTACACAAACACACACTGACACATGCAGCTACACAGACACTGACACACACACACAGATACACAAATACAAACATTGGCACACATACAAATACACAGATACATTCCCTTATTTGTTATCCTTATGTGGTATTGACATATATAAGGACACCAAACAAGGGAGCTATTTGCTAAACAGCACCCTAATTTGATAGCCTTAAATATGGAAATCCCACATAAAGGTATCAATTTAGGAAGTTAACTACAACAGCTGAAAGATAAAAATTAAGAAAGGCTGTTTCATAAATTATATTTTAATTGTTTAGTAGGTAACTCTCTTATTTGTTATCCTTTGTGGAATTGCCATATTTAAGTATACCAAACTAGGGAACTATCTACTAAACACATACACGTTTATATACATACACAACAACAGATATACACACATAGAGACGTATGTCTGTGTGTGTGTGTGTGTATCTGTGGTTGTGTGTATATAAATACACACACAATCACAGACTTACACCCACATAACCACAGACATATACATAATCACAGACACACACACATACAATCATAGATCTACACTTAACCACAACTCACACACTTAACCACAGACATAACACACATAACCACAGACATGCACACAATCACATACATAATCACAGACATACACGATCAATCACTAATATACATACACAAAAATCACATTCATACACATTTAGTAGATAAGAGGTCCTTCCTCCCTACCTTGCTCTGGGAGGGCTGCAGTGGATCCTCGGTCCCTGGTGACCAGTGGCTGCTGCCTGCAAGGATCTCTGTTCTCTTCCTGCACAGGTCCCTCGTGTGCCCAGTAGTGACGCTGATGTCAGGACCCGGTCATATCCTGGCTGGCGGTTCACTGCACGGTGAGCGAAGGCTGTGCAGGAAGAGCACAGTAAGCACGGCTAAACACCGGTATTTTAACGGGAGGGTGGCCGATGCTAGAGACACATGCCTTTGCGTGACCCGAAATGCATTGGCCACCCGATGGGCACCCTCAACTAAAGGTTAATGTGTCTGTACCTATACTATCATCTAAACTAAGCCACAGCCTGATGTTATTCAGTTAATTTCCTAGATACAATCCCACCATGTACAATGGATTTATTTAACTAATAAACTTTGCTTTTATGTTCAACCAGTGTGCTTTTAAATGTTGAATTGTTTAAAGTTTGAAAGTTCTATCAGTCTTAAATTGATTTATTAAAGTGTGTTAATAATGACTAAAACCATTTAAACAACAGAAAGGCAACATGAATTTATCATGAAAAAAAAAATAACGCAAAGGAAAACTGACTTAATATGAAAGTTTTTTTTTTTTCTTGCATTAAATCAGCATTTTTGTCTCAAACTTGCAGTCAAGCGACTGTGATAAATAACCTCCCTAGTGTGTAGGACATCTAGTGTTCTAGATTTTGCCTTTGTTACTCGTAGACGTAGATGCTTTAGGGCAAGAGTAGCTTTTCTATACAGAGAAAAAAAAATATTCACAGCTTTAACAAAACCTGCTTTTTTAACCTTGTTTCTTGCCTTCTGTTATGCTGTTTGATCAGTCACTTTCACACACCCACAGTTAGTAAAAAATGAGCGTGTAGAAGGGGGAACAGCAGTGAATAAGAGAATGATGCAATGTATGAAAATAATCCAAAAATATGTTTGTTTCCAAAGATTTGTTTCATTGGATTAAGCTAAAACCTGTAGCGTTCTGTTGTATGCAATATGTGGTAGAAAATAATTGAAAGCATCCTATATACATTATTAAATATATATTTATTTTAATACATTGAATTCAGTACATTGGGTTTAATTGTATTTTTTTTTTTTTTCAATAAAGGGCACACAATAAAGAGCTAGAGTATATTAGAGATAAAAATATCTCTGCATTCCCGAGATGTATTTTGCAATAGGATAAAAGCTAAATTAGGAACTTTTTTATACCCATTACATATAGAAAATGAATAAAAATAAAAATATTAGAAATATAGGTACATACAATAATAGCAAAGTACACAGTGATTACCAGAGTCTACTTGCCCAAGTTTGTGTTTGCTTTTATGTAAATACCTGCTATCGATGCCATGTCTTAAAGGACAACTGTCACCTCAAAACAAGTTTTATATAATAATCCTTTCATTCAATTTTGAAAGGATTTTTTTTTTTAAATGGGTATATATGTAAAAAAAAGGAGAACAATTCATCCCTAGTATATAACAGAATTCTTCAGTCATATACATGTACCTTGGGTGAGACAGTGTTTGAAAGCCCACAGTTAGTCTATATGGTCTTCCCTGCTTCACCCCATATAATTTTCCTGCACTATTAATACTATGCCTGTACTATGTACAGTTTATTTGTATCTGTTAAGTATAAATGAGAAATGCTTAACAGTATATATCCTTGGATGCACAGTAACAGAATGTTCCTTTTTTCCGTATGTTGCTGTTGTCAGAAGTCAAAACTCAGGCTTTATGCAGAGAGAGAATAAGATAGACTAGCTCTCTCGCCGAAAGACGATCAGGTTTCAACATTAAAATTAATTAATTAATTGAAAAAAAAGTGAGGCCCAGCCATTGGGCTCTTCTCTTATTTAATCTCATGGGCTGTGAGGTAGAGAGTGATATTAAATAGGACTCAGAAGATGCCCAGTGTACTCTGCCCTGTATAAGTTATATAATGGTCAATAATGGCCCAAACGATGCCCAGTCTCCCAGGCACTGGTGGGTTTAATCCAGGATAATGAATAATAATGACCTATCTCAGGGCATCTTCTGGGCCCCAAAATGGTTAACTCTATTTGGGAATGACTAATAATGAATCATCAGTGCCCAGCAGATGGCCAGGCTCCTGGCCACGGAAGGAATTAATCCAATCAGGATGTTGGCCTACAAGGACCCTGAAGATACTCAAATACTCAGATGTCTTGGAAGCCAATTAATCTCAGCAGTCTGATGGCAAGTCTCTCTATTTCTTTAGACTTGTCCAGTAATGTGTATAAATCATCATAAGACCCTTCTGCCCAGAGACTTGTTTTACCCATCTGGGTGAAAGTAAGCTGTTCTCAAACTATTTCATCTTTCAATATACAGGGCTATGCTTATGAGTATCCTTTTCCCTTTCCTATGTTTTTTTTATACATGCCAAGTGGTGTAAAAGTTTACCCATTAATAGCGCCACCATACTTAATATGTGCTTCAGCACAGGGCCGGACTGGGGATACAAAGCAGCCCCGGAAAAAAAATCTATGCCAGCCCCATAAGTCATTGTGCCATATATTGTCACATGTAATATGTAAGGCTATGTCTTGCCACCCCAGATGATTGAGTAATATATATATATATATATATATATATATATATATATATATATAAAATCTGTATTGCTTTTCTAATTTAAAATATTGGTCCTTTCAGAGTAAAACGTTTAATTATACAGTAAGCATACTTACATGCAGACACAGACAATCTCACTGACACACACAATCTCATTGATACACAGCCTCATAGACAAACAATCTCACTGTTATACATAAGCTCATTGACATAAAAACACACGATCACTCACTAGCAGGCACACGCACACACACACATACACATGCAAGGAAGCTCACTCACTAGCAGACGCACACAGACACACACACAGGTTAATGTAGTGGTTCAGGTGTCTATAGCCTGTCCCTGCAGGCTTTTCAATGTAAACACTGACTTTTCAGAGAAAAGGCAGTGTTTACATTGCTTCCTAGTGACACCTCTAGTGACAGACACTCAGACGGTCACTAGAGGTGCTTCCTGTGTCAGTGCGGATTGGCTGAGATCATCAAGCTTGATGATCTCAGTCATAGAGGCAGGGCCAGTCGAGGGGAGACCAGCACGACGTTGGGAAAACAAAAAGGTGAGTAAAAACACTATTTTTAAAAACACACACAGACACACACATACACCATGACAGACACACACACACCCCATGACACATACATATACCATGACAGACACACACACACACACACACCATGACAGACACACACATACATGACAGACACACACACACCATGACAGACATACACACACCATGACAGACATACACACACCTTGACACACACATATACCATGACAGACACACCATGACACAGACACACACACACACCATGACAGACACACACACACACACACACACCATGACACAGACAGACACACACCATGATACAGACACACCGTGACACAGACACACACTGTGACACAGACACACATTACATGACACAGACAGATACACACACACACACACCATGACACAGACACACACCATGACAGACAGACACACACACATGACACACACACCATGACACAGACAGACACACACACACACCATGACAGACAGACACACACCCACACCCACCATGACACAGACAGACACACGCACACCATGATACAGACACACGGTGACACAGATACACACACATTACATGACACAGACAGACACACACTCACCATGACACAGACACACATACACACACCATGACACAGACACACACACACCATGACAGACAGACACACACACACCATGACACAGACAGACACACACACACACGATGACACAGACAGACACACACACCATGACAGACAGACACAGACACAAACACACATGATGACACAGATAGATGCATACACACACCATGACAGACAGACACACACACCATGACACACACACCATGACACAGACAGACACACACCATGACAGACACACACACACCATGACAGACACACACAGCGTGACACAGACACACACATATACACTCCCACTGACAGACACACACACACACACAACATGACACAGACACACACACACCATTACATAGACAGACACTCACCATGACAGACAGACACACACCATGACAGACAGACAGACAGACACACACAGCATGACACAGACACACACACATACACTTCCACTGACAGACTGACATACATACTTGTTGCTACCTGTGGGTGGGCAGACAGATAGGTGTGCTGGCGGCCGCAGGGAGAGCTTGGATCTTGGATGGCGGCCACAGGGGGAGCTCTTCTGGCAGCCGCAGGGGGAGTTGGCTGTGCTGGCTCTGCTCCCCAGCGCGCAGCTTAATAAGAGCAGGAATATGACGTCATATTGCGGCCCCGGTCTAATTAAGTAGCGCGCGAGGGCGGGAGAGCACAGACAGAGACAGCCAGCTCCCCCTGCGGCCGCCAGAAGAGCTCTGCCTGTGGCCGCAGGTCACCCAAATGTCTCCCGATATCCAGGTGGGCCAGTCCGGCCCTGCTCCAGCAGTACTGCATAGTATTGTGATGTTCTTCCCCTGTATAGGCATAAGGTTATCCTAGACTTAAGATAAGGCCAGGGACTAATTAAAAGTATTTTGCAATATTGGGCAGACTAGATGGTTCTTATCTACTGTCACATTCTATGTTTCTATGTTTCTATGTATTTCCCCCACTAGGTACGTCAAATGTAACCCCTACAGCAGGCATAGGCAACCTTCGGCCCTACAGATGTTTTGGACTACACTTCCCATGATGCTTTGCCAGCATAATGAGTGCAAGAGCATTATGGGGGATGTAGTCCACAACATCTGGAGTGCCAAAGTTTGCCTATCCCTGCCCTCTTTACAAACATCCAGAGGGTTGCTAATATGTGAGGGCTGTTGACCAATCTGGTTTTTTTTGGAGTTTGTATTTTTTTGTTGAGAAAACCATGAATACAAAATAATTATACCACTGGAACCTACAAACAAACACTGGAACCTACAAACAAAACAATTATACCACTGGCACCTACAACATGGACTGAATCATCTGGTAGCTACCTTTAACATTTACCTTAAAACAATGTATTGCTTTATTAGGACAAAGGAAAAAAAACATCTGAATAACACAATTTAATGACATCAGGGATATTCTGACAAATCCACCCTCTTATTTTGAGCACTAAAAATATGGTACATACTAATTAATCTTCAGGGGTGTAGTTGATTTTAATGAAGTTTCTTTATGTACACGAGATACTTGCCTGCGGAAAAAAAGAGATCTAGGTGCATCTGTACCACAATAATGTACATGTATTTAATATATAGTGTATGTACAGGTAATGAATATGTTTCACAAGCAACCTAAAAGAAGTGGAAAATTCCTGCATTAAAGATCTGATGTGATCCTGTCCATCGTTTCGTAATACATGCAGAATTAACGAAGATATATTTTACAGTTGATGTGTGGCAAAATCAATGCCTAATTCATGTAATTAGTCAATTAAAGTATAATTCTAGCATATGCTTAAGATGCCCAGGAGGCGTTTAGTGTACCAGGTACTTGTTTTGATGTCACGAAATGCTGCTAATTAATTTTGCATGCACATTAATTTAGTTTTGAAGCTCCCTTTGTGAAAGAAGATTTAATATTTATCTTTCTAACCTTTTGGGGAGAATATTGCTGTTATTGTTCAAATAAAAGTGACTTTTCAAACAGTATTTAACATGTTCCTCTTTTTATAAATGGATATTTGCATATAGCTATAATTAAATTCACATACCCAATAAGATTTCATTCATTTATTTCTGCTAAATTAGTAGATTTTCCAATTTATATTTCCCCCCAAATGAATAATTTATACTCAGCATTTTCATAGGGATCTGTGTGTGTATTTAAGAAAACAATATCCCAGGGATATTTAGACAAATATTATACCTATTGACAATAAAATGTTACAGGATATAAAGTAAAATTTTATGTCATGTCATGATTAATTAATATTTTACCTATTTACATTGATAATCACAGTTTAAACAGATTAAACTATTTATCTATTTAGGCTTCTGTTTTGCACAACAATATAAGATCACGTAAGATAATACCACCTGCTCCGCTTAATTGTATCATAGTCAGCAGAAACTTACACAATTCATTTATCTGCTTCTTAACGTACTCTGGACCCTTCAAATCACATCTAACTCATTGGGGTCGGTGCACCAATCAAGGTATGTAGCGAAGTGACGATGGAAACTGTATACTTTGGGATAAAATAGGTGAGCTGGAAATATAGCTGAGTTTGACATTTTTTTGACTTTGGCTATATTGGCATAACATTTTCAGCTTCCTCATTAATTAATGCTCATCCCTGGCTCGCAAAAGTACTGAAGCAGGAAAAATAGGGGAAATGTATTAGTGTTCTGAAAAGTGTCTTTTTTGGTGTGTTAAGTTAAAAATGTATCCCAATCTAGTGAAGTATTTTAAAAGTAGCATGAAAAACCACAATTCATGCCTGAAAAATAATATTCACAAAAAAGTAGAGATAATTCTTTAATGATTCAACAAATTCCTCCCCCCCCTCCTTCCCATATAGTTTATGGTGTCTCCATTTGTATACAGTACCAACAACACTTTCTGATGTATAGGTATTTCTTTATATTTCAACAGCACATATATTAGCAATAGGAATCAGTGCAAAATAAAATTCTTTTACGTTTTGGATTTTAGCCGTGGATCCACTAGTTATGAGATTTTGGAATGGCAATTGTATCACACAATTTTTGCATATTTTTCCTCTGTTAAACAATTTCATTGCTATTTACTAAAACATGAGTTATTAGGAATTTAAAGTGAATTTTAAATATTAGTTAGCTATGTATTCACGTTAGCTATTGCCTAAATGTACTTGGAATTCTGACAATTCACACAGCGAATACCTTGATAACGATGAAAGATTTGTTGTGCGCAAAACATGAAGAAGTCTCTTATTGTAGACTGAGCATTTTAATACACGTCTCGTGTTGTCAAGCCAGCATAGTCTGTAGAGAGTCCTTGCAGAGACAATTGTTCGAGAAGAACTGCACATTTGACTGGATTGAACTGCTCTAATCATTGTCCCTACAGGTTATTTATGGGAATTATTTTTCAGGGATAACAGTTAGAATGGATTATCCATAGTAAGAATCAAATCAATGTCAAATAAATGCATGTCATTAAATGTTAAAAATAAAAGCAGACATCATACCAAACACAACAGTGAGTTAATCAAAGAGTGATAGGAAAGAGACAAACCAGATCATATACCTGTATATATAGATACTTGCTACAGCTCCACCTACTGTTTATTTTGCCAATCACTTTAATTATATGAGATGCTACTGTAACAGGGCTGGTGTAAAAACGCTCTTTAAGTAAAGATTATACAGTAAAGGAATTCGAGAATTTTTAAGACGTGGATCATTACAAAAAAGCAAAATCAAGCTTAGATTTAATAAGATAGCCTTACTAGATAGGCTATTGGATTCTTATCTGCCATTATAATTGGTCTCAATAGGGTCCATTCACTAAACAATGAGTTGCTGTGGCTTAGAAAACAAATATAGCAGAATTAAAATGGAATCTTCTACAAGGCTCAATTAATTGGCATAGCAAACTAAGCGGGTCAAAATATGTGTAGTTGCTAGGGAGTCCAGCCTTATTGTTTGGGGGGTTTTTTGTGTGTGTTTATATGTGGGAAGATTTTTGCAGCTTCTTGTCATCGTCTTGGTATGCTAGTTAATGGTTAATGTTCCAGACCTCCTTGTGAGGGAAATTTTCAGCATTATGCTGTGGAACTCTCAAATGGGCACAGGTCTATAAACAATCTTACATTCACATTAGTGTCTTTAATGATGTGTACATTCATATAGATTTTTTTGTTTAATTTTGTTTGTTGTTCCTGCTTGTGCAACATAAGAAGAAAAAACATGGGTCCTAAGTCAGGGTTGACCATCTAATTTCAGGACACCTGTGCAAAATGCTTTTGCACCAACTCACACTACACACTCCTTCTCCCAGTACCTACTATTCTCTTTCTCCTGATCCATATTAATAATCCTCTTTACAAAGAACACTGCATGATAGCTAGGGTAACCAGATCCACCATGTTTACCGTGACACATATAATTTTATTCTATTTATGAAAACACATGAAAACGGTTGCTGTTCAGAATGTAAAATGCATATTCTGCAGGATTCTTCATTGCCTGTTTGCTTATTTCTTATACATATTACATGGCTGCCCTTTTGATATGCTGCCCAGAAAAAGTCCTGGCCATAGCTCTTAGCTACTTATGGATCTTGGCCTAGTGTAAACAGATGACCCAACATGAGCACTTGAGGTGCAGAGCTGGAAGCTAAATACCAGGTGGAGCATACCAACGTATAACATCAGTTCTATAGTTGATCTAGATAATATATTAAGGTAATTGAAGCTAAAAGCAAAAACCAGAGAATCCAAAAGCATCAGTTCCTAAGAGATTCAGATAGATCATAGTCAGGTCTGGTCTGAAATATATATAGACACTGTAGTATGAAATCCTATGTGCTTAACTGGACCAGAGGTGGGCAAAACCTCAGTCCAATAGTAGGTAAATAAACATGATGGTCCAGGCACTCAAAGTTGTATATTAATCAGATTTGATGGGAAAACACAGCAATGTTTCGACCTTAACTAAGGTCTTTATCAAGTTGATAAAGACCTCAATTGAGGCTTAATATACAATGATGATATATAGTCCACTAAGCAGGTCGGAAGTCGAAAAAGTGGTGTAGAAATAGGGCACACCTGGGGAGAAAAAGAGTACTGGACGTGATGAAATTGACAAGCTAAGCATCACACTCACAACAATAATAGCCTGGCATCATCTGGAGCTTACTATGGGGATGAATTTACTGGGTGGGCCTGTGTTACAGTGAAAGTTAAATGCAAGAAATCACTGCATCACCTAGGACAGGGGTAGGCAACCTTTTAGCAGCACTGTGCCGATATAGGACTGTGATGTCCTGTAGTGTGCCGGTCCTATTTTTTTTAAATTGAGGTGTGTATGCTGCCGTATTCTGCTTGTGTTATTTTTACTGTGATTGCCTTGTATCATTGTATTTGTGTGTATAGGAGCTATTATATTCTATATGTTCATTAGTAGTTTATGGTATCGTGTATGATACGTATGAATGTGGGCTGTGTATGGGGGTTGCTTGTGGAATTGTGTGTGGATGAATAAGTCACATTATGTGTTTGGTAGTGTGTGGGTGCTGTTTGGTGTATTGCATGTGAGAGGCTGCATGTGGGGTTGTGTGCATGTATGTGGATTGTTAGCGGGTTACGTTTGTGCGGATTGTGTGTATGTTTGTTTGTGGGCTGTTCATATTATTTGTATGAGGGGAGGGTTATTCTGCATTTCTGTGTATATCTAGCAGTGTGGGTGGCTTCCCTGGGTTCCAGTCGGGACCAGGCAGGCCTGGTACAGGGCAAGGACAGGAGCCTCAACAGCAGCTGTGGGCTGCTCTACTACAGATCCGAGATCACTTCCTCTACGTGCTGCAATGCATAAATTGAGGATTGTCCTTCACCACCTTTTCGTATTAACAGATATCTGAAGTTTTACTGGGACTCCTGATAGGCCAGAGCCTGTTTGGCTCTAGCATCCTTGAGTGCCGTGCAAAGACACCTTGAGTGCCGTAGGTTGCCTACCCCTGACCTTGGATATATAAGTGGATCAACCAGGGAATAACTGCAAGATACCAAGTGCACTGGCATCATTCCAGCTGTGCATGAACATCATGGTGCAAGGGCGTGGTGTTTATATGAAGACTGTGTGAGATGACATCCAAAATCTGTGACTTTAGTCAGCAGCTGATTGCAAGTAAACATGTAGGCATCTATGCATTACCATGTACTGATAACATTGAGACAAGTAGGATCATGCTAATTTCAGTCCTTTTAAAATACATTTTTGGGAAACCAGAAGATATCTTAGTTTAGTTTAAGAATATTTTACATGACTTAATTTGTGATTTAATTTGGCCAAAGATCTGTGATCGTATCCTAACATGATATTTTTCTTACATTACAAGCAGTTTTTCATGATTAATGAAGACTAGCATTAGATCAAACTGTTATGTGCTGGTAATAGCTCAAGAGATGACTTGCAAAGGTGACAGGGGAAACTACATCTCCCACTTGCCACAGGCCTACACGTGTTGAGCTACAAAGCACCATGCTTTATTTCCTATTACAGCATTCCAGCAGAGATGTGGCATGAAGGAGCTGTGTAGAATTGTGCCAGTCTGGCGCTGTATGCATTTACGGACAATCCTTTTGCTCTTGGTCCGATGACCAATAATTTAATTGACGTCCAGGGCTGTTCAGGTTTGGAAGGAAGACTGCAGCATCTAGACTTGACCAAGAAACCAAAAATCTTAAATGTTTTTTGAAGATAACTACTTTTTCATAATGTACATTGCCCTTGTCAGTTCTCCTCTGCTCCCACTATAATGAATGTACCTAGTTTGCATATTTATTGAAATAAAAAAAGCTTAATAAGAAAAAATATATGTTGCCCACGTCTATTTGGAGTTTATTCACTAATAAGTGTGTTATGGTGACTTTTGAGATGAGTAATTATGTATTACATTTTGTGCATCATTCATTTGGCATTTATTCATTAATAAGTGTGTTACGGTGACTTTAAGATAAGTGAATATGTGTTTCATTTTGTGGATCATTCATCTGTGCAATTTGTTAAAGTATAGAGTACGTAGACTATGCAGGCTATAATATCATTCTTTTTGCCTACAAACCATTCCTTTTTAGACTTGGAGACTTGCAACATTCTGAACTGCAGTTAGTCTGAATTTGGTTTCGATCGGGTGATCAGTTGAATTGCTGAATTCCAAGGCAAAATGTAGCCGAATCATGAACCAATCAAAACTTGCTTTGAAAGACCTGGATTGTTTGGATTCTGATTTATGCTCATGGTGCCAAAGAAAGAACTGATTGATGGAAAAAAAGATGAATCATGGCTGAGAGACAGTCACTAAAGTGATTAAACGAGGGAAAAAGGAGGAGTAGTAAAACAATCTACTTATATATTTAATAAATATTTAATATATAATTATCTATTTTTTTTCCTGCTCCTCCTGGTTTTTTCTCTGTTGGTTAATTCTTCTCATTCGATCTGTGAACCAAATGGCAGGAAAATGCTCCTATCAGTGTATTTCAAAATATGTACATAATATTTATATTCTGCTGAGCCGAGCCATCATGAGGCCAAAATTCATTTGTACTTGCCCCCATTGCAAACAGTAGCGACCTCGATCCTGTAATAAAAGAATTTTGTTTCACAATTACAGAATGTTTGCCTATTTTGTAATTTATTTAATTAATGTCATTATGAGATGACCAGTGACAACCAGAGATAGAAACCCCTATAGAAAGCTATGAACATTTTTGCTGGTTTTAGCTTCGACTCTGCAAATATATTATAAAGAAGGCCGATAAAGGAAGTAATTGTGAGCAAAATAACATTCAAGAACTAAATCTAATGTTTATCTAAAAATATTGTTATACTATGAGTGTGAATAGGATTATATCATGTATTAATAATTAGCATTCTTAATGAATACATATTGTACTAAACGTCTTGTAAAGAAAAAAAGTAGTTTTTTTGGTTGTTTTTTTTTTAGAATAACAGAAAATAATGGAGACAGTTCTGAATATTAAAGTTAAAAGAGCACACAGGGTATTGAGTTTTAAATAAACCAGTAGTAATTGAGGCAATAAAATACTCTACTTCTTAATTTGTGAATGCATTATGTTAGGATACAAACATTTAAGAAATCATTAAATTAATAGATTTAAATGGGCTTGCCTATTTTCAAATGGAACACTTGTAAATATGCTTAATCCTTGGCAACAGTACAAATAAATATAACAAAGTTGAAATTGATAATGATGATGAAATGTATAGTGTGGCCAAATTAATGAGTTTTTAATTGATAAAAATCCAAGTGCAGTGCAAGTAATCTAATAATGAAGGTAAATCGGCACAAAGTAAAATATTCACTAATCCACAACATTGGCGAAAGCCCCTTTAATACTGCAAAGCAATAAAAGGGTTTTAATGAGATTCTTCTGTCTGCTAATTAATTGACACCCTTCTGAATATTCATACGTACTACTGCCAATGGGCCTCTAATTGCTCAGTGGAATGAATCTCAGAGGAAAGTAAATTGCCCTAGACTTAATTAAAATAATGTATTCTACATAAGATGAGCCGTCACAGCCTAAAGAAAGGGCACCTGGTTTGTTTTAAGTGTTGGCTAGATGGACAAGCAACAGACGAGGGAAGCTGTTAAGCAGGAATAGAAATTAATGTTTCTTATTAGACGCTATCCCTCATATTTGGACACCTTTATCAAAGCAGATTACTCACGCCCTGTCACTGCATCATGGGTGCCCAAAAGGTAGATCCCCAGATGTTTTAAAACTACAGATTACACAATGCTTTGTCATTCTAAACGCATTCTAAAGACATGCAAAGCATCATGGGAGTTGTAGTTCTACAACATCTGGGGATATACCTTTTGGGCACCCCTGCACTATGTGATTAGTAGACTAATGCTGTGGTGGTAGGTAGGCAGTGCATAATAGGGGTTGTAGTCACCAGCAGTAGCCTGTCCTTTATTGGAGTGGTAATTAATTTGTCTATTTTTTTTATAAAGTTTGCATTACTTTTACTTACTAAAGTATATGTTTACACTGTCTAGGATTTGTGGGAGTTGCATTTTTAGGGCAGCAGCTGCTATTTGCAAGTGTTTCTATTTTAAACCTGTTCCTTTTGATAATGATATTGCTCAAAAGGATCTGAGGAGAGAGAAACAGCTTGATTCCACAGTGTACTCTTATTGGGAGTACAGTTATATTAATGGCAGCAGCTGCAAATATCCCATCAATCTCAGCCAGACCACAACATGTGTGTCCAGGTGCTGACCTTAGATTAACTCCTTGTTCCAGTGACGTGCTTGGAGAGTCACAAAATAATAACAGTATTTAACCAGGAAAGGTACATTTAGAGTACTCTTGTTTTTAAGTACGTCCTGGGGATGTTACCTTGGTCCAACATCCAGGGGTTGTTACTATTAACCAATTTAATGGTACTAATTTTATCTACCTCGGAAGGATGAAGGGCTAAGTCACCCCTGCCAGGATTTGGACCTGCGACCCAAGGGTTGAACAGATTCTACTGATGATGCATTATCCCACTGAGCTATCTCACCGGTCTGTTTGCAAAGGTAAGTGACTGTCTCAACCTGTCATTGTTTGCAGAATGCAGTGTGCTAATACACATACTGTGATCTGCAGGTAAATGCTGACACTGATGGCTGCGGGACCAAAGCAATTTATTGGTTTCCTGGCATGCAATGGCTCTTAGTGACCACATGCCAGCAAATCCTAATAGGCATGCCCATGTGAAATGCTGTTTGTGTGTGCTCTCTGGCCTCTCCACTCAAAGATAGTGATCATGAATGAATAAGGAGGCTACAAAAAGGAGGTGCTCCTCTCCAACTAATTTCCCCCTAAGTGTCTCCTCATTAACCGTAAGCCATTTATTACTATATCATAGAGTGAAAAATGGGTGACAAATCTATTTATTACTCAGTGATTCTGAATGAAAAAGAGATTTGAAGGTGCAGACGCTGTCCCTAAATAGACCAGTGTCCCCAAATCGCCCATTAAAAAGTTCTTTGTTATTGACCAACTCCATGGCCAGCGGGGTTACTCAATTCTAATCCCTCATTCCCTGCACTCCCGAGTGAAGAAGTTTAGCCACCATACTAATCTAAAATGATGGTATGCTAAAATGGGTTCACATATGAGGCCCATTGAGGGCCAGAGTCAAAATTACAAATTAAAAAAATGAAATGACTGTGTCCCAATTGTAGTCATATAATAAGGAGCCAAAATGACACACTGTAAAATATATAACTAATATAAATTTTATGTTTATATTCTGCAGTACCATGGTAGGTGAAATGTACCACAATTTGGTTCACAGGTCAAGTGAGAAGAAGTAACCAATAGAAGAAAACAAAGGATTAGCTGTAATATATGTATTATATATATGAATAAAGTCAATATTAAGTGGTTTCCCTAACAAACAACTTTTTTCCCTTCCATCATTTTTTGGGGGGGGGCACTACAGATGGAACTCCAAATCACAAAGTAAATTAAACTGTTTGTCCATTGCCCATTTCAATTGTTTCATGGTTTGTCCATATAATGTTCTGGAGTTATGGAATTTGGAAAAACTGCTGATTACCCAGAATTTGGATGAATTAGCAATCTATTTAAAAACAAATGCACAAGTCTAGTACATATCTCAAGTGCCTATTTTAAAAAAAGTTTCTTCAAGTTCTCGTTGAACTAAGTTATTAAACTTAGTAAACATATCAAAAATGTAAAACAGCTTTGAAACAATAACGCACACCTTTTGATATATGAGTGCGTTATTGTTTCAAAGCAAAACAAAAATCTAAAACTTCAGAAATAAATGCACTTGATGTTTTCAAGACAAATCAAGACAAATAGATGAATCTATTTTCATTTACCTTTCTTTTGCTGGGCTAACTATTTACAAATTATAAAAACCAAAACTGTGAAAAAAATTTAAAAATCCCCCAGGTCAAAATGGGGAAGGGGATTTTGCTGCCCTAAGGTTCTAAGGGGTGAGGGGCAAGCAAACTGGTTTAGAAAAGTTGAGTGAGCCTGACTGTTCTTCCTTTGAGGTGAATAGTAGTTTAGATCGATCTATCTATCTATCTGTCTGTCTGTCTATCTGTCTATCTATCTAAACTACTATTTATAATTATTTATTTAAAAACAGTCTTCATATCTTTCTACAGGCCCAATCCAAAGGCTAGAAGCATGCTGTAGAAATCAAAGGAGGCCAGGACAACTGAGGCTCACAGCTCTTCTTGGCCCATGGCTCGGCATTGTTCAGATGAAGAGGGACTGCTCGGCCATCAACAAGATGGTGGCAGGAACTCAAGACCTTCTCTCGTAGTGTTGCTGTAGTGTTTTCTTGTAGTGTTGCCGATGCACTTATTTTGATTTAGATATTCTTTTTACTTTATACCTGGGTGCGTCTGATGTCTGCTTTACTGATTTGATTTTTCCCACTATACGCCTATATAGTTTATAGGGACTTGTTAGGCTGCCTCGAAGTAGCAGTTAGCATCTATGGCCTGTCTGTGGGCTAGACAGTGAGTCCAGGGTGTCCTAGGGTACTGTCTCCTCTCCTCTTTTATCACGTACTTCGGAGTGGGGCTTTTTTGTCCAAGGCACCGTTGCTATATCTGTCTACTTACCGCTGTGGCTACTGTATGTTCTGTGTCTCATATTAGGGGATATATCACTATTGGATAACCCTTATATTACATTGTATACTGTCAAGTGAGACTAACTATTTCTCCGAGAGCCTTCACAGCAGGGACGGCCACATATATATTTACTAGCACTTGTTTGTGCTCCCTTGTGGCTGCGTTTTCTACCAGTGAGCTACCTGGATATACCCTTTTGAGTCACCCTAAATAGTGATCATAGTCTAGCTCCATTATTACAGTGTTACTACTGCCAGGCACCTATGATTCTCAGTAACACTACTCACGTTTTTTACTGGTATTAGCGCTATTTGGTCTACTATTGAAGCTGTATGTGTACAAGTCTGCATTTTTGCTCCCTTTCTGTTTCATATTGGTCCATATAATGGTTGTCCCTATGGCTTTTCCTTGACCTCTTTGAGACTTTACTACCATTTACCCTAGTGGACTTTATAGGTATATGTATCTATATATATATTTTTCTATGAGATTGAGGAGCATGTTCCCAGATTTTTAACCCTTTACCTTCACGTGACCTTCACATATAGTTTTTTGGTGTTTCTATTTAGGGTAGGTTTTATATATTTATTTTTTTACCTATTATTACTTTTTGCTTACTTTTATAACAATAAAGGTTATTACCATATTTTTTGTAACGTTTATTTTAGGAGGTAATTTTTGGAATGAGACCGAATTCCATTCACTTTTAAGTGAGTGGTTTTTTCTATCCCAGTTAAGCCACCTTTTTACCTCCTGTAACCTATCGTGGGGTTCTGGCGTTGGTTAGTCCAACATCACCACTCCTATCTCTTATTTGTTTACATTAGAACTTGTCATCTCCTGTACTGTTAAAGGAAGTTTAAAAATTAGATCTTTTTTTACAGGAAATGTCTTCTAGATTGGCAAATTCATACTACACATTGACTCAAACTTGGGCAGGGTGGCAGCTAAATGATGGCACAAATTGGATGTAATGTATCATTTATCTGATGCTTCACTTACCAAACATTTTCTACGGGCTCTCACAATCTTCCAAATATGACTTTTCTCAATAAGAGAATCCATATGTTCCAACTGCAGCCAAGGTATAAATATTTTCGAATATGTGTGATACAGTTTCTTGTATTCTTTTAAAATGTACGTAAGGCAATACTATGTTCAGTTATATGTTGGTTAATACTCATTATTTTTTATGTTTTTTTTTATACAATGTCAACTATGTTGCGAGAGGTGAACCACTGACCAGTATCATTATTATTATCTCTGCAGCTGTGTTAAGCATTACCCTTCTAATGTTTAACACAGATGTAAAAGAATGACATGTAAATGTGTTGTTCTCGCAATATTCCGTTTATAACTATGTATGCACAGCAATGCTTGTCGGAAATGTAATAAAAATTACTCAATGAAAAAAAACTACATTTGTGTAAATTTACATAATATTTTGATGAATCTTTGAACATTAGCCTTTACAAAAAAAAAGTAAATTTGGTATCGTATCAAGTTTAAAGTAAATGTTGCAACTAAAACGTTGCATTTAACTATCATAACTTTAAAACGTATTACTTATTTTTACTTTTACTCATACTTTTTATATTGCTCATATTTTTAAAGTGATCCTTCCACCTGAAAGTGTAAGCAAGTTATAGTAAATTTAGATGGGGCTATCACTTCAAGATCTGCCAATTTCAGTATGGAGCAGGCCATGTAGCCATTTTATCAAAAGCTACTATAAAAACAAAGTTGTGGAGAACATGTGATGTCAGCAGCCAACCAGAAGCTGTGATTTGCAGAGTCACTTCTAACATTCCACTGCGCAGGAAACAGGAAACGTTTGTTTGTTTGTTTGTTTGTTTTTTGGGTTGGATTTTCAATTTTGTTTTTCCGAATAACAATTTTCCATGACTTTTTCTGTAGAAACCTACAGAATTCATAAAACAGAGCAAGACCAATTTTCCTTTTTCATAGTTGTGTGTAGAAAATATAATAATGCACAGCACCAGGGTTTCTTTACACAAATATTGCTGATTCATAAAGGGCATCTATTTATAATCACAAATTAAATTGAAAAGTAATGACTTCTTATCAAATGATGTGCTATTTCAATAAAAAAAAAACTGACAATCATTAAGATGCATGATTAACCCTTCAAGGTAAACATTGCCATTTCAACAATGGCAATGTTTTATTTTGATGAGTAATACTACATGACCACTACATCCAGACTACTTCAATGAGAGGAACTGGTCTGGGTGTCCACTTTAGTGTGGTTGCCATTCTTATTCTCTATGCTAATAGTTGTGTTTACAAATTTATATTATGAGAGTTGTGCCCCTTTACTAATAGATTTCTTGCTTTCCTTTTTTTTTTTTTATCCAAAGAAGAAATTGCATCACCATCATGACTCCAATATCATATTCAGGATTACTTTTACGGCAATGATCCAGTTTCCAAACTCATAAACTTTACATCACCATATTGAGCCTTAACTGTGTTCTTATCTAGTTAATGCACAATGTTGCAGACTATATTGGTTCTTTGTGAAGAACTAAATATTTTAACGTAGATTATAATACAAAATTCTTCATTTTTGTATTAAAAAATTATGACATGGTTCAAAAAATTTTTTTAAAAATACATCATATAGGGGTGATTCAAAATGTTAATTCTTGGAAAGTAAACCAGAATGGGGGAAAAAGTAAGAGCATTATTTTAATATTTGGGAACTGATCAGAGTTTTCTCTGAAGACAACTTCATTACCACAGGTTACAAATGAGTTTATTTGAAGACATAGAAATGCATATTTATTATACACATGTAGGCATTAACAATGTAAATTATACCGCAAGCAATTGCTGGTTGTTTATTCATTAGATCTTTAAAAAATCTACATTGCCTCTAGATAGATGGATAATAATATGAAATAGACAAGTAGACACATATTCAGATCAGCAAGGTTTATGCTTACTATCAGATTTCACAATTTATTTGGACGACGATAAAAAAGAATGTCTACTTGATTCTTCAACGTTAAATGTACCATATTATGTTTCTTTCCTGGGCCGTTAGGAAGAGAAAATAAAGTACTTGAAAGAGATCATGAAGGTCTATCTGGGTCTTAAAATAAGGAGATAACTTACCTGTAGTCATGTCTGCATTGTGCACATTGGGATACAGATCACATAAAGAGTATGTCTGCAATATTTGATAGACTGGGTTATTTAAGGATTTATTTAGATAACCTTTTGGTGGTCAAAGACTATTCAATTTGATTGAGAATATAATTTAGACTCTTCATAAAGCTATGATGTGACTCCACATCAAATGCACTACATGATTTTGGGGGTCTGTTTTAAAGGAAAATATTATGGAACTAGTAAAGTTGAGGCAATCTACAAAATTAATATGGAAAAATTTAAATTCTGGTTATAAAAAGCCGCTAGAAAACCTGAACTTGTTAAAATATGTCTCAGTCAGGCTTTGATAAGATCATACAAATATATATGAACCAGCACAAACAGCACTTTGGTTACCTATTCAATATTAGGACTGGACAAAGAACAAACTATCGCCAATTTAGACTCGAATGTCTATACGAAATGGCAGCCACCCAGGGGAGCACTCATTAATTCCTTCCCTTGCGGTTTCACACTTATGTAGCGAGTGTGAACATTCTGATTAATTGGTGTAAACGTTCTAATGGGGCACGAGGAGGTCCTCATTCAGGAGACGAAAGAGTCGGGAAACAAGCCAAAAATGCTCCCCCTTGCTGGCGTTCTTCTGTATGAAATGGCTGCCACCCAGGGGAGTACTCATTAATTGTTTCCCTTGTGGTTTAGCAACTATGTGAGAGGTGAGAATGTTCTACGATTCGGGAGACGAATGAGTTCCTTTTGTAGGACCACTCCCAAATGGGGAGCGGGGTACAATACACTAAACACAGGGGAAAACACACAATACCAGTGGAAAGCAACCCTGAACAAGCAGTGGTTCTGCCACAACTCTGCTTAGCGAATAAACCAAAATGCAAAGAAATATAAAATGCATTATAAGTTCAGTGGACACTTGATAAGATAGAACCATTCATTATCTCAGAAAAGTAAAAGAAGTTTGATTACTGTTTAAAGCAAACATCAGTATAAGGAAGAATCTACAGTGACTTCCATCATAGAATGTGGTTAACAGACTTGTGGTTAATAGACTTGTGCACAGCAGAAAAATTTGGTTCGTATAAATAAATTCTGATGAAAAACTTTTTTACATTGGGCAACCATATTTTGTCAACAAGGCGGTTTGGCTGATCCAAATATCATCTGTGGTGGCTACCCCAAGAGGATGTGGGATTTTGCCACAAGAGATTTTCTTTCCCCCTATTCAGAGTGATGCTTTCCAAATCCCAAGGTCGGTATAGCTGTATAGCTCTTACAAGAGCTGGTGATTATAGCAGGTATAGGAGTTCCCTACAAGCATGAGTTGAGATTCATGTTGAGGGTAAGCAAGAACTGATTTATTGGTAGCCACACTGGCCTTTTATGACAATACCCATGCAAGGGGCACTCCCCTCTGGACCTGAGAGTAAACTACAGTATAAACATATACACAATCACATTGACTCTCAGATCCAGGACACTCTTATGCATAGATACAAAAGCACAAGAAATATAGTGAGTCTCCTCATTGTCACCAACACCCCGGCTAACTCAAAAAAAATGTGATAAACCCCCATACATAATAAGATAATCCCTCCCCTGTGCCTGGGAGATAATTGAATCAGGAGCTGTACTAATCTAATCCAATTATCTCCAAGCACAGAAAAAACATACTTTTTCCCAAACACCCCAAAAGTACCCTAAAATACATAAAAACACCACAAAATTTACATCCCCTGATAGCCTTGATCTAGGTGACCAACATATCCAAAAATCACCCAGATCGATTCAGGGGTTCAGGAATTTCCTGGAAGTCATAGTTTTGACCGACCGCACGCTTGGTCCCATGCCCATAACAGTTCCAGAGAATCAGGGCTTGCGGTCAGTCTAGCTCTGTTTAAAAGCCAAACAAACAGGTGAATGGGACAGAAAGCTTTTAATCCAGGAATAGGGAATCCGTCACATCCATACCAATGATTTTGAATAACCTATTAGACCGGACTAATAGGTGGGAAAAATGAGCCAATCACCGGTTGGCAAAATATATGCATAATATTTATATGTAAATTCTGGTTGGAATTTGGTTGTCTGAATAGAATGGTATTTTATCATTCAATTTCAGCCCACAATTAGTCAATATTTTTTAACAATTCAGATAATATTGAGCCTACAATTGTATATTTTAAGACTTCAATCTCGCTGATCCCTGATTTATTTATTGTTTATTTATTTATTTGATTTTTTTCCCTTCCTTTTATTTAGTGGCTGTCCCCTAACCACCATACTTTTTTTTTCGTCGTCACACAAAACACTGAACACCAAATCATTAAGCAACAAAATCTATTCGGCCGTTGTCAATGTAAATTTTCATTATACGTTCTTATGGCGCTCTGGAGTTATGGAATTTGGATGACCCACCAATCTGGCAAAATTTTGATAATTTGCTTTTGTTTAAAATCAAATGCACAAGTTTAGTATTTAATAAAGAGTATTGTATGCGTAACATATATAACAATTATGTAATACTGGGTTGAAACTATAACTAGGTTGCAGAAATCAAGTTTGTAGATAGACATGTCATTCAGCTTCCTGTAGGTTATCTCAGCCAACAAAAGACCATGTTAAAAATACGAGCAAAGCACTTATTTATTCACTCTAAGTCCATTTTCAAAACCTTTCAATTTCTTTTCCACAACCATGAAAGTTTCCTCTCTCAGGAAAAAATTCTGAGCCACAATCTCCTCTTTAGGCAAGTGATTAAATCTTGCGTATCTGTGTGATATCTTTCAGAGAAATAACACAAAGGAGGGAATTGCCGCAGGGAAAATCCTTTCTAAAGTCAGATCTAAAGAACATATTCCCAGAATTAAATATTAAAGAAGTTAAATATATCCTTCTGCTCCAGCACTGAGGGTTGATAACACTTTCAGCAGGATTAAAGTTAACATTATGTTGAGCAGATGTCAACGTTCTGTGGTTGCAATAGGATGTAGTGTGTACATGAGTGAGTGCATGCTTTTGTGTGTGTGTACTCATGAAATCACTTAAGAAATTGTGATAGGGAGAACATGATATTTTAAAAAACAAATGTTTTTTTTTGTTTTTTTAACCCCTTCACTACCCACGTGCATCAATGAGACTTGGGCACCCATGACCCTAATGCAGTTTCACTAGTTGTTCTTCCAGAGCAGAGCTGCCATCAGGGTGTGATAACTGTGACAATTGTTTTGGGCCCAGCTGTCCTCTGGGTCAGAAACTTCTCAGGGAGACAAAGTCTCCAACTGATCTTGTAATTCAGTGCCTTCACCAGCAAAAACAAAGTCTTTGACAGGGCACTGTGGGCACCTAAGCCACTGAGAATAGGGGGCCCAACACGTGATCTACAGCTTCTGTCAACTCCTCTCTCCAACTCTTGCAAGTCCCTGGGTCAGAACATGTTACAGCAACACTCTACGAGATACGAGGGTTGGGCTCAGGAGAGAGGGAGCAAGGAGGAGCTGGAAGCTGAAGATTACTTGTACTGGGCCCCTGCAGTTTGCAGCTTGCACATTGCCACTGGACCACACGTGACTCAAATGTCCTCCCTCCCTGGCCACAGATAAGAAGTAGGGAGGGAAAAATAAAATGCAAGTCATTTTTTTAATTAAAAAAAAAAAAAGTTTTTTACCGACAGAATGCAGCCCCTAGGCTACCCCATCCCACATATTTACACGCCTCACAAACATGCACACTGCATCCACTACACACACGTTGCATCCACTACACATCCCATCCATTATAGATATACTGCATCCACTACACACACCACTCTATCCACTACACAGATGTGCACACTAAATCCACTATACAAACTGCATCCACTATACACACACTGCATCCACAACATACACAGTGCATCCACCATACACACACTGCATCCACTACACACACTATATCCACTATACTCACACCATCTGCATCTACTACACACCTTCTGTATCCATTACACACCACACACACTCCACTATATACAGAGTGCATCCACCATACCCACATCCCCTATATATACACTGCATTCACTACACACACTCTGCATCCACTACACACACACATTCTAAATCTAATATACACACATTGCATTCACTAAACATACACTCTCTGCACCCACTATGCACACATGCATTCACTAAACATACACTCTCTGCATCCACTATACACACACTGCATTTACTAAACATACACTCTCTGCATCCACTATACACACACTGCATTTAATAAACATACACTCTCTGCATCCACTATACATACACTGCATTCACCAAACATACACTCTCTGCGTCCACTATAGACGCACTCTACATCAACTATAAACACACTGCATCCACTACACATGCTCTCAGCATCCACTCTGCGCACACTGCATCCACTCTACACACACACACTGCATCCTTGTTGGCAGGCTCAACGGGGAACACCGCGAACACAGACCATGAGCTGTGCAACTTGCCCCAACGTTTCTGATGATAGCCCTCGCTTTCTTGCACCACAATTGGTAGTTACTAACCACTGCACACTGGTAGCACCTCACAAGACTTAATGTTTTGGGAATGCTCTGACCCAGTTGTCTAGACATCACTATTTGGCCCCTGTTCAAGTCATTCAAGAACTGACTGTTCACTTGCTGCCTTATATATCCCAAAACTTGTGATGCATGGCTTGAACTCATACTAGCCCATCTGTTGCAGTCTCTAGTTTCATGGTGCCCATCTACTGGTCAATGTAATGCTTACTTTCCTACAAAAACAGTTACTTTCCTACAAATTTAAATGTTAAAATTTCAGACATTGTATGGATTTTTTTTCTTAGAAATTCAATTCAATACCCAACAACATTCTATTTTCTTTTTTTTTTTTTTTTTTATAACTTTAAATCCAAAGAAACTACATTGGAACAATGCTGCAACCTTTCCCAAACCCTTTTCTTAGTGTGGGAAAAAAAATGTACAGCTTCACTTGTAGCATTTAGCTTTCCTCCTGACATATTGACATGATAACAACATCTCTATAGCAAACTTGCTGACGCATTTCACCTGCTTCCAAGCTACCTCAAGGCATGCATGAGGACCTTTCCATGAGACTCAGACTTTGCCAGGAAGCTGAGGCAGCACATTTTGTTAAGAAGTGCTATATACAAGCTTTAAAATCGTATTGGTTTCTGTCACCTAGCACTCAAAGCATGTTCTTTTTCATTTACTTGTTGAGCACTGATTTTAATAAATGTCGCTTTATTATATTCTGCTTTATATTTTTTTCCTCTGACAAAATGAACATATGAAATGGATGATGTCTATAATAGTGCTAATTCCATATCAGTCAAGAAGTCTTTAAATAATATACATATTTGCATTACCAGGACTAGAGTGCAATAATTCATTTTGTTTTTATTGTAAGCATTGACGTTGTTATATTATTATTCTGGCATTAATTTGGAGGACTGTCAGAAAAAAATCGGATGCTTTTACAGATAATGTAAAAATAGAGCACTTTGGTCGATATATTCTTGGAGATATGAGCAGAATTGTTTTTTATTCTGATGGCATCAACTGTTTTGCTTCCTCTGGTCCTGGTGCCCCAATTAGGGTTGATAACATATTAGACCAGGGGACCAGTAGATTTTAGGGAAAGCCTGTTTTTTCATCTGCCATAAAAATGTAAACTTCTCTATGAATTAATCTTCAGGCAAAACAATGACCACAAGAAAACATCAAAAGCAACAAAGATATTATTAAATTACCATGAGGTAATACTTTTCATCCTAATGTTGTCATGGCCCGTGGGAGTCATACATAGTGTGATAAAGTTCTAGAACCACTTGTTAAGACTTTTGTGGACCATGACCAGACCACACAGAAGATAATGAATTTACTGGCAAGCATACATTTAGTTTTTCATATGAATGTGGTCATGGTCCATGGATAAGACCCTCACGCCACATAATATGGCTCATATGTACCATGGCAAGACAGATTTATTGGTAAGTATAAATTTTGTTTCAGCATTTGATTTGAACATGACTACCAATTAGAGCAGACTTAAAGCATTGATGATGTAATATGATTCAATGTGGAAGAGCCATTTTAAAGTGTTCTCTAAATTCATAAACAATATCTAAAACCACATTATCCTCATTGATCTAAAAATTATGGATTGCTTGAATTTGTATCTTACTAAACTGGCTCATATGTGGGTTTACTCATTTATCTATCTATAACTGGATGGTTTATTTATTTACATGTCTCTGTGAATTTTGTCATTATTGCAAACCCCCCACCCAACCCAAAGGTGGCATGTTCTGTTAGGGTCCAGTGGAAGACAGGTATATGATGCTGTACCTTAAGGTCATTGCCATCATCTTCTGAGGTACCCTCCTCAGCTCCTGGCACTTCATCTGCCAGTAGCCATGTCGGTGCTGTACAAGAGTCCAACACTGAGGTCTATAAAGGATTTAAAGATACTTCAAGAGCCTTCATAGATCACGTCTCACCATAAGCAAGATGATGCCTAAATCCCACCTCCGTCACTCGTGCGGTTGCTGTGGCTGAACAAAGTTTGATAGTGGAGCTCTACCTTTTGTGAATTCTAGTCCACCTCAGGCTTTACCATAAGACAAAGTAGTCCCTACTTTACCTATTGCATGGTGTTGGAATTTCAATAAAATTCCAACTCAGTCAGCATAAGAGTTTTGTAAAGATTATATCTTTATGAAATACTCAGAAGTGACAGAGCTGCTTTAACTTTGCTGTGGTAAAAAGCACAAATGATTTAAGAAATTCAAGGAAGCAGATCATTTTGACAGATTTTTTTTTTTTTTAGAGTAATTTATTCCAAAAAATACAGACAGTAAATTTCAAATTTAAGGCCAAAGTAGCCAAACTGGAAGGATAGCTGATTTAGAAATTTTTTACTAATTTGGATATTTTTACCTTGAATTTTAAATCAACTTTGAATTTTCACATTTGTGCATAACCCTGATAATGTTGATTGAGACTCTTGGATAATACATTACAAGAGATATACAATGTGTTTGAAAACACAATATAGCTCATTACCAATGGATAATATATATATATTGTGTGTGTGTGTGTGTCTATATATATATATATTTATTTTTTGTTTTTTTTATTTAATTTTGTTTTTTTAAACCATCAAAAAACATATAGACCTAGTACGTTATGCAAAACAATATTGGCAGGAAAATGTAGCATAACTAATCTAATAATGTACATTGAATATTAACTCATACTTGTTGCTCAAACATGCAGGGCTACTTAATGAGCAAACGCGTTAACATTCTGAGCTGCTCCACTGGAATATTTCAGGATGGATAAAATCTATTTTGTGTCTTAAAGTCTTTCATGTTCACAGTATTTAAAAGCATCCTCTTTCTTTCCCGTAGAAAAGTGCTTGATTTTTGCTGAATGTGAAGATCATTCATTGGAAAGGGATCAATGCTGCTTTTAGACATCAGGAATTAGCCATCCTCTGGTTGACTGGAGGTTAGTTATAATCACATGACCTCTTTCGCCAGCTTTGTGGGTGGCAGAGCTGTGTTATACTGATGAGAGAGAAAAAAAGGAGGCAAGTTGAAAGAAATGAATGAAGTTCTATTAACCTTTTGAAGAGCCAATAATATACTGTTGGTATACTTAAACCATGTATATGATTAGCAGAATACATTGGATAAAACAAGCAGACAAAAAGACCAGCAAACTATAACCAAGAATGTTTTCCTTTCCCTTCAGCTGGGTTTAAAATAAAATAATAAAGAAAAAAAACATGAAAAACACAAAATAATACACTTTAAATTTCTCAATAATTAAATAAAGGACTCCGTAAAAAAAAAATAAAAAAAATACTTGTCAAATTTTAAATTTAAATATTTTACCGAATTTGGTAAAAATGTAGACAGCAGGTCTATTTTTAAAATGTTTTAATTTTTGCAGAAAAAAACTTTTCTGGAAAACGTGAGGGGGGAAATATATGGAAATCGGATTAAAACTCTTAGAGGGGTTTCAGATCTTCTTGGGAGAATTCTTCAAATGTTTAACTAGAGTTAAAAGTGACGCAGCCTCTCATAAAATCAAACACAAAGGCCTATTCTGGGTGGCTCTGCATAGACGTTGATTCCGTTTTGACAATGTTGTTTAGCTATCATTTGCCATTTTAAATGAATTGGAGCAATCCCCCTTTTTACAACATTTGTTTTCTATTATGGAGAGGTGCAGCACTTTAGGGCAGACATGTGAAAGTGGCTGTTTGGTTCTCTTTTTCATCCACCTGACCCTGCCATTGTCCCATGTCACCCTGGGAATGTCACGCCTCACTACTTCACTTTGAGATGCTCTAGAAAGTGGCTTTATCATTCCTTTTTTTTTTTAGACACACACAAAATTGTTCTCATTCCCCCTGCTGTAAAAGATACTTCAAATTGGGACTCAGTTCACAAGTGCAATGCAATTTGGCTAAGCTCAACCTTTGTTCTGCTTGTACAAATGGCTAAACAGTGCACACATTATACAGTTGATCTACTGCTGCCTTAACACTGGAGTTAGGGCTGGGAGGAAGCTAATCCCCATCCACTACCAAGCTGGCATCTTCTGCGTCTGAATATTTCCAACAGGGAAAAATGTGGAAACTTGTATTTGATGGTTTTCAAGAAGGATCAGCTTCCCACTGTTCATAATCCTACATCAGTTGGCCCTTTATATACAACTCTTAATTGTTCGATATTATTGTCTATAATTTAAAACAGACAGTCGAAGTTCGCATTGAAGACACAAGGACAATATTTTTTTGTAGTAAATGTTGAGAGGAGTCATTTACGAATATGAAACGTGCATTACGTCTCCGCTATCATCCCACCCTGCACAGATATAAAGTACCAATCATTGTACATTGTACAGCGCTACGGAATTTGTTGGCACTATATAAATAATAAAATAATAATAATAATAATCATCAAAATAGTAGCTTCGATACCCAAGGACATATTTAAATATTAGTGAATGATGAACACACCTTTCCTGATTCATTATTATATTAAAAGCAGAACTTAACTACACAAAATCATTTTGATTGCATTCACTATTAAATCAATGCACATTTTTTGCAAGTTTTTATAGCAATTCCTATTTCCATGGGCTGATATTTTCTGATTATTATTGTGAAAATGGAACCCTTGGAATACTTTGAAGGGTTAATACATAGTTTCCATTTGCATATTATGACATTGTTATTCTAATATCCAAATTACATCGCAAAACTATTCAGTATTCACACAGCAAGACCAAAAACTTTGCTAGATGCTTTAGGAATACGCTTTTTTTATAGTTAACTTTTTGAAAACTGTGGACGAGGCGTGTGCTAAATCAATCATGAATCGGGAGATTAAACAATTAAGCAATGTACTTCCGGTCCATAAATTTGAAAAACGTTGACAAGTTTTCAAATCAACAGCAAAAAAATAAGTAGTAATTAAAAGTGTTTTCTATTTGTTAGCGATTTTTTTTTTATAAATGAAATCCATCCAGAGCACGTTTAATGTGCTTTATAGTGTCCAATTAAGTACAGATAAAGACATTCCATTAAATAAAAAGTATTAGAATATTTACTTTTGAAACGGCACTAGTTTTGGTGTTTGACATTCCTCTTCATTTCTGTTAAATGCCTGTTAATTACCTTTTTGTTGATTCAATTTGTTTGTGGTCTCTTTGAACTCATGTTTTGTTCACTTTTTTTCACACACTGGTTTCACCTAAGTTTCTGTGAGTTTTAGCAAGTACAATTTAATGGGGAGAAAGAGTGTATTGAGCAGCTTAGGACATATACGCAAGGTAACAGCTGCTCTGCTTCTATGTAACATCGTCACCATCGTCACACTGACAGTAAATTGGTTTGTATGTAGTAACAGGTCTCTGGACAAACAGCTCTGCTTAATTCCTGTCAATAGTCAATAATCTCTGTTTGCTAGGGAGGTGACAGCAGTCATACAATCAAAGAACTCCCGTGTCTCATCCAGCAGGGAAGAAAGGATTTGTTTTTATACATCCTCTTTGTGTAAAATCTATACAAAATATATGTAGTTTCAACAACTTATCCGATGACAACGATCCACAGGATCATTTTAGCCACTCTGCAACATGTTATTAAAAACAAAATAAAGTCTTATGGCAAGCAAACACTGCACTCAAGGAACATTCTAAGCACCATAACCACAACAGCTCGCTATAGTGGTCATGATGCAAATGGAGCCCTGGTGTCCCCTCCACCATTATGAGTAGTCAAACCATTCTGGAATGGATGTACTTCTTACCTGGGGTCCGCTGGGTGCTGCTCTCCTTGAGGAGCGCAAGTTGTTGATCTATCAGCTGTGGCTCTGTAGATAATTAGATCAGCCAATTAGATAAGCGCTGCACTGTAGCATATATTCCTTTAACAGTAGCATATGTGTTTTACAGTACCCACTAATTACCACCAGGGGTGATATTAGGTTTTGAAAAATGTCTGGATCCTTGAACACAAAACAAAATTTGGTAACACCTATGGCCTCTAGGAGTCTTTAAAAGACAGCCCAGGCTGGAGTTGTCTGTATAGATAATGCATTCAAGTGAAATAACCCAAAGAAAATATACTCACCTTTGAAGTTCCTTTGTTGGCTACAACAAATACTGCAGTGAACTCTCCACACACTAGGACATTGCTGAAGTACTACAAACATTCTTGATGTTCTGAAAACTCTGTATGAAAGTATTGTGTGCATCCCTTAAATCTCTATACAGCGACTTACGTACATACAGCATTTTAGTACAGCTGTCATCATCTTACCATAAGCTGTATAGATCACAGTTAGCTTAATTTATTAAATAAATGAATACTTTAAAAAAACAAAAAATAAACATGTAGTGATGAATCTTAATCTCGTACACCATTGCTCCTTTCATAAAACAGTACAACTAACTGCCAGTAATGGAACACTCCAAGCACCATAACCACTACAGTTTGCACTAGAGAGCTTCATTCATGGATATGCAATGAGTCATCTGACCTTGCATTCCTCTAATATGACATTAATACAGCAGGAAAACCTGGTACCTAAATAAGTCTTTAAGAAGATACCTCCTATATTTTGTTTATTTCCATCTAGGAAAAGGTGTAGATCTATTTGATTATGAGAATAGGACAGAAGATGTTTGTATAAGAGACATAAAAATGAAAAATGATCAAATAAAGTTGTAAGCTAGAAGGACTATAACTGGTGGTCAAAATCATATACTTAACCCTAGTTGTAGTACTAGGCTAATGTGAAAAGAGAAGCAAAATATCACCAAGACTCTGCCCAATGGATGAGGGATACAAAAAAGAACATAAAGTTGAACTAGCTACCTAATAATCATCCATAAGTGCTAATTCTGTGCAGAAGTGGTAGTGAAAAATAAAAAAAGAAATAAACACCCCATTCAAAGTGTAACACATTCATTAGAGCTAAGTCCTGTACCAGTTCTAGTGCAGGTTGGACTATGGTGTTGTTCAGTTTAAATATATTACATATTTTCAGTAAGGCTTCTTGTGATTTTTTTTCAACATTAAAGACACACCAGCAACTTCAGTTCTTTTTTAGTGCTTAAATTTCAGGTACATCAGTCACATAACCTGCAAAACATTTCAAAGCCATTATCTATATTGACTTCTAAAGAATGTATCACTATTTTACTATTTCAGTTTCCCATAGCCGTCAATGGTGTATGGATACAAAATTAAATAAATGGCTATATAAAAGGTTAAAGCAAATACATAAAATGTAATAAAACAATTGCTCACAATAGTTCCATGGTAATACAGACTGAACAAAGACAATAGCTCACAATAGTTCCATGGTAATACAGCCTGAACTACTACATTCAAATGTTCACATATCTTCATGTTTCTTGCATTGATCCAAAAGAATGAGAGAAAATCATTTCAAAATGGTTTCCAATTTTGTCCCCAAAAAATCCTTCTTGTCTCCAAAGTGGAACTCAGATTTCAGTTTGGAACAACAATGGACAGAGGCTCATGGGTTAAGAATAACAATTCATAGCGCAGAATGTGAGGCATTGGATTGATGGAGCCTTTTCCTGGTCATGGAAGAGTCCACCTTCTACAGTATGTACACGTGCAAGGGCTGCAATATGATAAACTTTAGAGGTGACAAGATGTTGACAAGGCACATACTTGAAGAGTTTACTTTTAACTTTTAATGAATATTAGATCATTTCTGGTGTCATCACCTCAATACGTCTTACTATAGCTGATTATTCTACCCCTGATAAATAAGGCAAAGTGTAATATATATTTATATAAATGGTCTGGTTCACACAGTGGTTGGCCTATTTCTACCAGTGCATTACTCTGATATTAATCCTGAACCCACAACAGCAGGTCCCATTGGCATATACACAAAATATTTAGCATTAACCATATTAAAAACACAGGGAGAAAAAAAGAGGAAACAAGGGGACTAGCAAAGGTCAGAAGAACAAAACGAGTAGGGCAAAATAGTGCAAATTAAATCATACTTTAAAAAAATTGTATTTTACATTTTCATTAAGACTGTGAGAAGAGAAGGAACATTCTGAATAAATTCCTATATTTTCTGTGTAGTGTTTATTTTCCTTTATGGTCCCAGCTTTTAAATGTAGTGGAGGTTTTTCAATTCACAAAAGAATCCAGAAAACATTCTGGAGTCCAGCAAGACTTGCATCAGAAATAGCTCCAATAGGTATATAACACAGAAGCAACCAAAAGTAATTTTTTTTATATAGAAGATAGTAGATAGTAGATACAATCCATGATGGAGTAAAACGTTTCTTATATTGAGATGGTTTAAAAACAAAAAGGCACATAGACAATAAGGGGACATAGCAGCACAATACTTAACAGTTGCTTTTCTTCTTTGTTTTTAAACTATCTCAATAAAATATACTTTTTACTCCAACATGGCTTGTATCTACTTTATATATGGTTGTAAGTGTTAGCTGGCATATCTACGAAAGTTGTCTGGTTGCTGTGATCGACCGCCCCTGCCTTGGATGCTGGGCTTCACTGTCTGCTGATTGGGTTCTATACATATTTCTCTATGAAAAAAATACTTTTGATGGCTTTATGTTTTACTTCAACAATGTTTTATCTACTTTATATATGGTTCTCAGTGTTAGCTGGTTTATCTACGAATTATGTATGGAAGTTTTTTAATTCCCCACACTGGTAGTCCATTAAATTAAAGGAGTGTCAAGTTCCCTAGCTTCAAGAATTAACATGAGGCAGTGATTATATTTGATCGTGCTCAAGACCCATTCTGAATACATCCCTTATTGTAAAATATATACAAATCTGTAGTGTATCAAGTTAGCTGGCCTCTGATTTGTACTACACTTGTTCTTGCTTTCAAATGATTTGCGATTCATCTGAATTTTTTGTTTCCTGATTCCGAGTGCAGATTGTTAACACGTTTCATAACAACATAAAGCAACATATAACGAGTACTACCAAAGTGTGGAGGTGCCATTGATTTCGACTAACTCTCTAAGCATCAACCACAGGCAGCAGATGTGTGTATATCTTCTACTGCTTGGGAAAAAACATGTTTTAGAAGAATTTATATTTTAGCTAGTATATACCTACATCTCAAGAGTCATGGAAATGTTAGTTAGCAGTTAGAGAAGTAATTTTTCTTGATCCACGTTGACTGTGCTGGTATCCCAAAGGCCCTTCGTTAGTGAGAGGTAGGACCTGGGAGGCAGTTTTTCCCATGAGCATGCTGTGTCAGAGCGTTGCCACGGCAATGCTGCAATACAGAATTCTGCTTGCGTGAAGAGTGAAGATGCAGCTCCTCTGGCTGCAGGCTGTCTTACCTCCTCCCGCGAGCAGAATGCTGGGTTAGAGCAGAGAAAAATTGCCTCACAGTTCCTACCTCTCACTAATGAAGGGTCAACTCATCACTACTTACCACTGGAGTCCCCCTCCTTCACCAAAAGTAAGGATAAGGGTGCGGGGGGTGGGGGAAGGGGGTATGAGGGTTTTTTAAAAAATTTATTTTAATTAAAAATAACAAATGCGCCCTCTCACACATGCACAGCACCCCTCAAACACACACACAGCACCCCTCAAACACACACACAGCACACCTCATACACACAGCACCCCTCTCACACACACACTGCATCACACCACACACACACCACCCCTCACACACACACATAGCACCCCTCACACACACAGCACCCCTCACACATTCCCACATCACCCTTTACACACACAACACCCCTCACACACACAGCACTCTTTACATACACACATTGCACCCCTCATACACACACATAGAGCACCTTTCATACAATAGACACACACACCACCCCTCACACACACACCACTCCTCACACACACAGCACCCCTCACACACACACAGCACCCCTCACACATACACACACTGCACCCCTCACATACACACAGAGCACCCCTCACACACACTGCACCCCTTACACACAGCATCCCTCACACACACTGTACTCCTCACATACACACTGCACCACTCACACACACACACAACACCCTTCAGACACACACATATGGCACCCCTCACATACTGCACCCCTCACACACTGCACCCCTCACATACTGCACCCCTCACATACATGCAGCACCATGTGCACACACACACACACACCACCCCTCACACACACACTGCATCCCGCCACACACACACACACACACCACCCCTCACACACACACCACTCCTCACACACACAGCACCCCTCACACACTCCCACAGCACCCCTTACACATACAACACCCCTCACACACACACAGCACCCTTTACATACACACATTGCACCCCTCATACACACACATAGAGCACCTCTCATACAATAGACACACACACCCCCCGTCACATACACATAGCACCCTTCACACACACACAACACCCCTGTGTCTGTCTGTGTGTATTCAGCAGTCAGACTGTGTGTTTATGTGTTCTGCAGTCTGCATGTGTGTATTCAGCAGTATGTGTTTTCTATTCAGCAGTCTGTGTGTATGTATTCAGCAGCGTGTGTGTATGTATTCAGTAGTCTGTATTTGTGTAATAAGCAGTCTATGTGTGTACTCAGCAGTATGTCTGTATTCAGTTATCTCTGTGTATGTATTCTGCAGTCTGTGTGTGTGGACTCAGCAGTCTGTGTGTGTATTCAGCAGTCTGTGTGTTTTCTGCATTCTGTGTGTGTATTCAGCAGTTTGTGTGTGTGTACTCAGCAGCCTGTGTATGTATTCAGCAGCCTGTGTGTATACAACAGCCTGTATGTATTCTGCATTCTGTGTGTGTGTTAACCAGTGTGTGTGTGTGTATTCAGCAGTTGATACTTATGAATTCAAACTTTCCAAAATCTACATATTCTGTTGATAGATAATATTTGTGCTTTATCGATTTTTTGTGTAAAAAGAAATATCATGTATTTAGGATCAGTGGATTTAATTGTTGTTGTAGAGTCACTTGAAGATCGGATGTCTGAGGATGGAGAAAACTTATGACTCTAGCAGCAGACAAACATCTGAAGTGGTGGTGTAATTCATATTTTACTTATTTATGCAAAGTCTAAAGTACATAATTTGCCTCCAGTACTTTTTAATCCTCAAGAAACATGTTTCCTAAAAAATTTCTAGATAAAGAAAATTGTTTCTCTATTATTAAAAATTAGACTTGTGCAACTTAAAAAAAAAAATTGGTTCAGCCAAATCGACTCATCTGAAAAACGTTTGGGTTGTCTGAAATTCGTTCATGTGACTTTTCAGTTCAAACTAATTTCAACCATGCAAAATATATATATTATATAAATGATGTATATATTTTGATGTTTACCAATAGGTGCATTTCCCTGTCATTTAGCTCACAGATCACGTGAAACGAAATATCCAATACAAGCAAAACAGGAGTAGAAGCAGAAAATCTATACATAGATTTTATATATAGATGTATAATATACATATCTATAAAAGTATAGATTGTTTTAACTGCTTTTTCCACCTCTATTAGTTACTTCCTACTTAATCTGTGAATAAAATCAACCTTTAGTGAATGTCCTTTAACAATAAATCATCTTTTTTTCGAATCAATCATCTCTTTTTGGCTAAACAGACAGAACTCAGAATCATGAATGGAATGAAATGAACATGTTCATCCATTGTGTGAGTTGTTTGTTTGGGTATACATCCATATGTCACTTTGGAGTTACAGAATTCGGATAAACTGCCCAAAATTCAGTTCAATCGCAGTGTGACACTGAATGCATAAGTCTATGAAAAATAATGTTCTAGAACTGAAATGGGAGTATATACTCAAAAGTCAATAAAATTTAAAAGGGTAACACGTTAAACAAGTTGTCTTATCTCAGTTGAATACAGTTGTCTTGTGTCAGCCCATGTTTGTTAAATGTAAAGGAAGATGGAAAAAAAGACTTCCGCAGATATGCAAAATGTTGACTTAACCCATCTTGAACTGACACAGAGAACCATCTTGTCAAGAAGCACCCAGGCAGGTAATAAAAGGCAAATCAATGACTTGTCTTCAGGCAAAGAAGGTTAAGAATGAATGAATGAAAGAATGATCCCCAGACCACCTACTAACAAAGATTTTAATTTGTTTAAAATCATGTAAAATAGACATCTTGGAGAAAAATCACTAAAACAACTTGAGAAAGTCCTGTAGTGGGACGAAACTCATAGACTTCAAGTCCGTGAGGTTTCTAGCGGAGCTGTCCTTTTAATTTCACCGTGGCCTTTTTTGAAGCTTCCGGCCGTTGTATGGAGAGTATGGAGAGTATACGGGTGCACAGATTGGTGTGCTCCCCCAACCCGGTGAGGTCAGATAAAGGCCGAGTAGACTGCCGGAGCCAGTCGCCTTCCTTTTATAGTTTGCGTGGTTTCAGCAGATCCTTTCTGTCCCCATATCCTCACCCTACCTTTGGCACAAATTATTCAGGACTGGTGGATGGCATGAATGGGACTTACCATGACTCTGGAGCTTCATCTGTGTGAGGCACCCCCTATGGAGGGTGTTGTGAGTACACAATACCCGTGGCTTGCTGTTCCGAGGCAGTTTTTCTTATTGATTATAAGTTTTTTGATTGTGTTAGTATTCTATTATTTTTGTTTGATACTTTATTATATTGATTTTTATCTATGCACTATTGATACACTCTTAGTGTTACACTGTGTCTTTAGTATTATCACTGTGTATAGGTGATTCGCCACTTACTTTGGGTTTATTCCTTCAGGCTATTCTTAGGTTTAAAGACCCTGTAAGATTGCTGCTCCTGTTGAATTTGTGATTACATTTTATCTTTCTTATTTATTATTATAAATTACTTATTCTATTATTTTTGTTTGATACTTTATTATATTGTTTGATATATATTATATTATATTATATTGATTTTTATCTATGCACTATTGATACACTCTTAGTGCTACACTGTGTCTTTAGTATTATCACTGTGTATAGGTGATTCGCCACTTACTTTGGGTTTATTCCTTCAGGCTATTCTTAGGTTTAAAGACCCTGTAAGATTGCTGCTCCTGTTGAATTTGTGATTACATTTTATCTTTCTTATTTTGGTGTGCTGACTAGTATTTATTTGTTATCTTGGAGAAAAATCACTAAAACAACAATTCACTGTAAATATTTTGATTCCAAATTCTAATATTCAACTCATTGAAGTGGTCTGGATGCAGTGTCCTTGTCCCCCTTAGTCCTACAATGTACTGCAGTTTTTGGTAGCTAACCAACATTTCAGACCCACTGGTATTCCTTTTCTCAAGGTTGTGAGAAAGGACCACAAGTGTCTCCAAAACGTTGACGCTGCACAATTAAAATCTTTTTTACTTTTTTATAAAGTGAAAGTCCTACGAGTGCCCATTCCTTCTTTGCATTTAAATTGTATTTATGTTCCTTTATAACCAAACGATTTACTTCTTCAATACGATTGGATAAAAGTGAGTGCCTTCATACCTACATTCTGGTTTATATAAATATATATACACACACACACACATATATGGACATCATGCACAAGTATTTGATATCTTGATAAAAGTCTAGTGTAGGACTGAATTGTCAATTTTGATTTATGTTTGCACAGAGTCTGTTTCAGTAAAAGCAGTAGCATATTTATGAAGAAGTCCTGTGTGTTCTCTTTCTTAATGTTTTATATATAGATAGTGTAACAGAACTGTCTGTATATGGATTACATTTATTTTCCCTCCATTTGTCTATAGTTCGGTTTATTTCCCTGCCTGTACAATCCCTATGTATTCCCCTGTTACACTACCGAAAGCCGCACAAAGGCGAGGCCACCGGGAAGCTAGCGTGTGCCGTCAATTGATCACCCAGTAGCTGCGGTTAACCGCAGCTTAATTGACTGTACTGGGTGGTCGCGATTACACATAGCCACCACCCGGTGGCGGTGTTATGGAGCTCCCCGGACAGCCAGCAGTGACCAGTCCAGAATCAGTGCACTAAAAGCGGATACTTTTACGTGCAGGCACCGCTGAGCCTCCAGCCTTCGCCTGCTTCTATTTTGGTTGTTTAAATGAACTCTGGATTGATCGGGACTTTACTTAAGTGAATGTTTTAACCCAGATAGCTATGCCATGGAGCCTATTCATGTAATTAAAGACTTTGGCTCCATGGCAATTGAACTGTATGTGTGTGATCTGAGCGCTATTCGGTGGTTATGTGCGCTCAGATCTAAGCTATCTGGGGATATGTGACATGTATGGGGTTGGTGTAGTAAATGTAATATTATATGTTTTAATGTATTTTACTGTCTCTGTGTCCCCACGTGTATAATGGCGATTTGCCTATGTTGTGGGAGATAATTGGATTACTTCCCAATTATCTCCAGGATAGAGGGAGGGAAATTAGGATGCATTGTGGGGATGTTTTACTTCTGTGTGTCCGAATGTGATACATGTCTGTCTGTGTTACAGTCTTCCATCTGGTCCCCAAGGGGAGTGTCCGCCAGGTGGGAGACCTGCATAAATGCCGGGCAGGTAGCCCTCAATAAACCAGAATCCTGTTTTACCCTCAATACGGAGCTTGGTCTCGTGATTGAGGGGATTTACTGAACGCGATTAGAGACTGATTGCTGGGAATGTAAGCCGCTTGAATGCTGTGTGTGTTCGTCCGTTAGCAGCTATTTGTGAGATTACCGTTCAGGAGTTTGGAGCATTCCCTGGTTCCAGTTCGGGAGTTGGGGTTCTACAGTAGCTGTACCTATACCTCCACAAAAAGGGGAACTCTACTAAACGGCGGTTTAACCCCTTTATGCTGGGAGAGCCGTAACAGATAGATAGATGATAGATAAAGAGAGAGAAAGAGAGAGGGAGAGAGAAAGAGATAGATAGATAGATAGAATGATAGATAGATAGATAGATAGATAAGCAACATTTATTTTAACACACATAAAAAATAACACATATAGTTGTCAATTTTGTTTTTTTTCTATAAAATCTGAAAATAACTTGCATCTTTCCTGATTTAACCCACTGACTGTACATAAAGGGAATAAATAGAGATGAATTATTTCTCTGTTGTGTATGAACAGCCTGCTCAATAATTGACTGTAGAACATTTTATGTGCATAATTGTATGCAAATAGCAAAAATGTATTATACATAAGTGATCACTTTAGTAAATAAGAGTATGCACAAGTGCAAATAATGATTAATATGTAAATTGAGTAATTAAAAATGTTTAGTAAATATTTCCCATTAAGCCGCTACCTCATAATATGTATTATTAATGTAGGGTTTACTCGAAAGATGTAATATCCAGAAAACTGTGTTATTTAAACTTATTCTATCAGAGCAAATATATATATAGAATATTGCATGTATCAATATAAACAAAGTATTACTACGATCAGTTTCCAATTAAGATGAAAGTTCTGAAGATGGATACAGTTGATTTAGCAATTAAATCAAATGAATCCACATGATCAAAATAATGAGTGATTTTATCCAGAGGCACCTACATTTTGATAGTTTACCTGAAAAATATCAAAATATTTTCAAAAACACTGAGAGCTCTGTTCACTAGAAAATTAAATAAGGGGACCTGTCGACTTGTTTAAATCTGGTCAAAATAGTACAATTCAAACAATTTTCCAATTTCTGAAGATCCGAGGATAGTCCGGGTTATTCACCAACGTGAAATTTTAAGTTGAACTTCAAATTTAAGGCCAGAGTAGTTGATGCGAAAGCAGAGGTGACTTTTTCCAGTTCACGTATTTTGACCTTAAATTTAAAATTCACTTTTAATTAATTTTGAATTCTCATTTTAGTTAGTAACCCTGTTTCTAGAATTTCTTCTTTATTTACATTTTGTTTAGGTCAAGTGTCAACTCACCATAACTCAGTGTTTGTAAAAAAAAGGGGAAAAAACTTATTATTGACCCTTAAAGGTTTTTAATCCATGCCAAGACATTTAGAAGTGCAACCTGTATAGCACAACATCCATGGGTAGTAACACCCTCATTATCCAACACCCTCCATTAAAAAAATAATAGAATATTAATACATTCAATAATAATTTGACTTGTGTAATTGTTTTTGGATGAATTGCAATTCATTTGAATTTAGGACGATTGGTGGGTTGTCCAAATTCCATAACTCTAAAGCGCAATATGGATGCGTAACTGAACAAATGGCTCTAGCAATTGACGAGCATTTTCATACGATTCATACTTCAGCGTTCCATTCGTGGGGTGAAAGAAAAAATGATTGATGGGAAAAAAAATATGATTAATCATTAGGAAACGGCCACTAAGTTTAGATTTTAGTCACAGCTCAAGTGAGAAGTGACCAATAAACGGAAAAAAAGAGGTGCAGTAAAAAAATAATAAACATATATATGCTTCAAAACCAGTTCACAGAGGTAGAAAAGTGGATAGCGGATAACAAACTCTTCCTAAACACTGACAAAACTGTTACAATGATCTTTGGAACTGTACCTAAATTACGTAAACTACAAGATCAACAACTGAGTATCAAAACAAATTCAAATAGCACACTGACAGCAGTTGGTTCTTTCAATTATCTAGGTATGCTGCTAGACCCCAATCTATCATTTGTCCTTCACATTGAAAAAAATCTCTTCTAAACTCTATCTAAAACTTGTTGCCCTGTACAGAAACAAATCCTGCCTAAGCCCGACACTAAGGAAACAGATAGAGCAACAAATGCTAATGCCGGTCATTGATTATGGGGATGTGGTATATGCACCTGCATTGCAAACCCACCTTCATAAATTTAATACATTATATAATTAGTTCTGCAGCTTTGTACTAGAATGTAATTACTTTACCCACCATTGTGACATGTTAACAGAGCTGAACTGGCGATCGCTGGAATCCCGATGCACTCTTCATCTTTCCAGCCTTGTGCATAAGAGCCTTTCTCCAAAGATCCCACCCTACCTTAGTAGAATGCTCTCTCCAGCTGTTCCCACCTCCTATAACCTCTGATCCAGTACCAGCACTTTATTTAGCATACCGCAAAATACAAAAATAAAGTGGCTCGACCTTCATTTTTACTACAGTGCACCGCAATTATGGAATCAGGTCCAGTCTTAGGCTATTAGGCGCCCTGTGCGAAAAAACTTCACAGTGCCTCTCCTCCTCCCCCCCCCTCCAATCATACCTCTTCATTATGTGTAGCGTGTGTGTAGGGGTGAAGTGTTTCTATTTGGGATATATTAAATTAATTATTATTTTAAAACAAATATTAATTCCCCCTTTCCTGTTGGAACCCTGCAGATAGTGAGGCATGCTGATCTCTGGTCGTCCAGTGTGCTGTGAATCTGTCACACACACACAGTTACAGGCAGACAGTCACACAAACACAGTCATATGCAGACATCTACACATACACAGTTGCAGGCAGTCACACACACACACACACACACAGTTAGAGACAGACAGTCACTTACACACAGTTACAGACAGCCACACACACTGTTACAGGCAGACAGTCACACACACATACACACAGTTAGACAGTCACACACACAGTTACAGACAGACACACAAACACAGTTACAGACACAAAGATACACACACACACAGCTACAGGTAGACAAATACACTTACACAGTTGCAGACAGTCACACACACATACACACAGTTAGTCACACACAGACCATTACAGGCAGACAGTCACACACACGCACACTGTTACAGGCAGACATATACACATGCACAGTTGCAGGCAGGAACAAATGCACAGTTGGAGACAGACAGTCACACACACATACACACAGTTAGACAGTCACACACAGACCATTACAGGCAGACAGTCACACACACATACACACAGTTAGACAGTCACACACACATACACACAGTTAGATAGTCACACACACCGTTGCAAGTAGACAGTCACACACACATACACACAGTTAGATAGTCAAACACAAAGTTACGGGCACACAGACACACAGTTACAGGCACATAAATACACACACACATACACACAGTTAGATAGTCACACACACAGTTACAGACAGACACACAGTTACAGGCAGACAGTGGCACACTGTTACAGGCAGTTACCCACAATATTATGTCCAGTCACACACACTTACAGGCAGTTACACACACACACATACACAGTTGCAGACTGTCACACACACAGACACACACACAGTTACAGGCAGTCACACAGTTACAGGCAGACAGTCACACTCACACAGTTACAGACAGTCCTACAATGCTACAGTCACACACACATAGTTACAGGCAGTCACACACATGTACACACTTATCTCTTGCCATTATGGACTGGAGTGAGGAGTGGAGGCACTGCAGTTCCTGGTACCTGGTAGTTGGGAAAGCAGGGTCTCCATTCTGCTTCCCACTTCTTGTGCAGAGGTTAAGGATATCGGGTGCTTTAAGCTCCGCCCCACCACCCTTTTAGCTCCGCCTTCATACCTCATTAAGCTACACCCCCACTGCCTTCTTAGGTTTTTTGTTTGTTTTTTTTATAGTCCAGGGTGAAGAATAATGAACTTCACCACCCAGGTGGGCAGACCTGCAGTATAGGGGTGCTCTATGCATGTATATATATATATATATATATATTTATATATATATTGTATTTTTTTGTAATATTGAACCCTATTGTAACAATGCAATGTTTTGTGGACCCAGGACATACTTGAAAACGAAAGAAATCTCAATGTATCATTCCTGGTAAAATATTTTATAAATAAATAATGAAATATATATATATATTATGTAAAAATAGATTTATTTATTTTTACTGCTCCTCCTTTTCCCCCTTTATTGGTTACTTTATCTCACTCGATCTATGATCCAAATGTCAGGAACATGCATAATATTTATATTATGTATATATTTTAAGTACACCGATAGGACCATTTTTGCACCCTTTTAGTTCATCTTAACTGTTTTTCCCAAATATTTTGTGCGGACAGTATTTGAAGCGCTGAACCGACACATGGACAATTAGTAGACTCCCAAACTAAATTTTCTTTTCAGGCACAGTGATTCCACCATGCACAAGTCTAATAATAACTATAAAGGTAGCCTACAGTTATACAAAGTTTAAAACACAAAAAACAGTAATGAAGTGCTGCGCCAAATATGATAATAATATAATATATTTAAAATATTTAAAATGTATGTGTAATTTGTACTTCTACTGTTCCCAAGATGCACAATTCTCCCCTATATTTAGTCACCTATTTACTATTTAGCCCTACTTATAGTTTATTTTCTATTATGTTTCATTTCTTTTTGCCATCTAATGAAACTACAATCCCCATGATGCAGTTCGCATCAACTTTCTACCATTCCTGTGTAATTCTGCCCGATACTATTTCCTCTGTTCTTCCATTCTCGCACTACTCCACCCCATTTTTGGCTTAGCCACCAAGTTATACACTATACTACAGTCCCCATGGTGCACCTCATATCCACTATCATGAGACGCATCGCTCGCTCGCTAGGTTTACACTACATCTCCCAGCATACTATGTGTACTGTCACCAATGATCTCAATATCGCTTTCCTTAGGTAATCTAAAGTATTCTAACCTCTTTTTTTTTTTTAAGCGATTTTAACTAAAACAGACACAGTTCAGAATAATCTTGAATATAAGTTTTTTTATTTATATTTACTAATTTGTTATATAAGTTTTTATTCTATTGGCTGCCGAATAGTGACGTCATTTTGGCGCCAATTTTTAAATTACGATGTACCTATATAAACCCCTACTAGCCAGGTTGTTAATTTTATCCCATTTGAAAAAGTCCTAGTGGCGAAACGCGTAATGGTAATATTGTTTGTGTATTTTATCTAATTAAAAGGTTTTTGGTTACTACTCTGTGCCAATTGTATTTTTTATACACAATTTTATGTATTTTATATTTTTATCGTGTGACTACAAGTTTATCCGAGGTGTGGATCATACCACCAACGCTGATATCATAGTGCAGTTGGCCTGCACTATACTTGTAAGTACATTTTTATTTACGTTCATTTTATACCCTATATACACTGAGAGCACTATCAGTTGTTTTTTATATACCCTTCTCCTGAGTGTTGGACATCGCCCTTTCCAGAAGACTACCACCACATATCTTATAAACTGGGATTATACCGCTGTATGCCCTTCACACCTGAGCTGGCTATAGCTCTTTTAAATGTGAGTTGAATATATATATTTCTTTCTCTTCACATATATTGGTCCATAAATTCTACACGATTGGTCTCCTTCGTTTTTTGTCTTTCATACAAGATACCATAGATAAAGCATAAAGAGAGGACGATACATTAAACAAGGTTTCTATTTTTTCTATCTTCGCCTTGTCTGAACTGAATTGTGATGGCATTTGCTAAATCTTTGATATAGATTTTAAAGAAAATGGAGCCTAACATTAAAAAAAGTTTAACATAAGTTACAGGTGATTTTTAATGTTTAATTCAATGGTGTGACTTCCAGAGATGTGGCGTTTCCTCTTTTAAGTAGATGATGTTATCTTTTATTTATGTACCGAAGACAATTTACCTACATCCAGAAAATATAATATTCTGCAATCCTTGCAGTTCATTCAGTAAACACCAAATTGCAGTGTACTGAAAACTAAATTGCAATATTTAACCAAAAATAGATTTTTTTTTATAGAACATCCCCAGCTCAGCTTTAGTGACAGTGTAAATAATTTAGCTAAATATAGTTGCACTATTAATTTTAAATCAACGCTATTTTGCATTTAAGGAAGAAGGCCGTTATTTGATCCGTACAACAACACAAACACACAGAATGCAATCTGATATGAAAATAATAAAGGAAAAAAACATGATTATAATGAATAAAAATATTTTTATGCATATGACAATTTTTAAGTCTAATAATGCATGTTTCACGGGCAGCGTAATGCCTAAAAAAAAAGATCAATGTGAATAAATACAAAACACTGGAAGTTTATTGGGAGTTCTTACATTTCAATTCTTGTGATACTGAAGGCTGAAAAAATTGACTTGCCACTCTTCCAAGTAAAAAAAAAGGAAAAGCAATTGTGATATTAATATAAGGAAGTACAACTAGTGTTTGTTTGCATTGATGTTAATGTTACACAATTGATTGAATGTATCCCAAAATACCCCATTTGGAAATTAGATATATTGTTTATATCAACTAAACATTGAGTTGTTATAAAGTCCAAATATCTTTAAAAGAAAAAAAAAAGGCCAAAACATCATTCATTAAAAAATAAAATTGTCCATCTTAGATAATTTAACTATTTTTTTCAATTGAACACATATTTCGGCAGAAACTTACTTCTCTTTCATAATGTTATAATAGCTTTCTGTGTTGTTAAATATGGTGTTACTGTTAACAAACGCATTTATTAAACATCAATTCTTCTTTAAAATATATTTCAGAATTGCTCTTTTTTATTACTGAAATTGCTATTTCGTCCTAATGTATTCTCAGAATTTCGATATAAAATAATTCAAAAATAAATACCAATACATTCCATCTAATATTAACATAAACAGAATAAGAATGTCTGAACTACACCAAATATGTGTAATAAACTATAAGAGTGCAATGTAATTGGTCCTTGGGTTTGCTGAGACAGAATGCAATCCTAGTCAGTTGATGTGAGAGAAAATAATTTGGTAAAATTGTTGGAAACAAAAGGACTCCCTTTACTGCCTTAAATTCCCATAAGGAGAAAAAAATATCACTTTGGTAAACTCAAAAAACTATCAGCAAAACAAAGAAAACTCAGTCTCGAACTTAATTCTATCAGCTCCCTTTTCACTGCCAATAAGTAAACAGAGGGGCAGCCAGTAAGTTCATCAAATATAATCTAAGACTTTACTCCAAATGAGAAAAGAACTATTTGAAAGTTGCGAAATCTGGTTTTGAACTATTCATTGTTAGATGCCTAAAAGACACTAAAAGTAAATCTGCTTAACTCATCTGCATTCCTATATAGTAAATATTAACATATGTGATAAAAGAGGATTATTTTATTTTATTTCTTTTTTTACTTGGCACTATAGATTAAATCCTGAAACCTTTCTACTACATCACACCTGCACTCACACCATAAGGAATGAAAACCAATATTGTGTTAGGACCATTGTGTTTTACTTCTTCTTGCCTATCTGAGCAGTCTGTATGCTACTGAAACGAATTGTGGATTTATGTGAGGGAAATTAGCATAAATTATTACCAAATCTGTAAACGTGTGGGGTCCTGCTTTTTTTTTTTTTTTTTAAGGGGTCTATTGCTATCCTTTCATGCAGAAAGCAGAGCTTTACTGATGGTGAGCAAAGAGCTGAATACAGCCTTGGTGCAAAGAGATCCCCGTTTGCTTTTTTGCACATTGGTATAATTGACTTATGTGTATTTATGCCCATTTTCCCAACAACTGTTGAAGCCTCTTATTTAAATGAGTCTCCCAAAAAAGGGGGCCTTTTTTTTCCTTTTTTCTTTCTTTTTCTTTAAATTCTTTTGCATTTCTTTACAAATGGGTGCATTCACTCTTAAAACCCCTTATACACTCATTTGACATGCACTTCATTTCAATGATTAACAGCAAACCCAAACAAACACACTAAATAAATAAATGATGCACATTTACATTGCTTTTGTGGGTGCCTCAAGCAAGCACAGAGAATCAAGGGTTTAGCTTATTACTCAACGGTTGTATGTATGAGTGGATATATATGTCTGAATCGGTAAGGTTATGGAAAATTAAAAAAAAAAAATATATATATATATAAAATAAATAAATATAATTTATATTAAAATATGATATATATATTTTTTTTCTAACATTCTAACGAACACACAGACACACTGACATACCCACAAACAGAAAGACGCAGACACACAAAGCTGTGTCCAAATAACTGAGGTCGCTTTTTTTAAATTGCTATTTTATTTCAGAGAATTGGACAATTTGTATGCAATTACCAGAGTTAAATGTATCTAACATAACAGAGTCTATACAATTATGCAAAAAAAATCAGAAACCTATTACTCCAATAATGTGTGTGTGTGTAGTGTTTTAGAAAGTACAGTAGATTGTTTTTTTATTGTGTTATAACTTAATCTTGCAATATCACCATATCATGTAAAAAAATATTTTTAAACAAAATATAAAGCCAGCCATGTCCGATTTTTGTAATTAATTAATATCTAAAAATGTAAAAAATCCTACTTTTTTTTATACTTTAACTTTTGATTTCAGCCAAACCTTGTGAACGATACCTCACACAAGAGAAAAGGGGGCAAGCAATTTATCTACTTAAAATAATAATGCTACTAATATTTTTTCTTTTGTATTTTTAATATTATAATTAAATTAAAGCATTCAATTAAACTATCACTCCTGCAATTGATGATGGCTTGCTTTTAATTCTGCTGTTTAATGCATAGTTAATTCACTCTAATCCTTAATCAAATCCCTATTGCTATATTCGGAGTTATATTTATGACAGACATTTGTTAAGGTGCAAGTCAGATTAACCCTTCATCTGACAAAGTAGAACAATTCAGAGTCATATGGGCACGTTTGAGGGTTGCAGATAAAATTCTCAGGCATAGAACGAGTGATAAACAGATCGAATTTATCTGCATTTGCATTTTTCGTTTATATTTTTTTATTTTATTTTATATTTTTATACCTGAATTTAGAAGGTCATATTGTGTTAGTGCTCAAGTGCTTCTGTTAATATTGAAAAACGTGATTCTGCATTTCAAGCAACTAATCTGGATCCTGGTAGCTATTTCAATATTAATGAAATTGTTTAATCTCCTAAATTCATCGTGTTTAAGTAACGATTTGGTGATTTATTGACCAGCAAAAATAACTGTCATTAATGATATGATTGTCCCAACACATCTTTTGCTGGATTTCATTTAATTGTGTGGAACCCCATCAGGGCTTAAAAATACTGAATTTAAAGAATTAACTGTCTCCCTCCGGTTTCATGTGTTTCTTAGTATTAGAACGGTTGCAAAAGTGTATTTTATGTCTGTGAAATAATATCCAGGTTCATGTAAAAAAAATATCTATAAGATAGAATTCACTTTTTTCAGCACAGTTGGAAAAATATTAATTACAGGAATATTTTTTTATATCAGTGACATTTGTTTTTTTTGTTTTTTTTTTTACTTCATTTTAATATTACACATTTTTGTCAATTAAAAATAAGTTATTTTAAATGGATTTTTGTATTTATTTCTGGTTCTAACAAACAACACTTTTTTTTCATGCAGTTATATGAAACGCTGAGGTTAAATATGTCTAGCAGGATATTCTTATTTAATTTTTTTAATGTATTTTTTTTTAGGATAACCTGATTCACTATGTATTTTTTAATTTCCACAGAAAGGGACTTTTTTTTTTTTGTTACACTCTGATGGTCTTTCCTAAAACAAAGAACAGTACCAAAAAAATGATGGTAAAATGAATATACAATAAATCATATAGATGAAAAATGATCTCTAGATTCAGTGCAAGGTGCAGATCACTATACCGGTAATTTAAATGACCTCACTAGCTAATACTAATATTTAGTGATGCTTTTTTTATGATACACCTGTCCACAGGATGTGGGGTTCTGGCAGACTGTTCAAATGGAAGTCAATTGTAATATTCAGTCAACATGAAATATATTTAGAAAGCCAGTACCTGCAGTCTGACCTCTATGAAATTCTTATTGGGGATTAGATATATTAGGACAATTAACTCCATAGTATAATTTCATAGATAGATAGACAGACAGATAGACAGACAGACAGACAGACAGACAGACAGACAGATAGATAGATAGATAGACATAGATAGATAGATAGATAGATAGATAGACATAGACGATAGATAGATAGATAGATAGATAGATAGATAGATAGATAGATAGATAGAATTGTACATGAATTTTTTTGTTTTTTTTTTGTTTATAGTGACTGTCTATACAGCAGATTTGTATCATTGTGCATCAATTATTAATTACTAATTCATTTTTGCCTCCTTTAAATAACTGATATAAATTTGTAATACGGTGAAATAAATACAATATTTTGTGGTGTTTGTATATGAGTGTGTGTGTGTGTGTGTGTGTGTGTGTTTTTCTTACATTAATCACAGCATGCCCAGCAATGATTAATGGTCAGGTTGCCTTTTGCTGGTAGACGCTGTATGATAAAACACGTGAATAGATAGGATTTGCTCTAGCACTGATTGTGTCCTTTATAACCAGTCGGCTGTTTGAGTCTTTTCAAGCCTGCACATCTGGCTCACACAGCAGCTGTCTAAGTACTGTACATATGTTGCTGCTATGAGCTGGAATGATTGGGGATTATCAGAGACACCCCAGGGGAGTTAAAATGGGATTTCATTTTACTCCAATGCAGACCCCACACAACCCCAGCATTCATTCTATTAAAGCACTGTATGTGTCGGTAACGTGTCAGTGTGTGTGTCTGTCTGTGTGTGTGTGTGTGTCCGTCATACAAACACCTTGCACCTCAGAACTATGATTTATTGCATTATATTTTCATTGGATTAAAATTGAATTACAAATCACTACTGCTTCTTCGAATAAATCTTAAGCCAGGCACTTCCATACCAAGCTAGGAGAATTAAAATTGCTATTCTTTGCTTTGAATAATTACAGAATTCTTATGTCCTCAGTGTCCCAAAAAAATTCAGTTTTATATTGAATGTATATTGGTGTGTGTGTGTGTGTGTGTGTATGTGTATATATAGACTGTGTATGGATATACAGGGACTCTTTATATCATAGTCTCTGAAAAACTTAAAAACTTGACACTTGTTGAAAGTGAAAGGAATTGCATGGCTATCTGTTCACAGATCAACACATTGTGAAATGTTAAACACCAGCCATTAACTAACCGAGCTCCAGGTATTCATTACAATTAACAACTGCTAAAGGGTTATTGGAGATAATGAACGCTGCCTTCCCAACCAAAACAGTAATAAATGATTATAATTACTAATTACCAATAATAATAATAATAATAATAATAATAATAATAATAATAATAATACTATATATATATATATATATATATATATATATATATATATATATATATATATATATATATATTACAATACTGTCTATGTGTCTGCCATGTCAGTCTCTCTCTCGTGCATACCTCCTATTCCTCACTTAGATTATATATTGTACAGTGCAGAGACTTCCTCTCCTAAACTTTATATTAGCATTGCCCCCCTTATTCTAGTGTCTGTCTAACTAGCACCGCTCGTACTGCCCCTCCTCCTGATTAATGGAACCAGCAAACTGTTAACACACCTGTTAGCGCTACAGAAGTAAAATAGATACATTCATAACGCATGGATGTGTAATTTATATACAACAACAAAAACAAAAAAAAACAAACACAAAGCATCAAAATGCACATAAACACATTACTAACATATTATTAAAAAATCCCATGTTTACCTTGAAGTTTATCTACACATTATTGAAATATCTGTACTAATAAAAGAATATTTTCAGTAAAAAAAGTTATAAAGTTTTCACACCTAAAAGAACTGATTCGTATAAAATATAATCTAAATACAATGTTTCACTAGAAATAATACCAGTAATTTCTAACTTCACAATGAAAAAAAAAATCATGACACAAAAAAGTAGTTAATTTTAATGAGGTATTATGTAATTATTTACAAGATACAAGCACAGAGCTATCATACACACATACATACACACACATGCATACATACACACACACATACATACACACACACACACACACACACATACAGAGAGGAGCTAAGTTAAAGATTCTTGTACAATTAGTTTAGATGGGCTGAGAAATGAGAACATGCTCTCTCTCTCTCCCCACCACCCTATCTCTTGTTAAAAAAAAAAAGTAAAAGCAATGCTTTAAGTTGGCTCACAATACAAATCAGATAACAATATAGAACAAACAGAATGCCACAGCCGAGCAATTGTCATGTCAAAAATCCCACTGCTCAGTAGCTCCATTTGTAAGTGTGAATTACAGACTAAACTCCCTGCAAAGCACACAGAAAGATTGGTGCATACCTTCACACACAGTTACTGGGTGCCATCACACTTCAATTCCGGTTTGTGAGCCTTTTCACCCCTTGCCTTGTCTTCAAATGGAAATGATTTCTATTGGCCCAAGGTGTCCATGTAAATAGGTGTAAATGAAACCAGATTATGCCTCTCTCTCCCCCTCCCCCTCCTCCTTTTCCCTGCTCCCTCCCATCTCCTCTCTGGGCGATTGTCATATGATAGCATAGAAGTGGCACATTAATGAGGCGTCTCTGCAGGGGACTTTTCTGTTCATGTCACCACATAAAACTATCAGATGCTTCGAGGAAGGACATGGAGACAACTACTTAGCTTATCTCCAACCCAGCAGAGCAGGCACATCTTTTACCAGCTTCCCTCATTCCATTGCTGGCCAGAGAAATAACACAGGAGCTTAACCCTGATGCTGGAGTGAAGATCAGAGTCGGACCCAGAACAAGTGACCAGGCTAGATCTGGATCTGAATTAAGAGCTGAAGTATCTGAATTAAAAAAATAAATACAGAGGGTTGTGTTTGTGGACAAGAAAGATCTGTATCCAGGCTGATCTCCGAATGCAGAGTGTCAACTTGTGAGAACTTCCAAGGTATGTGTATGTGATACTCTGTATACAGCACCAGGGTTCTATATTTTAAACTGTCAGGATTATGTACTTAGCTGAGAATTCAAAGTGATTTTCAAATTGAAGGCCAGAGTAAGTGAATGCATAGATGGATCATTTTTTGTTTTCGCCTTAAATTCGAAATTCATCTTGAATTCTTACTTTATTGAATTACCCTGTATGTTCAATCTGAAGAATTAACAAGCATGGATTAGTTTAGAACATCAAGAGCTGGTTTTCTGTTGTTGTTGTTGTTGTAATAGTGAATATGTAGATGTAGGACATGAAGCCTATTATGAAAGTGAGATTTGAATCTTGTTTTTCCAACTGATGCAGATACCTTTGAGCAGTTAATTGTCAATGCATTGTTTTATTGTAAAGTCCGTTAATGAGTTAGATTAGCAGAACTGATGTGTTCCCCTCCATCTCACGCAGATCTCCCTTCTGACTGCTGTGAGAAGATGCCTCGCCCTGGGAGGAATACGTACAGTGACCAAAAGCCCCCCTACTCCTATATCTCTCTCACAGCCATGGCTATCCAGAGCTCCCAGGAGAAGATGCTCCCTCTCAGTGAGATCTACAAATTCATCATGGACAGGTTCCCCTACTACAGAGAAAACACACAGAGGTGGCAGAACTCTCTGAGACATAACTTATCGTTTAATGACTGCTTCATCAAGATACCCAGGAGACCAGACCAGCCTGGCAAGGGCAGTTTCTGGGCACTTCACCCCAGCTGTGGCGATATGTTTGAGAACGGAAGTTTCTTGAGGAGAAGGAAGAGGTTCAAAGTGATGAAATCGGACCACCTTGCCCCCACCAAGCCATCAGATGCCGCCCAGTATCTCCAGCAGCAAGCCAAGCTCAGATTAAGTGCCCTTGCTGCTTCAGGCACTCACCTGCCACAGATGTCCACGTATAACCTGGGGGTCTCTCAGACATCCACTTTTAAGCACCCCTTTGCCATTGAGAACATCATTGCAAGAGAATATAAAATGCCAGGGGGGCTTGCCTTTTCCACAATGCAGCCAATGTCAGCTGCCTACCCACTCCATAACCAATTGACTACAGTTGGCAGCCACATAGGCACAGGGTGGCCTCACATGTACGGTTCCAGCATGATAGACACAACTACACCAATATCAATGGCCAACAGCGATTACAGTGTGAGTGCTTATGGAATGCCCATTAAACCTCTGTGCCATGGGGGACAAACTTTACCAGCCATCCCAGTTCCCATTAAAGCAACTCCAACTACTGTGCCAGGTCTGCCAGCGCTCCCTACACATATCCCAGCCATCCTATCAAACTCTTCTCCATCCATGAGTCCAACATCTCCTCAGACAGCAACAAGCCAAAGCAGTCCTGCTACTCCCAGTGAGACTCTGACAAACGCACCAACTGCCCTGCTTTCAGTGGCTGTGCATTAATATGGCCTGATGGACTTTACAAGGCAACTCTTTCTCCAAAGTTTACTCACAGCTTTTATTTTAAGGAGTTAAACATTCATCTATGTCAACGTTCAAGCTCTTATCCCAACTTGACTTCTGTGGCTGTCATTTCCATATCCTTATACACTTGAAAATCTGTATTATATTCCCTTTTTGTTACACGAGTGCCATTTGTCATCATGTTTTATTACAGTACATGGAAAACAAAAACAGTAACAAACTCATAACACAAAACAAAACAAACACAGAATATAATACTGGACACAATTGTAACCATCATTCTAACAGCATAATCTTTTTTTATTTATTGGTAAATCATGTGTTATTTCTGTACAGAGAATGCAGAACTTACAAATAATATACATATACAACTTCCATAACAGACTATAGAACAAATAAACAAACAAACAAACAAACACACCTGCATCCACTACCACTCAATTACTAAATTATCATTAAGTCTTTAACACTTACAGACTTTGCTAATCTATGGCCAGTTTATTTATACAGAAAGAAAGTGCAATTCTTTGTACTGTGAAATTGTAAATACATTTTTTTTTCACAACATATATGCCTGCAATATATAAAACAGTTACGTTACCTTTGTAACATAAACCAACTACACAAAACAGTTGATTACAATGACATTGGAAAAACATTCTCTGGAAAAAGCAAAATCTAAATTCTCAGCATACACAATACTGAAACATTCTGTTTACAGAAAACAAAACATACACTCCCTATTCCTAATGTATATAAGGAACCTGTTGCTCTGAAGATTGTTTGTCAGTGTCACTGTTCATTTATAGCACTGTCTGCTAATCAGTCCACGTGGAAGAATATATTTATATTTTGGGAGTTTAAAAATAAGTCAAATGTGCATAGGTTTCGGTTTTAAAGTCACCAAGAGGGATTTTTTTAAATTCTTGCAAAACTTGAGATTATGTGGTGCAGAGTCAGTTTTCATGTGATACCATGTCAAATATTTCCATAATAATCAAAATAATGATTGATAAATATTTTATCCAGTTATTCTGTATTGGTAAAGACACCCTCCTTTCAAGATGTAGATAAGTTGTCTTCACACCTCCCAAATTATGCAAGGGAGACATCTGTAAATGTTTGTGAATACAAGTGAAATGATACGTGTAAAATGCACTTTTATTTGGCCCTCGTTTTTCTAATTTTTAAAATTTGCTGAAGACTGGAAAAAAAATAAATTAAAAAACAAAACAAAAACAATTGCTTTGTAGTGAATTGCTTAAGTTAATTCAACATGTCGAATGTCACCAGAAATGTAAAGAGATGAATTGTCGAACCACTAGTTGTACAGAAGGCATGGCATTTGTTGATGTGTGTAGCTTCAGCATGTGTGTTTCCAGAAGGACATGATGAAACTTTGTCTGCGTTAAATTATGAAAACAGTCGTTCAAATAATATTTTCTCATTAAAATGTTAATTCTAAATACGTGTTTGCCTTTTATTTTATTTTATATATATATATTTTTATTATTATTATTTTGCAGCAAAAACGATGTTTCTTCCAATATTATTGGATGTGGTGTGTTGACCTTTGAAAACCTGACTTGCCAGATGAGATTGGAGTTTGCATACATGTACAATGGGAGCAGAAACACACAATTATCCACAACTTGCACTATTAACTCTTTAAGGCGATTAACTCTTTGCTAAAAGAAAAATCACCATGCTGTATAATCTTATAGATTTTAGTATTATCTATCTATCTATCTATCTATCTATCTATCTATCTATCTATCTATCTATCTATCTATCTATCTATCTATCTATCTATCTGTCTGTCTGTCTATCTATCTCTTTTTTTTCTCCACTGAAAGTAGAGCAAACTGGGTAATTAGTAATCAGTTAGGTAAACCTTTATTTTATTATATTTCACTACATACTGGTTGTGAACAGGTGCCAAAACTACTTATCACTATGATTGTAAAAATAAAAAAAGATATACGTTATATATATTCATTATAATAGTGATTTATTTATCTTATTTGTGGGGAATTTAAAATAATATTGCACAAGTATACATAAATGGTAATATATAGATCTATATATAAGTATATATATTTATATTTATATATAGAGGTATATATCATGTCAGTGATTTACTGTGCATTTACTGTGCATTAGGATAGATACATTATATATATATTACTAACAAATCATGCTAGGCAGGTGTCATATCGCATAGGAATTCATTGATAGGTCACAGTTAGTTTGTAACAGTGAATGCAAGTTAGAATTCAGAATGTTAGGATCGATTTAATTGGTGTTCAACATGCACAGTTGCACACATCCAAAAAGCACGCAAGCACAGATTAAAATGGCCAATGTTTACCTATACACCAAAGTCTCAATTTTAAGGTTCGCAATAATTATTGTAGGTATATTAAATTAATAAAAGCTGTTATTTTTAAATCTGGAGAATATTAGCTCTGCACATTTTTAGATCCAGTTTAAGTAATTTAACATGCATGAAAAGATACAAGGAATATAAATCTGTCAGATATATTCTCTGTAATAATATACATTTCTTAGATTTTCTAAGTTTATTTGAAAACATGTAGTTTTGATGCAATGCAGAAATAAGTAGAAATGAATCACTCTGCTTATTAAAATTCATGAAGTTGCTAAGACGTGTCACATTATAGACAAGTGATTTCATTCATCAAGTTAAAAAATGCTTATGCCAATATGATATGCCAGAAAGGATGAGATCTGGTGGGGAAGATTTAACCCCTGTAATGCTGCAACATAGTGGTCTATTCACTAAACAGTGAGTTTATAACGTATTAGCAAAACGTAGGCTAAAATGGCATAGTTTATATGTCATCATCTGCTAAATTTACATTTATTTTTCTTTATAGCCCAATTTTTTAAATTCAGCCCTATACTTCGATCTTTGTAGGAACTACAATTAAAATTGTAGCAATGCTTAGAGCAAGAGCTGGGATTTTATAGAATGGAAATCGAAGATCCAAATCATATGGGGCTTATTCACTAAACTCTTATTCATAGGGAATTTAAAATAATATTACACAATTTTAGCTAAAATAGCCAAGATGTGACTATAGCTGAATAAGAGATTTTTTTTTTTAAATCATCCATTTTTGCCTACATTTTGTAATTTACTTTTCAATTCATTACATTTTTGTTTAAGAGAGAGACTGATTCCCATGCAATGTTCTGCACAATGTTGCAATGAAACGCATATTAAAATAAAACAAACACTGTTTAAGAATATAAAACAAAAAACTGTGAAAAAAATCACTAGAACCTTTTCTTTTAGTTGAGCATACATGAAGCAGGCCTACACATTAGCAGGTAGAGGGAGAAATTAATTAATTAGTGTTTATAAATAATGTTTTAAATCCAAAGTTAATACACATATTTATAGATAGTAAAAAAAAAAAAAATACATTAAGAAGAAAATCTTTTTAAACTCTAGTTAGTTTAGAAATTGGCAGAATATACTTCATTAGACAATGTATTTATCAAATTGGTGTATTAACAATGTTTTCAAATCTCTGTTTCAATTTTTTTTTGTGGTTGATATGTGTGTTCTAAAGAAAGAAATTTAGGACTACCAATTTAATATCAATTTTGGTTAGTAATTATAGGTATACATTTAGAAAAGGCAGGTTTTTCTAATGTCTACTCACATGATATTAATTTCCTAACCCAGCAATTCTGATGTCAAAACTAACCTTTTCATAGCATTTTTTTTATTTATTAAACTATTCATATTAATCCGTATACAGCAGATTCTATTGAAGCATCTGGTTAAAAAAAAGTACTTTTTTTTTTTTTTTATAAATTAGCTAATAAATTAGTTTGGTAAATACAATGTATTTCCCAGCAGTAATGGAAAACATGAAACCTATAACATACACTGACAAACACACAAAGGGTCAAATATAGAAAATGTAAAAAAAAATAAAAAAAATAAAGTGTTTTTTTTATTTGTATTCATTTCAGCTAGTAACAAATTATCTAATTAATATGTTTCAATTAAAGCCTGGAGAATAAACCTCGTAGATCTCCTGCAGTGCCCCCTACAATAGTCTCAGACCTCACTAATGGAATTCACAATTACATCGCATCTGTTTCTTTATTTCTCCCTTTTGATTCCCCAAACCGCCTTTTAACCCCTACACCACCAGAGTGTGGCTTGCAAAACATTGCACTGCAAACAACTTTTTAGATCCCCCTGGTACCCAATGGGTTACACTGCTGTTCCAAACAGCATCATGGTTGTACCAAATAGGTCCCTCTGGTAAGAGAAAACAACACAACACACACACACAAAAAAAAATCTTAGCAGATCCAGGCTTTATTTGCAAGTTAGAAAGTGAAATCCCCATTCAAGAGGTTTAAACAAATATATTAGAATTCTGTCACTTTATGCAATTGAGTAGATCAAATAAAGGGTCTCAGGCCACTTCATTCACATCAATAGAAAGTCTAAAGAATAGATTTCTAGACTGGGCCACCATGTAGATTTGGCTTTTCCCCCCCCTCTTAGAGACAAAAAGGAGTGAATTCCCACAAACGCATTACTGACTGGTGGGCTAGGAAACCAACACAGAAACCCCTTTGGAATTTAAATTCACGTTATCACTCCTCTTTTATAGTTTGTTTGCACTACAGTGCAAGTTATATTGGCATCCTCTGTTAAAAAAAGTCTAAAGCTTTTACAGACACCATTTGCCCCTTAGATCTGAAAATCTTTAAGGTTCTTAGGGAAGAGTACAAACCTTGAAAAGTGACATCATTTTTATGCTATGCCACTAAAGACAGAGGATAGTGCTTCTAATTTATTTTTACTTTTAATCTAGAAGGCAGAAAAATGTAAAATAAATTAGAAGCACTGTTTAGAAGACAGAGGATAGTGCTTCTAATTTATTTTTACTTTTAATCTAGAAGGCAGAAAAATGTAAAATAAATTAGAAGCACTGTTTAGAAGACAGAGGATAGTGCTTCTAATTTATTTTTACTTTTAATCTAGAAGGCAGAAAAATGTAAAATAAATTAGAAGCACTGTTTAGAAGACAGAGGATAGTGATTCTAATTTATTGTTGTTTTTAGTCTAGAAGACAGAAAAAGAGAGGATAGTGCTTAAATTTTTTTTCCCATAAAGCTATGATTAGAGGACTGCTAATAAATGCTATCTTTATATATGCTACAGGTTATTTTATTGAGGATATGTTTTAACCTGTATTTATTCATCTGTAGCTCGATTTGTAGAATAAACAAGAATAAACAGGGATAACAAAAAATGTAAACATATAATTTTGCAGCATCTTTACAGCAATATTAAAATTGAAGTTTGGAGGGGAAAAAAGTAATTCTATTTATTACCAGTCAATTATTTTAGCAGAGACTGTTTTTGCTGCTGTTCAAGAGTAAGGTCACAAAACCACAACTAAATAATACAAAACATACAAAAGGTGTTTAATCACTAAAACATGCATTGTGGAGAACTGACAATGGAATTGCAAATTAAGTGTCAAAATACTCCAATGGCAGACATTCCCAAACTATTTATTTCCAGAATGGCTATTTCAGTCTATAATGTGCATTTCTTTTGTCAAAATCCCCCAATTTAGCAAATAACCCCCTTCTCCCCAAAAATTAGGAGTTTATTTGCGAAAACTAAACTGTAAAATCTAAACTGTAGATGAGTTTGATCATTTTTCAAAATCTGTTATTGTTGCCTAAATTTTGTCATTTGTATTTCAATTCACTACAATTTGGAGTTTATTGAAAAAATCTCATTAATACAATTTAAAATTTAATTAAAAAAAATGGAAAAAATACTCTGTTCTTGTCCTTATAATTCCAATATTAATTTTACTTGCAATAACAATGCACCTGTGTTTATACTAAGTTATAGAACTGTGTATATTGCTTGATAGAATTACATTTAAATACACACCATATTTATCCAACAACAGCTGGTGGAGCTAAGGTTGGATAACACGTTAGCTGTCCTATCTCAAGCTCTCATCCTATTGTATATTACGTTAACATTTTTGTCCAAATCTTTTTGTCGAGACAAAATAACATATATTTGAATATATTTTCATACATTATTCTGGTCATTCATCTAAATTGAGTTTTTCCACTAGAGGTAGAGTTGCATTAAATTCCCAGATTTTACTATTAACATGACGTAAAGTCATGATTTTATTAAAGACACGGAGGCTCCTATTATGCATATCTCTTTCTTTATTACTCTCAGCAGCAAAGATAGAGGAATATAAATATTATCAAAATGAAAGAAAAAACTGTATAGGCACACAGGCAACCAATCACATAACAGAGGAAGTGACTATAAAAGGCCTGTGTCTCCCACAATCCCCCTCTTTCTTACGAAAACCTAATACCAGGAAACATGAACCGACATCACACACCGGTATGAACAGGAAACAGGAACAAATCGACAACTTCAAGCTACAAAAGAGAGAGAAATATGGTAAAATCCAAACTCCAAACTGAAACTCACCAAATAAATTAGTTAGGAGCAGTCTAGGAACTCAAACCTAGAATATGGAAAATTACCATTAGTACCGAACCATAAAAAATTGAAACATCATCAGTAAATATACACAATAAATATATACAATAAACAGACTAGATTGCAACATACCTGAAAAGTCCAACAGCATCTCATCCCATCTCATCCGGGAGGGTGGGTGGGAATAATACTTGCCTCCGTGTCTTTAATAAAATCATAACTTTACGTCATGTTAATAGTAAAATCTGGGAATTTTATTAAAGACACGGAGGCTCCTATTATGCAAAGCTGAGTCACCATAGAGATGCAATGTGATCAATCGGCCTGAAATAGAAATCACGAAAACTCGATTCTTGCAACCGGACAACAGTCCGTAAGGTATCCTCCAAATGACAACCGACCTCCGGAATTGAGGAATACCTACACCTGAGACAAAAAAGGGGGGTGGGGGGCCCAGTGTGTCCATAAATTAATCCTGAAATTCTACAGGGAGAAATCCAGCCCCATTGAGGTTACCCGCCTGATGCATTTAAGAACTGGGGATTACCCCAAGGACCCAAAAGGGGGGCCTGACCCCTAACACCCGTCCGAGCGGGAGCACCGGAAAGGGGCAGTAGCCCCAGTAAGGGTCGCCATGGTAGGGGGGGACTATCTACCCACGAACAAAAAAACCTCGTCACAGGGGGTATATACCATAACCACATAGTCCTTCTCTGGTCGGTAACTGACCTCTCAGTATGGGGTCTAGCCTGTATCCATAGTCTGCTATTTTTTGCCCGACCAGGGACTTTTATGCGCGGTGGGAGCGCGCCATCTTTGACCACCTCAGCGAGTCCGTCATGGCAGGCAGGACCTGCATCAAGGAGTGGGAGGTGACAAGCCTTCGCCATAGCCTTATGGGCCCCGGGCGAGGCGGGCAGAAGTGGGGGGGGGGAGCCGCACCCACTAGAGCAGAGGTAGCCGCAGGGGGCACTAAAAGAGCTTGCGTCACAAACTGGGAAAGCAAAGACGACATCGTTCCCAGGGCTGAGGGTAAATGTTCCATGGCAGGAATACACCATATCGGAGTCTAGTAAGGCCTGACAAACCTCCCAGAGATCACAGTCTCCCCAGTCGCCCTTGAGGTAAAACATTAAATGGGCTCTCAGTCCCATCACCCTCAGCCTGCATAGCAAAATGGAATAATTTATAAAAATAATATGTATTGTCTACATGACAAAGCACACTTGCATATAATAACGCTTATAGTTAAAAGGAGAAAATATTACTTTTATTTAAGCAATTAAAATAAACAGTTAGAAACACAGTGCAAGATTAGGTCTCTCTTTAAGTAAAGTTAACTTGTAAATTAAAAATCCATGTGATCTAGACACACATAGTAATCTTCCCATATCACTTATACATTGCAATGTACAAACTCACAAACAGGGTGACAGAGCATAAAAATATATATAAGAGGATATATCTGCACAACAAGAAAAAATAATAAGTATGAGTCTAGCAGGACAGGGTTGAGTAATTCACAGGAGAGAAAATGGTTAATTAGGCATACATAACAGAAAACACTGAACAGTGATGTGCCCAAGAAAAAAGCCTCAGAGCTGACAGGGTAAGGAGGAGGAGGGTCTGGTAAGAGGAGAGGGAACCCTTCAAGCTCACGGTAAAATCGTGGCAAAAGCTCTGGTCCAAGATGGCCGCCGCACGAGGCAGGGTAGGAGCACCTCCTAAAGAGGAAAACTGCAGGGGAAGGTCGCATGCACACTACCCACGCGACCCGACCTGTCTGCACCAGGGAGCCACCGCTGAAATGAGCGGAGGCTCGCAAGTGCCTGCCCGACCGCAAACCCACATGGCCACCCACAGGCGGCCACCCATGACCCGAGGAGTGGGGTAGGAGAGGAGGGAGGGCGGCGGTGAAAGCCTGACTGGTCGGGAGGGGAGAATCCAAGCAGGGGCACACCACACAGGCACAGGATAGGGCAAAAACAAAAAGCAAAGCCCAAACAGCACAATATAAATATATATAATAAAATATACAGAACAATATACAATAGTCAGTAGTGCTGAGCAAATGAGTACTTATCTGGTCTGAGAGCAGCAAAGAAAGAGGAGGATTGTGGGAGACACAGGCCTTTTACAGGGAGTGCAGAATTATTAGGCAAATGAGTATTTTGACCACATCATCCTCTTTATGCATGTTGTCTTACTCCAAGCTGTATAGGCTCGAAAGCCTACTACCAATTAAGCATATTAGGTGATGTGCATCTCTGTAATGAGAAGGGGTGTGGTCTAATGACATCAACACCCTATATCAGGTGTGCATAATTATTAGGCAACTTCCTTTCCTTTGGCAAAATGGGTCAAAAGAAGGACTTGACAGGCTCAGAAAAGTCAAAAATAGTGAGATATCTTGCAGAGGGATGCAGCACTCTTAAAATTGCAAAGCTTCTGAAGCGTGATCATCGAACAATCAAGCGTTTCATTCAAAATAGTCAACAGGGTCGCAAGAAGCGTGTGGAAAAACCAAGGCGCAAAATAACTGCCCATGAACTGAGAAAAGTCAAGCGTGCAGCTGCCACGATGCCACTTGCCACCAGTTTGGCCATATTTCAGAGCTGCAACATCACTGGAGTGCCCAAAAGCACAAGGTGTGCAATACTCAGAGACATGGCCAAGGTAAGAAAGGCTGAAAGACGACCACCACTGAACAAGACACACAAGCTGAAACGTCAAGACTGGGCCAAGAAATATCTCAGGACTTATTTTTCTAAGGTTTATGGACTGATGAAATGAGAGTGAGTCTTGATGGGCCAAATGGATGGGCCCGTGGCTGGATTGGTAAAGGGCAGAGAGCTCCAGTCCGACTCAGACGCCAGCAAGGTGGAGGTGGAGTACTGGTTTGGGCTGGTATCATCAAAGATGAGCTTGTGGGGCCTTTTCGGGTTGAGGATGGAGTCAAGCTCAACTCCCAGTCCTACTGCCAGTTCCTGGAAGACACCTTCTTCAAGCAGTGGTACAGGAAGAAGTCTGCATCCTTCAAGAAAAACATGATTTTCATGCAGGACAATGCTCCATCACACGCGTCCAAGTACTCCACAGCGTGGCTGGCAAGAAAGGGTATAAAAGAAGAAAATCTAATGACATGGCCTCCTTGTTCACCTGATCTGAACCCCATTGAGAACCTGTGGTCCATCATCAAATGTGAGATTTACAAGGAGGGAAAACAGTACACCTCTCTGAACAGTGTCTGGGAGGCTGTGGTTGCTGCTGCACGCAATGTTGATGGTGAACAGATCAAAACACTGACAGAATCCATGGATGGCAGGCTTTTGAGTGTCCTTGCAAAGAAAGGTGGCTATATTGGTCACTGATTTGTTTTTGTTTTGTTTTTGAATGTCAGAAATGTATATTTGTGAATGTTGAGATGTTATATTGGTTTCACTGGTAATAATAAATAATTGAAATGGGTATATATTTGTTTTTTGTTAAGTTGCCTAATAATTATGCACAGTAATAGTCACCTGCACACACAGATATCCCCCTAACATAGCTAAAACTAAAAACAAACTAAAAACTACTTCCAAAAATATTCAGCTTTGATATTAATGAGTTTTTTGGGTTCATTGAGAACATGGTTGTTGTTCAATAATAAAATTAATCCTCAAAAATACAACTTGCCTAATAATTCTGCACTCCCTGTATAGTCACATCCTCTGTTATGTGATTGGTTGCCTGTGTGCCTATACAGTTTTTTCTTTCATTTTGATAATATTTATATTCCTCTATCTTTGCTGCTGAGAGTAATAAAGAAAGAGATATGCATAATAGGAGCCTCCGTGTCTTTAATAAAATTTGCAGCAGTCTTGCACAATGTGTGATAAAATATTCACCTGTAAAAAAACAAAATCTCTAATTGGAACCATGTCACACTGCCTGCGACAGTTACAGTCAGGGATGGCCTAAATCCACTATTTACTAAGAATATGATCTATGATTTGATATTGCTCTTTACTTCTTTAATTGAAACAATATGACTTGAAAGACTGTCTGGCAGCATCGATCTGGAAACGGGAGACAGTCAGATAAAATAAATAAATATATGGGCATAATATTATTATTAATAGCATTTATACAGGACAGAGTGTTTTCAGCAGTGCTTTAATATAATCTACGGAAGTTATTTAACCGCAAGTAATTGAGGGATGGAAATACGGTTGACAGACATAAGAGGTGAAGAGGGCCCTGCTGAAATGAACTTACAATTATGTTTTCAAATTCTGTGTTGCCCAGTGTGAGATCACAATGCCAGGCAGTTACCTGGAAAAATGGGTCAAAAGGGGGATGGAGGGGGGGGGTTTCTACTCTATGGGCCAATGGGGAAATTAGAAGTTCTCCCTAAATGTCACAGCTAGATGCTGTGGTGGACAGTGTGGTTCATACCCGTGGCTGTGCAGATTAGCGTCAGTGCTCCATTCTGATTTGGTGGTTCTTAGTGAGTCAGAATGTTGGTTCTGGGTTACCAGCCCAGCTCTCTGCTTCATGTTGGTGCATAGGACTGGGCAGCACCCTTAAAATGACATCCACAGATCATACGCACAATATAAACAGCCTCTCTATCCACAACTATCAACACACATATGCAACCCCCCATACTTTCACACATATAACTCCAAGCACACGAACAGAGAAAATGCTCACAGCACACAAAATCACACATTTGAATGCGCAGAGGAGTTTGCTCAAACACAACTCCCATTACACACTATCAGCTGCATGAACACTTAACTCCCTGTACACACTGTCAGCCACATGCACATTTAACCCCCATTACACACTGTTAGACGCATGCACACTTAACCCCCCATTACGCACTGTCAGCCGCATACACACTTAACTCCCATTACACACTGTCAGCCACATGCACACTTAACCCCCCATTACGCACTGTCAGCCGCATGCACACTTAACCCCCCATTACGCACTGTCAGCCGCATGCACACTTAACTCCCATTACACACTGTCAGCCACATGCACACTTAACCCTCATCATCACACATGATCAGACAGAAAGCTGTGGAACAGGGACAGAGGGACATAGACTAATAAACAGCTTTTGTGCACCTGAGATCAGAGATAGGTGCAGTGTCATACTGGTATAGAGAGAAAAAGAGACAATAAGAAAAAGGAAGGGAAAGAATAGCAGTAGGAGAAACTAGAGAAAGAAAAAAAAGGAAGTGGAAAAAGCGACTGAACGGAGATAAGGGATCTACGATGGGGTGGCAAACTGAATCACTGAATAAGGTGGTAACAATCTTTTCACTTTGCACATTCCACATCATACAAAAATTGTGTTTTCCCTAATAATGGTAGGTCTGACAAATGTTACTCTTTATTCCGCACCCTACATGTGGAGGGTGGTGTGTAAATATTCACCTGTAAATGCTTCGCCGGCACATTGCATTTGAGCATTAATGCCGAAGAGGTTAATTTCAGGTATGGATCCTCAGCCCCAGCTAACCATCAGGGTATAATGATGGTTCCTTATTCAGGAGTTCCACTTATTTTATTCGATGTGTGAAACTGTGACTGGAGGATGAACTACAGATCTTATAATTACCTGAGGATTAACTGTGATGAGTAAGGTCCTGTAGGACCTTGTGGATTTCATCAGGATGGCACCCTTTATGGTCTGGAAGTTGAAGTCTCTCTGATAGCATATAGCTAGGCACAACAAGATTGTAGAGACAGCAAACACAATAAAACTCCCCACAGTGCAAATAAAAACATGACTATCTTAAGTTGGACCAGCAAGATGTTGATGAGGCCCACAAGGTCAAAACTACAGTCCATTCACAAACTACAGTCTATGGCTGGTATTTAGTCACTGGTCCTTTTGGATCATAGCCCAAACTTTAGTTTTTAAAAAAAGCTGTTTTTAATACAGTGTCCATTGCTAAGGGTAACTGCAGGAATGCAGGGTGATATCTGAAACGCGATGCTTGTCTGTGCTCATTTGCATGTCAAGCTGGGAACTCTGGGATAGTTGTGGAAACATGATTTCTCGACTTTAAGTCCCAAATAGGACTTTTTAAAGTCCAACTTGAGATAAACAGGTGATGCATGAAATAATATAACATAACAAATATATAAAACAAGAGGGTTGCACTCATGTTTAGGTGAGGCAGCCCTGTTGGTTCATATGTAAATGTATTTGTGAGTTCAACTCCCATGGCTTTGCAATCCTCCCTGTCACAGGTGGCTCATTCCAGGGCCTTATTTAACCTTGCACTGCAGAGAGCCCCAGCAGGATGGATTTCCTAAGTAAGAGGGTTAATCTGCCAATAGCTGGCATTAGATTGCTAGAATAGGACCTGCCAAGAAAACATTGGTGTTGTGGCAGGCTTACGCAATGTATGATCATATACTGTAAAAGAAGCTTTAAAGTTGTTGTTTAGTGACTGCACTGGGTGTTGTATGTTTTAGATATATATGTTTGTGTGGTTGTGAGTATAGATTGGACTAGTTCTATTAGTCCATTAGACAAAATAATCAGAGTATTGCACAGATTATTTAAAATACAAGCTTTTGAGAGTTATCCTCACTTTTTCAGGTCTGATGCAATATTAGTCAAAATGGCAAAGTATAACACTTAAAAAACCTGATGTTTTTAGAGATTGAGTGGCGTGTTGAGGTGCAGAGTGGTTGAGAATGGTTGAGAATGACCAAGAAAATAAACAGAGGAGAGACAATAAAAGCATTAAACAGCAGAGAATGGTATAAAATATACAGCTGCATAATATATGCATATAAAAATTGCTAAAATAATAATTATAGTAGGATGAGTAAATCAAAAAAATACATTAGACACGAAGATGCGTGTTCTTACAAAGTTTTGATATTGTGTCAGAAAACCCAAATTTACATTACGTCCCTCATTTATGGTGTTAATATATTATCATTTTTACATTTTCATTGCAAATGTTTTTCGTCTGAAAGAGCCTTTAAAATTCCCTTTCATTATCTTACTCTTACGGTCCCGGATGAATTGATCAGTCTGGGTGAAATGGTGTCCAAGAGGGATACACATTTGATTTCCTTGTGGTTTTTGATTGTCTGGCTGTGCTGGTTCATCCTGAAATGCAGCTTAAAGAAACACTATAGTGTTAGGAATACAAATATGTATCCCTAATGCTATAGTGCCGTAGTCACCATTTAGGTAACGAAGCCCCTGCTGCCAGGGTTAAAATATGAGTTTTTCTGTAAAACTTCCTTCTATTTCTCTCCTTCATTTGCAATGTGTGCCCTGGCTATGCCTTGCCTGAACAGGATTATGATATAATTAGCATAAAGCAGTAATTCAATTATATATTTAAAATAAAGTGGATCATCTCATGAAATAAAATGAGGTTAATACAAGTTATAGGTGTGTTTAAATGTTTTAGTCACTGGCCATTGTCACATTTACCTATTTATAACAGAAGATATGATACAAAACACAGGTTTGTCACATGGAAAGCAATTCTTAAATTTCATTACAGTGGGACCTCGGTTTACAAACGACTCGGTTAACATAATTTTCGGTTTACAAATGAAAATCCATTTAAAATAATGCCTCGGTTTACACATTTTTTTTGCAATACAAAGCAAGTTTACCCAGGATGCATTGCACCTGGGAGGTTTATAGCACCGCCCCCTGCATGCTGGAGCCTGTGGGTAGCACATGGCGTCGAGTGTGGAGGTGTTGGAGTGGCTTTTGCATCAAGTTTTGGAGCCATTCTGGAAATTGTTTGCAGTTGTTTTGGGACTTTTTGGTGCATTTCTCAAGCTGTGGAAAGGTAGGGATCTGAGCTTCGTCGTTTGCATGCCTTTTACTGTGTGTTCTGCATTGTGGGTTGATTTCCATGCCAGCTCATTTTTACTTTTTTCTGACCTCCAGAATGGATTAATTGGTTTTCAATGCATTCCTATGGGAAACTGTGTTTGGGTTTACAAATTTTTCGCAATAAAAAACATCCCGGAGAACGCATTAAATTCGCAATCCATGGTCCTACTGTATTTTACTTGTATCTCATTTGCCAATATGTAATCAGACATAGTTTGTTGTTACATATGTAAACAGGACTATTTATTTCAGCCAGTGTGCTTTATTTATAATAATCAGAGCTATGTACATAATTTGTTTTCTAGTCACACAGAGGGCAACACACTGAAGGCTGCCCCAGTTCCCTGACAACATTGCAGTCATTATATTTATTGTGTTTACCATATTCTTAATCCATAACCTGATGCATTTTCATTAAGCATTTCATGAATCTTCTCTACAAATATGCCAACAAGCAAATCACTGACTTGTAATTAGACCCGTATACTTATTTATATTGGCATTATGAGTCGACAGGTTCCCATGCTGCAAAACTAATTTTTTAATAGGGTCACATATCAAGTCTAAATATCGCCGCCAGTGAGTTGCAGAACTGGGAGAGAAGATGTTTTGTTCAAGAATAATAATAAAAAAAAGTTTTGTTATGGGCGATTTCTTTCTTTCTCCATGTCATCCCATCTTGAACCTACATTGAAAAGCCCCAGTAGCAATTTACCTGGTTGTCCCACTACCCACTTATTTGCCAGTCTGCACGTAGATTGTGCAGTATCTGAGTACACTTTGTCATAGAGTGGTCACATGTTATGTCAGTTTGTTAGTGTCTAAGACAGGGATAGGCAACCTTCGGCATTCCAGATGTTGTGGACTACATCCCCCATAATGCTCTTACACCCATAAGACTGGCAAAGCATAAAGTGAGGTGTAGGGCCAAAACATCTGGAGTGCCGAAGGTTGCCTACGTCTGGTCTAGGAGGTGAATTTCTAGTTGAAGACTCTCTGAGAGCATATAGCTAAATAGTGAATTTAACTGTACATCTGCTTCGTGCAGATGTACAGTTAAATTCACTATTTAGAGTGAGTAACAAAGTGCTAGTGTTTTCTCTTCTTTAGTAGCTGTTAGACTCGATGATATATCAATATATGTTTTTCAAATCTATATATATGAGTTTGGAAATGTGTGTAATAATACTTTTGAGATTTTTACAGGAATCATAGGTTGAAGAAGCCCTGCTCAAACGAGAAGGTGGGTCGTAAAACACAACAGGACAGGTGGTAGCAATCAAACAATCAAAAGGTGGAGTGAAGCAGAGGAGGAGAGAGAGATAGAGTGCTGCTCTTTAGGAGAGAGCAAGGAACAGGCACATGAGGTAGAGGTTACTCTGGGAGGCCATAAGCTTTCCTAAAGAGATAGGTTTTGAGGCATGCTATTCCAAAGGAAAGGAGCCACCCGCGAGAAGTCCTGCAAGCGTGAGTTGGCCATACGGGTGCGAGAAGCAGACAGGAGAAGGGGCCGAGCGGAGAGACCGAGAAGGGGCATACCTGCGGATCAGTGAAGAGATATAGGAGGGGCTAGAATTGGTCAGTGCATTGTAAGTGTGGATTAGTACTTTGAATTAACTACTATAGGATACAGGAAGCCAATGACAGAGCGGAGAGGTGTGAGAGCAGCGACCAGAGAGGAAAATCAGTCTAGCTGCAGCATTCATTACAGACTGTAGCAGGGCAATACGACTTGTGGGAAGACCTATTAGGAGAGTTACAATAATCCATGCAAGAGATTACTAAAGCATGGACAGGCTCCTAAGTAGCATCTTATGTAAGGTTTTTTAAGGTGGAATCTACAGGATTTGGTAACAGACTGGATGTGAGGCTCAAATGTGAGGCCAGAATCAAGTATAACGCTAAGACAGCTCGCTTGCAAGGATGGACTGATGTGGGTACCACTAACCTGAAGGGAGAGTGAAGAGGAGGATCAGTATTAGGTCATTTGTGAATCATTTAGGGGATTGGTCATTTGTGAATCATTTAGTGGTCATTTGTAATCTTTTTTCCCCATCAATTATCTCTTTTTTTTGATGAGTTGAATTCCAAATATAAAATGAACATGCTCGTCCATTGCACAATTTGTTTGGTTCATGGTTTGGCTACATGTTGGCTCGGAGTTCAAAAATTTGCATGATTCCCCTGATTAGCCCAAATTTGGACGAATTGTAGTCCGTAACAAAACAAATCTCTAAGTTAGTTCTTAGCCATGAGGTAAGGGAAGATGGAGGTTGTGACATGGCAAAATAATGATCTGCAAACTTTAAAGAGGTGTTTGGGGATGTGAGAGAAGGCAGTGATTGGGAGATGCTTGGTAATGTAGACATCTAAACTGAAAGAATAAAGCATTCATTTCAAAATGCAGGTAGGTAGCATGTGAGATTTCCCGGTTACATTTAGCTATTTGTTCATTATGGAGGTAAAATGTAGATTTCTAATGCTGGGGTTAGGGTTGTGGCCACTTTGAAGAGGTAATTGTGGTGGGGGGGTGCTACTTTTCAAGGTAGTTTGAAGAGTGAATGAACATAGACTTTGATTAGGACAGGAAACAAGATCAAAATAGAAAGGAGTGATTAGAGCTCTGCATAGAATTGTGACAGATCTAGACAGCATTTTACTGAAGTCTTGCTCCTACTACACAATTGTCATCAGATGGATCATCTAAACTTCAGCATCTACTAATGCTAGGGAGAAGCACAGGCGGTTAAAGCCCAGATGTGGTGATTTAAAATTGTTAAAGGGGGCAGGAGGATAATAGTATTTTTCTATTATTTAAATTGTACATCACTAGTATAGTTCCCTGCCAGGTTACTTAGGGGGAGGGGGTGGTGCCACCATGGTGTACAGAAGGTTCTAGGGTAGTGAAAGGACTTTTTTGCACACTCCTTTTTCGCTACATGGTGTGCAGAATGTGCTTGTTTCCGATAGGTTCTTACTAAGATCCTGGAGAGCACTTTCTGCATGTTGTTCAAGGGTAGAGAGGACGAGACATAAATGTGGGGAAAAGTCTTGATGTATCCCCACTCTCTGTTATCGTCGTGGTCATTAAGCATTCCTTGGGGCTCAAGTCCCAGGTGTTTCTGGAACCTTGCAACACTCTGCTTAGAGGGAAATGCACCAAAAAATTATGAATGGTGAAAACTCAAATCCAGTGACATTGAATCCTTTATTTTAATACTTTAATTATATACATCACTCTTCTAAGTACATACCTTTTATATATATGGCTAATGCAAATTCCGTGTTAGTATATTTACATATGTATCAAGATCCCCTGTTATAATCTAGCACACTTTGAGTGCAAGTAATCACTATTAAGGCACAGGTTGATTTCCCTTATGAAGTATGGCTATTATAATATGATGACTTATGCAAATCCAGTAATTTAACTTCTAATATTGTTTAAATCGAAATTGTGGTTTCCTGTGTTACTACGGTACATAGATAAGGTAACCATGTCCTAATGTGCTTACAAACCCTCCCTATTAAAACACCAGAACCCTGCTGTGGCACTAAGCAAGTCACAACATTCTGTAAAAAATCTTACGAACATGACTTTACTGACATTCTTTTCCCAGCATTCTTGTTTATTAACTCAGAATTTGCATATACATTCTGCATTTAGGAAACATTCTGCAGACCTTGTTTGTGCTTTTATCTTCGAGAAATATTAATCCATAGAGGATGAATCTGGTAGCATTTTGCGGGATTGAGGCTGTTATAAAAATGGCAGTGATAGTTAAACACTTGTTTGACAGACCATCAAATGATTATACAACATTGCAGCCCATCGGTCGGCAAAGATATTAATGAGATTTTAAACTTGAAATATCTATTCATGAACATGATATGCCATGTACAAATTAATTTTAGAGCTCAGTGATAAATATATTTTTATTTCGCACAATTTAACTTTTATTAATTACTTATCTAGGGGGATGATACCCATAAAATACTCATGCACACTGTGATGGAAGACATTTGCTGCACATATTGTGGACTGATAATGCAAATAAATAAATTGATTGGCAATTATTCTTATTCAGGAGCTCAACTTCATCTATCACATTTTTTGTAAGAAAGATTCAGTTCACGAACATGACGTCATCATTCTGACCATGACACCAGGTGTGTTGGTTGCATATAATCTTACCTCAAAACACCTAAGAAACAAGCTCAAATGGCACTAAAAGATTAAAGAAAAAAATAATTAATATTAAATTAACATCACCTAAAAACTGTCTTAGCTCAAAACAACACGCAAATAATGCAACCCAACACAGCCATATTGGCACTGTCAATATTTTTTAAGGGACTAGGAGATTTCTGATGGCAGCCCTTTCTGTGTCTTTGTGAGTCTGTATTTCTGTGTCTGAGCATATATGTGGAGGGAGCTGCTTGCAGTGTGTTGTAAGTATCGGGGGGGGGGTGCTGTTTGTGGTCTTGTTGTGTGAGTTGTGTTTACAATGGGGCTGTGTTTTGTGTGTGAGGGATGATTGCATGAGTATGAGAGCTACTGTCTGTGGGGTGGTGTCTGTGCCTAAGGGTGATTATGTGTTTATGAGGGTGACTGCGGCAGGGTGGTTGTGACAGAGTGAGTGTAACAAGGTAACTGTAACAGAGTGAGTGTGACAGGGTGACTTTGACAATGTGACAGTGTGTGAGGGTTAAGTGTGGGGAGTGACTGTGACATGGTGACTGGGTGTGTGTTGTGTGTGTGTGAGCAGAGGGGGTGAAGTGACAGGATGACTATTTGTGTGTGGAGGCGTGATATGACATGGTGGCTGTATGTGTGTGTGGGAGATATGACAGGGTATCTGTATGTGTGTTTGGGGGAGGGGGTGATTGGACAGGATGACTGTATGTGTGTGGGAGAGACACCCTCTTGTGTGTGGTTGACGTGACATAGTGACTGTGTGTGTTTGTGGGGGATATGGTGATGTGAAAGGGTGATTGTTTGGGGGGATAAATTGTATGTGGGGAGACTGTATATCCATATTCAGCCTCGCTACACAGGACTGCTTGATTATGATTATTTTTGTATTATATATTATTTTTGATGAGCCCCTCTCCTGCTTACCTTTGTGCAGTAAGAGGAACTCTGATCTTTATTCCCTGGTGATCCATCGGTTTCCCTGGTGGATTAGTAGACAGCCTGATGAAT
>OW240914.1:58638902-58870806 GCA_933207985.1 Pelobates cultripes | reverse complement strand
AATTAGAATAACATATATTTAAAAATTTTATTTGTGTACATTAGGATTCACAGTGAAGTGAATTTAATTTATTAAACTGGTCCCAACTTGTGGATTTATGTCATAGTTTTACACTAAATTCACTCCGACTCCTGATTTAATATTTTTTTAAACTGTTTTCCTGTAGGGGATAGTTTCAGCCACGTTCCAGCTAGAGGATAGGAATGCCTTTATCAACTACAGGAATCAATGTTTGAATTTGGGATTGCTGCTGAACTGCTCAACCTGTGAGATATATGGATGCCATTGAGGGTACTTGATTTAACTTAGTACTTAAGATTCCCATTAGAATGCTCAGCACCACTTTGGAACATTTGGGATTACTCTGAAACATTACAATTTTAGTAGGGAGAAACTGGGATTAATGTGTAGCTCCCCAGGTATTTTGCTAAATAGCTAACTAACTACATGGAGTAGCTGAAGCTAGACTGTATCCTGGACTACTTCCTGGTCTGTGAACAACACTTTATTTGCTCATTTTAAAACAGCCGCAAACAGCCGCAAATCAACTAATCACTCTCTTCTGGAAGGATGCATCCTCCCCATCATTGAGGGAATGGGTACAGAAAGTAAAGTCTATTAGAATCATTTAATAAGTGCCGTAGGTTAATAAGTGCTGTAGAATAAGTTGATAAGTGATATAAGTTAATAAGTGATATAGAATGACACCAAGGAATTATCAAAATAAATGATTAAACACATTGTGAAAAGAAACGTGACTTTGTTTGGCAACCTTTTACATCATAAGGACCCTACAGATCCTTAAAGCACTTCCGCTTGCTGAAAATTTCAGTAGAAATTGGCACTTTGATTTTTTTAGCTAAAATCAAGAGGCAGGCAGTTGCCCAGAACACTAATATTTTGGACAGTGGAGTGACCCTTTAAGTGAACCAACACATTTTCTGGATTTGGATCCCAGGATCAAATTTGAAATATCTAAAATAACCCATTATGCACATATAATCTAGCATATGTTAGTTTTGTCAAATTAGTAACCCATTTGTGTTCAGCTGACAGTGGGCATCAATTACAGAGGATGAGAAAGGTGAATAGATGTTTGTTACATTGGATATTAATATTACAGTATACATAGGGTTGTACATCCTTTCAATAGATACTGTGCGAAATCCATCATAATGAAACGGGTGTTGTGAGTCACAAGAGATCATTTGCCTGCTCAGGTGTCCGGACTGGGTAGGGTACACAGAGGATGCAGTTGTACCATCTTATACAAAAGGGTCTAGTGTAGTGAGAATAACTCCTGCTTTAATTACCGATTTCATATGGGATGTCAAACAGAAGGAGCTTCTCACAGCAGTCTGTAAACTGCAGCAACCATCTGTGACCCCTTACAATTTAATGCAGGAAAAATCTGTAAGCTCCTAACTGCTACAATAAGCCAGTATTCACGTAGAACACGTATACACGTAGAATAAAAAGATTATTGGGGTCAGTGATCAAGATACAGTCCAGTCTGGGCTTAACATTCTCCTCCCCCTCCTCCCCCAGCCACTTTTTTTTTTTTTTTAAACATTATGAAGATAGTATAGTAAAAAGGAGAAAGATATTAACTTTTGTTTCTGGTTATGCAGCTTAGTCACACCTCCCCTGGCTGTGACTGGCACAGCCTGCACGAAAGCAAAAGGTTTCATTCACAATGTAACTTACTTTAAAAGTTATCTCCTGCTCTGTAAATTGAACTTAAATTACATACAAGAGGCTACTGCGCTGTCTAGAAAGCTATTAACAGAGCAGGAGAAAAGAAAATCTAAACTAAGCAGGATTTGCAATAAAGGAAGTGTAAAGATTAGATGACTCTTTACAAGAAGTGTTTATGAAGGCTGTGCAAGTCACATGCAATGAGGTGTGGCCAGGACTGCATAAACAAAGTGATTTAACTCTTAAATGGCAGAGAATTGAGCAGTGGTACTGCAGGGGCATGATCTATACACTAAAACTGCTTCATTAAACTAAAGTTATTTTGGTGACTATACTGTCCCTATAATGATCTACTACAGCTGTCTAGGGGTGATCCTCTTCCTAAATTTACAACCATATGCTCACTAGAACTCCATTTATCCTTGGCAACCTCAGATTGGAGGAAAATCTTCCTGTGTGCCCATAAATCCTCCGACAATATTGCCACCCAAGAAAGCAATTACAAAAGATTAACAAAGTGGCATAACACCCACACCAAGGTTTCTCCCCCCCGGCTCTTCTTATAAATGCTGGTGATGTCTCAAGTCTAAGGGCACCCTGTCTCATATGTGGTGACAGTGCCCTTCTGTCGAGTGATATCTACTTGATAATCCACTAATGATTTTGATCACGTTCTTCCTATTTGCAGATTCCCTTCTCCTCCCTAGGATCATTTAGGTACACTTCTCAATGACACATAAATACCCATTATACCAACAGACATGGCAGCTCTGGGTTTCTTTCATACAGGCAGGAGACATCACCAAATTGGGCACTCTCTCCCTCTTGACACATGTATCGTCTGAATACCACTAATTCATAATAATCCCACATTCTAGATAACAATTGTTAGTAGGCATGTGCAAGGGGAAAATTTTTGGTTCGGCATTCTGAAATTCGGGACTTCGGCATTCGGCACTTCAACACTAAGGCACTTTGGAACTTCGGGACTTCTCTTGCAGCTGCTTCGTAACTTCGGCACTTCAGAATTTCCGAACTTCAGCATTTCTGGACTTCGGGACTTCTCTTGCAGCCGCTTAGTAGATAACTTCCTAATTCCCACGGTATTAAGGAGTTATCTACCAAAAGGCATTACTAAACATTACTTAGTATTAGTAAATTTAGTAAATTTTGCCCCTACTCGCTATACCGCTAGGAAGTACTTACCTGATCGCCGTCTGTCCCCCCGGTCCAGGGGGACCGGCTGTCTGCCCAGGCAGTCTTCCCACGGCAGATCAGGACCCCGCAGCCACGTGATCACTCGATCACGTGGCCGCAATAGGTGCCTGTGTATCTGCCTGCAGGGGGACTGTCTGTGCTGACAGGCAGTCTCCCTGCATCTGTAAAATCTAAAATAAAGTTAAATAAAATCAATCTGTGTTAAAAAAAAATTGTGTCTGTGTGTGTATATATATATATATATATATACATATACATATATATATACATATACATACATACTATATAATGAATACCGCATTCAAATAGTAATAATAGATACTAGAAGTAATTACTGTGAAAAATTCATGATATTTATTCTAAATAAAGTTATATAGAGTATGAAAATAGAAATGTTCATTTCATCCTGAGTACACCAATTATATACATTGAATATATACAGTATATACAGAATATTCCATATATAGGATAGAGTTCATCTAATGTGTATACACTTGGTGAAAATTCATTGAAAAAATGTTGAAAATAGTGAAAAAATGAAAAATATGAAAAAATGAAAAAAAATAAACTATAATGAAAATAATGAAAAAATCCCCAATCCAAAACAGAAAAAAGGAAAGGGGAAATAAAAAGAAAATAAGGGATGGAAAAAAGGAAAAAAGAAAAAATGAAAAAACAAGCAAAATAATCTGAAAGTCCTGGTAGTCCAATATAGTGCACTGTATATAGCTATATCTGGATAGATCTCACCAATTGTAGAAATCTTTTTCTTGGTGTACCAAATCAAAGTTGTAATCAGATGATGACCTAAACGAAGGTGAAGGTAATAATAGTTGAAACAAACGGACAGTCACTCCATCAGCTCCCAGTTGGTGTGTGGTCAGAAGCAGCTCCCAGTGGGTATGTGGTCTGAACGAACGGCAATGAACTAATGCAGGCAATCCAGTCTAGGGACGGCCCCTGTGGCCGTCGAAGGGACAGTTAAGTCCCGAGCGCGCAGCCCGTCCCAAGACTGGATTGCCTGCATTAGTTCATTGCCGTTCGTTCAGACCACATACCCACTGGGACACCAGACACGAGTATTACCACCCTTTTTTGTCATACGGGTAATAGGTGCTACAATAGAAGAAAAACCCTTAATAAAACGTCTATAATAGTTAGAGAAACCAAGAAAACGTTGAATTGCTTTCAAACCCTGTGGTAGAGGCCACTCTATAACCGCTGAAAGCTTCTGGGGATCCATACGAAACCCTTTGGCGGAAATCAAATACCCCAAGAACTGGACTTCGGATTGGTCAAATAAACATTTTTCTAGTTTACAGTAAAGACCATTATCAAGAAGGGTCTTCAATACCGTTGTGACATGCCTGTGATGAGTGTGTAAATCTGTAGAATATATCAATATGTCGTCCAAATATACAATTACAAATGTGTGAATAAAATCTCTTAGGACGTCATTAATAAATTCCTGAAATACTGCTGGGGCATTGCAAAGACCAAATGGCATAACAGTATATTTGTAATGACCGGATCTAGTGTTGAATGCAGTCTTCCATTCGTGACCTTCCTTTATGCGTATTAAATTGTATGCACCTCTAAGGTCCAATTTGGTGAACACAGTAGCATGTTTCAGCCTGTCAAATAACTCTGTAATTAAAGGTATAGGGTATGCATTTTTGATAGTGATTTTGTTTAGACCTCTATAATCGATGCACGGTCTTAAATCACCCTCTTTCTTAGATACGAAGAAAAACCCTGCTCCAGCCGGGGAAGAGGATCTCCTAATGAACCCCTTTTCTAGTGATTCTTTAACATACTCCTCCATGATACGGTTCTCTTGAATAGATAAGGGGTACACCCTGCCCTTAGGAGGTATAGTGCCAGGCAATAAATCGATAGCACAATCATAGGATCTGTGAGGCGGTAATTTATCAGCTTCCCTTTTATCGAATACAGTCTTGAGAAACAAGTATTGAGGAGGTATAACAGTAGACAAAGGAGGAGTGGTAGGAACATTAATGGTATTTAAAGGGGTGACTTTAATCATACAAGAGTCATGGCAGGTTTTACCCCATGATTTTAATTGTCCCAATTCCCAGTCAAAAATGGGATTGTGAGAACACAACCATGGGTACCCTAACACGATATGAGAAGAGGGAGAGGTGATAACCTGAAACCGAATGGTCTCAAAGTGTAAAACCCCTGTGTACATGAATAATGGTACAGTTTCATGGGTAACGACTGGAGTTTTTAAAGGTCTACCATCTATGGCCTCAATGGCCAAGGGTATCTCCCTTTCTCTGACGGGAATGTTATTTTTCGTAACAAACTCAGAGTCAATAAAGTTCTCAGCAGCCCCAGAATCAACCAAGGCTAATATGCATTCTGCTATACAACTCACCCCCGTATGAAGGGAAACAGGGAGAAGCAAACGATTAGGAGGCAATTTAGGAGACTTAGAGATCACACCCAAGGCCAGTCCCCTATAAGGTCTTAGGTGCGAGAGTTTTCCGGACGCAAAGGACATTCCCTTACCATATGGTCTCGCCTACCACAGTATAGGCAGAGTCCATTCCTTCTTCTAAGTAGTTTTTCAGTATCCGAGAGTTTGGCAACCCCTAATTGCATGGGTTCCTCCTCGGGTACTTTAACACTCTCAGGTTTATCAACTCTGGGGTTAATAGATGTGACCAGACGTCTATTCTTGTTTTTGGTATAGAGCCTGTCGCGAATTCTATTATCTATATCAATGAGGTAGTCAATAAGATCCTCTAATGGAATAGGAAGCTCCCTTGCCGCTACCTCATCTAATATAGTGTCAGATAAACCTTCCATGAACGCAGTAGTTAACCCATTATTGGTCCAATCTACCTGTGAAGCAAGGGTACGAAACTGAATAGCATAATCCGCCACAGACCTAGACCCCTGTTTAATCCTCATTAATGCTCTTGCGGCATTCTTTGACCTCTTTGTTGTGTCAAAAGTTCTACGAAAAGCCGCAAGAAAACTATTGAAATCATGAACCATAGGTCCATTGGCCTCCCAAATAGGATTTGCCCACTCTAGTGCTTTGTCAGTAAGTTGATGCATCAAAAACCCCACTTTAGACCTATCAGTGGGAAAGGAATGAGGATACATCTCAAGGTGGAATTCTATTTGATTAATAAAACCTCTGCATGTCTTGGCTTCCCCTCCATACCTAGGAGGAGGTGTTAAATGGGGCGAAGCATTGGTTGAATTGGATACTTCGGGAGGATGAGGTGTAGGAGGGTTAGGTGCGGTTGCAGGAATGGTTCTAGACAAGAGCGTCTGGAGAGCCTGTGCTATCTGATCCATACGGTGATCCTGCTCTACAAACCTTGCCTCGTGAGAAGCCATTTGCTGAGCCAAATCTGCGGGGTCCATGGCCCTATCGTAATGTAACGAGAATATACCCCAACACGCAGGATTCAGCTAAACAAAAGACAACACAGAGGAGAGATACGTCTACCGGACCTTAGAATGGCCGGACTCGACGTATATGAGAGGAGACAGAGTCAGGAACAATCCGAAATCAAGGGCACAGAGAGACAGCGTAAACTAGGACAAGCCGGGGTCTGGTACACAGTAAACAACAAGCCGACAACCAGAACAGATAAGGATAAAGAGAAAACGTAGTCAGAAACAAAGCCAAGGTCAATACGGAGAAACACAACTGAACACAACAAGCGCTAAAGGGAACTGATACAGAAACCACGATAGGGCAGGGAGTAAAGGGAGAGGTAAGTTTAAATAGCTTCAAAACTAATGTGATTGGCTCCTGTCATATCCACACCCCCAAAAGGTAAGTGTATGGGGAGTGTGGCATGACAGGGGCCAATGGGAGCCTTTTGACAATTTAGGCTCCCACTGTCTCTTTAAGAGCGCGCCCGAGACTCGCGGCGCGCTCTTAGATTCAGGCGGGACACGTGACCGCTTCTCGCGGTCACTGCCCGCCTTGCTAATGGAGCCGTCGGCTTGAAGAGAGGACCGCGGCCGGCCCCTGGAGAAGGTGAGTAACGCTACAACTACCAATTAAGCATATTAGGTGATGTGCATCTCTGTAATGAGAAGGGGTGTGGTCTAATGACATCAACACCCTATATCAGGTGTGCATAATTATTAGGCAACTTCCTTTCCTTTGGCAAAATAGGTCAAAAGAAGGACTTGACAGGCTCAGAAAAGTCAAAAATAGTGAGATATCTTGCAGAGGGATGCAGCACTCTTAAAATTACAAAGCTTCTGAAGCGTGATCATCGAACAATCAAGCGTTTCATTCAAAATAGTCAACAGGGTCGCAAGAAGCGTGTGGAAAAACCAAGGCGCAAAATAACTGCCCATGAACTGAGAAAAGTCAAGCGTGCAGCTGCCATGATGCCACTTGCCACCAGTTTGGCCATATTTCAGAGCTGCAACATCACTGGAGTGCCAAAAAGCACAAGGTGTGCAATACTCAGAGACATGGCCAAGGTAAGAAAGGCTGAAAGACGACCACCACTGAACAAGACACACAAGCTGAAACGTCAAGACTGGGCCAAGAAATATCTCAGGACTTATTTTTCTAAGGTTTATGGACTGATGAAATGAGAGTGAGTCTTGATGGGCCAAATGGATGGGCCCGTGGCTGTATTGGTAAAGGGCAGAGAGCTCCAGTCCGACTCAGACGCCAGCAAGGTGGAGGTGGAGTACTGGTTTGGGCTGGTATCATCAAAGATGAGCTTGTGGGGCCTTTTCGGGTTGAGGATGGAGTCAAGCTCAACTCCCAGTCCTACTGCCAGTTCCTGGAAGACACCTTCTTCAAGCAGTGGTACAGGAAGAAGTCTGCATCCTTCAAGAAAAACATGATTTTCATGCAGGACAATGCTCCATCACACGCGTCCAAGTACTCCACAGCGTGGCTGGCAAGAAAGGGTATAAAAGAAGAAAATCTAATGACATGGCCTCCTTGTTCACCTGATCTGAACCCCATTGAGAACCTGTGGTCCATCATCAAATGTGAGATTTACAAGGAGGGAAAACAGTACACCTCTCTGAACAGTGTCTGGGAGGCTGTGGTTGCTGCTGCACGCAATGTTGATGGTGAACAGATCAAAACACTGACAGAATCCATGGATGGCAGGCTTTTGAGTGTCCTTGCAAAGAAAGGTGGCTATATTGGTCACTGATTTGTTTTTGTTTTGAATGTCAGAAATGTATATTTGTGAATGTTGAGATGTTATATTGGTTTCACTGGTAATAATAAATAATTGAAATGGGTATATATTTGTTTTTTGTTAAGTTGCCTAATAATTATGCACAGTAATAGTCACCTGCACACAGATATCCCCCTAACATAGCTATAACTAAAAACAAACTAAAAACTACTTCCAAAAATATTCAGCTTTGATATTAATGAGTTTTTGGGTTCATTGAGAACATGGTTGTTGTTCAATAATAAAATTAATCCTCAAAAATACAACTTGCCTAATAATTCTGCACTCCCTGTATAGTCACATCCTCTGTTATGTGATTGGTTGCCTGTGTGCCTATACAGTTTTTTCTTTCATTTTGATAATATTTATATTCCTCTATCTTTGCTGCTGAGAGTAATAAAGAAAGAGATATGCATAATAGGAGCCTCCGTGTCTTTAATAAAATTTGCAGCAGTCTTGCACAATGTGTGATAAAATATTCACCTGTAAAAAAACAAAATCTCTAATTGGAACCATGTCACACTGCCTGCGACAGTTACAGTCAGGGATGGCCTAAATCCACTATTTACTAAGAATATGATCTATGATTTGATATTGCTCTTTACTTCTTTAATTGAAACAATATGACTTGAAAGACTGTCTGGCAGCATCGATCTGGAAACGGGAGACAGTCAGATAAAATAAATAAATATATGGGCATAATATTATTATTAATAGCATTTATACAGGACAGAGTGTTTTCAGCAGTGCTTTAATATAATCTACGGAAGTTATTTAACCGCAAGTAATTGAGGGATGGAAATACGGTTGACAGACATAAGAGGTGAAGAGGGCCCTGCTGAAATGAACTTACAATTATGTTTTCAAATTCTGTGTTGCCCAGTGTGAGATCACAATGCCAGGCAGTTACCTGGAAAAATGGGTCAAAAGGGGGATGGAGGGGGGGGGTTTCTACTCTATGGGCCAATGGGGAAATTAGAAGTTCTCCCTAAATGTCACAGCTAGATGCTGTGGTGGACAGTGTGGTTCATACCCGTGGCTGTGCAGATTAGCGTCAGTGCTCCATTCTGATTTGGTGGTTCTTAGTGAGTCAGAATGTTGGTTCTGGGTTACCAGCCCAGCTCTCTGCTTCATGTTGGTGCATAGGACTGGGCAGCACCCTTAAAATGACATCCACAGATCATACGCACAATATAAACAGCCTCTCTATCCACAACTATCAACACACATATGCAACCCCCCATACTTTCACACATATAACTCCAAGCACACGAACAGAGAAAATGCTCACAGCACACAAAATCACACATTTGAATGCGCAGAGGAGTTTGCTCAAACACAACTCCCATTACACACTATCAGCTGCATGAACACTTAACTCCCTGTACACACTGTCAGCCACATGCACATTTAACCCCCATTACACACTGTTAGACGCATGCACACTTAACCCCCCATTACGCACTGTCAGCCGCATACACACTTAACTCCCATTACACACTGTCAGCCACATGCACACTTAACCCCCCATTACGCACTGTCAGCCGCATGCACACTTAACCCCCCATTACGCACTGTCAGCCGCATGCACACTTAACTCCCATTACACACTGTCAGCCACATGCACACTTAACCCTCATCATCACACATGATCAGACAGAAAGCTGTGGAACAGGGACAGAGGGACATAGACTAATAAACAGCTTTTGTGCACCTGAGATCAGAGATAGGTGCAGTGTCATACTGGTATAGAGAGAAAAAGAGACAATAAGAAAAAGGAAGGGAAAGAATAGCAGTAGGAGAAACTAGAGAAAGAAAAAAAAGGAAGTGGAAAAAGCGACTGAACGGAGATAAGGGATCTACGATGGGGTGGCAAACTGAATCACTGAATAAGGTGGTAACAATCTTTTCACTTTGCACATTCCACATCATACAAAAATTGTGTTTTCCCTAATAATGGTAGGTCTGACAAATGTTACTCTTTATTCCGCACCCTACATGTGGAGGGTGGTGTGTAAATATTCACCTGTAAATGCTTCGCCGGCACATTGCATTTGAGCATTAATGCCGAAGAGGTTAATTTCAGGTATGGATCCTCAGCCCCAGCTAACCATCAGGGTATAATGATGGTTCCTTATTCAGGAGTTCCACTTATTTTATTCGATGTGTGAAACTGTGACTGGAGGATGAACTACAGATCTTATAATTACCTGAGGGTTAACTGTGATGAGTAAGGTCCTGTAGGACCTTGTGGATTTCATCAGGATGGCACCCTTTATGGTCTGGAAGTTGAAGTCTCTCTGATAGCATATAGCTAGGTACAACAAGATTGTAGAGACAGCAAACACAATAAAACTCCCCACAGTGCAAATAAAAACATGACTATCTTAAGTTGGACCAGCAAGATGTTGATGAGGCCCACAAGGTCAAAACTACAGTCCATTCACAAACTACAGTCTATGGCTGGTATTTAGTCACTGGTCCTTTTGGACCATAGCCCAAACTTTAGTTTTTAAAAAAAGCTGTTTTTAATACAGTGTCCATTGCTAAGGGTAACTGCAGGAATGCAGGGTGATATCTGAAACGCGATGCTTGTCTGTGCTCATTTGCATGTCAAGCTGGGAACTCTGGGATAGTTGTGGAAACATGATTTCTCGACTTTAAGTCCCAAATAGGACTTTTTAAAGTCCAACTTGAGATAAACAGGTGATGCATGAAATAATATAACATAACAAATATATAAAACAAGAGGGTAGCACTCATGTTTAGGTGAGGCAGCCCTGTTGGTTCATATGTAAATGTATTTGTGAGTTCAACTCCCATGGCTTTGCAATCCTCCCTGTCACAGGTGGCTCATTCCAGGGCCTTATTTAGCCTTGCACTGCAGAGAGCCCCAGCAGGATGGATTTCCTAAGTAAGAGGGTTAATCTGCCAATAGCTGGCATTAGATTGCTAGAATAGGACCTGCCAAGAAAACATTGGTGTTGTGGCAGGCTTACGCAATGTATGATCATATACTGTAAAAGAAGCTTTAAAGTTGTTGTTTAGTGACTGCACTGGGTGTTGTATGTTTTAGATATATATGTTTGTGTGGTTGTGAGTATAGATTGGACTAGTTCTATTAGTCCATTAGACAAAATAATCAGAGTATTGCACAGATTATTTAAAATACAAGCTTTTGAGAGTTATCCTCACTTTTTCAGGTCTGATGCAATATTAGTCAAAATGGCAAAGTATAACACTTAAAAAACCTGATGTTTTTAGAGATTGAGTGGCGTGTTGAGGTGCAGAGTGGTTGAGAATGGTTGAGAATGACCAAGAAAATAAACAGAGGAGAGACAATAAAAGCATTAAACAGCAGAGAATGGTATAAAATATACAGCTGCATAATATATGCATATAAAAATTGCTAAAATAATAATTATAGTAGGATGAGTAAATCAAAAAAATACATTAGACACGAAGATGCGTGTTCTTACAAAGTTTTGATATTGTGTCAGAAAACCCAAATTTACATTACGTCCCTCATTTATGGTGTTAATATATTATCATTTTTACATTTTCATTGCAAATGTTTTTCGTCTGAAAGAGCCTTTAAAATTCCCTTTCATTATCTTACTCTTACGGTCCCGGATGAATTGATCAGTCTGGGTGAAATGGTGTCCAAGAGGGATACACATTTGATTTCCTTGTGGTTTTTGATTGTCTGGCTGTGCTGGTTCATCCTGAAATGCAGCTTAAAGAAACACTATAGTGTTAGGAATACAAATATGTATCCCTAATGCTATAGTGCCGTAGTCACCATTTAGGTAACGAAGCCCCTGCTGCCAGGGTTAAAATATGAGTTTTTCTGTAAAACTTCCTTCTATTTCTCTCCTTCATTTGCAATGTGTGCCCTGGCTATGCCTTGCCTGAACAGGATTATGATATAATTAGCATAAAGCAGTAATTCAATTATATATTTAAAATAAAGTGGATCATCTCATGAAATAAAATGAGGTTAATACAAGTTATAGGTGTGTTTAAATGTTTTAGTCACTGGCCATTGTCACATTTACCTATTTATAACAGAAGATATGATACAAAACACAGGTTTGTCACATGGAAAGCAATTCTTAAATTTCATTACAGTGGGACCTCGGTTTACAAACGACTCGGTTAACATAATTTTCGGTTTACAAATGAAAATCCATTTAAAATAATGCCTCGGTTTACACATTTTTTTTGCAATACAAAGCAAGTTTACCCAGGATGCATTGCACCTGGGAGGTTTATAGCACCGCCCCCTGCATGCTGGAGCCTGTGGGTAGCACATGGCGTCGAGTGTGGAGGTGTTGGAGTGGCTTTTGCATCAAGTTTTGGAGCCATTCTGGAAATTGTTTGCAGTTGTTTTGGGACTTTTTGGTGCATTTCTCAAGCTGTGGAAAGGTAGGGATCTGAGCTTCGTCGTTTGCATGCCTTTTACTGTGTGTTCTGCATTGTGGGTTGATTTCCATGCCAGCTCATTTTTACTTTTTTCTGACCTCCAGAATGGATTAATTGGTTTTCAATGCATTCCTATGGGAAACTGTGTTTGGGTTTACAAATTTTTCGCAATAAAAAACATCCCGGAGAACGCATTAAATTCGCAATCCATGGTCCTACTGTATTTTACTTGTATCTCATTTGCCAATATGTAATCAGACATAGTTTGTTGTTACATATGTAAACAGGACTATTTATTTCAGCCAGTGTGCTTTATTTATAATAATCAGAGCTATGTACATAATTTGTTTTCTAGTCACACAGAGGGCAACACACTGAAGGCTGCCCCAGTTCCCTGACAACATTGCAGTCATTATATTTATTGTGTTTACCATATTCTTAATCCATAACCTGATGCATTTTCATTAAGCATTTCATGAATCTTCTCTACAAATATGCCAACAAGCAAATCACTGACTTGTAATTAGACCCGTATACTTATTTATATTGGCATTATGAGTCGACAGGTTCCCATGCTGCAAAACTAATTTTTTAATAGGGTCACATATCAAGTCTAAATATCGCCGCCAGTGAGTTGCAGAACTGGGAGAGAAGATGTTTTGTTCAAGAATAATAATAAAAAAAAGTTTTGTTATGGGCGATTTCTTTCTTTCTCCATGTCATCCCATCTTGAACCTACATTGAAAAGCCCCAGTAGCAATTTACCTGGTTGTCCCACTACCCACTTATTTGCCAGTCTGCACGTAGATTGTGCAGTATCTGAGTACACTTTGTCATAGAGTGGTCACATGTTATGTCAGTTTGTTAGTGTCTAAGACAGGGATAGGCGACCTTCGGCATTCCAGATGTTGTGGACTACATCCCCCATAATGCTCTTACACCCATAAGACTGGCAAAGCATCAAGTGAGGTGTAGGGCCAAAACATCTGGAGTGCCGAAGGTTGCCTACGTCTGGTCTAGGAGGTGAATTTCTAGTTGAAGACTCTCTGAGAGCATATAGCTAAATAGTGAATTTAACTGTACATCTGCTTCGTGCAGATGTACAGTTAAATTCACTATTTAGAGTGAGTAACAAAGTGCTAGTGTTTTCTCTTCTTTAGTAGCTGTTAGACTCGATGATATATCAATATATGTTTTTCAAATCTATATATATGAGTTTGGAAATGTGTGTAATAATACTTTTGAGATTTTTACAGGAATCATAGGTTGAAGAAGCCCTGCTCAAACGAGAAGGTGGGTCGTAAAACACAACAGGACAGGTGGTAGCAATCAAACAATCAAAAGGTGGAGTGAAGCAGAGGAGGAGAGAGAGATAGAGTGCTGCTCTTTAGGAGAGAGCAAGGAACAGGCACATGAGGTAGAGGTTACTCTGGGAGGCCATAAGCTTTCCTAAAGAGATAGGTTTTGAGGCATGCTATTCCAAAGGAAAGGAGCCACCCGCGAGAAGTCCTGCAAGCGTGAGTTGGCCATACGGGTGCGAGAAGCAGACAGGAGAAGGGGCCGAGCGGAGAGACCGAGAAGGGGCATACCTGCGGATCAGTGAAGAGATATAGGAGGGGCTAGAATTGGTCAGTGCATTGTAAGTGTGGATTAGTACTTTGAATTAACTACTATAGGATACAGGAAGCCAATGACAGAGCGGAGAGGTGTGAGAGCAGCGACCAGAGAGGAAAATCAGTCTAGCTGCAGCATTCATTACAGACTGTAGCAGGGCAATACGACTTGTGGGAAGACCTATTAGGAGAGTTACAATAATCCATGCAAGAGATTACTAAAGCATGGACAGGCTCCTAAGTAGCATCTTATGTAAGGTTTTTTAAGGTGGAATCTACAGGATTTGGTAACAGACTGGATGTGAGGCTCAAATGTGAGGCCAGAATCAAGTATAACGCTAAGACAGCTCGCTTGCAAGGATGGACTGATGTGGGTACCACTAACCTGAAGGGAGAGTGAAGAGGAGGATCAGTATTAGGTCATTTGTGAATCATTTAGGGGATTGGTCATTTGTGAATCATTTAGTGGTCATTTGTAATCTTTTTTCCCCATCAATTATCTCTTTTTTTTGATGAGTTGAATTCCAAATATAAAATGAACATGCTCGTCCATTGCACAATTTGTTTGGTTCATGGTTTGGCTACATGTTGGCTCGGAGTTCAAAAATTTGCATGATTCCCCTGATTAGCCCAAATTTGGACGAATTGTAGTCCGTAACAAAACAAATCTCTAAGTTAGTTCTTAGCCATGAGGTAAGGGAAGATGGAGGTTGTGACATGGCAAAATAATGATCTGCAAACTTTAAAGAGGTGTTTGGGGATGTGAGAGAAGGCAGTGATTGGGAGATGCTTGGTAATGTAGACATCTAAACTGAAAGAATAAAGCATTCATTTCAAAATGCAGGTAGGTAGCATGTGAGATTTCCCGGTTACATTTAGCTATTTGTTCATTATGGAGGTAAAATGTAGATTTCTAATGCTGGGGTTAGGGTTGTGGCCACTTTGAAGAGGTAATTGTGGTGGGGGGGTGCTACTTTTCAAGGTAGTTTGAAGAGTGAATGAACATAGACTTTGATTAGGACAGGAAACAAGATCAAAATAGAAAGGAGTGATTAGAGCTCTGCATAGAATTGTGACAGATCTAGACAGCATTTTACTGAAGTCTTGCTCCTACTACACAATTGTCATCAGATGGATCATCTAAACTTCAGCATCTACTAATGCTAGGGAGAAGCACAGGCGGTTAAAGCCCAGATGTGGTGATTTAAAATTGTTAAAGGGGGCAGGAGGATAATAGTATTTTTCTATTATTTAAATTGTACATCACTAGTATAGTTCCCTGCCAGGTTACTTAGGGGGAGGGGGTGGTGCCACCATGGTGTACAGAAGGTTCTAGGGTAGTGAAAGGACTTTTTTGCACACTCCTTTTTCGCTACATGGTGTGCAGAATGTGCTTGTTTCCGATAGGTTCTTACTAAGATCCTGGAGAGCACTTTCTGCATGTTGTTCAAGGGTAGAGAGGACGAGACATAAATGTGGGGAAAAGTCTTGATGTATCCCCACTCTCTGTTATCGTCGTGGTCATTAAGCATTCCTTGGGGCTCAAGTCCCAGGTGTTTCTGGAACCTTGCAACACTCTGCTTAGAGGGAAATGCACCAAAATATTATGAATGGTGAAAACTCAAATCCAGTGACATTGAATCCTTTATTTTAATACTTTAATTATATACATCACTCTTCTAAGTACATACCTTATAATATATATGGCTAATGCAAATTCCGTGTTAGTATATTTACATATGTATCAAGATCCCCTGTTATAATCTAGCACATTTTGAGTGCAAGTAATCACTATTAAGGCACAGGTTGATTTCCCTTATGAAGTATGGCTATTATAATATGATGACTTATGCAAATCCAGTAATTTAACTTCTAATATTGTTTAAATCGAAATTGTGGTTTCCTGTGTTACTACGGTACATAGATAAGGTAACCATGTCCTAATGTGCTTACAAACCCTCCCTATTAAAACACCAGAACCCTGCTGTGGCACTAAGCAAGTCACAACATTCTGTAAAAAATCTTACGAACATGACTTTACTGACATTCTTTTCCCAGCATTCTTGTTTATTAACTCAGAATTTGCATATACATTCTGCATTTAGGAAACATTCTGCAGACCTTGTTTGTGCTTTTATCTTCGAGAAATATTAATCCATAGAGGATGAATCTGGTAGCATTTTGCGGGATTGAGGCTGTTATAAAAATGGCAGTGATAGTTAAACACTTGTTTGACAGACCATCAAATGATTATACAACATTGCAGCCCATCGGTCGGCAAAGATATTAATGAGATTTTAAACTTGAAATATCTATTCATGAACATGATATGCCATGTACAAATTAATTTTAGAGCTCAGTGATAAATATATTTTTATTTCGCACAATTTAACTTTTATTAATTACTTATCTAGGGGGATGATACCCATAAAATACTCATGCACACTGTGATGGAAGACATTTGCTGCACATATTGTGGACTGATAATGCAAATAAATAAATTGATTGGCAATTATTCTTATTCAGGAGCTCAACTTCATCTATCACATTTTTTGTAAGAAAGATTCAGTTCACGAACATGACGTCATCATTCTGACCATGACACCAGGTGTGTTGGTTGCATATAATCTTACCTCAAAACACCTAAGAAACAAGCTCAAATGGCACTAAAAGATTAAAGAAAAAAATAATTAATATTAAATTAACATCACCTAAAAACTGTCTTAGCTCAAAACAACACGCAAATAATGCAACCCAACACAGCCATATTGGCACTGTCAATATTTTTTAAGGGACTAGGAGATTTCTGATGGCAGCCCTTTCTGTGTCTTTGTGAGTCTGTATTTCTGTGTCTGAGCATATATGTGGAGGGAGCTGCTTGCAGTGTGTTGTAAGTATCGGGGGGGGGGTGCTGTTTGTGGTCTTGTTGTGTGAGTTGTGTTTACAATGGGGCTGTGTTTTGTGTGTGAGGGATGATTGCATGAGTATGAGAGCTACTGTCTGTGGGGTGGTGTCTGTGCCTAAGGGTGATTATGTGTTTATGAGGGTGACTGCGGCAGGGTGGTTGTGACAGAGTGAGTGTAACAAGGTAACTGTAACAGAGTGAGTGTGACAGGGTGACTTTGACAATGTGACAGTGTGTGAGGGTTAAGTGTGGGGAGTGACTGTGACATGGTGACTGGGTGTGTGTTGTGTGTGTGTGAGCAGAGGGGGTGAAGTGACAGGATGACTATTTGTGTGTGGAGGCGTGATATGACATGGTGGCTGTATGTGTGTGTGGGAGATATGACAGGGTATCTGTATGTGTGTTTGGGGGAGGGGGTGATTGGACAGGATGACTGTATGTGTGTGGGAGAGACACCCTCTTGTGTGTGGTTGACGTGACATAGTGACTGTGTGTGTTTGTGGGGGATATGGTGATGTGAAAGGGTGATTGTTTGGGGGGATAAATTGTATGTGGGGAGACTGTATATCCATATTCAGCCTCGCTACACAGGACTGCTTGATTATGATTATTTTTGTATTATATATTATTTTTGATGAGCCCCTCTCCTGCTTACCTTTGTGCAGTAAGAGGAACTCTGATCTTTATTCCCTGGTGATCCATCGGTTTCCCTGGTGGATTAGTAGACAGCCTGATGAATGAAGGCCGCCCTCTGGCTGAGAACAGACCCATCAGAATGCCCTGTTCAGGTCTCTGACTGGGAGGGACCATTGCAAAGAGCTGCTTTCAGCCAGACAGCAGCCTTCAAGTTAGCAGTGCAGCACTGTTCAGGGATATCACTACATCTCCCTACTGACACATGCTCCTGTGGGGATGCTTGATCGGTATCACCGGGCCTGACATCAGAAAATCATTGCCAAGGAAATTAGTTTACAATGAATGAATTTTGTTTGCAATAGTTGCAATTATGTATGAACGATTGCGGGGCATAGGTGCAAATCCTGGCAATCGTGTATACACGAGTGTTGCATAGATTAACCCCTTATAATATATCATAACAAAAATAAAGAATATTTAAGAAACAAAAATTTAAACTTGCGTGAGTCCATGATATATTTCTGGACTCTTCCTATAACCCTGGTCCGGTGTCTTCCCATCTTCTCACATATCTCTACCTATTTGTTTCTCTCCCTCATTACACCACACTAATATATCTCTCCACTTCCCTACACTAATATCTTTTCCCCATCTGTCTCCCATCAATTCCCACATTAGTCTCTCCCCTATTACTCCCCATACATCTCTCCCCTTTTCCCCTCAACTTCTTCCTCTCCTCTCCCTCTCCCACATGTCCCTCTCGAACATCCCTCCCTCAACTCACAAAAACACTTCATCTACTGGTGTCTCTCATCCATATTTTTCCATAACTGTTTGTCTCGCTCATCCTATTTACATTTCCCTATTTGATTTTCTTCTGCATTTCTTCCATAGACCAGTAGTTGTCTTTCTGTCCACTTTTACTGTGCAAGAGCTATATGTTTTTTTTCTGTTATTTTTCGTATTTATATTGTAACCGGCTTTGTTCAGTACTACCAGTCCACCACATATTAAAGTAACCATTCACCCATGCAGTACCGAGGTGTTGCCTGCCATCATCATCGACTGCTATCCTTAAACTACGTACACACTATGATCTTACTTAACATCTGAAAACCAATTCCTGCTTTCCATGGAAATGTTTTCAACAGCCTTGTTCAGTCCACACCTAGCTACAGAAGTAAATCTATTCACAGCAAAAAAAAACTGACACGGGTTTATTGGCGTATCTTTCTTTCCTTTTGCATTCAACCAATCAAAATGATAATGTAGACAAACTGAACGGCAAAGTGCATTATCCTGCAATTTTTCATTGTTATGCAAAAAAGTCTTATATTCACCGCTACTGTCTCAGCTATTTATTGTACGGTTAGTCAAGTGGAAATTTTAATACTTACTTCAGGGGCTGGTCTGGCAATAAAATAAAATCGATCTATTTATCAAACCTTTAACATCTAACTATCATTGTGTGCCATAATACAGATGGAGTGGCAATCAGCTGTGTTGACTGTGTGTTTTTATGCTCTTTTTCGAGTTTGCTTATGGAATTGAAATATGTATCATCTCTGTCTCTCTCCGAATATTAAGTGTTGGGGAATATGATGGCACTATAAATAAAAAAATAAAAAAATGTAATTTGTAATTATTGCTAATTTATTTGAGAAGCACCAGCACATTCCACTGTAAACTGATTAAATGGTTTCTCTTACACAAGGGTTGACAAATGGCAATTTTTTTTTTACCAGAATGCCAGTAAATATTTATCTTAGAGACAATGATAATGTTATTGAAGTAGCAAAATAGTCATCTTGTTTTCCAGAAATGTTGGCAACCTTTGAAGCCTCCATGCACCCAGGAGAACCCATGTAATATAGCATTGTGCAGATTATACTAGCTGATTGCTAATAACCTCCATGATACTCTGTTACATGGTTGCACCACTGACTCGTTAAAGTAAATATTGATGACTATTGGTGAGTGATTGCAGAAGCAATTTGACTTGGGCATCATGAGATCTGCTACTGTTGGCAGTAATGCCAACAGTAGCAGATTTATACATAGAACCTACACAACAAAAGTAATAAGTATTACCGTACAGGAAATCATAGTATTTATAGCTGATATCTAGAATAAAATTTAACAAACTATGGACTTGGTTCTACACTTGTCTTTAACCAGCAACCAGTATTGTCTAAATGGCATTTGAAATTCACCGCTAGTGATTGGTTTTAACTAGCCTTGTGTACAAACTGTTTTCAGGTGCTACAAAAAACATCATATTACTTTCACCTGAGAATCGCCTGTAGAAAATGATGTAAAAGACATAGATTTAAAGGAATTTGATTAGTTCGTACCACCTGAAATTAAATTGTGCACAAGTCCAGTTTTAACACCTCCCAAAGATTATAATAGGAGATGAAAAATTTTAAGTAACACTATGTTTCCATTCTAGGTGGAAACAATTATTTAGGCTGATAAAGTTAAGTTGTAATTCAGATATGTGAGCCTAAATTATGCAATTTGGTTTTCAATTTACTACAATTGTCTGAAGATGATGTGTACTTGATGAACCTTCATTGTGTCCTGTAGTTGATTCGGCCATTAAAGGGACACTCCACTGCCCAAATACAAAATAAATCAAAATCACTGCTTAGTAGATATACCCCAAATCAAAACGTACATGCATTTCATTATGCATTTTTTTTCATTGGAATTATATCTAAAGACAGCTCCAGTTCTCATGTCTGGTGCCTTTGCAAGCCTTCCTCTTCTAACCGGGCCCAGACTTTCTGCCGCTGTCCAATCACAGAATTACCAATAAAGCTCAATGAGATGTCTTTGAAAGGCAGGTGCTCTGAGCAATTGCTGCCTCTTGAGTTCAGTGCAAATGAGCTAACCAAACCAGGAAGTAACAGGACCTGTTTGCTTAAAATGCCCAGGGGATGCAACCAGTATAATATAAAAGTGTCAATTTCTCTTGAAATTTGCACTATTTCCAAAATTAAAAAAAGAGGACACCCTCTTCTCACATAAAGATTTTCTGCAAGCTAAAGTGCTTTAGGGGTCTGGAATGTCCATTTAAATGAAAAAAAAAAGTAGCTTTATTTCAAACATAAAACTATCACTGATGTAATAATTGCTCATTGTAAACTCATAATAAAACATATTGATAGACACATCATTATAAAAATATATCGAATTTCGCCCAAAGTACTTGTAGATTTTTTTTTCTCCAAAGTGCTTATCGGGATAGCCCATGAATTTATAATCTGATAGAAATAATAAAGGCTGAGAGAAAAGGCAGAGGGGAGAAAATAAAATTGATGGTTGTTGCAATGTTAAAATACTATTTAGGTTATGAACAATTAAGTAATTAGTGAGATGATTAAGAGGCAATTACAGAGGATTTCATACTGAATACTAATCAAGGCCTGCAAGATAATGTTGGGTGAGATGGTTAGTAGTTGTTTGGAAATTAGGTGAAAAATAAAATTTGGGGTTTACGGAACAACTTAATAAAAATACACTAGAAGGATATTTTACAGAAAATAGTTTAAAGTTCTGTAAGAGAAGGGTTAGACTTTTTTGTTACGAGTAGCAAAGGAGAAAATAGGGTTGGGGCAGTAATTAGAAAATTAAAGTAATTAACTTTAAGTAATTAAAATAAAGCCATTTGATGAAGATAATTGAAACCTTTGAAAATATTTCCAGCATTGAAAATATGAATTTATATATTTATATTGTATTATGAATTATATACTGTAATACCATTCAGGAATAATTATTTCTTATGTAAATTCAAATAACGTGTACAATAAAATCAGTTTTTTGTTGTTTTTTTATTTTCTTCTTTTTATAGACACCTTTAAGCAAAGGTGGCTGATATAGCTCTTTGGAAGTCCAATATTGTTTGAGATCTTTAAAGGTTCCTTTGGGTTTATATTTCTAGGGCATTAGTCAAAGAGCAAAACAAAGATCATTTTAACCCAAAACACTTTTAGCACATGGCAAAAGATATTTGCTAGATTCCTTGACAGCTCAATGCATGTATGGCAAGAAAACAACCTCAACAGTTTAGGAATGAACCATGTTTCTTGGGTAGCATACATCCGACAGTTGCTTTATCTATTATGGGTCAGCTGGGAATACAAGCCAGATTGTGCGTCAAAAAAACATATGTCGCTTTAAATAAGGCTTCAAGGCACTCTCAGCTTTTTCCCAATAGCAAAGTGTCATGCTACAGGCTAGTCTCTGTTTAGAGGATGAGCCAAACATGAGCTCGGCAATTTCCCTTGCTATTTATTTATACTGCAGCATGGCACCTCTTTCATTGCCATTGATCAGTAAGATTATTGTGCTGACTTTCAATTTAGGAACAAGAAGTTAAAAAAAGGATAATTGGAAAACCAAACAAAAACACCCACAAACACATATGATTTATTCTTTTTTAAAGGGAGACTATATATTATCAGTCAGATCTAGAATTTGTAGTAAAACCAACTGATTATGGAGGGAGTACACAAAAGTTGAGTAACTGTGTTTTGCTCGGTAAATGGTATATACAGTCATTCTGTTTTTCCATGATGTGGAATATCTTTCAAAAGTAAAGTTGATTTCTTTTTCTGCATACTTTACAAATTTTTCAAAATTAATTGACATTGCATAAGTTCTTTTCCTGGTGGCTAAATGCTTCCTCTAGACCAGTGGTTCCCAACTTTTTTTCACTTGTGTACACCTTAGCAACCAATTATCATAAATTGTATTTAGCGTATTAGCAAAATGTTTGTAAATACTATAGTTGCTGTTATTTCAAATTTATACCCTGCCCTAGACTCCCTTGCTTCTCCTCTGCCCCAGTTATATGTCTCTGTATATGTATATTCTATAATACATGTAAATTATATAATATAGTTTATACAGTGCAGATACACACTGACACACTAGCAGATACACACAGTAACACACATGTGGATTCACAGACACACAGATACAAACACTAACATACATACAGATGTGCAGACACACAGGTACAAACACTGCCACACATGCAAATACACATATACAAAAAATGACACTAATGGATTCCAACATGCAGATACATAGACACACAGACATGTAGATACACAGATATGAACACGGACACAGATTTACAGACACACAGATACAAACACTGACAAATAAACAGTTATTCAGACACACAGATACACATATTGACACACATGCAGATGCACAGACACAAATATACAAATGCTGAAACACATTCAAACACTAAAACATACACTTACACAGACATTACACTGACACACATGCAGATACACAGATACACAGATACAATTACTGGCACACATGCAGATACACTGACACTCACACTGACACACATGCAGATACATTGACACATATATGCACACATTGGCATGCATACAGATACAAAGATACAAACAATGAGACACACAAACTGACATACAGACACACAGATACACATATTGACACACATGCAGATGCACAGACACAAATATACAAATGCTGAAACACATTCAAACACTAAAACATATACACTTACACAGACATTACACAGACATTACACTGACACACATGCAGATACACAGATACACAGATACAATTACTGGCACACATGCAGATACACTGACACTCACACTGACACACATGCTGATACATTGACACATATATGCACACATTGGCATGCATACAGATACAAAGATACAAACAATGAGACACACAAACTGACATACAGACACACAGATACACAGGCACACTGATCATACACTGACACACATGCAGATACACAGATACAAACATTGACACACATAAAGATGTACAGGTTGGCTGGGGCTTGCTCCTCTTCCGGTCCGCCAGTCCTTCTCTCCTTTTCGCACAGCTGGGTCTGTGTCACCTTTAAGAAAGTGACCGGTTCTCACTTCCTTTCAGCATTCCATGCAGATAGGATGGGGCCTGGTCACATTGTTAACAGTGACAGTGTTGGGGAAGGTGACGGTGTGGATGTGAGGGCATTGTGTGGGGAGCATGGCACTGTGGGGGAAGGTGACAGTATGGGTAAAGGAGTCAGTGTATGTGGGAGGGTGACCATGTGGGGGACCGAGTTTGGGATGACAGTGTGGATTGGCAGTGTGTGTAAGGGTAACAGTGTGGGGTGACAGTGTTAGAGAGGGTGATTGTGTGGATGGACAGTGTGTGAGAGAGTGACAGTGTGTGGGGGCAGTGTTTGGGAAAGGTTATAGAGTGTGAGGGCAGTGTTTAGAGAGGGTGAGGGCAGTTTTGGGGAGAGTGAGAGTGTGGGGGGCAGTGGGTGGGTGACAGTGGGGGGGCAGTGTTTGTGGAGGGTTACAGTGTGGGTGGGGCATTGTGTGAGAGGGTGACAATGTGATGGAGACAATGTTTGGGGAGGGTGACAGTGTGGAGGGAAAGAGTTTGGAGAGGGATAACAGGCAATGTTTGGGGAGGGTAACAGTTTGGGGGGCAGTGTGTGGGAGGCTGACAATGTGTGGTAACAGTGTTTGGAGAAGGTGGCAGTGTGGGTGGGTCATTGTTTAGAGAGGGTGACAGTGTGGGAGGGACAGTGTGTGGGAGGGTGACAGTGTGGGAGGGGGACAATGTGTGGGAGGGGCAGTACTTGGGAAGGGTGACAGTGTGGGGGATAGGGTGAGAGGGAACAGTGTTTGTAGAAGGTTACAGTGTGAATGTTGTGGAATCCTACCTGCCTGCCTGCCAGGAGATACACTATGCTCAAACTCAGGGTACAGGGACAGTGGTCCAGGATTGGCCCTGCTGAAGTAAATTCCGCCATTACAAAAATGTTTTCGCGTACCTGAATTGTACTCCTGGGGGGTACGCGTACCCCGGGTTGAGAACCCCTGCTCTAGACTGTAAGTTTGAGCAGGGTCCTCATCAACCCATTGTTCCTATAACATTTTGTTATTGTATAATTTATTGTTTTATCCTCTTATAATATAGTAAAGCACTGTGAAATGTTTGCATTATATAAATGCCAATAATAATAATAATAATACAAAAGTTAAGTAAAGACTATTGCAAGCACATGCAGTTCCGGGCTGTTGGATAAGTAAAGGAATGTTTGGCAGAGTATCTATTTCTAATACCACTGGGTCCTTTAACTATGCCATGGCTTACAAATCATAGCTATGTATTCATTTTGGTGCCCTACTCTATTTAACTTTACTCTTTGACTGCTTTGTCTGCCAGAGAACCTACTGTGCCAAGCAAATGTGCCCAGTAAGTGTGGCATATAAAAAGCACAGCTACATGTTCATTCTCACCTGTCTACAGTAAGCAGTCTTGCATTTAATTATTTGTTTTCCAGAGAACTTGCCATACCCACCAACTGTACTATTGGCCAGTGTGCCCAGCAAGTGATCTTGAGCAACCATGTCTTGCAGTAACATTGCAACAGTGCTATTGGCTGCTGTGGGCAAATTTTATGCATTTCTTTTAAAATTCGCTATTTACTCATGAGCAGGCATATGTACAGATAAGGTGTGCTAATGAAAATGTTGTATAGCATCAAGACATAAGTATACGGTTTGTACAATTGTGATAGAAGTATGCCTGCCATTAACACATCTTTTTACATTTTACAAAAAAAAAAGAATGTGTCATTCAGTAAAAAAATAAAAATAACTAAAAATGCAAGAGGTGGACATGAAGGGAGGGAAAAAAGGGGGTCCACGGCAAGCATAATCACACATAGAAAAGCAAAGAAAATTGTCTTTGGTGCAAATGACAAAGTATACAGTGCGAACACACAACTTAGTGCAAAAGTAATGTGACACAAATATTACCTTAAAAACCTTTAGATTTTCTGATATGATTACATAGAAGCAAGTTCAAGACTGCCAATTTATGTTCCAATATATTTAGTCCAGATATCACAAACTTTATAGAAGACAGATAGTTTTATCGACTATATCATTCAATTCAACCATTCATTTATTATCTTTGATTTTTGCTATGACTATGGGAGAAGGAGGTTTAAAAGCCAGAGAGCCACCAAAGCCTTCCATTCTGAAGGGAAAATCTATTAAAAAGATTTTGCTTCGTAGTAGTGAGTCTTTCCATGAGTCCGGACATCAGGAACATTCCCATGGTCCATGTCGATAGTTCTATAAAATACAGATAGTAGGCCCCTTACTTCCTTCCAGTAGGGAATATTCAGGTAATTTTGACATAAAAGTCTTAAACAAGCACCTCCATTAAAATGTTGAGGACTTTACATGGTAAATAAGCTGCTGAAGAACTTAACCCCTAAATTGCATATAAAGTAGGGGACATAACCACCAACTCTAAATCACATGTAAAGTTAGCCCTAAAAATGTAAAACTATACTGGAGAAGCACATGTCATGCTTTTAACAGACTGTTTAAATACATTATTTGACAGATTTAAAGGATAGCATTGAGCCTTAATGTTAGGACAAATGGAGACCTGAGACCATCAAAGGCCAACTGTTTAGTAGGAAGCACATTAAAGGGTGGATGGAAAGTACAGCCATACTCATTTAATATTAGTAACTGACAAAGAACAACAGGATATGGGATAAAATTAAACCTCATAGCAGTTTCAAATCAGATCCTATCTTGGTCTTCTTTGCACATTATGAGACAATATGGAAGTACAGAAAATCTTTTTAACTGTCATAAAATATGTGGCAAAACAAGCTCTGCCACCTTTAATTATGTTCATGCTTGTGTAACTTTGAAGTACTACGCTCCCAACACAGTCCACTGAGATCTGTCGTCTTTGTACTGAATCTTGTTACATAACTCAGTTTTATAAAATTTGCATTTATACCACTTATATCTATTTATGTAATTCTTTTTTTTTGTATGTTTATATGTTGATTTACAATTTATGCTATGGGGTTCTATTTAGATATTCATAATTCTCTGTAACTGCAATGAAATATATTGAATTACCATTTACCACTCATATTTTTTTTGAAATTACATTATGATTCCTGACTTAACTTGTTTAACTCGACCTGTGGGTCTCCTTTCTGATCTTATACAGTTCTCCTTAGAAGGTCCCTGCCCATAACCAGATTGACTCTCATTTTGTGCTTTGTTGTTATTAAATGCTTTCGTATCATTATCGCCATAAGTCTAGATGTCAATTTGGGGGGACTTTTTAAAATAACACTCTTGATTAATTGAAAATGACTCTCTATGTTACAGGACATTTTAGAAAATAAACTTTAAATATAAACACTCAGAACTCCCTAAATAAACAGCTCTTGTAGTTGGTCTATTATAGTGCAAATTACACATAGCAATGTTTACTTTTATTAGTATCACAATGTACTTAATGCAGTTCCTTACTAATTGGTATACCCTATAAAGATTCAACCTAATAGTTGTCCCATAACACTGGGAACCATTAGTGTCCATCTAAATTATGGTCAGAAGTTCCACTTCCAATACTTTACATTAATGTCACATTAGTAACCAGTACTAAATTAAACATAAATATAATTTTTCACATTTAGTAGGAATATTATTAAAATGTGCTATTTAGAATAGAGTTCCTTATAGATTTGAACTAAAAATAGTTACTTGGAAGTCTGACATCTTGTAAGGTCATGTAACTGTGAAAACTGTACTTCAATTAGGCTGCTGTTAAGGTACAAAATGTTTCCTTGTAATTATCTAGATCAGGGGTTAGCAACCTATGGCTACAGAGGTACCATTTCACGGCACTCCAGGATGCAAGAACCAAATAGGCTCTGACCTATTAGAAGTCTCAGCGGGACATCAGATACCTGCTAGTACAACCCAAGCAGTGATTGCAGGTGGTGAGGGACAATCCTCAATTTACGCACTGCAGCACTTAGAGGGAGTGATATCAAATCACTTCCTCACAGCACTTGTGACCGAGAGTAAAGCAGCCCACAGCAGCTATCACAGCTTCTGCCATTAACCCCCCACTGTATCAAAGGGAAGCCAACCATTCTGCTAGATATACAGAGAGCTGCAGAAGAAGGCTCCCCCTCATACAAATAATACAAACAGCCCCCACACGAAAACAGACTGTTGAGGGCAGGGCCTAGCCACCAAACAAACTAGTCGCATTAAACGTGAGCTCCGTGCAAGAACCCGCTATAAAGCTACCAATTTATGGTATACGACACCAAAATTACAGTCTCGGTGCAGAAGAGCATCGGTGTTACCCCGAGTCTCAACCTGGGGGATTTTCATGCTCGGTGATGCAGCCTGAACCCGACAACGAATTGCGGCCTACCGGCAGATGCGAGAGTGAGAGAGGAAGCCGATCTCCCTGATAGCTGTCCTGCTGGAAAACGCTGAAGCAATTGGGACCCCCGTTTCCCCCCCTGCTGGTAAGGGTTATCCCGGCACAGTAACTATACAGGCTCTACTTTAAGGCAGCGAGTGGAATCAGGTAACTCACCCACTCCAGGTACATCGCACTGTAGCACAGCCAGAACTAAGATGGCAACTGTGGTGCTGGCCACAATGACACAAGGCCTTCTGGAGACTTTTGAACAGCGGCTGGATGCACTCTTCAATGACTTCTGGCAGAAGCTGTGTAACAGAGGGGCACAGACTAAGGGAGAGCGGCAGAAGACTGACAAGCAGTGGAACTCACCTCCCGGCTTTCCGTACTACAAGGCTGGCAAGCCTCGGAGAATACTACCAGCTCCCAGACTTGAGAAGCCGACGAAGAAGAAGGCTCGCCTGAAAGCCACATCCTGTCCCAAGTCGCCCAACGCCACTATTGCCGTCCCAGGCCTAGAGCCTGAAGGGGGAAAACCCTGGTGCCAGACCCACATCCTCAGAAGGAGCAACCTCGATCTCAAGCGGTGACTACACCTTACCGAGACATTGCTCATGGTGGCGTGGGAAACCGGAGCAGTGGGACCTGCACAGAGGCTCTTAAGGCAGCCTGGGGCCAGTTGAGTGGCCTATCTTGGATTACCTGGGAACTGTTTCCATACTTGACTCTGATAGTCAGCATGGGTATTGGGTGAAAGCTCGCTGGCGGTGAGAGAGGCGCAGGCCAAAGATCAAGCAAACTATAGCTGCATGTCACCTTATTTCTCTGAGATGCGTTGCCTTGGTTCCCCGCAATCATAGATTTTAAACATTTCGTTAAAGCCTGTTTTTTGTTTTCAGTTATGTTTAGCATGTTCATTTCATATAGACAAGCATATTGGCAACTCACATTATGTCAGCCTACATACCCTGACCTACTAGCATCTCTGTATTGCCACTCGGCAGACATATTAGACCTAAAGTATTTATTAGCCTAAACTTGAGCATAGCTAGACCATCCCACTTCACATTCATGAAAAAAAAAGCATCCACTCCGAAAGTATAACTGACATTGTACACAGCTCATATGTCTTGTTTTTTTGCTGATATAGCTCTTCTTCTTTCTGTACTGTACTTATCCTGCTTCAATAAAACAAAGAATGACAAAAAAACACACACAGTCCCCACAAATATAACACTACTGACAATCCACATACACACATACAACCCCACAAGCAGCCTCTCACATTCAATACCACAAGCAGCACCACACATACACACACAACCAAACACACAAAATGAAATATCATCCAGAGACACAATACCATAAGCAGCCCCCATACACAGCCAACATTCATAGGTATCATACACAATATTACAAACTACTCATGACATATTTAATATAAAAAGTCCACACATATATACACATACAATGTTACAAAGCAACGGTAGCATCCATAAATAACGCAATCAACATACACACCAAAATTTTTAAAAATTGCAACGGCACACCAAGGTACTTCAAGATCTCGTTTTGGCTCAGTACTACTAAAATATTGCCTACCCGTGATCTAGAACATGGGTAAACAAATATGGTGGAAAACCTGAACAAATCAAGAAATGGTCTCCCACTGCTATGTTCTGTTTAAGAATATTAAGTGATATCACTATACCCGATAACCATGTATCATCAAAGTTTACTTTCTCAGAATTGTACAATGCCGGTTTTAAACAATGAAGAGATCTTGCAACACATTGCAGAGATGCTTAAAGAGGGTTAATGAAGTCATCTGCAAGCCTTCTTCAATATGTGTGTGATATGCTCAGACAAAGATGAAGGTTAACACAGTTTAAAGATGAAATATAGACCTTCATGCACAAAACCACTGTGTTGCAGTTTAATTAAAAGAATTAATTAAATAGCTGCCCCATCCAACGTAATTAGTATGCATAATTTATGCTTTTCTTAATACACAAGGGCAGTAGCCTGAATAATAAACTCAAGTTAACCTTAAGTGGTGAAGATTGAATGGTCACATGTTTATTTAGCTTAGGTTTGCTGCGGAGCTAAGGGTAAAGAGGTGAAAATCTATCCTTGTTCATTAATTAATTTTCCCGAAAGAGCATCTGTCTGTAGAGGACAATGCATTTCACAAGCATCTACAAACATAGCCTATATGTAGTTATACTGTCTCCCTAAATTCAGATGGATGACCCTTTATGAAGATGACCCTTTATTAATATTATGAAATTATGCAATAAACAAGTTAAAATGTAAACAATTGTGATATATCACCGAATACAACAAAATAGAAGATTGAAACATCTTGCAAGGAGTTCATGGCTTTTTCTGAATCTCCGGTATTGTAGCTTTGTAATGATCTCTAGAAAGGAGAGAGAATGACTCAGTAAAGACATTGGCTATTTGTTTAGTTATTTGGTTATGTTAAAAGTGAGGAAGTAATTTTTACTTAAGATTTTGTCTTATATGCTAATTTTGATTTCTTGTAAGTAGAAGTGTGAAAATGTATTGGATTTGAGTGTTTCAGCAGCAGACCCTCCCTCCCAGACCCTCCCACCTTCTGGACAGCTCACTAAGAATGCAGCTTCAAAATGGATGCTGTCCAGGAGGTGGGAGTGTCTGGGAGGGAGGGTCTGCTGCTGATTGGCTGGAATGTGTCTGCTGACTGGAGTCCACGGTGAACCGTTCGTGGCGAACCGTGGCGAACCGTGGCGAACCGTTTGGCGAACCGTTCAGGACATCACTATTTGGCACTTCAACCCTGACACCCATCACATCTTTTTCTTTCATTTAATATAATAAAAGGTTAGATAAAATCATTTTTTATTCAAATAATAAACCCATGTCGAAATATTTAGTAGCCAATCATGCCATGATGAACCACCATGATATTATGCTATTTCTTATCACACAGCTGGTAAAAATGCTTAATTGATGCTTAAATTAGATAAAATGAGTGGGCATAAAGTGCACTGTTACTCAATTTTTCCCATGTCCACCATACTACCAATTGAAGCAATCATTTGTTTCCATGAATTTTGTCTGACTGGTCATTATTACCAGGTGACTCAATCACATCTCACTAGTTAAAAATTAAGGACCTAACCCTTTACTACTTTTGATCACAAACAGCTAGAGCTGACGTGCCCTCTTAGCTTTATAGAATTTTGATTTTAATGACCTTGAATGCAGAAGGCAGTTTATTGATGATATCAAAAGGACTGCTTTGGTATTAACCTTAGTTTAACCCCTTCAGGGCACATGACATGTGTGACATGTCATGATTCCATTTTATTCCAGAAGTTTGGTCCTTAAGGGGTTAAATAATTTGAACTTTAACTCTTTTGTGACGTATGTGTCTTTATCTGCAGCACATCTGAGATACTACACAGTGCCCTCCTATCTAAAGCACTATGTGAAAGTATCGAAAGATTCCCTGAACCCCACACCCTGCTCCACCTAGAGAGGTAAGAGACTCCTTTTCTGAAAAATAACACTTCTACCTTTTCAAGCAAAGGGTCTCTTGTTCCCCAAGATTACAGTAGATTGCTACAAAAACATATAACACTTGTAAAACTTCAAAATCAATTTTGGCTCTTAGGATGGGGGCTCAAAGTATTGCTCTTCCATTTAACCTAATGGAACAAGGTAAACTTCATATAATAGGACTTAATCTACCCTAGGATTTAGGCAATTAGTTAGCATTAGAAATTGTGATCTCCAACTTTTACTGTTAGGTCATCACTACATATACATATGGCACATTAGCATAGGAACCAGAGACAATCTGGGGGTGGGGGGAGGGGGGTGAGGGGTGAGGGGGAGGAGGGAATTGGGGGGCAGCAAGCCTTTAATTTATAATAATCACAGCCCCACTTAGGGAGCATACATTAAACAATGCAGGTTTTTTATAGGAAAAAAAATCATATGTTATCACTAGGGAGTTTAGTCTACTAGTAGAATGGGACAATCAACTATTTATTAAACAGTGAAACATATAATCTTAAATGCTACACCAGATGCTATGTTTTTATGGGGGGTGAGGGGAGCTGCATACCCCATCTAACTATCCCAATGATACAGTGCTATTAAGTGATAGCCTGATAACTACATGGGCAAAAGTGTCAAAAATCTAAGTTAAAAAATAAAAAGTGCAAAACATGGCCCACTCTGCACTTTTTGAACACAAACAAATGATCCTATATTAAATCAAATATAAACAGATGATTCGATAGAGGTTCTTAAAGAGCCATTTTCCCACTCTATAAATACTGTACTCTGTAAACACTCTGTTCTGTCCTCATAGACATCATATGAATAAATAAAAATGTCTTCATTATTTTCAGTTGAGATCATATTAAAATAATAGTACTAATAATAAACATTTTTGTTTTCTATGTTACTTTTTACTTCTGTAGGCACAAATATAAATAAATTACAAATACAGCCATCCCAAGTTGGTGCATGCATATTAAAAAAGCATTCACCTTTGAAAGCATGGAGGAAACTGTAATATAAGTGAAGATATTTCTTTATATGTTTCTTGTCAATTTAATCCCAGATTTAACCCCTTAAGGCCCAAACTTCTGGAATAAAAGGGAATCATGACATGTCACACATGTCATGTGTCCTTAAGGGGTTAATAACGTAAGCTAATATCTTAAGCTTTACAAATGATTTACTATCTTTGGATACATTTTGAAAATTATTTAATATTTTAAAAATTATTTTATTATTTAATTTTTTTTTGATATATGGATATTTATATGTTACGATAGTTTATCCAAAAATATTATATATTTTGAAAAGCTTATCTAAAAAATATTAAATCGAGGCCTTTGTTAGTTATCTCATCCGAAGCAGAAATGTTACCACTCATCTATAAATACAAAGAATTCAGAAAGCACAAGTACTTATTGAAGTGCCTCTGTCAACAACAGGTTTTGTTTTGGTAAAATATGATTATTTCATAAAGCTATTATATTGGTGGCACCACTTTAAGGCACGTGCTTTATAATCATTGCTAAACATAAATAGTAGGATACATAAAATTCAATGGCCCATGTCCAATAATATAATCTAGTTACAAAAATAATTAACTTAAACATTTCCAACTGCAGCAAACTTTCTAGATCAAGGAATACACTTATCAAATTTTGTTATTATGATTTATTTGTTTAGATTCTCGTGTGCAACATATATTACATGTTTGTTTACAGCCTCCTGCTCACCTCCTCCCATCTCTTCAAAGACTAAATGTAAATACTTCAGTTATCATACGTACATTTTAAATGCCCTTTCTTTTAAATTCAGACCTTTTTAGTGAATTGACATTTATCGTTACTGTGTTTTTACCCTGTCAGTGTTACGTTTTCACACGTGTGTTTAACATTTTTTTCCCAGAAGGACAGAATGGACTATGCGTTGTACTTTTGTTGAACTTTGATTCTTGACACTGTTAATTTGTAGCACCTTGTTAAAACCATTGTCCGAACAATTATCCTGTATTAAGCACACCTTCCCTCAGGTACAGGTGGGTGCAATTTTGTCTCTGTTCTTGCTTTAGGTTATATCATAAAAACAAAACCTTTTATTAGTGCTTATTTGATGTTTTTGTCTGTACGTCAAATAATTGACAAGCCAACCTGTACACTTTGTCATCTCATTGTCCTAGAGCTGATTGAAATATCATTTTAATTTACAATATATCTAATGAGTATTTTGGCAGTATTACATTTAAATGTAATGTTAAAAGTGCTTTTGGGCAAATGAGCTTTCCATATGGCCTATGGCACATCTAAGTGATGGATGAAGTTATATTTAAAAAGTACCTATGCTGAAAAGTTATGCAAGCAAGGATAAGTTGCACTGTCTCGAATGTAGTATGCCTGCTGGTACCACTGGTTTTCATGTGAACTGCCCCACTTTTTGTACTTTAGATTACTTTTCAGAACACAGCACTTTTTATATACACTCTCACTGTTTCATTAAGGGACACTATAGGCACCACAACGACTTTAGCATAATGAAGCAGTTTTGGTGTTCAAATCATGCCCCTGGAGTCTCATTGCTAAATTATCTGCCATTTAGGAGTTTAATCACTTTGTTTATACAGCCTTAATCACACCTCCCTGCATGTTACTTACACAGCCTTCCTAAACACTTCCTCTAAAGAGTCATCTAATGTTTACACTTTTGTTTACAATTCTGTAAAATTCTGTTTAATCTAGAATTTCTTATCACCTGCTCTAATAATAGTCTACTGGGGTCTGCAGAAACCTTTTGTGTGCGATTAAAATTCAATTTACAGAGCAATAGACAAAAACTTCTAAAACAAGTTAACATCTAATTGAAAATGAAGCCTTTTTTCATTTCGGCTCTGTGAGTCACAGCCAGGGGAGGTGTGGCTAGGGCTGCATAAACAGGAACAAAAATGATTTAAAGAACAACTGTCACTTCAATACTAATTTTTAATATAATGATCCTTTCATCAAGTTTCAACAAGAGTAAAATAGATTATTTGTTAAATTAAGTATATGTAAAAAATTATAAAAAACTCATCCCTACCTTTAGTATATGACAGAATCCTTCAGCCATATCCATACATCTTAGGTCAGACAGTGGTTAAAAACCTCTATATAGTCTCTCTGGTCTTCCCTGACTCACTCCCCGCACAGAAGCTTGGAAAACCATAGAGACTAACAGTTGGTTTTCAAACACTGTCTGACCCACTGTGTATGTATATGGCTGACGGATCCTGTCAAATACTAAAGGTAGAGGTGAGTTTTTATCATTTTCTTTTTACATATACTTCATTTAACAAGTAATCCATTTCCTTTCAAAACTTAATGAAAGGGTTATTATATTAAAATATAGTGATGTGACATTTGTATTAGCAGTAGAAAGAGGGAAGTGCTCATGCCATTGTACAGAACACTGGTGAGACCTCACTTGGAGTATTGTACACAGTACTGGAGACCGTATCTTCAGAAGGATATTGATACCTTAGAGAGGGTTCAGAGAAGGGCTACTAAACTGGTTCATGGATTGCGGGATAAAACTTACCAGGAAAGGTTAAAGGATCTTAACATGTATAGCTTGGAGGAAAGACGAGACAGGGGGGATATGATAGAAACATTTAAATATATAAAGGGAATCAACACAGTAAAGGAGGAGACTATATTTAAAAGAAGAAAAACTACCACAACAAGAGGACATAGTCTTAAATTAGAGGGACAAAGGTTTAAAAATAATATCAGGAAGTATTACTTTACTGAGAGGGTAGTGGATGCATGGAATAGCCTTCCAGCTGAAGTGGTAGAGGTTAACACAGTAAAGGAGTTTAAGCATGCGTGGGATAGGCATAAGGCTATCCTAACTATAAGATAAGGCCAGGGACTAATGAAAGTATTTAGAAAATTGGGCAGACTAGATGGGCCGAATGGTTCTTATCTGCCGTCACATTCTATGTTTCTATGTTTCTATGTTGTCCTGTGTGACATGTCATGATTTCCTTTTATTCCAGACGTTTGGTCCTTAAGGGGTTAACACCTAAAAAGTCAGATAATTGAGGCTACATGGCCATTATCTATACACCAAAGCGGCTTCTTTAAGCTAAAGTTGTTTTGATGCGTATATCTCCAGTGCCAGGAAAACATATTTTCTTTATTTCTTTCTTACCCTAGAGTTACTCCTTTATGACTTAATACTGCACATTTAGAAAAATGCTACATTTTCCAAGGTAGAATTATAGTTTTAGCTACAGGAAGACTGCTGAAGAGTTTATACATCTAATGGAAGATGCACAATGCTAATTAAAAATAAAAAACAACAAACTTTTTTTTTTTTTTGCAACAACGTCCCTCTAAGATTAATTACTAAATACAAGCAGACGTGTTACGGGTCAGAGGAAATACTCAAGAAAATTGTTTGGAATTTTGCACCTGGCTTTAATTGGAAAGAAAAATGCATTTGTACATTGAGAGTACTTGATAGCCATTAGCTAAGGCCACCTTTTGTTCAACATTTCTGATGAAACTGGAAGACATTTCATCAATGTGAATACAAAAAAGAAAAGAAAAAAACTACCATAAAGTGTCACAATGAAATGGGCATAAAAAATAACTTTTAGTGGATATATTAAAATGTAAAATAGAAAAGATAAAAGCAAAACAAAAAGCACAAGGCTACAAAATAATATGTCCTATAAACTAGTTGGGGTATTAAACCTCCAATGGAACCAATAGCAAGAGAAGTGTTGCTTCAAAGAAATACTTATTGGTGTAAAGTAAAACTACTTGCTGTGAACAATGTAACTGTATTCTAAATAGAGAAGTGGGATACTAGTATCTTCAAAACTCTTCCTGCAGAACAGGGTAGGTTGAATATAGATGAAATACCTCTAGTGCACAAGGGGTTAAACAGCACAACAGTTGGTTGCAATGGTTAATAGAAAAGAGGCAGGGAATACCTGTAAAGTAAAGAGGTATAGGATACAGTTCCAAGCTAGGCTCCATCACATAACTGAAAGCTGAATTTACTCTTCTGGGCTAGATAATATAATATTATTATTTTAATTCAAGCAACTGATAATTGCCTTGATTTCATGTTTTTGGATACACTTTTAAAATATATATTTTTAAATATTAAAATTAAAAAGACATATATATCATATATAAAAATATAATATAATATTACAACAGCAAAAGAACTTTGGAAAGCATTAAATCATTTGAAAAGCTTATAAAAAAAATATAAAATCAAGACCACTATATGGTTGAGGAATGAAGATAATGAAAAATATATTTTAATCTAAAAAGGTATATGTTGAATAGAGCTGGAAGCCCCATGCTCTTCATGTCCCCTTTAATTTCAAGTAAAATATCCCAAATGTCAAAACTGACTTTTGTTGTCTATCAGCTGCAATGCGTAGTTGGATGGAAAGTGTGGACAGCTTAGTAGCCAGCAGGAGAATTAGCCTTTCTGCTATTGAATACTCCACATCTTTGGGTAAGTATCACAAACACCATACATTCACACCACTCCAGGACTCACTAAAACAACTACCCCAGCACCAGACACATATGAGCCTCTAACACACAACAAGGAAAATTTGGCCCACTTGGTCATGCACATACTTGACCTCTTGTCCATTGTCCACCATCTGCTAGAGGTCCCCTGTTTGACTGGACACAGGGCTACAACTGGACCCCATCACATCTCAAAATCTGTTGGTACTTAGAGCTTAACTGAAGCTCTGAATGGATACAACATAGTTCTAGGTTCTGATTGGTTTATGAAATTGGTATCCTTTACTTGCTGATCCCTGTCAAGGTTTATATCTCACAATAGGACACCAACTGGGGCTCGTTTTGTCAAGGAACAGCAACCACTAACCCACGACACTAGGCCATGACTCTGTGTGTGTATATGAGACTATAGTTGTATGCTAATTTGAATATGTATGCGGGTGCATATAAATATTTGTATGTACACATATAATACTATATGTAGAAAACCACAACAACAACAATTCGGGATATGGCTGTATGAATCTACAGAGAGAATATAAAACAAAACATAGTGTGATACTGTAAAAAACACAATATTCTATGCGCAGCAATATTTGCACTCACTAAATGTAGATAGATATAAGCGCTCGAGGGTGCCTCTCCTGATATAGTGGGGCTAACAAATCCTTCTGGTCCCCTCTGGGCCATTTTTCCACCAAAGGACTTTCACAGGTCAAGGTAAAAAGTGTAGAAAATTTATTTTGTTAAAAGAATCAGCAGTCACCAATTAGCATAGGATATGAGTAACAAAAAGGTAGTCTTACGCGTTTCGTTCAATATGAACTTCCTCAGGGACCGTAATAAAAACACTTACAATGTATCAATACATAATACAAAATGAACATATCCTAAAAAAAAAAACCCTCCCTGTGTCCATAAAAAGGGCTAATCCCTAAAGTCCATTGGTGGATTCAGTGGGTGTGGATCCTCTTCTGTTTTGATTATATATATGTATATAACAAATGAGGGTGTCTAAATCACATGTGATTAACATTTATGGACACAGGGAGGCGTTTTTAGGATATGTACATTTTGTATTATGTATTGATACATTGTTAGTGTTTTTATTGCGGTCTCTGAGGAAGTTCATATTGAACAAAACGCATAGGACTACCTTTTTGTTACTCATATCCTATGCTGATTGGTGACTGCTTATTCTTTTATCAAAATACATTTTCTACACTTTTTACCTTGACCTGTGAAAGTCCTTTGGTGGAAAAACGGCCCGGAGGGGACCAGAAGGATTTGTTCGCCCCCCCACTATATCAGGGGGACACCCTCGAGCGCTTATATCTATCTACACCTAGTGAGTGCAAATATTGCTGCGCATAGAATATTGTGTTTTCTACAATATCACACTATGTTTTTGTTTTATATTCTATCTGTAGATTCATACAGCCATATCACAAATTGTTGTTGTTGTGGTTTTCCTTATATGGTTTAGGTCGTTTCTGGGTTACGACCTAGGGAGGCTGTTATACGCATATCAAAGCTAAGTATTATTTATTGTTTAATTTTCTTTCACTAATTTGTTTTTTTGGTGATATATTTGTAAGCTATCTGATACTATATGTGTATGAACATGCATGATGAGGATCAGTGTGAGTGTGTGCAGATATGAAGGTGTGTATGCCTTAACATATGACGTAGTACTTTGTGCGTTTGTGGTGGCAAGTATCAAAGTGTATGTAGGGTGTAACAGTACAAATTAGGAAGGATAAAAACATGCATAAACAGATCAAGACAGATACTCTTTACAAGCATGTATACTCTTCACTTTAATGACAGGAAAATAGAAAAGAGTAAAAAAAGGAAGATATAAAACTAAAGCTTCTTTATTTACGGAACTTAATGCTTCTTTTGATCTCTGTTTTTGAAATACATTGAAATCACACTTGTAGACAGTTTCTGCATCTGAACAACATTTAATATAGAATGACTTTGATGAGTTACTCATCTGCAAGGTTGTACTAGTCACTGATAGTGATGTCCCGAACGGTTCGCGAACGGTTCGCGAACGGTTCGCCACGAACGGTTCGCCACGGACTCATCATTGAGTAAACTTTGACCCTGTACCTCACAGTCAGCAGACACATTCCAGCCAATCAGCAGCAGACCCTCCCAGACCCTCCCACCTCCTGGACAGCTCACTAAGAATGAATGTAAAATGGATGCTGTCCAGGAGGTGGGAGGGTCTGGGAGGGTCTGCTGCTGATTGGCTGGAATGTGTCTGCTGACTGTGAGGTGCATTTCACTTACATTATAAAACATATTGCATTCAATTGTTTAAAAAATGGAAAACAATTACGTCAAAATGCACTCCAACAAAATTATTGATTCAAATGCAGAAAGCTAAGAAAATACAAGACTAGTGTTTGACATTGGATGATGTTACAATTGCCACACATTCTCTCATTTGACTGAACTGAACTTCATAACAAAAGGTTTTGGTTCTCCTAACCTGTCCTATGGTAGTCCAGCCCACCCTCCCCAAATGCCAAAAATACATTTAGAAAATTTTACCTCTTTGCCCTGCACCATTGGCCAAGTTACACCTCCAGCAGCTAACAGTAATTCACCATATTTGCAGTCATTTGTTTCCGTTTAGATTTTAGACATTTTAAGAATATGTTCCAAATGGTGCAGCTGACGAGTGCTAATCACACATACGATCTGTCGGACCTTTGATAAGGTAACCACCTAGCCACCAAGGAATAATGCCATCTATTATGACTGTGATATGTGATATGATTATATGATCCAATCATCATAAGTTTGTTGCAGGTGAATAATAACATGAAACCAGACCAGGTATTACTGATTTGCAGATCTGTTTATAATATTACAATATTACTCATTCAAAGTAAAACCACAAGTGAGTATGGAAGAATGAGTTCGGATGCAGAATTACCGATAATATTTATTAACCTAATTGGTTCTAATTGTACGCATAAGGGATGGTGTTAAATACCAAAATTCCTCAATTTATTTATTTATTTATAAAATATTTTACCAGGATGGATACATTGAGATTTCTCTCGTATTCAAGTATGTCCTGGGTTAATTTACATAACAAAGTAGATATGAAAATTAACTAAAACCATCTAGAATAAGGCCAGAACAAGGCTAGCACATAACTTATGTCAACAATTATTATCAGACTTTTACCACATATTTTGATTCAGCATAGCAGATTTAATAGGCCCATTTTCATAGAATGGAGTTTCTCGTTAGCAAAATGGAGTTTGCATAGTTAGCAAAACTGCTAAAAAGAACAGCAGAAATGCAATATTACAAGAGTTATAGGACAACGTCCAACCAAAACGTCAGTAGCTAAAGTTTAATGCAGAGACAAATTAGAATTAGATGCTATATGCTCCTGTAATTAAGAGGCATGCCCTCTCCAAGGGTTCTTTGCACATGTATGCATATTAAATTCAGTGACGATGAGTAAAAATCTAATTTTGTAAGTCTATTTCTTCCTTTGATTATTTTGGTTTTCTTTGCGGTCTCTAAACCTGCACACTTTGTATTTGTCCCATAACCCAATGTACTTTGTTTAATTCATACCATAAGCTCTACTTAGAATTAGAATTCTGTTATTTGGAATCATTTCTAATAAAATATTAGCAGAGAAAAAAATAAAAACTCATCACATATATTGACACTCTTCGAGAGATTATTCATCATTTTTTCTGTATATACCTCTAATTAAAATCTACTTTCAGTTACACAGTCACGATATTCCACAGAGAAAATTAGATTTTTACCTAACATCAGCTAACCACAATTTCAATATGTCAGTTTTCTATATCAGGCAATTAATTATAGTGTTTATTTTTGGGTGGATGAGATATTTTACATATATTTACTTAGAAAACTGCATGACTCCTCTAAAATAAATAAGGGCTATAATTCTATACTAGAAAATCCACAGTTTCCGAGGACTGCTCATCAATTTCCAACTGTATTAATGAGCAAAAGAGCTGAGATAGTCATTCATACTGTCTTTATGATAAGACTAACCTACAGGGCAAATCAAGATTAAGGACAAAGTGAAGACAAATTTGTGTTTAAACTCTGACTGTTATACAATCAATCATATACTCACGCATGAGGTGTGACTTGTGCCTCACATAGAACAGTAGCGAGATAGAAGGATATCTACAAAGAATTCTATAAGCATTACATTATCATATTACCAGCCAGTGATACTATTTACTTGAGATGAAATATGAGTAACAGCTTAAGCCTCGAGCTTATTTATCAAGTTCCAAATTTGCTCTAGAAATGGGAAAAGTAAGTAAAATAGAAAAACTGACTAGAAATAAGACAAATTTGTATCTTTCAAAAGGCAATTTACCCTTTCAACTACCATAGAATTAGCAAACAATATAAATTAGAATAATAATAAAAAGAATATCCATAATACAGTTATTTTTTATGTTCTATTGAATATCTTTGCAATCTTTGAAATACATCCTATGGTCTAGATCAGGGATAGGCAACCTTTGGCACTCCAGAGGTTGTGCCGCTGGACTTCATCCCCCATAATGCTCTTACATCCATATTGCTGGCAAAGCATCATGGGAGGTGTAGTCTAAAACATCTGGAGTGCCGAAGGTTGCCTATGCCTGGTCTCGATGCTAATATCTAATATAATGGTACTTATTTTCTTGTCCTTTGGAGGAGGAAAGTCTGATTCATCCTTGAGTAAACTTGGTAATTCTTATATACTACAGTATGAGTTTTAACTATTGATTTTTCTCAATGCAACACTCCTTTCAAATGTTAAAACTTCCCTACATATAATCCTATTATGTAGCCATATAGTCCTTAAACTAATTATATCTATCACCTTTTTGGCACCATGTAAGATCATTTGTCATACTTATCTATTTAGTTATATTTTCAAACTATCCCATTTATTCGACAACTGTTATCGTATTGCCTCCATTATACTATTTAGCAGGTAGTTATATTACTCCTCGTATGTTGTCACATTGCCCGGTGCACATTGTCCCAAATTTTAATTCTAACTATACATGTATGACATATATACTCAATATGGTCGTGTGACGGTAAATCTCTAACATGTATATCATGTTATTGTCAACAAAGAAATTAGAGACTATTGGCTATTGGACTTTGCAAGTATAGTGGTAGGCAATATTGGACTTGAGAAAAAAGTGTAGGGATTTTGCTAGGTAGCTTCACCTTTATCAGTGAGTTTGTTAATTTGGGGCAGATTGAGTGGGTTCAGATCACTACCTCTGTAATACTAAAATAAGTAAACAAATCATTTGGACTTTTCATGGCATAATAATTCAGTGGGCACATTGTTATATAAGAAGACATACATTTGAATGAAATGGATTCTTGAGTAATAGATTCACAGACAGCAGACATTCCATTTTTATACACAGCATATGGTTGCACTTGTAAGTCTATAGGACTCCCAAATTACTGGAGAGCGATCACATGGCCCCCGGGGGCCTCATTTGCCGGGGGAGGGCTGCCTGGTCTGTCAGGCAGCCCTCCAGAAGAGGATCGCGGCGGAGGTAAGACCACCGGACCTCCAGGGGCTGAAAGCCGTTACGGCGTTCTATGCCGCCACAACGGCTTTAAAGCCCTTTTAATGCGGGACGGCATAGAACGCCGTAACGGCGTTAAGGGGTTAAAGAAAGCCAGAATCAGCTTTTACTTCCCTTGAAGACAGCCAGTGATGGTGGGATTTGTGGACTGATTGAAAGGTTTACTCTAACCAGAAAAAAGAACCTGTCTGTTAATAAACACTGTTTCTTGGTTGTTGTAACCTTTGCTGACATGGCCCCTTCCTTTAAAACAAAAAAATTGCATGGAGGGGAGAACCTCCTCGATATCATGCTGACGATGGACATTTTTTTATGCACAGCTATGACATTAGCAACCAGAAACACAGATGCAAGTAAAGATGCAAATGCAGGTTCCTTGCACCATGACTACTTCACATCACTGACATGGGCAGTGTGCTTGGAATAACCCTTTAACATTCAGTCAGGTTGATAACACAACACAGAGTTGTTTAAAAGTCCCTACTTTGTCACATGTTTTTGGTTAGAAATGGAAAAAAAATGAGAAAAAGAAAGACAGAGTACAAAAGCTAAAGAGAAATGGAAGTAATTGCAAGGTAAGTACAGTGTGACAGTGTCTCTTTAAGCTGAAGTTGTTTTGGTGCCTATATTGTCTCTTTAAATCATCACATACAGTTTAAACTGACTGTAATGTTCAGTTTATAGATCCTGTAAATAAATATGCAACACTCCTTCTCTGACCTATCTCTTATTAAAAAAAGTCATATACAATGAATTTCATGTTTTGCTTTAGAATTTTTAACTCATTCTAAGCTGAAGGCATTTTCCAATAATTTTCAAAACAGTATTTTTGGCCGAATCCTACATGCACCCGATATGTTTGTGCATACAGTGTTTGGGCTGAATTACACCCAAGAAGAGGTGCACATTAATTGATTCTAAGGGCTTTGATCCTTTGTATACACTTCAATCACACACTTGGGTGATTGCTCATAAAGCATCAGAGGCAGATACACACCAGAGCCGATCTTGTTTAAAATTCAGAGTAATACTCCTTCCTCCACCTCAGTTTCTCCACTCTTACCCACCATGAAATACCTTTCACTTTAAAAAAATCTATGAATCGGGAAAACTTGCTGCTAATGACTTTGGTTGCAATTTTGTGGTTTCCATGCCAGGATCAGAAATGGAACAGCAGTTTGTCAACTGATGTGCGATGTCTCCACAAGCCCTCTAGCCTAATAAGCTGCTGTGCCAGGTTCTCATTAGAAAAAAAACGAAACCTTCTCCCTTCCAGCCCTCTTTATCTTCTGGCCCAACCAGATGGCAAAGATGAAAGGAAATAGAAAAAAAGTTGAAATCTAACCATACGGCTCACTTTGTTTTTGCTTAACAAAATGTTGATCAAATTTGCTCATCTTAGAAAGCAAGTGACCGTGAAAATTTGCTGTGTTGCAACAAATGGGCTCTTCGATTAACACAATGTCAACTAGTCTAGATTCGTCAAATAAGAGTATTTTTTCACATCCTCCGGAGATGCTTAGACTGTAAGTTTTTTATTATTTTTGTGTATTTTTTTTTACCTTAATGCACATTGGCTCTAAAATTACCCCAACAAAAATGAATCCATACCAGAATTGAAGCCCTTACCTGCCAGAGGAGCAAACAATGCCTTGCTTAAAACATAACACTCAGTAGTTTGAGAAAACAATAATCTAGCAGTGTAAATGTATTCTTTTTTAGGTATTTATTAAGAAATGTACAAAAAGCGATTGACAATTTTTTTAAGACCTTTTATCACTAGCAAAAACATTTAGCATCTTTCACAGCCATTGCTGAATAGAACGGTGGAATGGGGGTTCACACCTGCAAACTGGTCTTGAATATACTACACATACACATATGTGAAAATAGCTGTGTTCTTACAATTATGCATCTTCTGCTCAAAGCACTCAAGAGTACCATAAAATTGGAAGAGTGGAATTATTATTATTGCTGGATGTACGTTTACATGAAATGAATTAGTAACTTTTTCAGTTTGGATATTGACAACTTGGGATTTATAATTCAGAAAGCAAATTATGAAATTATGAGATGTTACTGATACATTATATTGTAAATATGAGCATTTCCAGAAGCTAACGTACAGCTTAGCTCGTAATTTGGCAACATAACTGAACCCTTTTGAAACCCATACCCTTCTTTAAGCGGTGGTATTTTTGTTTACAATGCCTATGGTTCTGATACATAGCATCAAAGCTTTTAAATGTAATAGCATCAATAAACGTAAAGCAGTAAACTGTACTATAGCTATCAGAGTTATTCACTACAGTTAGAATTGTTATGAATTAAAGAATAATTCAAGATGAATCTAAAATTTCAATAAATACTCCATGCATCATTACCACTGCATCACCTCACTGCAAGGTATTAAACCATTTAAGAATGGTTTGACTTCTTAAGTGGAGGTCCTCTATTGAAGTGACTGAATTTCTAAAAAATATATCAGATACCCACAGTTTTTCTCCGTGATGTTAGATACAGATACGATCTATGAGAGAATTAAGAATACACTTGAGAACACAGACGTTAAGCATTTTTTTCAGAACCAAACAAACTTTTTGTAAGAGGTTAATACCTGGATCTGTAACTTTTAAGCATTTTTCTCTCATGTCTAAGGTACAACAGTATATAAAAAGATATCTTAAAAAAATTAACCCCTTAAAGACTGGACTGTTTTTGCGATGTTGTACATTTGCGACCAGGCATATTTTTACACTTTTGTGGTGTTTGTGTTTGGCTGTAATTTTCCGCTTTCTCATTTACTGTTCCCATACAAATTATATATTGTTTTTTTCAGGACAAAAGGGGCTTTCTTTACATACCATTATTTATATAATCTCATGTATTTTAATTTAAAAAAAATACAAAAATCTGATGAAAAATTGAAAAAAATACATGTTTTTTGACTTTTACTTGAAAAATCTTTTACTCATCTACAAAAGCGAATGAAAAAAACTGCTAAATAGATTCAAAATTTTGTCCTGAGTTTAAAAATACCTAGTGTTTATGTGCTTTTTTGCTTTTTTTTGCATGTTATAGGGCTATAGGTACAAGTAGGATATTGCGGTTTCAAAACATACATTTTTAAAATTTATCAATAGTGACATTGTAACACTATTATCTGTCATAAATCTCTGAATAACACCCCACATGTACATATTTTTTTTAAAGTAGACAACCCAGGGTATTCAATATGGGGTATGTCCAGTCTTTTTTAGTAGCCACTTAGTCGAAAACACTGGCCAAAGTAAGCATTCATATTTGTTTGTGTGTGAAAAAAGTAAAAAAACTAAATTGAACGCTAATTTTGGCCAGTGTTTGTGACCAAGTGGTTACTAAAAAAGACTGGACATACCCCATTTGCAATACCTTGGGTTGTCTTCTTTTGCAAATGGTATGCCATCATGGGGGTAATTCTCATTCCTGGGCTACCATACGCTCTCAAAGGCAACGTAACCAACCTGGCCATTTTCAATGTAAAAATATTTGACCCATATATTTGACCTTGTAACTTTCAAAAATGCTATAAAACCTGTACATGGGGGGTACTGTTTTACTCGGGAGACATCGCTGAACACAAATATTAGTGTTTAAAAACTGGAAAACGTATCACAACAATTATATCATCAGTAAAAGTGCTGTTTGTGTGTGAAAAATGCAAAAAAAGTAACTTTCACTGACAATATCATCGATGTGATATGTTTTACTGTTTTGAATCACTAATATTTGTGTTCAGCGAAGTCTCCCGAGTAAAACAGTACCCCCCATGTACAGGTTTTAGGGTGTCGTAGAACGTTACAGGGTAAAATACAGTGCTAGCAAATTAAATTCTCTGGAATTTCGGCCTGGGTTGGCAGGCAGGTCCCTCAAATTGCAATCAATAAAATTACTGAATTATGTAAAAATATTACATAAATACGCACGTAGAATTTAAATATATATGCATATTTATATATTTGAAGTCTACGTGTATATTTATATAATTATTTATGTAATTTTGTATATGGACGTATGTATATTTCTTATTATTTTTATTTATTTTTATATACATAGATATATATACAAATTCATTCTAAGTGTATTTTGATATAAATATATATATATTAATTTTAAAATACAGTTAGAATAAAATTTCATATAGCTATATAATTTTTTTTAAATTTTGTATTATTATTTAAAAAAATTTTTATTTAATTTAAATTACTTATTATTTATATTTTATAATAATATATATATACAATATATATAGTTATTATATATATTATATATATACGTGTGTAATTTAATTATAAGTGTATTTTTATATTAATATAAGTACATATTAATATCAAAATACACTTAGTATATATAGATATAATATATGTCTATATATCATATATACACATATATAATTATTTTTTTTTTATTAACATTAACTTTTTTATTAACATTAACTTTATTTTTATTTTTTATTTTACACTAGCAGGGAGACTGCCTGTCAGCACAGCCAGTCCCCCTGCAGGCAGACACATGGACACCTATTGTGACCATGTGATCGCTGTGTTAAGCGATCACATGGCCACAGGGGTCCTAAATCAGTGTGGGGAGACTGTCTTGGCTGCAGGCAGTCTCCCCACAACCGGAGCCACACTGATCGCCGCCGGGGGAACGACGGCGATCAGGTAAGTACATTGCACCGTTAGGACGGTTCAGGACCGTCATCGGTCGGCAACGCAAAAATGCTGATGACGGTCCTGAACCGTCCTCGGTCCTTAAGGGGTTAAGTTAGTGCAAAGCATTATGCACATTAAAATAACGTAAAGAATGCAAAAGCAAATAATGAGACAACACCAGATTTTCAAAAAGAGCTACCCTGCCTCCTTAATAAGCTTTTGTTAAACACCTTGTCTCACTGATTTACTCAGGTATTGTGACAATAGCTTAGAAGCTAAGTTCTTGCCAAACACCCATGTGTGCATGAAATTAAAATGTCAACATTTGATTCACGCTGAAAGACTGTGACTGCGAAACAAATTTGATCAGTGGGAAGCAAGTGCAATATTAGCCCAAGACAGTAACACTACTATAATAGAGAGGCAGAATTCCTAGTTCACATATTGGAAGATATACTTCGAAGCTCTTTTTGAATAGTGCCCAGGTTAACTTTTTGTTTTGTTTTGTTTTGTTTATATCATGTGCTGTAGCCCCTGAAGCTACACAAGGATGATGGGAATTTGGGCACAGAGTTAATTTCTGTGTTTTAATTTAATTTGGTTAAAGGACTAACCCTATGTAGGGTTAATTTGTTTGTAAAAAAAAAAAAAATAACAATTCCATCTCATTAAAGATATTGCGTTAAAGTTGAAAGCAACAAGGTGAGTCGTTACCCTAGGACTTGTATTAGAAGTTTGTCTTGATGCAGGAAAGGGGGCTTACACACTATTGCAATACTGTTATACTTTAATCTCTGTTAATAAAATAGTATGAACTGGGAGGGTTGATAACTAGAGTGAATTCCAAATACCATGCAAAAATAACTGAAAATTCTCCAAGTCATGTTTCCAGTCCGGTTATATTGATGTCAAAATATAAAATTCAATTTGAATGTACTCTCAAGAATCCTTACTTTGGTGAATAAACATGTGGGTCTTTGGATAGTAAGTAGCTAATATTGTTTATTTTTGTTTAAACTTTAAAAGACAATATTTTTTGATCGCTTTTTTTATTTTTATTTTTTTAACTCATTTGATGCAAAAATAGATCATTGTAAATGTAATGTAGAAATAAAGGAAATAAAATAAAGATAAATATTGGTAATAACTACATTATAATAAACTGCACAAAATGTTTCATATTTAAAAGATATGTTATATATGGAAAATAATTTCTTTATATGCTCTGTAACTACTTAATAGCCAACTTTCCCACTACAGTCTAACGAGTAGTTAACAAAGAATAGAATAACAATAATAGTTACATTTGTTAGTGCTGATTCTGGTGACGTTGGTCAATTTGTCGCCAATCGAAGCAGTTTAATGAATTTTCCTGATTCTGACTGTTTCCAGATACGGGCTACGTCAGCATTCAGTAAACTAAAACAACTTCCTTTCATAATCTGATTCTAAACTGGTGACTGACTGCAGAGACTGGTATTCAGATATAAGTTTAAATAAGGTTCCTTCTCTGAAGACGAATAATTGTGTCAGACAGTTAATAATAATTATTATTATATAAATAGTGGGATCGGGACTCCATGACAAACTGTCACTTTCTCAATTTTAGCACAACTGACTATAGAACTACAAGCTGTTGATTGTGTTATTTTAAGACTTTGTGGTTTAACCATTCGTTCATTTAACCCTTAAAGGTTAGCCAGCACCAGGGACCTCCAGGCACGACAACATCTTCATCCTTTTTTTTGCCAACTAGTGGGTTGGCTTTTGACAACATGCACTGAATCTTTTTGGGTTTGAGAATTCAATATAATAATAATAATAATAATAATAATAATAATAATAGAAATTATATAAAAAGACAACACCTTTTCAGTGAGCATGGCAATGGATGCAGAACCAGAATTCTATGTACCATCATTTAAAATAGTCTATAAAACAGGTTAAATTGTCTTAAAATGTCTTACACATCCCTTGGGTATCTCTTACAACCTCCTTGTGTGTCTCTTATCCCCCCCTTTGTATGACTCTTACATTCTCTCACATTTTGTGTGTCTTACTCCCCCCAGCCCCTTTGTGTGTCTCCTTCTCTACCAGGCCCCTTGTGTCTTCTACTCTTCCCAGGTCCTCTGTGTGTGTCTCTTTCACCCCAGCCCATCTGTCTTCCCCCAGTCCCTCTGTGTGTCTCTTTCCCCCCCTTCTGCAGCCCCTCTATGTATGTGCCCCCGAGGCCCTCTGTGTCTTTTTAAGCCCCAACCACTCTGTGTATCCCACTCATGTTCATCTGTATGTCTTTCTCCCCACTCACACTCCTCTGTGTACCTTTTTCTCCCTCCTCTGTGTACCTTTGTGTCTCTTTCATCCCTTCCCTGTTTCTTTGTGATCTCTTCCACTCCGCCCTTTTCCCTTAGTGGTCTCCCCTCCCTGTCCCTTAGGGGTTTCCTTTACCCTCCCTTCCCTCCCCTCCCCTCTGGTCCCTTAGTAGTCTCCCTCTGCTGTCCCTTAGTGTTCTACTCTCCCTAACTGTCCCTTAGTGGTCTCTTCTCTCCCCCCGTCCCTTAGTGGTCTTTTCTTTCTGTCCCTTAGTGGTCTCCCTTCCCCTCCCATCCCTTTAGTGGTTTCCTCTCACACCCTTCTCTGTTCCTTAGTGGTTTCCTCGCCCCTCTCTTCCCTGTCCCTTAGTGTTCCTCTCCCCTCCCTTCACTAACCCTTAGTGTTCCTCTCCCCTCCCTTCCTTGTTGCTTAGTAGCCCTCCACCCTTTCTTACCTGTCCCCAGTAGACTTACCCCCTTCCTTCTCTGTCCCTTAGTGGTCCTCTCCCCTTCCTGTTCCTTAGGGTTTCTCTCTCCTCCTCTCCCTGTCCCTTATTGTTCCCCCATTTTGGTGTTCCTCTCTCCTTCCTTCCCTGTCCCTTAGTGTACCTCTCCCTTTCCTGTCCCTTATTGTGCCTCTCCCTTCTCCAACATCCCCATCCCTTAGAGTACCTCTCCCCTCCCTGTCCCTTATTGTCAAAGCAGTCTCTCTTCCCCACCCCATCCCTGTCACGACAGTGACCCCTTCACGCAGAGCATAACCCAAAAGGAGACATATACCGGTCCTTAGAATGGCCGGGCTAAACGTCCGAGAATAGTCAATAGGATAGCCGAAGGTCAATGGAGTACAGAAGATGGAATAAACGAGAATCACCAAGCCAAAATTCGGGGAACCAGAGAGGAGAGTAGTCAGAGAGGAAGCCAAGGGTCAAAATACCAGAAAGACAAACAAGAGTAACAATAGCACTAGAGGGACCAAATACAGAACCACACTAGGGAGCTGGGGAAAGGACAGGGGTGCCCTTATATAGTGAGTGGTGTTCAGCTTTAAAGCCACGCCCCCAAAAAGTCCGGGAGCATGGCCACGTTTGAATTTTCGCAGCAAAACCCTCATGACGTCGGCGCGCATGCTCCGTGTCATAAGAGGTGCTTTGCCACGAGCGGCTAGCGTCCGACAGGCTGCTCCGCCTCCCGGAAGCAGCCAGGGAGACCGCCGTGCAGTGTGGGTCCGGAGGAGACAGGTAAGGTATCGTTATGGTCCCTTAGTGTACCTCTCCCCTCCCTTAGTGTTTCTCTCCCCTTTCCTGTCCCTTTGTGGTCCTTTACCCTCCCTTCCCTGGTGTACCACGTTACCTCTCTTGCAGCGTGGCCAAGTGGAGTGAACCGTGGAACAGAACCTTCTCCTTCCTGTACCCGGCTGGACTGACAGGAAGTGCTCTCTCAGCACTAAGTGACTGGCTGTACGCTTTCCTCCTGCTGGACATTTGAATATTTTTTGCCCCCAGAACCTAATGGACTCGCCAGCCCTGGATGAAATACCTTAAAATTATTCATAAGATTTATTTTAATAACTACTATTATATTCCAAGTTAAATAGTGCACATACTTGCAAAATGTTATATATGTAAATTGTTTTGTGTGAATTTAAAAAATGTAGATATGCACATAGAGTAAGTCATTATGTACTAATTTTCAAAAACTAAAATGATAACTTTTTCTACAATCTTAATCCTAAAGAAAAATAATCTAATTCATTAAATTATTAATAAATCAGTTGTTTAGAAGGAAAAAAGCAAAACAGGTGCATTTGTAATTTTTTTTATTCCGTATGCGTTAGATTAAATAGTAACATATTGCATACATCGGGCATCATACTAACTACTTGAGGGCAAACCATTTTGGAATCTTTACAAGTATTCTTTCATTTGTTTATTAGCAATAATTTTTGTGTGTGTGGCTATTGGATATCAATATAAAAAATCTGTGATAAATTATATATTTCTTCATCACGGAACATACTAGAGTTAATGGGGATTAGTAACTTAGACAAAACTTTATTTTTCCCCCGGATTTTTGTTTTCAATTAGGTTGATCTTGGTCTTTTAATCCATTTTTTATTATTAAGTAAATAATTTAAAATAGATTGTGAACTTGTTTAAACAGGGCTCTTGTATCTGTCAACATTACTTGTGTTTGCAATTACATGTGTTTAAAGGGACACTGTTGTCACCAAAACAACTTAAAGGGACACTATAGTCACCAGAACAACTACAGCTTAATATAGTTGTTCTGGTAAGTATAGTCATTATATGCAGAAAAGGCAGTGTTTACATTACCCCTAGGGACACCTCCAAGTGATCATTCCTCAGATGGCTACTGGAGGTACTTCCTGGCTCAGTGCTGCACAGTAGGCAGCAGTGCCGTTCAGGGTCTCCATGCTCTGCATGGGGACGTTGAATTCAATACATCTCTATGAGGAGGTGCTGATTGGCCAAATGGCTTTTGGCCCCGCCCCTTGACGATTTTAGCCAATCCAATGCTTTCCCTGTTGGAAAGCAGTGGATTGGCTAAAAAGCGGCAATTCTGATGATGTCACCAAGGGGGCTGGGCCACTGCCGGCGGACCCACACGGCGCTGGAAATAAGGTGAGTGTTTCATGCTTTCAAGTGGAGTAAGAAGGGGGGCAAGCCACCTTAATGGCGGGTTTTGCACTATAGGGTCAGGAATACATGTTTGTGTTCCTGACCCTATAGTGTTATTTTAAGCTTAATGAAGCAGTATTGGTGTATAGATCATGCCCCATGTAGTCTCACTGCTCAATTCTCTACCATTTAGGAATTAAACACACCTCCTTGCATGTAACTTACACAATCTTCCTAAACACTCCTTGTATAGAGATACCTAATATTTACATGTCCTTTATTGCAAATTCTGTTTAAAATTCTGTTTAATTTAGAATATTTTATCTTCTGCTCTGTCAATAGCCATCTAGACCCTGCATGAGCCTCCTACGTGCGAATAAAGTTCAATTTACAAAGCAGGGAATACAAACTTCTAAAGTTAACATCTGATTGTAAATGAAACTATGCAGGCTGTGTGAGTCACAGTCAGGGAGGTGTGGCTAAGTCTGCATAAACAGAAAAAAAGTGATTAAATGTCCAAATGGCCGAGAATTTAGAAGTGAGACTGCAGGGACATAATATATACATCAATTTTGTTTGATTAAGCTAAAGTTGTTTTAGTAACTTTAGTGTCCCTTTAAATAACCCATTGTGAAGTTATAAAACACTGTGGAAAATGTTGGAGCTATATAAGTGATACTTTTAATAATGCTACTAATAAAAATAGCGTTTCACACATCACCATCTAGAGGTGACTCTGGGTCAGGAGAATGCTATCCTGAAGGAGAAAGGGAAATGAAGAGGAGATCCCAGAAAGTAGTCAGGAATCCGAGCCAGTATTAGAAGCCAACAATTGAGGACATAATCCAAGAAGGTTTTCAGGAAAAATTAACCAGGGATTGTAGCTCATGATAAAGCAACCGGACTGGTTACTTTGGACCTCCATAAAATGAGGCTGCAAGACAAGCAAGGTTACACATGGCAAGGAAGGCTTTGTCTCCATGCAGGTAAATCGTGTTCTTTCACACACAGGTCTACAAACAGTTTGCAATGGACTTCATATTAATCATGACTTCATCTTAATAATGGTGAAAATATTAACCAGGATAGTGCCTGTCTCCTAACCACCAATCATCTGTTTTTCCCATCTATCATCTCTTTGTTCTGTGCCATTGACAGACCTCCAAATTAAAAAAAATAATAATTGCATGAGTTGTTTGTTCAATTATATATCCATTTGTATCTTTGGAGTTATGACATCCTGCTGATTGGCCTAAAATTTTAATTCTACTGAAATAAAATGCCAAAGTCTTAATGTGTTGGCTCTGAGAGACTGTGCCTGCCATATCAGCAGTATAACCTAGAGCAGGCATAGGCAACCTTCGGCACTGCAGATGTTTTGGACTATACCTCCCCTGATGCTTTGCCAGCATTATGTGTGTAAGAGCATTATGGGGGATGTAGTCCGCACCATCTGGAGTGCCGAAGGTTGCCTACGCCTGACCTAGAGGATGTCACTGAGGCACAGGGGCTTGAGGGGCTTCCTGGTTGCATGGCCAATGTTCAGAGTCTCCACGCTCTGCATGGAGACACAGAATGCTCACCATTTAATACAATTGAGTCAATCCATCTATATGAGGAGATGATGCTTTGTGCAGTTGGGAAAATGCAACGTAAACAGACCAGACCCTCCGTGCTTTTTTATGGGGAAGCATTAGATTGTCTGATATCAGCATTATTGATGATCTCTGCTTGGGGATAGTGGCCACATAGTAAGACCAGAGCATCAAATGTATAAAAGATAAGTAATATTATTATTTATGGGTAGCTCCTAAATCGCAATCACCTTTATGTTAGGAATACAAACACGTTTCCTAACATTATAGTGTTCCTTTAACTTGATCCTAAATTCACTTCAAGAGTCTCTTGGCAATATTTTATTAAATGTTTCCCATATCAGCTTTACATTACAGGTGATATTCTCTTTTTATTCTAAGCAATCCATGAGTCTGATGGGACCTCTCGTTCAGGGTAGAAAGTTATAAATTGAAAAAAAAAAAGTTTTATAAAGTAGGCGCTACATCCCATTAATGGATCTCCCAACAGCCTAAATAATTTCTATGGGTTGCAAATACCTGGGTCACCAACATGACGGCAGCTGCGAAAAAGGAAAACAACACAAATATTTCATAAAATATATGATAGATAGATAGTAGATAGATAGAAAGGAAAACCTAAAAAACACAGAAAAGTAGCTCCCAATTAGCTTTAGAAACCAAAACAATCTTCTTCCACATCATAAATGTTTATTGATAGCTTAAAGGGGCACTACAGGCACTCTGACAACTTTATCTTAATTGTCTGAGTGTCATATCCCTCTTGTTTTAACCCTGCAATGTAAAATACTCCCATTCTGCACAAACAGCAATGCTTACATTACAGGGTTTAAATGCCTCCAGTAGCTATCATACTGACAGCCATTAGAGGTGCTTCCGTAGAAATAGCTGAGCACAACTCAGCTATTCTATCAGATGGTTTCATAGAGACCATGTGATTGGTGCAGAGCAGTATTTCGATGCATAATGTTTCCTTGATGAATTTGCCCATCTGAGATCAAAGCGCATATATCATTTAAAAAAAGTGTATTCTACAAAACATCTTTTTTTGGAATACGGACAAAGTAACCAAACACAGCTATCCCAAAATGGACATAAACCTTTGACATTAATGTTCTTCTCCAACATACATAATGTATGTCTTGTAATTTTACCCTATTCTCCAGACATTATTGCCTAAACATTCCTCTGTCATATTCTTAACAGAAACAAACAGCCCACAACTTAGCCTTTTCTAAGTGAGTGACCGATAATTGTATTTTAAAGTTTTATTTACATGTTAGTAAACTATGATGAATTGATAAATTAAGTATAAAATAATGGCCAAAAGGTGGTTTAAAAATTCTCCACTTTAACTGTTCATTTAAAGCTTTTTTGAATAAAGTAACTTAGTTTGTATTTGGGCCATCTTTATGGTTTTTTTTTTGTTTATCTTGATTAGAGATTACATTCTGTTTTATATTTTAGCAGACATTGCCCTTTAAAGATAAAGCATGTTCTTTACAGAATGAACATAATAAAGTAACAAATATTTTACTAAACAAAATCAAAGTATAATAATGTCCAAATTACTGAACTAAAACCACACTTGTTCAAAAGAAATAATACAGAATAAATATATCTCAAGATTTCCTTTAAAAAAAAAACAAAAACAAAAAAAGTTTAATGAAAAAAGTACAATATATCTGGAGAATTCAATTAAAAAAAGTATAACAGGATGGAACATGTGGTCAACATGAGAGAACTGACCGCCTGATCACCCATGGAATTTTATGCAGTTAACACATCCTTACTTAGGAGGACAATTGTAACCAATCAATACATATGAGGCTTTTATCTAAGTTGCTAGGAGACTTTGGTGAGCCAACAAAAATATGTATGAAGTTTACAGAGACTTGGTTTGAGGCTTTTAAAATATAGCATGTTTATTGTGGATTTTGGAAACTGTACAAATAGAAGTTACTAATCCTACAAGCATTTTAATGTGAATTATTTTCTATTAATTCAGATAGTTTGTGTTTAGTAAGATGGTAAACAAAGAAATACAATCGGACTCAAAAGGATGGGAACCCAGTAGGGAATCTGTGAATATTCATGACTTGAACTACTGGAAATCTTGAAAACCCAGGCTTGACTGCTTAAACATATGATTTGCTTTAGACTCAATTTGAGGGTTCTCGAATAACACAATATAGCTTAACACATTTTTATGTTGTATATAGAATGGCCCCAAACATAATCCATTTCATTTCTATTGTGTTCTATTTTTAGATACATTTGTGTTACCGGTAGCTATTTTTTAGAAAAAGTCCACATTCACATCTAAACAGAATATAGTGATGTAATACAATGTCATCCATAGTGAGCAGTAGCTAAAAAAGCAATATCAAAGTCTGTCCCTATGTGTCCACAGATCAGCAGTAATGTAAAGGGGTCACACATCAGTAAGATAAATAGGCTTCTTATTAACACACTCTTCTGTAGTTGTTGCATTCCCTTATAGGGAAGGTTTATTGCTTGCAGTAAACATGTAGACATTGGGATTACAGTGCTACAGTTTTGCAGACATATGAGTTATCTCGAATAAAAATACAAATATTGGAACTCGTGAAAAATTGGTGCTACTATCATGAGTTATCTCCCCCGTAGAGTTTGCAATCTAAATGACTGGTCTACATTGTCCACAAGCAATGCCCTGTTAGATGTTAGAGTTACATGGTATCTTAGAACAAATATTTTTTTCCCATCGTAGGGCAATCATATATATATGTTTTGGCAATATCTTCAAAGAATCGGAATTGGACCTTAAATTATATCCTAAATCTTGGTATTTTTATATTCTTTAATTATTGGATTGGGGATCAGACTTATAGAGGGCTCTATGGGAAACAGAGAAAATTCCTGGCCAATGAGCACAACACACATACCAGAAATTTTATTTAAAATAAATAAAATACTCTTTGGAAATGCTATTGATGCATTTGTTATACCTGGATCAATTAAATTGCTTTATAGGGAACAATCTGAAATTTACACATTAATTAACATTTAGCAAGTAGTGAAAAGCGAAAGTTAAATAAAACATTTGCTGGCATTTTAAAGGTCATTGTAGACATATAATCATAAGATGATTGGTGCAGAATCAGGAGATATATTTTTGTATTATAAACTATGTTATCTCACCTGGAAACATAATTATTCTGTTTTTAGTGTACATATTCTTTATTTGTATATGGTCATAGTAATTTCACATCTAGATACGTGACAAAAATTAAAATTTTATAATAAGGATAAAAAAACTTTTAACAGTATATAGAATAAAGAACAAATATCAATGGTGAACAATGATCTTGCTTTGAATTATAAGGATTATTAAGATTTAAAATTGCATAAAATGCAAAAGAATATGAATATTCACTAAATAATATTTACCCAATTTATTAGAAAACAATTATACTATTTTTTCACATCTTTCTCAAGGATAATGCCGGTAAACATTCTATTTAATGTCTTCAGAATAGAAATAGACTAGAAAGTATTTACCCCTGCAGTGTGCCAAGGTTCTCAATCTACCCTGGGACCCATGAGCACAGGCGCAACCTCTGACCCAGCACTGCACACAATGTAATGAGGACCCTTTGCCTAGCAAATTGCTGTATTGTAAAATTAAAGGGTTACTTTAAACACCAGAACCCCTTCAGTGTTTTGAAGTGTTCATGGTGTTTGAAGTTCATATGTGCAGCATTTAGTAATTCCACTTGTGACGGCATCATTAGAACGTCATTATCCAGCTAGGAACAGCTTTTTTGGCTAATGTAAATTCTGTGCATATTCTTTGCACAGAGAGTCATTCATTGGCTCAGAGTGATCAGTTTCAATGAATGTCCGACAGGATCAATATCTGCACTGCAAAAGCCGGATACATGTCACCCAGCTCAGAGAAGGTTTACACCCACCAGGGACCCAGGCAAGAGAGCAAACAATTGCAAAATAGTTTGCCACATTACCTGGAAATGCGCCAGGGTACTACTTGAATCATAATCACTACAGTGTGCCTTTAATTAAAAAGTTAATGTTTCAAATATATGTAGATGCATGAAAAACTCTTCACCTACAAGAACTAATAGGAAGAAAATCTACACTTTGTGAATAGTTTACAACCCCAACCTGTTGGAGAATTTACCCACCAAGAGTATATGTAGGTATATGCAGCAGCATCTCTTGATAGTCCTCTGGATAAATAATTTGTCAGGATACAATTAGGATAAAATTCTAGACAAAATAAGATAAACAAAATTAATTTAAAAAAATTTGATGGTAAAAACAATTTTATTGTGATATACCATACAAATATAGATAAAACAAATAAAAAGAATCCTTCCATACAATCACAATGTGTTTCGCCTTTAGGCTTTTTCAAGTGATAATCAGACTCTGCTGCATCTACCTATATAAATACTTGGTGGGAATCATACTACCCAAGCTGATGTCATGTAGATTTCATTCTAAATTTATCATTGTTACTACCTCAAGCAGAGAGCATTATCTTTTTTTTTTTTTTTCATTCAATATGCCGGTTGCTCAGTGAGCATTCAAAAAGGATACCTAAAGACATATCTGTGCGCGGGGATCATACCGCTTTAAGTGCTATTGGAGGGTCTCCTTTTGTGAATGTCTTTTTATCACTATAGAAAGTAGATCATTAAATATACTGGGTTACTCTATTGTTGTTATTTTCTATGTTTAAATTTCACATGAGACATCGATAACAGAACAAGAACCGTTTGTCCTCTCATCTTACATAAAGATCTGATTGTTTGCCCATAAAGGAGGATACCAAACTGACCTCCAAAAGAAGTCTCTAGTAGGTTTCACTTCGCTACTGAAAATACTTTTTTATTTCGGGTTTATAAAACACTTTGCATTCAAGTTGTTAAATTTTAATCTGATACATCCACTTATTTATGTGATACCAATATTTATGTATTTGATGCAGTTTGGTTTTTACTACTATATTTCAGGTATAGCCAAAATGGCTACTAATCCCTAAATTTCTGTAACTTATCTGAAAGTCACAAAAGAATGTTGTAAACTAAATAAGCCATTGAGTTACAGGAGTCATAGACCATGTGATATATCAAATCCTGCAGCCTAGCATGTATAGTATAGGATTAGATGGCATCGGTTCTCTATACCATAATGTCAAGCCCATCTTTCTATACATGCTGGGCTGCAGGATTTGATATATCACATGGTCTACACATGATCCTGTAACTCAATGGCTTATTTTGTTTAGCCATACAAACAAGCCTGTCACTAGACATGTCACAGGGACAAAGATTTGCTATATTACTTAGTTTGTGGTGCAAGTAATTCCATGGTTGATCATGTATTAGACTTGTGCATTCAACTTCGGATGAATTTAGATCCAGTCTAATTTGATTGGTTGTTTGGCCAAAGTCTGTATCTCTACAGAGCCACACGGATATGTAACTGAGCAAATGACTAATACAAAGGCCAAATATATTTGTTTTATTGGGTATTTTGGGCTCAGATCGTGGTTCCAAAAAAGGATTGTTGATGGCTAGAGGACAGCCACAAAATTTTAATTTAATTACTAGATCAAGTGAAAAGTGAGAAAATAGAAATAAAAAGGAGAAACAGTAAAAAAAAGCAAACAAATAAATCTATAATTATATAGTACATATTTATTAAATATATATCTATATATCACTCTATCTATCCATCTATCGATCTATCCATCCCTCCATCCATCCACCCATTTCCCCAAATATTATTTCCTTAACAACGTTTGGCCGAGTCAAACCATCACATGAACGAGCGTTGAACACCCCAAATATAATTTCAGGAAAGATTATTCGTCCAAACTGAAGTCTATTTTGTATCTGTACACTATGTGGATGTGAAAAATGGGTATTAGGGGTTAAGTAGCCATTCTTTATTTTGTGTGTGTGGACTGGGTCAGTATGCACTTGGAAGCCTATTTGGCTTTTATCAATCTGATTGGAGGTAATAAACATATTGTGAACAAATGAAAACAGAAAAGGAGAAATGGTAAAATAGAATAATTACAAATAAAATCTAGCAATTAATAGAAATACCTCCTACAGTACACGTTTCAGCTGAGTAATAAATTCTTTATGTCCATAAATGTAACAGTTTACAATAGAACACATTCCATAATTAAATTAGCCAAAAAAATAATTAAAACAATTGTTTTTGCAAATAAATGTACCACTTAGTTTTAAGACATTGAAAAGGTAAAACCCAATTCTTGCATTTATATGAAGTAGGATTAGTGCATAGATCATGCACCTGCAGTCTCAATTCTCTGCCATTTAGGAGTTATAGCTTTTGTTTCTGTTTATGCAGCCATAGCCACACCTTTTCTTGCTGTGACTGACACAGCCTACATAAAAAAAATGGTTTATTTTCAATCAGATGTTAACTTACTTTACATTTATTTATTTATTTTATCTACTGCTCTGAAAATTGAACTTCAATCACACACAGGTGTTTCCTGCATGGTCTACCAGACTATTAACACTTTAGGAAATAAGAAATTCTAAATTAAACAAATTGTTCAATAAAGCAAGTATAAACATTAGATCTCTCTTTACTGGAAATATTTAGGAAGGCTGTGTAAGTGACATGCAAGGAGGTGTGACTAGGCTGCATAACCAAAGTAATTCAACTCCTAAATGGCAGAGAACTTTTAGTGACACTGCAGGGGCATGATCTATACACCAAAGCTGATTCATTAAGCTAATGTTGTTTTAGTGACTATAGTGTCCCTTTAACTAGCAACATTCACACCACGCGTAGGTTTGGAATTTTTTGCTAGTAAATTCTATTTTGCCAGTCTAGGAACAGGGAAGATAGGGTGAGCAATTATATTGCAACTTTCTAAATGTTATTTTATTTTTCACACCTGACAAATACATATTTGTTAAATATACAGCACACGTAAATATAATATTTTTTAATCCTGGGAATGACAGTTCCCCTTTAAACATTATTATAGGTTTTTTAATTTCCATATATTATCAGTATGGGATTTGTTGGTAGATCCATTCCTTTTACAATGGTAAGGATCTATAAATCATTCACAATATTCAGGATTTGTCGAAGTGGTATTCGGCATCTGTTTTTCACTCACCTTAGGCTACTAATCCAACTGATTAAACAAATACCTATTACTAGCCCAAAGCTAGCAGATGTCAGCTGAGAATTGTTTTAAGTCTTATAACTTGAAAGTAACATGTATTTACTTCTAAAACTAATTACCTCTCATATATTTGTTACATGGATTTTCAAACACCTTGTTACTCTAAATGTCAAAATTGTAAAGGTGTGAGGCAAACAAAACATCCCAATAATGCAAATTACCATTTTTATTTATCAATGCAGTTTTATATTTATTATGAATTATTTACATTTTTGAGATTCTCTTAGTTTGGGATTTTGTAGCCCATATTTTATGTCCAGAAATACACAAATGATTAAATAGCACTATGAATTATGGTAATATTAACAAGATTTGTTTATTTGGTTTCCTTGAAAAATATGTTTACTTACCTTGGTCCTATTTTGTCTGCCACAGATCTTCTATGAATATAGAACAAACAAGACACAAAAAACAATGTGCAGTGTACCCAGGCGCTAAAAGATACAAAAGTGGCGCTGCTGCTAAAATTCCACTGTGAAATCAACCACATAATTTCACAATAAAATGCAGGGAACACACAGAAAAAAGGTGGGCAGCGCACTAGTGAAGCATGCACAAGTGGATAAAAAGAGTAATGTGGTAATATCTAAAATTCATATATACCATATAAAACTCCTTTCCAGTGGTTATGCAAAAGATAAAAGCTCACATACGGCAATACAATCTGAATATAAACTTAGAATATGTATAAATCTTCATTAGTACCACTCACATTTCTATGAGACTGTATATAACTGGCTCAGGTATAACAGCATAGAGTGGTATCAGTGCCTTGCAGTGGCTTTCTGGGTCCTCCCAGGGTGGAGCAAAAACAGAGGGAATCGAATTACAACCAAGTATAAATTTCTTAAAACAAAAAGCATAAAAAAACCTTACATATAAGTAGGCAAGATGCTGTATAGATAAAATCCTTTAGAATGCGAATATACAACAAAAACTGAAAAAAAAAAGAGGGGGCCAGGAAGGGCCGCGGAACCAAGCAACAGCCATCTTTTCCAGTTCCAGTCTCGGGCCACCCAAAAGGCAAATTCTAAGGTCACTGAGCTCATCTGAGCCTACGAAACTGCCCAATCTATTTAGGAAATTCATCTGGCTTCCTGTTTGTCCTAGTTTGGAGCGGGTCACATTGAGCTACTGAACCCGCAAAAAATCCAGGCGTACTCACGCACTTAGTCCTAACGCCATGCAGCTGAACAGTTGAAAGACTGCCTCCTGACACACACCTGAGGGTAACTGAAGCTAATGACCATGGATCCACAATGTTTAAGACCTGTGGTAGCTGGGGTCCGGCCCTGCTCCCCTGACCCTTGCAGATTTGGGTTTTTCTCGGCCTGTGAGTTGGAGCTCTGGCTGCCACCTTGAATGCCACTAAAGATGACGATTTTCCCTCTTTAGATATCTCCTGCCCTTTCCTGACTGTATACTCCCATGACTGCTTGGTGATTGCAATACAAGAGGGAATGCTTACTTGATGTAAAAGGCTGCAACATACCTATACCCTGAAGGACTGCTGACCTGCTGCTGGAACCCCTGAGCTGCCTGTCCACTGGAACTGTGTTATCTTCGGCCTCTGGGTTTTAGGGGAAGTCCGGAGAGATTTGTCCCTGACACCGTGGGTCCTGTGGGACTGGGCTCTGTGGACCCTTGGTGTACTGGTGGCCGTGAGCAATGCACGCCTGTGCCAAGTGTGTGGCATGTGTTGGGTGAGGCATATGGAGGCATGCGCTTCACAGAAACTCTGCAGGTGCAGGGGAGGTGGAGGAAGCAGATGGTCTGTGGATTCTTGGTGGGAGGGCCAGAGGACTGAATAGGCTTCCAAGTACCCACTGTTGAAGGGCTGATACTGGCTTGGGGTTGACAGGTGGGGTTTGAGCACCCTGAAGAGCCTATCACTATCATATCGCATTCAGACTTGACCTGTTTGCTTGACCTTGGTTGTGCTGTGTTGCTAAACTGTGTTTGTGCGTGCTCGGTATAAGGCCCTTAGAAACACTGGGATACATTCTTGTTCCCACTGGTGCTTGGAGGGGTGGGCTACAAAGACTGGACCAATTTCCCCCTGTTTTTCTTCTCTCCAAGGCTCACACCATCGCTGAAATATTTCTTAGTTCCCAGCTCTATGCCTTGCTCTTAACTCAATGCCTGATCAGTTATATTTGCTATTTAAGTTTGGCATTGCCTATACTATGCTGCATTACTGTATGACACACTTTTGATACATCTTTTGATAAATGTTCACTCTTGCCATGGGCCGGTTTAAGAGCACATTGGTCCTGGTGCTGACAATTATGATGGCCTAATTACAGAATCGACTGAAAACACTAAAACAGGTATACCTCCCAAGCGTCATGTATCTGGTGGAGGTGGTGCTGGAGAGCAACTCAGAGGATATAACTATCAGAAAACACATACCGTATGCTAATTTCTTGCTTTCATCGTAAATCCATATCCCCTAACTGCAGTGTCCGGTGGAGCATGATTTCGGTGGGCAGGGTAAAACGGTGGTCCACTGATGTGAATTACGTAACCAGAACCACCCAAAGGGACAGTAGATGTTTAGTAGATTAATCTCTTATTTGATATCCTTATGTGGGATTGCAATATTTAAGGACATGAAATAAGGGAGGTCTGTATGTGTATATCTGTGGTTGTGTGTGCGTGCAAATTATATATATATATATATATATATATATATATACACATGCACAATCAGACATAAACCCACATAACCACACACACACACAATCACAGACCTACACACGCAATCACATACATAAACACACATAATCACAACACACACTTAACCACAGAGATACACAATCACACACATAATCACAGATATACACAAACACAATCACAGACCCACACAAATACAATCACAGACACACAATCACATATACCAACAAACATTACATAGATGCATACACACATTTAATAATTAAGAGGTCCACCCAGCCTCCCTACTTTGCTCTAGAAGGGCTGGAGTGGAGCCTCAGGCCCTGGTGGTCAGTGGTTGCTGCTGGGATCTCTGTGCTCTTCCTGCACAGGTCCCTTGCGCGCCCTGTAATGACGCAGAGGCCGCGATGACATAATATCACAGCTGCCGGCTCACTGCAGGGTGAAGACCGTCAGACACAGTCAGATGCACACAGTCCCACACACATAGTCACTCGCACACAGTCACACAGTTACAGGCAGACAGTCACACAGGCAGACAGTCACACATACACACACACACACATTCACAGACAGTCACACACAATCACACAGACAATCACAGGTAGACAGTCACACACACACACACACAGTCACAGACAATCACAGGCAGGCAGTCACACACACACAGTCAAAGACAGTCACACAGACAGACACAATCTCAGAATGACAAAAAAATAATAAAAAAAATTAAAAAAGAAGCAATCTCACAGGGTAAAATGTAATTATAAATAAGCCAAAGGGCACCAAAAATATAACAGTTATATAAGCAACAATAGTGTAATGTCACCACATGCGCAAAGTATCTTAATTAAGAAATGCACTTGAAAACATTTAAACTAAAGATTATATCATAAAAACATCAGACCGCATAGTCTCACTCCTCCCGCCCCAGTTACACCTGCTGATGGGCTTTCTTGACTAAGCTGGTCTTCCACAATATTGTAGTGATTATTGCAAACACAAACACAGCACAGATAAAACATGCTAAAATCAGTCCATTCAAACATTTTTTTTTTTATCTGCATGTGCAGAATTCTTCAGGGACACGGTGTGTTGATCGAGCAGCATCATAAAAACCATAAAAACAGATCATCAGTTTGCACAAAGAATTACGATAATGTTAACAAAACCTATTTTGTATTAATTTCTTTAAAAAAAAAAAAAGCTCACTGTAATTGTAAGCAAAACTTGTAAGTGTATTTCTATTTTGTCTGTCGCTGTTAGATCTTGTATACGTGTTGTGTTACAAGTATGGAATACTGGTGTCTGTTTTGATTTTTTTCAAGATCCAAAGTGACAGTGCTATAACCTTTATACCCATAGTCATTATTATTCTGGATTGTGACTAATTTATTAATTGTTAGGCAGGTATTTAACAATTAACAATGATAACTTTACATTTCTCTTGTAGAAATGTTCTTTATCTATTCCTGGCAATATGAACATACAAGGTCTGCTAATGTAATGCTTCTCAAATCCAATATTTTCTGTGAGCATAATTAGCAGCAATTGGCATCATCTTTCAGTGGTGATACTGAATGTGCAGTCCTTCAAAAATCAATGGTCTTAGTAGATATATCCCCAATGAAACACATTTAATAATACATTTTTTCATTAGAGGTATATCTAAAAACAGCTTGCAAAAGCTGAAGATCTCTTGCCTGCAGCCTTTGCATGCACACCCCATTTCTAAGTCAGCTCCATGAGAAGTCTATGTAAGGCAGTGAGCTAACCAAACCAAACCAGGAAGTAACATGACCTGTTGTCTGATTAAAAGCCAGGGGATGTAACAAGGTTAGTGTTAAGACCTGCAGTGGTTATGGTGCTGCGGTCTTTTGTTCCTTTTCCCAACAGCTGAGCATAAGTGATTATAGCTGCAGCAGGGAGTAGAGGAATAGGATAGATGAATGCAGTTCCAAGATGATTCTTCCCAGCAAATAGAATATCCCCCAAACATGAGCCTAGACTTCATGAAGGGTGTAACAGGAATGAATTGTATTGACAATACACAGGATTTTATGTGAAATCTGCCTGCAAGAGGACCTCCCACAGCAAACAAAGACAACAGCCAATCAACGTACAGATTTACAGTAATACATGCCTTCCCTCTGCCTGGGAGATATTGAGATAAGTTAAGGGATAAACCAATTATCTCCAGGCAGAGAGCACACAATTTCCCCAAAACTTAGAACACCCCTTTCCCCACAAGGTATCCACACAAATTACATATCCCCTGATAGCCCCGATCTGGGGGACAAACATATCCAAATTTCACCCAGATCGGTTCAGGGGTTCTTAAAAAGTATGGAGGGTACCTTTTACTGACCACACACGCGGCTGCTGCCCAAAACAGTTCCATGAATTCAGCGTGTGCGGTCTGTCAATTCAGAAACCGGTACAAAACCAAACAAAGTCCTGTATGGATCTTCCTGGCTCATAGGAACAATTGTTCCCCTTGTCCGTTCGCACAGAACTACCGAATGGCGCTCTCCTGGCTGTTCGGGAAGTAAAGGAAGCCGGCGTTCGGTAGTTTCAGCAGCGGTTCGGGAGGTCGAGTGTCCGATTTTAGTTCCAGTCACTCGATGACCAAGTCCCGCTGACTCCCCTTGTGCGAACAAGATGGCCGCCGTCTTCTATTCCATGTGGCGTTTGGCTATACGAACAGCGACCGCCCAGGGAGCACTTAATAGATGGTTCCTTTGTAGTTAATGAGCCAGGAGGGGGGTTTCAAACTACCTAACCAATATATGCAATATACATGTAATAAACAGGAAAAATACCGAACAAAGAAGAAAATGTCAAATAAAAGTCTATTTTCTTCACAGTTAGTTTATTAAAAAAAAGCCAATTTCTATTAAAATCTGCACTTTTTGTGAAATGAAAACAAAGGACAAACTCTTCACACATAAAGCAGTCCAGCAAGGCAAGTTGGAGTACTTTAGAGGTTCAGAGGGACTTTAATAAAATACTTATTTGAGGTTAGAGTAAGTGTCAGGAAGGATATGCTGAAGGGAGGATTTAAGAAGCACTTGGCAGGAGGGGGCATACTATCATTGGTTGCCTTTCACCAGCATGCTGTGGGTTGTGACGACAGGCTCATACATGCACATAATTTATATTAGTCAGTCCAGAACTTTGTGGGCTGGCTAATGATGCGCTAATGATGCGGCCAGAAGTGGACATCCAGCGGCAAATGGATATATCTCTATATGCGCAGTGATTCAAATCACTAAAGTGGTCATAGGACCTATAGTAACCCTTTAAAGAGTTACTATAGGAAGAGTCTTTAGTGTCTGTAAGTCAAATGGCTTTCAGTTTAGTGGCTGTTAGTCTAGTGGCTGTCAGTTTAGTGGTTGCAGGGGCATTTTTGGCCAAATGTCAACACTGCTGTGAAACAGCAACTATACACCAAAGCCACTACATTAAAATGAAGTGATTATGATGCTTAAAGTGACCCTTTAATTTACTTTAATGTAAAATTGTTCTGAATAAGCTCAGCTTCAAAAATCCCATTTCCGTTAGAACAAGTTCACATCAGCTTATAAAATAGCAGCAGTATATATCGTAACGGCATCTCCATCAAGCTAAAAATGATACAGAGATATCACATTTAACTTCTTCGGATGCATTGATAGCATATCAACATAGTATATTGCCATTCTCAATTCATTATGCTGAAAGCACTGATGTGGAGAGTTGATCCTATTAAACTAAATAACAATAATGTGATAAGATTATTTCTATATGTAAATATACAGCCAATACCAGATTGAGACTACTGCAATTTAACATAGCTATAATGAGAAACAATTCATTTCATTTACACATTTAAATTCCTTGGACCCGTCATTTGGCAGTAAATTAATTTTAGATTTCGACATTCAGAACTGGCATGACAAAACTAATGTGGTGCAAGACTACCCTTCTGTACACAGTAAAATATGGAGTTATTAATAAAATTCAAGCATTTACCACATGGTGGACATGTACTAAAATATTCCAGATTCTGGAACATGGTCTTTCAGATACTGTTGCCTGATCCTATCTTAGCATTATTGAATAACCACTCAACTATGCGCCAAGTTCCACAGCGCTGTCTTTTTGCCATAAACACTGCACTGCTATGTATTGTATGACATTCCTACAATTGACACATTCCTGGAAAAAGTGAACTTTATTCAAGAAGAGGAAGAAATGTCAGCTAAACACAGCTTCAAATGATAGAATCTGGCATCCATGATAGAATACAAAATTAACAACATGACCTAAATAATACCACCCCAGGGGGAGCCGTTTAGAGCACCACTTGCAAGAGGCGGACAGACCGAAGGACCATATCGGATTGTTCACTGGGGCAGTCTAATTTATGAGTATCCCCTAGGGGGATCCTGAAAGTCCCCCCATAGGGAGATAATTACTATATTCAGCTGCTTATCGTTATCTGACATATAATGAGCGGGACGCGTGGGGGACTGAGTCCACCCCGCCCATCTCTTAATCACTAGCAGCGCTGGCCATCCAGGGGCTCCAAGTCTTTTCAAACTTCTTCAATGACCCTATGACCTTTGCTGTTAGTTTGTCCATAAGGAAAGTGTCTTTAATTTTTTTGTATCACTACAGGGATAGTAGGTGTCTCCCTCTGTAGCCAAATCTGTGCCAGAGCTCTTCTGGCAGCTAGGTTCACTTTATGTAAGAGGTTTTGTTCCACTTTTGTCCAATCTTCTATAGATCTTGCCAATAGGAACACCCACGGGTCTAATTTGACCTCTTTTTCAAAAACATCTCGCAATAATGCCACAATCCGTTTACAGTAAGCCTGCACCTCTGGGCATTCCCACCACATGGGGATATAAGTACCCTTCTGTACGCATCCTCTCCAGCACAAGTCCGTTAGATTTTTATTCATTCGGTGTAGTTTCACCGGTGTAGTGTACCATCTAAATAAGGTCTTAAATGATTGTTCCTGCAAAGAGACACACACAGAGGACGTTGCTGCAGCCTCCCATATTTCCTGCCATTCCATGCCTGATCTATATATGTGATTCCTCCCCATTCTAAGTGTTTGAGTGCTCAAGTGGGTGTAAAGACATGAAATTAGACCACTCGGAAATTGTTCTCTTATGCACATCCTTTCAAAGAACGTTAGCTGTGTTAATGCCACTTTCTTAACCTGAGGACATAATCCTGAATATAATGAAAATAGTCAAAAGGTCTCAACAGGACCCTAGTTTTCAATTCTTCGAATGTCACTAAAGAGCCATCCTCGTAGAGATGACACAATCTCTGCAGTCCCGTGTTTTCAATACCCCGAAAATCCTGTGCTTTCATTCAGGGGAGGAACGCTTTATTCCTCAGGAATGGCATTATCGGAGAAGGGGAAGATTCTAAGCCATATTTAAGAGTGGCAGCATCCCATATTTTAAGGGAGTTTAGTATAGCGGGGGCATGCTACCTGAATAGTCGGTCTGTGTTCTTTAGGGATCCACATCAAGAACGGGGGCAGATCTAACCCCAGAAGGGAGGATTCCATAGAGAGTGCCATAGTGCTATTTGGGCCAGTTGAGCTGCCATGTAATAATAATAAAGGTTCGGTGCCCTGAAGAGCACATTATGTGAGACTATATGTCTCTTGTTCTGCCAAATGAATTTGCTGATGGCCTGTTGGAGTGCCCCATAATTAGATTTAGTCAATTGGATCGGGAGAGCTTGGAAAAGAAACAATATTCTAGGAAGCACATTCATTTTAACTGAGTGTATCCGTCCAATCCAGGAAATCGGCTTATCCAGCCATTTCTCCATGTCACTTATTAATGGTTTTTATTTTTAATAACATTTACTGAAATTTCCAGTGACGTCCCATTAAACCACCTGTGTGATGGTACGTCATTGGGAATGTGGGTCTGCCAATGGAGACCGTTACCAAGACTGGGGGTCAAGCCAGCACCTACAGTGACCCCAGCTGTAACTTCCCAGGCAGGTATTGATCCCTCTACCCACATCTCCATATCCCAAACATGTATAGATTACTCTGCCTATGCAGATCTGCTCTCCATCCAGAAGAGGAGTAAGGGGCCCTTGGCAGGTTACCAGCTTGATCCATCCCCCCTTAATTCTTTGCAGTGGAGTAGGTAATGGGGTCAAGAAAATTCATGGTTCTGGGGCACTTGTTTAACTCCTGTCCCTTAGGTGGCTGTCTAGGGTTGCCTTATGGTTAATCCTGCTCTGTCTCCAACCTTCAACCTTTTAATTGTGTTTTTAACATTACTCTTTGTTTTCATTTTCCCTTCTTTAAAAACAACCCACTTGACTCTCAATCAAGTTTTTAGAGTGCCTGGAAGTACTGGATGACATCTTACCTAAAAGGTTAAAATGTTTCAGAATGGTTTAACCGCAAAGTTGTGTAGGTGGCTCTTGCCGCTATTCCCCTCTTTGTTTGCCCAAGTCATCGACTTCAATGCACTGGGCATCTACACAACTTTGCAGTTGGTGAATGGTTTAATCCCTTGAAGTAAGACAGTGCCCAGTACCTCCTGGCATCATAATAACCTATTCTACGACAAAAAAAACCTTACACATTGTATGCATCTATTAGAGCCCTGTAACCAGAAAAATAACTTTTAAGGCCATATATCAGTGGCATAAATTCAGAACTATAGCTCAGAAAAATTTGAGGAACATACATAGTGTAGATTATTTACAGGTTGTTGCTCCTTATTGCCATAAAAATTAAAATGATGTACGTTTTCACAATATTAGAGGAAAACTATAGGCACCAAAACGTCTTTATCTCAATGAAGCAGAATTGGTGTATAGCTCATGCCCCTGCAGGATCACTGATCAACTATCTGTCATTTAGAAGTTAAATTACTTTGTTTAAACAGCCTTAATCACACCTCACTACATCTGACTTCCTAAACACTTATTGTAGAGATAGTTCTAATGTTTAAACTTTCTTTATTGCACATTCTGTTTAATCCCTTAGTGACCAGACCGTTTTTGCATTTCTGCGGTGTTTGTGTTTATCTGTAATCTTCCTCTTACTCATTTACTGTACCCACACATTTCATATACAGTTTTTCTTGCCATTAAATGGTCTTTCTAAAAATAGCATTATGTTTATAATATCATATAATTTACTATAAAAAATTATAAAATATGATAAAACAATTAAAATAAAACACACTTTTTCTAACTGACCCCCATAATCTGTTACCGCCAAAAAACACCTGTGCTAAATAGTTACTAAATATTGTCCTAAGTTTAGAAATACCCAATGTTAAAATGTTCTTAGCTTTTTTTTTTTGCAAGTTATAGGGCCATAAGTACAAGTAGGACTGTACTGTTTCAAAATATATATTTTTAAAATGTATCAATAGTGACATTGTAACACTGTTATTTGTCATTAATCTCTGAATCACACCTCACATGTACATATTTTTTAAAAGTAGACAACCCAGGGTATTCAATATGGGGTATGTCGAGTCTTTTTTAGTAGCCACCTAGTCACAAACACTGGCCAAAGTTAGTATTTATATTTGTTTGTGTGTTAAAAATGCAAAAAACAATTATGAACACTAACTTTGGCCAGTGTTTGTGACTAAGTGGCTACTAAAACAGACTGAACATACCCCATTTGCAATACCTTGGGTTGTCTTCTTTTGCAAATGGTATGCCATCATGGGGGTAATTCTCATTCCTGGGCTACCGTTCTCAAAGGCAACATAACCAATATGGCAAATTTCAATGTGAAAAAATGGAGAATCAGGCCTTATATTTGACCCTGTAACTTTCACAAACACTATAAAACCTGTACATGGTGTGTACTGTTATACTCGGGAGACTTTGCTGAACACAAATATTAGTGTTTCATCAGTGAAAGTGCCGTTTGTGTGTGAAAAATGAAAAAAACTTCACTTTCACTGACATTATCATAGCTGTGATATGTTTTACTGTTTTGAAACACTAATATTTGTGTTCAGCGATGTCTCCCGAGTAAAACAGTACCCCCCATGTACAGGTTTTAGGGTGTCATAGAATGTTACAGGGTACAATACAGTGCTAGCAAATTAAATTCTCTGGACTTTCGGCCTGGGTTTTCAGGCAGTGTGAAGGAATACACCTTTATTCCAAAGCTCAAGCTACAGATGCCATTTTCGGTTCAGTCTGTAATAAAATTGGCTAACTTGGATCATGATATGCTTTATGTTTAAATTAACTTTGTCCTCTATTAGTTCTTCTTCCCCGTAAAAACTAGCCCCCACCGGAGTACTTCTTGTAGACTGCTTAGCTTGTGACATTTAGAAATATGTCTCTTACATTTCTTTCCTATTGATGAAATACTATTTTAATGCCCTTATTATATTCTTTATCATTCAATATTTTAGATGTTTGTACAAAAATACAGTTTTTGTCATTTAAAGTTGTTGTGATGCAAACGGAAAAAATAATGGTCAAAGATTTGGCTTGTTGGTCCACATGTTAAGGTCAAAGGTCTGTAATTTTCGGGCAGCGAGTGGTATCATGTTTTAAATATGGAAACTATATCTGTTTCTACAATACTTTGATATATTAATACTAGAAGAATAATATGATCTTGAAAAAGAAAAACAAAGGGTTTGTGATTACTGTACTATGCATCCTTTCAATGAGATCATAACTTTAAACATATTGTTGCTGCATTGTTTATAGTTATTGCTGTTAATGTATAATCTTTTGGAATTTTACAAATACTTGAAACGTACCAGAAATATATATATATATATATATATACATATATATATATATATATATATATATGTATATATTTAAACACTGTGATTTAATGCTTTATTGTCAATGCACCTTGAGGAAAGCCCCGGACGAGGGCTGAAACGTCGGTGTGATGAATGTTTGATATGCTTTGAATAAAGCGGTTTTTCTATACTTCAAGTCCGTGAGTGCAAGCTATTTCATGTATCTGTATGACATTTGGCTTTGGCTTTAAAGCACCCGGCCCTCAAAATTTAGCATTTAGCCTGAGTGCAAGGACACAAGTCCCTTTATATATATATATATATATATATATATATATATATATATGTATATATAAACCCAAAGCTCCTGCACTCCAACTTAACAAAATAAATACCTGGTGCTCTGGTCACATAAAATATAAATATCGAAAGAAATATCGGCACTCCAGGATTTGGTAAAAAAAAAAAAAGACAAGTTCTTCTTTATTCTTACAGTTCCAAATGGTCAACTTTTCAGCTCTTGTGTCCTGATGAAACGTTGACCGTGTGGAACTGTAAGAATAAAGAAGAACTTTTCTTTTTTTTACCAAATCCTGGAGTGCTGGTATTTCTTTCAATATATATATACATATATATATCTATCTTCGGTAGTCTTGTCAGGTTAACGACTGCTAGTTTTTCTAGGATCATTTCCATTTTCTTGTCGTTAACCTGACAAGACTACCGAAGATCACTGGAAAGCAACCACCAGATAGCATACTAGCTGCAGTTAATGAAGAATTGTCCACAATCCCATCCTGCACCATCACAGAAATGAACAGGCTCATATATGTCACAGCATTAGTGGTCCTCCAGCTACTTGACTACATGATCAGGCTCAAAGAAAAGCAATGCCCACCATGGAAACTATGGCTGGAAGCCAAGATAAAAACAGCACAGAAACAAGTTAGTAAGCTGGATCAACTTAACAGAGGTGGAAAGATCAAAGATAGATCCTGGCTGCTGCGGAAGTACAAGGATATGCCCATACCGGAGACACTGGAAACAGCTAAGCAAAGACTGACAGCACTGGCAACCAGACTGAGCAGATACACCATAGAAAAAGAGGCTAATAGAATCAATGCCCTCTTTACCAAAGAACCATCCACGGTGTATGCAGAGCTACAGGGTAATCACTACATCTCTGTGCAAGACCCACCCAGAGGTGAGACTGAACAGTACTTGCAGAATATCTCGGAGCAAGAAGCCTCTCATAACACCGAGGCCCAGTGGCTACTAGACCTGAAGGCAGACCACTACATGCTGCCAGAACAGGAAATATCATCACAGTCAAAGATGTCCAAAAGAGAGCAGCACACATGAAGAGCTTGTCAGTAATTGATCCACAATTACTAGATAAAGAAGTTAACAATGCTGCATGAACGCGTAGCAGCACAAATGACCCAGCTACTAGCAACAGGCTACCACCCTGACTGGCTAACACAAGGCAGAACAATACTGGTCATGAAGGACCCTCACAAGGGAACAGCACCATTCAACTACTGACCAATAACCTGCCTCCCCACAACATGGATACTCCTGTCAGGCATCATAGCCTCCAAGATCCAAGGGTATATATGAGCAATTCAGAAGGGGATTGGAGACAACACCAGAGGATCAAAACACCAACTACTGGTAGACCAAGCAGTCACAAAGGGTTCTAAGACCAGACAAATCAATCTGTGTACGGCCTGGATTGACTACAACATGACACAATGCCACACACATGGATACTTGAATGCTTGGCTCTCTACAAGGTCAGCAAGACAATAAGAGCCGTCATCAAGAACTTGATGGGCAAGTGGAAAATAACTCTAGAAGCCAATTCCAGGGCAATAACTCAAGTGAACATTTAATGTCCCATATAGCAAGCATATATCCTCAATGCTGTTCTGTATAGGCCTCAACCCCCTTGTCACGGTAGTTTACCCCTACACGCAAGATTTAGTTCAACAATCGACAGATAGAGCAGATACGACTTACCGGACATTAGAATGGCCGGACTCGCCGTATAGCAGAGAATAGACAGAGTCAAGAACAAGCCGAGGTCAAGGGAACAAAGAGACTGTGAGAACAAAAACTAGCCAAGGTCTGGTACACAGTAGTCAGTAAGCCGGCAAACAAGACAAAACAGGGATAGAGAGATAAACGGAGTCAGATACAAAGCCAAAGTCAAGCACGAAAATCACAATTGAACACAACAAGCGCTTAAGGGAACTGAAACAGAAACCACGATAGGGCAGGGAGTTAAGGGAGAGGTAAGTATAAATACCCTAAACTTTACTTTGATTGCCCCTTTAAGAGCGTGCCCGAGACGTGCGGCACGCTCTTAGAACTAGGCGGGACACGTGACCGCATCTCGCGGTCCGTACCCGCCTTCATTTGAGAGCCGCGAGCGGCGGGAAGTGAGGACCTCAGCCGGCCCCCGGGTAAGGTAAGTACCGCTACACCCCTTAGCCATATCATCAAGAAGAGGGGATATGGATACAGGTTCAAGAGTGGAGCTACCATCAGCCACCTACTCTACATGGATGACATCAAGCTGTATGCCAAGAATGAGCGAGACATTGACTCACTGATCCACTTAACTAGGATATACAGCAAAAGTTACAGGATATAAAATAATAATAAAAGACACAGGACATATATATGAATGCTACCATATTTTCATCCTGACACTTCACTGTTATTACTGTACCTGTCTTCAATACTTGAATAATAAAAAAAAAACCATAAAAATACAAAAATGAGAACTCCCTTCATCAAACTGAGCAATATTTGTCCATAGGTAACTTTTACTGGCACAGTTTCCCACACTGCACAGATATCATATAGTGTAAATTCTGAAACATTTATAAGTGCTTGATTTTTTTCAGACCTATAAATACTATTAATTTTTATGCACAGTTACATGTGGAAGTTTCCATTTTTAACCAAATGTTTAATGATTTCAGTTTACACAGCTATTTTTCAGCATTTTTGCAGAAGCAATTAGATTTTGACACCCCTTATTTTATGCTATTACAGCATCTCAGCCTTGTTATAAAGTGTTTGAAAACCAAGTGCAAAAAAAGCTGTTTACACAAATGCTTACAATGTGTTATTTTTGTCAAGTTATACAAGATTTTCCTTTATGATTACTAAAGTATCAGAATTCTGAAAACATACATTTACAGTTCAGTATACTTTGTTATTATTATTTAAAATAGTATTTAAAAAAATGCCAGGAATATTCTTGACACTTGACATGACATAGAGCACTGTAGCTGCCAGTGAGAGCTCTCTAGTACATACATTTTTTTATGTTGTGTGATGCTGCCTGAGTTATCAGTACAGGTGGTAATGGAGGGTTACCACGTGGCACCAGGGTGTTTTAAAAACATATCATATAGTGAAGTGTATCTGTTCTGCCACAGGTGAGCTCTTACAACTCTGACACACCCTGCTGTTTGGGAGAAAGGCTCGGAAACAGGAATAAACCATCATTTACTTTTTATCATGCTTGGAGTGCAGTTAAAATGTTATAGTCGCACACCTGTGCACAAGCATTATTCTTCTGCTTTGTAGATCAGCTGCATATCCCTGCCTAAGGGATGACAACATTTATATACTTAGCATCACTCCGATTCTCTACCTAAGAGTTTTTTAAGATTTCATAGGTAGGTATATTCAAACTAGCTGAGAACAATATTTCATTATAGAACAGTGAATTCCAAACTAGAGCTCAATACACACCTAGAATACACACATTGTCCAGTTGTATTCCTGTGGGCTCTAGGGTGGGAACCACTAGCCTATTCCACATCTTGGAGTATATATTTTAAATCAGAGTTTTTCCCTGTCTATCTGTCTGTCTGTCTGTGTATCTATGTGTCTGTCTATCACAGATTTGGAAAAATTATGTGAATTTGTCCAGATTTTTACCTATTCATTCAGTTGCACAAATCACAAATCCCAATATACCTGACTTTCCCTAAAATGAATGACAAGATTAATGTCCTTACAACTTGAAAGCCATGTTGTCTTGCAATAGTCTTCTTGTAGAACTCATATATTTATTAATTTTATATTATAATTTATACATTTATAATCAAGGAAGCCCAAATATGTTGCAGTACTGTACAATCAGATCAGCGATATCAGTAACAAAGTGCAATACATATTTTTATATTGACAATAGCAGAACTAAATGCCCGGCCTGTTGGTTTACACCCATGTGGTGTATTCTTCCTGACCTGCCCAACAAATAAATTTACGATGTGGTACACTCATTTAAGTGAATAATTACTTCCTAAATTAGGAAGTTAAAAGAAAAAAAACTGTGCAAACATGTTAGAGAGGGAAAGCCAAATGCTGCATCTGGGAGTATGTAACCTTTAATATCTTAACACTAGATTATTTAGAGCCATAAAGAAGAATATAATGAAAATCTCACTCATCTGTTGATCTTGCCCTAAGCAGGCAGTCCTTCTGACACCTTTGAAAAACCAGGTTGCTTTGAAGTAGTGTGCATGTGAGAATTTATTGTTTTGTAAAGACAGGAATCCAGTAAAGGGTCGCAAATCATTAAGACAGTGTAATGTGTTAAAGTGCTAGGTTTTGGGGTTAGCCGCACACCTTTGAAACATAACAAATAATTAATGGTATTATGCTTTTTTAAATGTCAGTGTTATATTGGATTGGTTAATGCACGCAAATTATTGAGCCATTCAATGTGCATTGGAGGAAATGTATGAAAAAAATACATTTTGCAAAATAAAAAAACCCAAAATGTAGCACAAAGGTAGATCTACAATGGTAGATAGAAAATAATACAGTAATAAAAATAAATATACATGCTACATAATTGCCAATTCATTTAAAGGTGGATGGTAAGTATGTAAGTAAAGTACTTCATAAGATATCGTCATTAAGATAGGTCAAAGGCCCTGAGGCAACACAGAATGACAAAAGTGCTAATGACACTTGCTCACTGATGAGACCACATTTTAAAAGTATAACAGACAATAAAGTGTTTCATATTGAAAACTTTTCTTAATACATATAGAAAGTGCATTGCAACCTGACTACAATGCTGTGAAAAAGTATTCACCAACTGGCCCTTCTTGGAAAAGTAATTGTCTCCCCAAACATTAATAGCTGCTTATGTAATGATCAACAGCTCACAAGACAATTTATGGAGATCCGTCTTCTGCATTGATATCGAGCAAGTTTTGCCTCCTCTTCTTTTTAGAATTTGACTAGAATTGATGTAATACTAGTCAAATTCTATATTGATGTAATGTTAGATGTATTTTGACATACTCACGTAAAGTCCAGCCAAGTCTCAATGAGTTTTAAGTCAGAACTTTGATTAGGCCAATCCAATCCAAACCATAATTTTGTCTCTTTGAGACATTTTGAAGTGGACTTACTGTTGCGTTTTGGATTGTCCTGCTACATAACACAATTATGCTCCAGCTTTAGATCATGGGCTGATGACTGGACATTCTATTTTCTAGTAGAGAGTAGAACTCATGTTTACCTCAGTGGTGGACCTTTTGGAGACCCAAGGCAGCAAAGCACCATCACCAACATGTTTGACTGTTTAACTCCACTTGATAAAGCTTTTACAGGAGAAACGTGTTGTGGAATATAATATGTTTTAATTGTTTTATTTAGCATTAAAGTTCTATTTTCGCCCTTTTCTAGAGTATTTCCATATAGTATTGCTATTTCTACTATTTATTATTTATTGTTTTTACTTACCTGGAATCCTTAGAACTTAATTCATGATGTGGACAATGAGACAAATAATCCTATGTGGGGATTGTACCACCTATGCAAGATTCACGATGCAGTAGAACTGCTTTGCAAATTAAAAGTCTGATTTAATTACTACATTTCCTCGTATCCATACAGAGAGCACTATATAGTTTACTCTTTTGTTTTGTATTGTCCTTATGGTTACTATCTTTATTGCTGCGCGCTTCAGGAAGACAGGTTCTATTCCACTATTCGCTATACAAACTAGAGCTGGTCTTAAGCTCTATACCTTGTGAGTAGACAATCATACTGCTAAACATTGTGTTTTCAAATTTGGTTAATATATACTGCAACATTGGGACCTTTCTTTCTTTTGTCCTTCATGTTTCAATGGACTCAAGAAATAAGAGAATCTTACTTGGTACTGTTGGTTATTTATGTAAAACAAGATCTGCTGTATCGACTATATTTGTTCATCCTAAATTGAGGTTTTATCACTCCAATTGTTCCTTTTTTACATTGTGATTTACTGAAAAGCATGTCTACTCTGAGGTGCAACCTATTTTCATTCATTTTTTCGCTTTTAAGGGTTTTATAGGGAGTACCTATATTTTAGGTTTACTGCCATCTGTTTTATTTTTGTTTCAGTTATCTATCGGTCATCTGCCCCTTGTCTTTTGTTTGACTGTTGGTAATATATTTTTATTGTAAAATTTGTGCTTATGTTTGCTTTTAATGGGATATGTATCTTTCAAGACATTACACTTTTAACTTGTCTGTCCATGGAACATCATCCTAAAACTGTCAGGATCAAGTGGAACCAGAATACACAGACGGAATCACTAAAATAAACACTCTGTATACCAGTTCTTAGAATGGCCGGGCTAATGGACAAACAAAGTCAGTAAGGATAGCCGAGGTCGAAGGGATACAGAAGACAGAAACAACGATAAACGAGAGCCAGAAATGAATACTAATAAAGATACTACAGGAACACACTATTGGCCTAACAAGAAGCACAACATGGCAACAAGGAATGGGAAAGATAGGTATAAATCCTGAAATTCCTTAAATGTTGTCCTGTGTTTTTGACTTCGTAGAGGAATCTATTTTGTGATCTTGGAGGAATATTAGTAGGCTAGCCACTCCTGAGAGTATCAGAGTATGAACCACTTTTTCAAGCTATATCTTTTTGTAAATAATTACTCTTTCTGTGGTTCACTTTTGTAGCCTTATATATATGGATTAATTGACTAAGTTGGCAATTACTTTTACACACAGAGCCAGTTGATGTTAGGTAGTCTTTGCCTTTAAATAATATTAAAAGTAAAAAACAGTGAATGTTATATTTACATGGATCCTCTTTGGTTTTTTTTTTGCATTTTTATGAAAAAATCTGAAAACATTCAACATGACAAATACAACACAAAAACATTAAATTAGGAAGTAAGTGTAATAGTAAAATACAAGGTACAAAAATCAAAAGTAATGTATTGCACATAAGAGAATAATAAATATCATGACAAGGCACACTGGAGTACTGTGGCTAGGATCCAAATTAGAGGAGGTTATCCACAGGTGTCACAACATTATGAAAAAAGAAATGGGTTATTGGGCCATAAAGACAATTCGACACATACAACATTTCAGCCGCAATGCCTTAATCATGTATGTATCATGACATACCCTGCGGCCAAAACATTGTATGTTTTGACTTTGTCTTTATGGTCCAATTAACCATGTTTTTCTTGCATGATGCTGTGATGCCTGTGGATAGCTCCTTCTAAGTAAAGCATAAGATTTAAATTTCACTTTTACAATGCAGAATATGTTTAGTATTCTGTCAGTTAGTAGGTAGGTGGCAGTTTGTATAGAGATTTTAGTTGTGTGTTTATAAATATATATATATATATATATATATATATATATATATATATATATATAAAATTAATGCCACATATCAATCTGTATCAGTTTATCAGGCTGAGGTTTTAATACCAAATAATACATAAAAACTAAATATATAGGTGTAATAATAAATAAGTGTATCCCCTAACACTTAAAGATAAAAATCATAAACAAATAAATAAGTATTACACTAAGTGAATGCACACAAAAATACTTAAAAATGGAGATCAGAACTAGAACAATCTAAAAAATAGAAATAAAAACCATAGTACAGTCTGTATAAAATACAATAAGCACTAATTCCTAATAGGATAAAACTCACAGGTTATAGAGCCATCCCAGGCTCTATATAAAAGGCTCCAGGGTGCCTAAAAAAGGCTAGCATGATGTTCTTGGAGAGAAGCAATGGAAAACCTCCATGGGATGGATAAACAAACTTCATTCAATAAATAAAATGAAAGGGACAAATAGGCAGTGTATAAAAGTATAAAAAAGGCCACTTAGCCTAAAAAACCCCACAGTCAAGTGTATAAAAGTCCCCAAAAAAGTCACCAACAAACGCTTTTCGACTCCTCCTGGAGTCTTCTTCAGTGCAAATATTTTTTTAATGATTATAGGAAAGTTTATCAAATTACCAATTGGCAATTCTTCCTAAAGATTCTACCAAACTCATATCTCACACCATACAACCTGTCCTTGTTTTGTCTAGTCACACCTTATAATGTCCGCCTATGCTACAGTTACTGTAAATGTCACACGACTGATTAAAACAAGGTATCAGATAAAATATTGATATCGGTCCAGAAAAGTAAAAACAACGGAAGTCAAGATTAAAAGAAAAAAAAAAGAAAAAGGGCCACGGCAGATGTGAATACTCAAGTTATTGACAGCAATTCATGGACAATAAACTGCCTTGATGCATCACACTTGGTTGTTATTTTCAGTACTATACCCTCCACCCATGGCTAATTGACATACAATTGAGGAGGAAATTGCTCCTGTGATAAGGGTAAATGTACAGCAAACACAAATAATTTGGTTAACTAACACTAAAGTGCCATGTTAAACAGGCAAGTTGTGTAAAGTGGTGCTGGGAATATAAAACAAACTGTGCAAACGAAAAATGAAACAAGTGCATGTTTGTTGGGTAAATATCAAACTTATAAATCACTATATTTATTACATGAATGTCACATTCAAAGATGAAAGGCCTCAATTGAATTCTTTGGGATAGGTTTTTTTTAAATTATCTCAATGTTTTTAATAAACTTTCTAATGATTGAACTAGAGAATACACATAGACTTTAATGGTGAATTCTGAAGATAAATAATTAGATTTTTTTTTTTTAAAGATTGAGATTATTTGAAAATCGTATCCATAAGAATTAATTTGAGGCTGCAGTTTGACACTTTTTGTTTTAATGTTTGCATTATCATATTTTCTATATGACCAACAAAAATCCCCATGTTTAATAGACTATCTCACTTCTTTTATAATTTTATTCTTAATTTTTATTATTAAATCACTGACATATTCCTATAAAACAAAATAACTTGCTTCCTTGTTTGATGAGAATGCACTACAGAAAATGCTAATATTTATGTTTTATTGTTTGTAATGCATTGCCTCTACAATTCGATAGAGTCCTAACCTTAACACCTGAGGAAAGAGATTTAGGGTTAATAATTTCAGATGACTTAAAAGTATGCAGACACCATAATAGAACAACATAGAAATGCTAGCAGAATGCTCGGTTGTATAGGGAGAGGCGTTAGCAGTAGAAAGAGGGAAGTGCTCATGCCATTGTACAGAACACTGGTATTACTTTACTGAGAGGGTAGTGGATGCATGGAATAGCCTTCCAGCTAAGGTGGTAGAGGTTAACACAGTGAAGGAGTTTAAGCATGCGTGGGATAGGCATAAGGCTATCCTAGACTTAAGGTAAGGCCAGGGACTAATGAAAGTAGCTAGAAAATTAGGCAGACTAGATTGACCGAATGGTTCTTATCTGCCGTCACATTCTATGTTTCTAAGTTTCTACATTTTAAATGTATGTAATGAATTTATACATGATTAAACTCTAGCCTAAAATATTATTTTTAATCAGAGTTTTAATAACATTGATTGGCTGCAAATCAAGAGCACCTGTCAATATCAATTCCAAATTAATTGTGTATTTAACATGTTGTATTTAGCCCACGCCGGAGTGGTAGGTACTTAGCAAAAAAGATACAATCTGAAAGAATAAGTGAAACAATTAGACCTATATGCAACCCCCATCACTGATAGGTAACTGCAGAAATCACTTTTAAAAATACAGACCGTTATTTTTATATTTGATGATATTTCCTATGTCATGGCACACATCTCGAATCAGCATGGGGTTACAGACGGGTTGCGACTAAGTACAGGCTTTGAACAAAGGTTCCTTTGGTCCAAAAAAAGGGGGGTTTCTCCTGGCTCTCATGTCGTGATGGTTGGACATTTTCCTCTCTACATCCCCTCCAAATAGTGCTCTCCTAGGTGTAAGGTAAGTGGGGCAAAATGGGTTAAAAGTTAATCGGGCGGCCGCTGGATTTGATGCCGGGTTAGGGTTCCAGGCAATCAGTGCCAGGACCAGCTGAAGCACATTGTGGCTGTTACAACTTCCTAAAAAACTTATACCAGTCAAGGAGTGAGAGTGCTCGGGTAGAAACACATAGGAGAAGTGTACAAAAGAGCCAGGGAAGTGATCACGGTCTTTTGTGAAAACATATAACAGAGTCCTGTATCAGCTCTTCCCGAAAATACGCAGGCTCCGCCACAGGACATTTTCAACATGTTCATTCCTATACTGTTATTGCCTGGACATCGCTGAGAGGTTTTGTTGTGAGAAGTTGACCTTTACTTTCTAGTTCCGCTCCTTTTAAGAGAAGCCATAAGTTGTTAAATATATACCTTAAAGCCCAGAAGACCCTGTTTATAAAGCATTTCACCTTTATTGCTTATGCTTCATTTCATATGTGCATATAGTATGAGATGAATATTATGTAATCTTGTGGTATCTGTAATTATACAGAGATAGACAGGGGCTAATAGAGAAAAGTTAGAAAGAGTGATGAATAATACTAGACTTGAGCATTCTGTTTCGTCCAAATTAAGATTTGTCTGGATCTGGGTCAAACCGCAGTTCGTCCAAATTCTGTATTTTCATGTCAATGTAAAACCGAGCAAATGACAAGGTGACACCCGAATATGTTCAGATGCTTTGGGATTAGGAGTTGATTTAGTACATTAGTTTATTGAGGTTAATCACTAAGTGAGAATTTAAGGTGAATTTAAAGTGAATTTCAAACTTAAGGTCAAAATAGCCAAGCTGGAAAAATTCTCAAAGTCAGCAATGTTTTCAGTTTATCTACTGGGGTTTGAACATGAAATTCACTTTGAATTCTCACTTTTGTAAAAAATAACTCTGAAAGTGTTACAGTTACAGTGACAAGATGGGCCGAATGGTTCTTATGTGCTGTCACATTCTATGTTTCTATGTTTCTAATTATTGTTAATATTCTTTTTCCAGTTGTGATCTAAATTCCACACAAATCCAAAGCAATTTACTAAGCCATTAATTGGTAAAAAGAAGAAAAAGTCTAAATTGGCAGATTGAGAGTTTAATCTCTAAAGTCCATTGATGCATTGACTGCAAAGTTACATATTTGTTTTTAATTCACCTCATCTAGTCAGTATTGGTTAAAAAAAACTATTTGCTTGCTACACTTGTGAAGCTAATAATCTGATACTAACAAGTAACTACAGGAAAAATGTGTTTCTAAAACCACCATTGGGTCTACTTTTAGTATGATACATAACACTACATTAAATTAATAGCAATCTAATATACCAATAGTTCAAACAATTACTATTTTCTATTTTCTTTAGTTGTATTCTAAATTCCTCAGTAGTCCAAAACAACTTGCTGGGATTCCTGCATCTCTCCATAACTAAAACACTAGATTGTGGGAATATGAATACTGAAAAGGGTTTTACTTTTAGAAGAAATGTATTGGTGGATACATAATTATTCATATACTTTACAAGTATATGCTGGTGAGATAGCTCAGCAGCTAATGCATCATTAGTAGAATCTGTTCAACTCTTCAATCACAGGTTCGAATGCCATCAGGGTTGACTTAGCCCTTCATCCTTCTGAGGTAGATAAAATTTGATAATAGTAACAACCCCTGGATGTTGGGCTAAGGTAACATCCCCAGTACATACTTGAAAACCAGAGTAATCCTGAATGTGCCTTTCCTGGTTATTATTATTAATACTGTCCTGAATGCAGCAACATACAATAACAGACTAAAATACAAGTGACGTTCTTTCATTCAGTACCATGGACAGATCCATTCATTTTAATACATTCCAACTGGAATTGCTGTATTTATAGATTTTCTTACAGACAGTTTAAAATAAAACACGTGCATTACTCTAATGGCTGCTACCCAGAGCTTCAAATTTTTATCTCCATATAATTCTTTTCTGGCATATGTAGCAGTAAAGAAAACAGAGGCTGAATGTAGTTTTTCAAACACTGGAGAATTAAATCTATTTGCTTTCATAACTCAAAGAAATTATTATTATGCAAAAAATAATCTTCAATTGACGATTGTCCTTTAATCCCTTTTTGTCCCTTTATTTCTTCTTGTTTTTTAATTTTTTTTTTTTACCACAGTTATTTTATCTATAGATAAGAAAAAGTAGACACTACTTTTTCTTATAGGAAGCATGATCTTTGGGAATTTTTGGCAATAGGCGGAGGTTAAGGAAAGTTCTACTTCAGTTGCTAACCTAATTTTCTCACAATTCATCAGTCAAACCATAATAAAACTGCAGGCATAATGGGTGGAGAGGAACAAAATGGCAACACAGGCATTAAGATCCAGCGCAAGGAAGAAAACATGGTAAATATAAATAAATGCAAGGAGTAAGGGAGAGAGTTACATCATTAAAGTACAAGGGGCATAAGGAAAGGAACAGTGAAAGAAATAAAACACAATAGTGCCACTTGCAGTCTTAAAATTTTAACTAATCTTTTACTCCACTATTTTCTTTTTGTCCGAAAAAAAGCACAGTATTTATTTTAAAATTAGACTCCTAGCAAGCACATAAATGTGGACAAACCAACATTTTTGTTTGTTGATTGCTGTTCATTGATGTGTAAAGAATATTATGTAAAGCAAGCATGTCAAACTCGCAGCCCACGGGCCGCATGCAGCCCACAAGGACCATCTTTGCAGCCCAGCGAGTACATACTGGTGTTATAGCAGAGTAGGCACCAGCTTTCCCTACATTGCAGGTGCCTCCTGGTCAGGGAGGAAGGGACGGTGGATGCAGCAAGGGAGCTCAGTGTTCCTGCTGCTCACTGCTCCCTCACGTGCGCCGTCTTTAGTGAAGCCTGGGCGCCGGAATATGACATCATATTCCCGCACCCGGCAACACTAAACCGCGCGAGGGAGCAGTGAGTAGCAGGTAGGAGATCTCTAGGCAGAAGATCCCCACACCAGCTCCCAAAGGTAGGGAACAATAAATTAAATGATGTGAGTGCAAGAATGTGTAAATGTGTAAAAGTGTGTCTGTCAGTTAGTGTATGTCAGTGTGTGTGTGTGTGTGTCTGTGTCAGTGTGTGGGTGTCTGTCAGTGAGTATGTGTGTGTGTGTCTGTCAGTGAGTGTCTGCCAGTGTGTGTGTGTGTGTGTGTGTGTGTCTGTCTGTCAGTGTGTGTGTGTGTCTGTCAGTTTATGTGTGCCTGTGTCAGTGTGTGTGTCTGTGTGTGTGTGTCTGTCTGTCAGTGAGTGTGTGTGTGTGTGTCTGTCAGTGAGTATGTATGTGTGTCTGTGTATCTGTCAGTGAGTATGTGTGTGTCTGTCAGTGAGTATGTATGTGCCTGTCAGTGAGTATGTGTGTGTGTCTCTGAGTGAGTATGTGTGTGGGTGTCTTTCAGTGTATGTGTCTGTTAATGTGTCTGTATGTGTGTGTCTGTCAGTGAGTATGTGTGTGTGTCTGTGTGTGTTCCTGTCAGTGAGTATGTATGTGTGTGTGTCTGTGTGTGTGTGTGTCTGTCTGAGTGTGTGTGTATGTCTGTCAGTGAGTATGTGTGTGTGTCTGTGTGTGTGTGTCTGTCAGTGAGTATGTGTGTGTGTGTCTGTATGTATGTGTCTGTCAGTCAGTGAGTATGTGTATGTGTCTGTCAGTAAGTATGTGCATGCATCTGTCTGTGTGTGTGTGTGTGTGTGTCTGTCTGTGAGTAAGTGTGTCTGTCTGTGAGTGAGTGTGTGTGTTGGTCAGTGTTGCATTGGCTGCAACTGGACAGTGGAGTACCACGCCACGTGACATCAACGTGCTCCACCTTCACAGTGTTTCATGAAGTCGCGGGAGGATCAGATTTGGCACAGGGTGGTTTAGTAGAGGTTGGGGGACTGGGATTTAGTAGAGGGGGATGCTGTTTTTTATTATACTGTACTTTTTAAAATTAACCTATGTTTCTATGAAAATTTAAGGTATTTTCTTTTTTGTGGCCCACATAAACAAGGTTTAAGTTTATGTGGGCCACAAAAAAGAAAATACCTTAAATATTCATAGAAACATAGGTGGCCCACATAAACTTAAACCTTGTTTATGTGGCCTGTGCCAGACTTTGAGTTTGACTTGCTTGGTGTAAAGTCTCCCAGGTTCAATGTTTCATTCATTTCAGAAGTTATAGAATTGTATCCCTTATCTTGCAATATTACATCTAGAATAGTAGCAAAGAAGCTGAAATATAAATATTAACACAGTCAAATAGCAAACGCAGGGGCGGACTAATAGCCTTTTGGGTCCCAGGGCAAAATTAGGCCTTTGGCCTTTTGAAGTTCAATATATATGTATTAAGTGCATGTTAAATATAACTTTATGAATGCATGTTTGCATTTGAGAGTGTACAATAAGTGTGAATGGACTTTTATTTTCATATAATGCTAGTATTAATGCAATTATGCATTTGTGTATTTGTAGAATTTGTGTGTGTGCATGTTCAATGATATGTTTGAGTGTAGTGAAACTGTGTGTGAATGTCCATGCAGTCTTGTGTTTATATGTAATTTCAGATTTTCATTGTATGTGTCAAAGTAGGTATGTATATGTGTAATGTTGATATGTGTAAAATCCAGAGTATATTACATGTAGTGCAGGTGTTAATTTGCATGTAGTGTAAATGTATGAATGCTGAGTTCTATTAAAATGTAGAGCAGATGTGTGTGATTGCAGTGTTGCAGTGCTTCTATATTGGGAATTATGGCATGTGAATGATGTGGTGTACTTGTATGGGAGTTTGGTGTGTGAGAATACAGGAGTATATTTGTTTAAAGTGTCTGCCGGGGAAGAGGTGGGCAGGATGTGAAAGTGCGATAAGTTGTGGGCCCCAAGTTGCCAGGGGCCCACAACCTTTTGCCTGAATAAAGTAATTATATAATGCCAGGGCATAGGTAGGCTTTCATCTGCTTGTGTAGATAAAACCTGGCATGCTCGATGATTAATTTTTGGTCCCTTCCTTCATTCCTGCCCTTCTTCTTTGTGTGCAGATTGCTGAAACCTGGTCTGCCTTTTTTAATTTGAAGCTAGTCTACCCACCACAGACTATATGAACAGACCTGACTACATGTTTGCTTCACCCCTTCACCCCTCTCCAGCTTCATCATGTTAGGAACTTTGAATTCCTCACTTTCCTGTTCAAGTTGCCCCAATAATCTTAGTTAGATGCTCATTCTTCCTACCTTTGCTAGCCCCTTTATTACTTCACTGCATGCCTGCTATTTTTCAATACTTCTTACAGAGTGGTTATTTTTAAGATGTGATCCTTATTCTAGATTTGAGTTACTTAACAGACGCCCTAATTTTACAGATTTCACTGGAAAAACTGGATCCAATTTATGTACCTTTATTGACCTTATCTCTTCATGCTTGGAGCTTTTCTGCGTTCATTGTTGCACTCCAAAATTGCCTAGGTCTTTTTAAAAAATGTTTTTTAAAAATCCAGCATAATTGTTATCGAACATTTTTAATTAGGCACTGCAAGATTGTCATACATAACACGAGTGCTAAGGAAAAAAACAGAAAAAAACCCAGAGTGTAAACACAAGAGTAAATAGGGAGAGAAGTAAGATACAGGGTGTCTAGAACAGTTCTTTTGGTATTCCTGGTAAAATGTAGGACCTTGAAGAGTTGAAAAAAAGGTTGTGGGGGGAGGGGCTAAGGAGGGGTAGAGATATAAAAAATGGAGCACCTACCTCCTCTCTGAGAGAGTAAGAGATCCTATTTTAATCAGTGTTTTATTTGATACACTGCATCTACATTGCATCTACATTCCTTACCACCTGTGAAAGAGGAAGTGTCTCTCTTCAGGTTATTTTTAATATTTGTGTTTATTTATCCCTTTATGTAACTAAGATATTTGTCAGCTATGAAAAATTTAATTAAATAAAGAAATCTACACCTTTTCATACACCAACGGGGCACCTCCATCTAGCTTCCAGAGAAGTGACAGTACCCTGTACATACATTGGAGGTTTTCTTCCTGTAACTTGTGTGCCCCATCAGAATGACTAGATATAGTTGTTATCGAATACCTGTGTGTAGATAAAATCAGTGTAATTTTAAAATGAACTTTTGCCCTAACTTTGGCCTAAATTTTGTCTATACTCCGATTGCCTTCAACTTAACCTTTGACCTCTTTTTTTCTTTGTGAACTTGTTTGAAATCTTTCAGCCTTTGAAGATACTAATCGCATTCACTCATATTTTCACTACTTCAAAATTAAGATTGTAACTCTGGAAGGCATTTATTCCAGTAATCCTGGATATTGGTTTCAGCTTTTAGTTTTTAATCTCTTAGAAATGCATTTTATGGGACAATAATAAAATTTCTTAATTTTACAAACTACAGTAAACAAGTCTACCCACATATATAAATTTTAGCCAAAGTGGAAGTAAAAGGTTTAAGGCATTACATGCTGGCTTGCATTCCTTCCCACAGCCTATAACCCATATACTCTATTAAATTATACACAACAAAAAAGAAAAGATATGAAAACCACAGCAGCTTGCTTATCAAATAAATAGCGATAATGATTGAGGTTTCATTTAATTATGATGCAAGGTCTATTCTGATTTGGTTAAGCCAGGGCTGGGTAAACAGTCGATCCCCAGATGTTTTAGAACTTCACATTTAGATTGTAAGCTCACAAGCTATATAGAAAAGTATTTTGCATAGACACATTTTCAGGGGATAGATCTCCAATCACGGGCTGGGCACTCTTTACCTTTTATATTAGTTTGTTTAACATTGTACAGTCTATCTCCCAATTGTACAGCTATGCAGAATATGTTGGCACCTTATAATAACAGTAATAAATAAATAAAATCAATGCCCATGATAAATAAATTAATAAAATAAATAAATAAAATACATTATTTGTAATTTATTTAGATTTGTTTATAAAATATTTTACCAGGAACGATACATTGCGATTTATTTTATTTTCAAGTATGTCCTCAGCACAAATGCCAGTAATGAATAATTAAATAAATAAATAAATAAATTAAATAAACGTAATGATGCTTTGTCAGCCTTTAGGATGGCAAAGCATCATGGAAGTTGCAATTCTACAACATCTGGAGATTTAAAATCTGATGTAAACCATCAGATTCTTGTTTACAATTCTTGCATTCACATTAATATACCTTCATTTGGTCAGTTCAGTACTTTAACATTATTGCACCGTGTTTGTTATACATGAAGCTAGAACACTGATGCCAAATTTGATTGGACGTCTCAGCATCATGGGAAATTTACTTAAAAACAGTAGAAATCCCAAATGTTAACTATCCCTGCTCTAGGATGTGACATAACTAATTTCCTTAAGGCATCACTGCACTGGCCCTACCACATTTTATCTCACTAGTCAATTACAGAAGCTGCAGCCCATATATACAGCCAATGTCACAAATCACAGGCTCAAATAGCCATGCTTCTTCAAAGGAGGAGGAAAGGGGAGTTGAGGGCAATAGCGTGAAGGAGGAGAAATGCTTAAAGTGATTTACGACCTCCCTTTGAGAAAAAGTCAGACACTAACAAAGTTTTTTTGCACCTGGGCTATTATAAAGCAACAGAGATGATCCTTCAAGGAGCAAAAGACATTCAAATGTACAAGTAGAAGATTAGGTTGATTCAATCTACTCAGGATCAGTCAGGAAAAAAAATATCTCCATACTCTCTCTTTCAATCAGTGAAAGGGAACCCAGATTAGAGATCGGAGATCTTGTGTATTCAAAGTGCTAATTCAGAACTTCTTTCTTTAAAGCACTCATGAAACATTTTAATTGTCTGACTTTGCATTCAAAAGCCTTGTTTGCAAACCTTAATTGCAGGCTGCTTTGAACAAATAATTGAAATGCATGGCTTGTGGGGGCAGCTTAAACAATTTTTAATGTGCTTAAACAGTAGGTGCCTAGGCCTTTTATTCTGACCTAGGATTTCAGAATGGATACACAGTGGAAGCATATTTCGATGCATGTAACAACAGAAATATAATGTAAAGACGCACCGTGGAACTGGTGAATGGCTTTAAGTGTAAACATTGTAGTAAAGAACTTGTTTCATACTGTCTAAAGAAGCGTCTAGCTTATCCTAATAAAGGTAGCTAGTACATATTCAGTCTCGCTCTGTGATTTTTAGGATACAATTAAAGAAAATCTTGCATTTCCTTAAAAGCAAGACTATAAAAAAAACAAATGTACACATGCAAAACATTTTATTTTTTTTATTGTTATTACACGATCTGTCTGTTATTTCAATGGACAAATCATGCTTTTTTTATTCCATATTGCTCGAACTGTGACGTCATCTATGCAATTATTTCCCATCACTGCATAACTTGTTGGCGTTATATAAATAATAATAATAACATTGAGGAATAATGTACTGATCACCTCCGTGCAGTCTGGGGCAAAACTGGGAAATTAATGCTAAGGAGTGTATGTCCCTTGCTGTTAACTCCTCCCTTTAGCCCCTAGTTTAACCCCTACACTAGAGTTAAAACTCTACACAGCCTGAACACTTAACATTAGCCTCTGCACTGCATGAACACTCTAATACTGTGATGATAACTTGTGACCCAACACGCAGAGTAAATAGATATGATAATAGATTAGACAACGTTTACCGGTCATTAGAATGGCCGGGTTATACACTGTTAGAACAGGAATAGTCATGGACAAGCTGAGTCAGGTAAGCCATAAATCAGGGAAGCGAAAAAACCAATGGACAGGGAAGATAGAACGTAGATTAGTCAGGAGAAAGCCAAGATCAAAATACTATAATAGACACAGGATATAACGCACTCTTGGGAACTGAAAACAGAAACCACAACAGGGCAATTATCCATTCCCTGAGTGCTCCTTTTATACCCTATGTCTTGAAATTATAGCCACGCCCCCAAAACATTCAAATACGAACGTTTTGGCGGGCCGTGATGTCATCGGCATAATAACGTCGGCGCGCACCCACAACGTCAGAAAAAGGGGCGAAGCTATAGTATCCAACGTTTGAACCGCTGGAGACATGAGAGAGACTGTGGGAAGGGTCCCTCTCCCCTTCCTGTACAACAAAAGGTAACGTGACAAGTACCGTAGACAATATTGAAGGCATTATTTTCACATAAAACATTGTTCACCGGTATCCCCAATTATGTCATTTTTGAATAGGTAAAAAATAAAAGTAAAAAAATTTTAAGGTCAAAATTGCCAAAATGGAAACATTCTCTAAGTCAGCTATGCTTTCATTTTGGTTACTCTGGATTTAAATTAGAAATTCACTTTAAATTCTTATTTTAGCAAATAGCCCCGACAACATTTATTCATTAACTGAATTGTGAAAATGTTTAAATTTTGCAACATTTAGGTGAAAACTGATGAACTGACACAATAGCTGGGTTGAAGGTTTTTTTTTAATTCTTTTTTAAACTTCTTTATCCTAAATGGTGAAGTTCCACTGCTGATTCTTCACAATTACTAGTTCAGTGAATACATCCAGGATGTTAGCAAACATTTAAGTACAATATGGTTGATCTAATATAGGATCTCAACAGATACAATATCAGAAAGTCCAGAATTTTGGATGGTTATGAATTTGTTATAATATATTATGTTAAAATAGACAAAAGTCTATTTGAAAAATACTATCCCAAACTATTATTTTATATATACAGTGTCAACATTTTAAGGCAAAGCTGTACAAACTAATAGATCCAGGAGTTTTTTTACACACAGAAATATTCCACTACATAGAAATATACAGAACTAAGCAGGAAATAATTAGGGGCTCCTTATGTTAGCTGACAATATAGAAGATATGCAAAAGTGCTAAAATATGAATTAGTAAGATAAATATCAATGTCATATATATTATCAATACATTGAATAACCTCTGCTATGGATATCTATTAAGAGGGAAAAAATGCATCACAAATTTATATGAATTTTATGTTTAATAGTTCTCTTTGCGTCATTTGTACTAAATATTTTTTTCCTTTAGTACATACGGAAATCTGTGTTGTGTTTATCTAAGAAGTATGCAGTCATAAGGTACTGAGAATGGTCAAATTAAGGCAGGTTAAACTTGTCAGTGAGTAGCCTGCATATATCTAGGTACAAAGATTCACACTGTAATAATAGGAACTCCTGTATAATTTTCAAGAAATTCAGAATTTCTTTCTTACAAACTATGCTGGTATTGTGAAAAGGATAATGTATCTTCTCTACCTCTTTAATTACAGGTTTTGTTACGTAATGTTTGTAAAAGAAAGTAGATATTATTACCTGATGTAAAGTATCCCATTTCACATGGCCCATTGACAACCATCTCAGATAGATGACCAATTAAAATATCACTGGAATGTCTGGGACGACAATATTAAACATTCATATTCTTTATAATGTAAACCAACAATTGCTCACTGTCATTGTTTACTTATATAATACATTGAATATTATACACCTTCAATATCTTTGTATATGGTTTGAAATATTGTTGCGCTAAACATGCAATTGTTTATTCTTTGTTTAGTTAAATGGTTTGACCATGAACATTTGGATAGATGTTTTACCCTTTTTTACCCCACTCTTTTGTTTCCTGTTTTCCCCCTGTTTTGTTTCATTTAAAATGTTTGTAAATTAATATATTTAAAATATTTCAATAAAATTTTTTGACTAGATTCAATTTTATGACTAATTAATTAAACTTGATACATATGTCAAAGTTTATTTCTCTTTCATGCATGGAGATATTATTCACTAGTGTTAAGGAACTAAGAATTATGTAAAAAATAAAAAATAAAAATCACAATATTTTTCCATTTATGAACCGTATATCCACTAAAATATAAACTATGATCGCAATCAACATTATTATTAATCAAAAATGCTATTAGAACTATGGTTAGAATTCAGTTTGTGTTTTCAGTATGAACACTATCCAAAACTGACACACCTTTTTTTTTTTCCCTGGAAATGTGAGGAAAAGTTTGAAATGGTCATTGACTTACAACCAGGCTGAACTTTAGTCATCTTTAATGATACGAAGAATATTACTATATTATCACAAGGTTAGAACAAACCAAATGGATCCAACTTGTTTAGCTCAGATTTGCCTATTTGACCCATTTTATAGTGGAGTAGTAATAATGATAAATGATTAATATTATTAGCATTGATATTACATGAGCACTTATTGGTGCTTTGCAACGATACCATTGCGTTATTAAACAAGTAATTGTCAGAAAAAAAATATGTTGACAGACGCATGAGGCAAAGAAAGGCCTGCTCAAACAAGCATATGATCTCAGAGATAGGGGTAAAGAAACAAGGAAAGTGGAAGAACAACTTGCTAGACAGGAGGTAGGTTGATAGATATGATGCTTGTGTTTAGCTGAGCTTGTAAAAATGGTGTGTACAGAAGCCATGGAGCGGAAGGAGAGAGTGAAGTGGCTTATGGAAGAACAGGTGACGTGTTGAGACTATAGTAAGAAGAGAAGAATCTCCAAGGAAGATAATAAAGCCCCCAAATCCTACCTTGAACATTCTTAATTTTAGTTAGCACACTGCCATCGGTTACCTTTTGAATTTACCACTAACCCACTTCGGTATATAACATACTCTTTATCTACAAATACTCACTGAGTTGAAATAGTGGTTAGGGTCTTGGTACCGCTAGTGCTCTTTGATTCCTAGTCAGCTATAAACATCTTGCACAATATACAGTTGATGTATATATATTTTAAATGTTCACACAAAAGGATCTTGGTGACATCTTGTGAGATCTTCTATAGAGTTCCTTTTGTATTCTTCCACAGCATGAAAACACGAGGGTAATTTAATTATTTTTCTAGGGACTTTGACAAGTACAACTACATCACAACAAACAGTAACACTAAAAATTACAAAGCGTACAGTTATTTCTGGTTACTAAAGCAACCTTTGATCTTTATGAATGAAATAGCTACCTTCTGAGATTAACGTTAGAACCCGCACAAAATCCAACAATTCTTTTTGGCACTTATTTCCCTACATGCATTGGCATTTCCAACTACTCCAACACAATAGTTTTATACAAGAATAGTCACAGTAAAGAGAAAAAGAGAATCACTGGGCTATCAGATTCCGGCTGGGATATAACCCTTAAAACCTACATACACATGAGTTAGTGGCTTGCCCTGAATGGGGGTCATATTAACATATTGATGCAACCCTTTGTCTTTATGTTGATCTAAAGGAAAGGAGGAAGCGGGTGATTAGGTTGCTTTTTAATTCCTTCTATTTCTTATTCTAATTGCTCACACAAACAAAGCAAGCTTGCTCTTTGAAGCTCTAATGTGGCAAATTAGAAAACAAGTATTGACCTATGTGACAAGCCTCTTAAATAGTGCATAAGGAAGACAACTGTTCATGTTTGCACTCAATTTAAAAGAGTTGAATGACTGTCCATTGTTTTATTTCTGCATTGGAGTTTGAAATAGATTAGTAGAAGACAGAAACATAAGAAAACTTATTTATTTATTTATATATTTATGTTTTAATATGACATGGGGACATGGTTCATCTTTTGAAGATTATATTGCACTTGCTTTGCAACTGACTTGACCAATGCTGGCTGTGAAATGTCTTCAATAAAAATCTACATTCTGGCTATTCACTATTGGCAAGTTGATTTCTAAAGTCATATTTTGCAACATATTCACACTTCTTGGGCTGGCTTCAGAGATATAGTGCTAGAAAAATAACTGACGAGTATAAGAGGGTGGCTGTGAGCTTAGCGCTATCTTCAAAATGACTCCTACAACACATGATCAAATTGTGCACTGGAAAATGTCAATCTTGATATTCCCACACACGCACTGGTTAGTTACAAAAAAATGAACTGGCAACCTAGATCATCACCTATTAATTTAGGGAGAAGTTTGCCCAGCGGTAATTCTTGATATACGTTAAGAATTTAAAGGGACACTATAGTCACCCAGACCACTTCAGCTCAATGAAGTGGTCTGGGTGCCAGGTCCCTCAGGCTTTAACCCTGCAGATGCAAACATAGCAGTTTCAGAGAAACTGCTATGTTTACATTTGGGGTTAATCCAGCCTCTAGTGGCTGTCTTCCGGACAGCCACTAGAGGCACATCTGTGACGCTGGATGCGAATTTCGCATCCATCGTGCAGAGCGTCCATAGGAAAGCATTGAGAAACGGGGGAGCTGACGTCGGAGTGGGAGGAGAGGTCACCAGCTCCTAGGGAGCCCGGCTCTGGATTAAAGTAAGTAACTGAAGGAGGACTGCTTTGTTTTCCTGACACTATAGTGATCCTTTAAGGTTTTATAGGTTGCAATTGTTGCATCAATTTTCGAAGTTTTGGGATGAGAGTAGCTAATTACAGTTGAGGTGTACCCACTCTCTTGACATATAAACTGGCTACCACCTACTACTAAGTATAGTGCCAGGGAGTGCACAACATCCATGTCACAAATTTTTCATCTATTTCCCCTTATATTTGAAAGTCACTTTCCATTCCTGGCAATTTTTACTTTAGTGAATAATCTTGGTAATATATTAGTCGATAGAAAGATTTACATATGCAAGAATTTAGATCAGTGATAATGCTATATTATTGTTTTGGCTAAAACCAGGGATCTCAAACTCTGTCCTCTCAGATATTGATGGCCTGCAACTCCCAGAATTCTTTGGATGCAGTAGATCAGGCTTCCCCAAACTCCGGCCCTCCAGATGTTGCTGAATTACAACTCCCATGATTCTCTGCCAATCAGTTTCATTCATAGAAACATGGGAGTTGTAGTTCAGCAACATCTGGAGGGCCGGAGTTAGGGGAAGCCTACAGTAGATGGTCAGAGAATCATGGAAGTTGTAGTTCAGTAACGTTTGAGTTTGAATAGCCTGGTTTAAACTTCAAAATAGACAGAAAAGCTGCATTAAGAACTAATGAACTAAAATATCCAGTTTATCGCTGTTTAGCACATTTCTCTCATTGTGACAAACTGGAGATCTTGCTTTATATACATTATCATTAGCTTTGCACTTTTTCTAAATGTTTAATCATATGTTGAGTCATATTAGTTGTGTTACTTTATCTTCTATTGTATAGTTATAATATGTTTGTAAGCCATTCTTACAGGGTTGTTCACAGAAGTGAGAATTCAAGTTAAATAAAAAGTGAATTTCAGATTTAAGTTAAAATTACTAAACTGGAAGCATTCTCTAAGTCAGATTTGATTTTAGACAGGCTACTCTGTTCTTAAATTTGAAATTCACTCTGAATTCACTTTGAATTCTCACTTTAGTGAATAACCCTGATAATAATATGTATACACTTATTTAATTTTATTTTTGTTTTCTTCATTGTATAGGATGACTAGCCATACCACTTATTGTTATTACATTATATTTGATTATACTGAATATTAGACATTTTTGGAAATGTTGTGTTATAATATTAAGCAATCATACATTTTGATCAATTTAAAATATTATAGATATTACATGTAAAAAATATCTACTGAACAATGAACAGTGAATTGTGTATAGTTAAAAGTGATTGCACAATGTTGGCCAAGGAAGCAGAGTTGGAAGCAATTCTAACTCTGGTATTTTAGCCAAAATCTTGCAAGTTGTTTCTAAATTCACTACAACTCATTGTATAGTGAATAGACAATCAAATAAAAAAAAATAATTCATAACTGTATTTCCATATATCACATGCAAACTATGGACAGTAATATGCTAAATAGCATTTCCAGATACACATACAACACATGCCTTGACCATAGGTTCTGAATTTATTTTTGTATATCTTTTTGTGAATGGACAAGAAAAGATGAAGGTGCCTCCTTTGTGTTACTCCATTCCCCTTTACCTCTTGTGGTCCTCTCTCTTGATGTAATCCCCATGCTTCTGTTCCTCTTGTGGCCCTTTAAACTACTTGGTGCTCTTCTCCCTTTGTCTTTCTTGGTGTGGCCTATCCTGTTATTGTCCCTTATTCTTTAGTTCTTCTTTAGGTTATTGTCCTGTTTGTAACTTCCCTTCCTTTATCTCTTTGGAAGTTCATTGTTATGTTTAGTTCTTACCAGCATATTTCGCTTTTGTGGTCCCCGACCTTTACTGTAAACCCCTGTTCCTGATCTTGCGCCAGAACTATGTACTTTCAAGGACGTACCCAAGCACCAAGCAACCGTAGGGATAGAGATGGCTGGCAAAAAAAAAAAAAACAAGCAAATGTGGCCACTTATGACCAGCCAGTTGAATGAAAATGAATAGCTCCAAAATGTATAATTATTTGCATTTTCAGGAATGTAAAAATTTATTTTGTTGAGGGTTTGCATAGAAGCCACAGTCAAAAATAAAAATTCAACTCACAAACTACTCTGACACCCAGAAATGTGTAGTAAATGATGAAATACAAACAGCCAGCCATGATTCTAACTCTTTTTACATTCTAATGTTGCTCATACTCATATGTAATCAAAGTATGTCTTTCCTTTGGCTTTGTTACAAATAAAGATTGGCAAAAACATCGCAAAACAATGAGGGGACAAGGATTGGTCGAGACACCCCAATCTCTTCATGAATCCTAAAAATCCTGAAGATTTGCAGCAAATAATAAACATCCAGCGCTGAGGATGTATCGATAAGTCTATATATATATTATTTTGCTGAAAGAAAAAGACATTCAAAATTGAAGTTTGAATTATTTTATTATTTTTTTATTGCAATTAACATATTTTTTTATTGATAATAATTATCTTAATATCTCTTCTTTATAGCAAGGAATGCAATCAATAATAAAAAAAATAAATATACATATATATTATTTTTAAAGTGTTGTGCACTTGATGTAATTTTAGTAAACATAGTATATTTATAAGTGTGTTTTCAAAGCGTCTCTCAGCTAAGGAGGGGGCAGAGTGTGCTATTCAGAGTAGGTGGCCATAAAATAGCCTTTTGTAAAGGAATCAGCAGTGCTCACTAACCATGGCAATAACAAATATTTGGCAGCTTTGAGTTTTCAGGGGGGAACTGAGTTCAAGTTGAATATCCCAGGTTTCTTTGAATGGAAAGTGTCAATGAAGTGTTTTGTTTACTCTAGCGGCCTCTTCCTCACTGGAGAATCAATAAAGATAAAACAAGGGGGGGGGGGGGTTGATGGAGACTTTTGCTATGCAAATGATGTTTGAAAGAGCTGGAGCATCGTGAAACAAGAGAGCAAGGAGAAAGAACTAACTTCCTTACTGCTTGGTCTGCTATTTATATAATGACATTATTTTTATTTTTAATACATTGCATTCGGCATCATTGCCATATCAACAATACTATATGATAGGAATTAAAGTACAATAACAGTTATTGCCAAATGATGACTGTTGCTGAAAAGGGAACAAAGATTCGAACAAACTTGATGCATATAGAAATTGTAGTCCATTGATCATTGGGACAATTTCAGCCCTTTATTGTAGTCAATTGCGCCACCAAGTGACCTTTGTCTTGTTAACCTTCAGGAAATAAGACCTCGGAGCCAGCAGGAGGCTGTTGTGATACATGCATTCTACATTACAATGACTGTGTTTGTAGATCTAAGAGATGATAATGATTGCTTCTAGCCAATGTAATAACGACATGCACCACTAACATATCTAAAGCACTTGCAGGTCTAAAATCCACAATAGGTAAAGACCATTAACTGTCATAGGCTGTTTATTTCACCAGGCAATGTATCTTTTAAGTGCCATCCAGCTTATAGAGGACTGTGCCATTCATTATTCAGGCGTTTATTCACTGAACAGTGAATTGTGGTGAATTAAGAACAAATATCACAGCTGCAAATTCTCCACTTTTCTTCTACTTCCATTTGGACATATTTTGACCAAAGTTTGCAACATTTGCTTTTTATTTCCCAAAAAAGTCTCCTTTTAACAAACAAAACTTTAAAAGCAGCATCATTTTTTTTTTCAGAAAAAAACTTTTATTTACAAATCAATTTAAAATTTGGATGTATGTTTTTATATGTGTAATGTTAAGTAATTTATTTATGCAGGATTGAGATGTATTATTTCCCTCTCCTCCCCAATAAAGTTGTCTAGGTGTAGTTTCCCTGTCACTTTAGCCCCGCACTATAAAGTATTGCAGTTTGGTTGATATGGCAATGTTTCCATTGGAAAGTTAAACACACCTCTAGTCACTGTCAGGAGATTGCTACTAGAGGCTGCTTCTGCTGTGAGAACTCGGTTCTCACACGTTACCTCCTCTGTATTTGATTGCAGGGGCATGGCACTCGCCACCCATGTGCAGTTTTAAAAAAACCCTTGCAACACTTACCTGATTCCAGCGTCGATTTCCCTCCACCGTCACACAATAGGGGGCTAATGTGCATGCACAGCGAGCACTGTGAGCACATTAAACCCTCCCCAGAGGAAATCATTGCTTCAATGCCTTCCTATGAGAATTTCACTGACACTGGATGTCCTCATGCAGAGTGTGAAGACGTCCAGTGTCAGGCAACCAAAAGTCACCCAGCAAGCAGGAAGTGCCTTTAATGGATGTCTGATTGACAGCCACTAGAGGCAGTCTTAATTCTGCAAAGTACTCATTGCAGTTTCTCAAAAAGTGTAATGATTTACATTGCAGGACTAAGTGGGTCAGAGACACTGCACCCAGACCACTTCAGTGAGCTGAAATGGTCTGGGTGCCGCCTGTAGTGTCCCTTTAAGAATGCAAAGGGTTAAAGTATGTAAACATATTCAGCCTATAGAATGTTTTGAAAACACAATTATTTGTAAAAAAAAAAAGAAAGAAGAAGAAGATAGAGCAAATAAAATCAGCAACATTAAACACCTTCAAAATCCCCATAGTTCCATTGACAGAAAAATAATCGCGCTAATTGGCACGGAGAAACATACACACCTACATATAAATGGCTTGAGGCATTAATTAGGGCATATATCAACTTTATTAACTTATTTGAGAAAATAGGTTCAAAATATAAATTCAAACATGCTAATAAAATAAAGAAGTGATATTATTCAATAATTCTATAACATTATGAAATAAAAAGTAATTATTTAATTTGCTTGCTGAATAATAAGACATTTAATGATCAATAATATGTTTTGTTAATTGTTTTGTATTATATTAAGCATTTCAAAATGTCAATTTTTAATAAATTATTGCAAGTTATGGAATGGTGGATAATATAATTATATTGATTATTAACCCCTAATAGCCATGATTTAATTTGATTCTTCATGTCGGGTAATAGCAAAGATCGAATGTATGTTTATATGCAACTCCATATTTAACACCATTTATTTCAGCAAATGTTCTTGTTGGAGCATAGTAACATTGTCTCTACAAGATAATTTAGTTGGTTAATGCTCTGAGTAATTACCTATTTAAACCCTATAGACACAGACCTGATTCTCAGCAAAGTACACTACCAAGATAAAAAAAAAAAAATAATGGGTAACAACTACTGAGTAACAACAAAAATAACTCATCGCAAATTAGAGACATACTTGGTTGGTTTCCCATCTGCTCCCTTTCTGGATTTCTTGGGTTAAAGAAGAGGGGTATGGTAGCATATCTCTCCTGGTAACTACATCAATATTTAGACACAAACCGGTAAATGAGAAGAGTGGAAGCATATTTGGGACCCAGATCATGAAAATAAAGCAACAAACTGACCCATAAATAGAACCTAGCCACTTGGCTACTAACATTTAGAAATAAATGATGATGGTGCCCTTCTACTAATGCAGCCCTTAGTAATTTTAAGGCCCACTAACAATAAAATACCTCCCGACATTTCAAATGGACAATGATGGACATTTTCATTTTAGGAGTGTGGTGGTGGTGTGGCCCTGGGCGGGCTGTTCTGAGAAATTTAAGATGACTTACTAATACTAGTTTATACAACTATGTACCTTATTTACACAGTCTGGCTTCTAAACACATGTATTGTAGTTTAAAGAAACATTACTATGAGTATTATTGCTGTGGAGTTCTGTTATACACTTATTATGGAGCTCCTAGAAAAGAGGTACATAAGAGGCACAGAGGAATGTGGACCCAGAATAGAGACTGTTCCTCCTTAATAGACACTTGGGAGGTAAAAATTATAGAGTGTCTCTCAACATTTAGTACGTACCGCTGAGAATAGATTCTGGTTATCCTAGCTCATTCACCCCTGTAGGTGTTGTGAAACAATATATTTTTTCACCCAGTGTGTCTCAAGCCACCTAAAACACATAGGCCTCAGGGCTGTAATGGATTGAATGTGGTCCTTAAAATGTGTTGTTGCTTTTTTAAATTAAAGGTATACTATAGGCACCAAAACAGCTTTAGTTTAATGAAGCAGTTTTGGTGTATAGATAATGCCCCTGCAGTCTCACTGCTCAATTCTCTGGCATAAAGGAGTTTAATCACTTTGTTTATGCAGCCCTAGTCACACCTCCCTGCAAATAATTTGAACAGCCTTCCTAAACACTTCCTGTAAAGTGAGATATAATGTTCACACTTCATTTTTCGCAGATTCTGTTTAATTTAGAAATTATTATCTCCTGCACTGTTAATGGCTTGATTCACCTTGAAGGAGCCTCCTAAATCATATTCCATTTACAGAGCAGGAGATAAACACTTCTAAAGTGAGTTAGCATCTGATTGAAAATGTAACCATTTTTCAGGGTCGCTGAAGTGTCAACATTAAAACTGGGACATCCATATGGCAATTAATTAATTGCTAGAAGTGTGCATATCTTTCTAGTAAGTCTCTCTTTTAAGTCTAGTTAATTGTGACAATATAAGATGCTGATTAAAGTAAAAATACAATACAGGTGTGCCTTGGTCTACAGAAGGTCGGAAATCACTGTTTTAGATCATATTTCATTGGCCGAGTTAGCACACATAGACATTAATAGACAGTGAAATAGCTGTGTTATTCTTTCAGTGTTTTTTGGGGTGCTCATATTCTGGCCCTGTATATAAAACAGAAATTTAAATCTTGGCTCTTTAGTCATGATCTGTGCAAGTTGCCTGGGAAGGGAATTAATGAAATAAAACGTCTGCTTGGAGATTTTTTACTTGCATTTTACTCAAATTTTCTGCTCAATTAGCTTCAGCTGCACTGCTGGGTATATTGTTATCATACATAGATCCCCCCAAACAAACAGATGGAACTAGCTGGAAAGTGTTAGCACAGATTAATCAAACATGATGGATTTTAACTGACAGAAACATATTTTCTCTGTCATCTGTTCTTTAATCTATGTTTCTTAACGTCTTGACACACCAGAGGAGTTACACGGTTAAGGAAATAATTTAGACAGTCACTTTAGCTACAGAATGGTAATCCTGTTCGTTAAGGATGGATTACATCTTAAAAATAAAGTCTGGACCCAGAACAAACTAAATATAACTTGAAGCATTACTTCTCTTTGCAACGATGACTTTGAAGCAGGAATTATTTTTGTGCTGGTTTCTCTCTCCGTGGTAGTCTTCAGCATATGGATAATGTACCCAATAAACTTTGTACATCTTTGATTGTACTATTAACTTTCAGAGATACAATAAAGATTATAAAAGAAAAATCAATCAGTTATTAAATGAATGAATTAATTGCTGCCTCTGCCCCTTTAGTAACCTATAAGTAAAAATGTAATTTAACAGAAAATATAATAAAATTACTATTACATTAAAGGGACACTCCACTGCCCAAATGCTAAATAAATTAAATTAGAGTCACTGTTTAGTAGATATACCCAAATGAAAACGTTCATGCATTTAATGATGTATTTTTTTAATTGTAGTTATATCTAAAAGCAGTTTGCAAAACCTGCAGTTCTCCTATCTGCTGCCTTTGCAAGTCCCGTGTCTCATTCCTCCCTCCCCCCCGTCTCCCCTCCATGTGTCCCATTCCTTCCTCTCTCCCCTCCATCTGTCCCATTCTTCTCTCTCTCATCCCTCCCCTCCATGTGTCCCATACCCTCCCTCTCTCCCACTCCCCTCCATGTGTCCCATTTCTGTTGCTCTCCCTCCTGCCCCTCCTCCCTGTGTCCCATACCCTACCTCCCTCCCCCCTCCTGGAGGGGAGGCCTGGTCGGAGCGGTGTCCCATGCAACCAGGGTAGGTACGCCACTGACCACTACTAAGAAAAGCATGTTCTGGGTATGACACCAAACTCCATTATGTTGAACAAGATAGGGGATTCATAATGGTATGAAGAGTCAGTTTGTGGGTATCATTAGGTCTGCTAATTGCTCTACATTGCTGTATAAAAGACAATAAATATGGAGCTATTTCATAAGATAAGGAGGGCCACAGTTTGAGGACCCTGTGATGCAAAGGTAGTTCATGGTGTTTGTACATGTTCAGGACGATAGTGCTGTCATACCCAGTGCTTGTCAAGTTTAAGAGTGGTTTTCTGAACAAAATAAGTAATTTGAATGCTTTCAATAGTCATCCTAATTAAAAATCTACAACTGACTGAACCTTTAGAGCAGGGGTCCTCAAACTGTGGCCCTCCAGATGTTGCTGAACTACAACTCCCATGATTCTTTGAATTACATAGATTACATAAATAGCCGGAGTTTGAGGACCCCTGCTTCATAAGGGATGTTATGGAGCACAAAATATTAGAAACTAGACTTTGACTTATGATTTTTTTCAGTTCAGAAGAATTTCCATAAAATATTTTGGTTTGATTTTGACTTGATTTCTGCTTCATTAGAAAAAATTTGGGTCAATCTGAAAACTTCTGGGGAAGCCATAAAATGGAGAAAAAAAAAGTGTCCTTAGTGTTTCAATAAAGGAACATTTCCTTACCCAAAAGCAAACAAAAAAATAAAATGTATTGTTTAACATATACACCCAATTACACAATGCATGCATTTAATTATGCATTTTCTCACTGGGGGTATAGCTAAAACAACTTGAAAAAAAAACTGCAGATCACTTAACTGAAGCCTTTGCAAGCCCTCTTCTTCTCTCCCCGCCAAGCCTTTCTGTTACTGCCCAATCCTAGACTTTCCAAAGCAGCTCAATGAGAGGTCTTTGCAAAGAAGGTGCTCTTATCAATCTCTGCTTCTTGAGTTTAGCTCCACTGATCTAACCAAACCAGGGAGTGTAACAAGATGAATTTATAAAAGTGCCAATTTCTATTGAAATCTGCAAATCAAATAAAATGAAAAAGACTATACCTCTTAATACATAAATCTATTAATGAAGCTAACATGATTTAGAGGTCTGGGGTGTTCTATACCAAAAATAAAAAAAATATAGCAATTCTCAAACTGCATTAGTTGTTAAAAGTAGGTGTTAAGTGGCTACTACATTTGTGAATGTTTCACATCTTCAGAATTGATATTGTTCTGACTTTCAAAATCTTTCAGTTCTGAAGAATTTTGGCCAACGTCTGATTTGAAGTTCTGGGAATCAGAATGATACCGTATCGGTCGAAATTGTGCTAATTTTGATTCTGACTGATCTGAATCTCCAAGTCTATTAGGGATGATGTTGACCTTCTTCTTCCGTTAGTGAAATGGAGGTTTGTAAAATGTCAATAAAAACAGTTACAAACTGTAAATAAATCTGAAATCTGTTATGAGTACAAAGCCCAACTTTACCCTATAGTACTATAGTAGATTTTTTTATATAAATATATGTATATATACCTTGTCCATAGCACATACATCAACAAGAAAATGCACACATTAGTAATATTTCTTTAAAATAGTATAACCTTGATTTGGAACTTTTGGAGCCTGACTAAATTTTGTTCAGTACCCTACATTTATTACCCATTTTATTTGTATTCATGTATATTCATTTAACAGTTTTGTACTAGAGCACTTTATTCAATTGAGTTTAATCAAATTTGGCATGAAGACCATTTAATCAGTATACTGTATTAAATAAAATAACAAAATTAAGAGTGCAGAACAGTCCAAAATTGAATTTGACTTTATGGCCTGTATTTGCTATTAATCATATTAACTGCTTCTTAGAATATTAAGGGAACGTTTGATTACAAAATTGAGTAATTTCATGTTGTATTTACCAGCCTTATGGAAACAAACTGAGTTTATATATCATCAAGGATATTAAGAAAATACAAATACAGCAATTCCCAAGAATGTTAGCATTTTGTAACCCTTTATCTCTCCATTTCCATATATACAAGAATAATCCTGAACGTTATGAATTGTACTGAATTGAAATGCGATAAATACATAGATACACAAAACAATATATATAAACTGAGTAATGGAATGAAAAGAGACATAGAAACAGACATAGAAAACAACATTGCAACTTAAAATTTCTCATAACTATTTTATAAATGATTTAGCTTTGAGGTTCCTTAACTTTATATGTGTAGACGCCACAGGAAGGACCATTCTTGCAGGAGTCATGTGATGCAGCAGTTAGTGTAGAGCCAGAGGTCAAAGTAGAAGAAACATTAGATGTCTGAAGATAGGAAAAACATGAGGCCAGAGGACAGGTAATAGAAAGTGGTCTGCGGAAGAGGAAACAGAGTGGGTCTCTAATCTCTCTGCACTTCAGACAGATTGTTCAGTGTATATCTGGACTGCCTATTGTATGTATTCTATATGCCCTGAATTATACTCCTTCAGATTCCATGGTGTTCTGATAAAGGAGTAACTACAACATTAAAGGGTGTCATACATTGAGAATTATGCTAAATTAAAACACTCCAATTAATGCCCTATGGAGATTTTTTTGGGTCATATACTATGAATCTATTTTCCAATTTAGTTGTTTTATATAGTTATTTCAATAACCAAAAAAAGAAACTCAAATTGGAATAAATTGTTAAAGGGACACTCCAGGCACCCAGACCACTTCTGCCCATTGGAGTGGTCTGGGTGCCAACTCCTACTACTTTTAACTCTGCAAGTGTAATTATTGCAGTTTTTATAAACTGCAATAATTACCTTGCAGGGTTAACTCCACCTCTAGTGGCTGTCTACTAGACAGCCACTAGAGGGCACTTCCGTGTCCCTAGCACAAGAAACCTGTGCTAGAGCGCCGCTGGACGTCCTCGCGCTGTGTGAATACCTCCAGTGTCGCTCATTTCCCCATAGGAACGCATTGAAATGCATTTTCAATGCTTTGCTATGGGGAGCTCTAATGCGCATACGCAACATTGCCGCGCATGCGCATTAGGTCTCCCCAGCTGGGAGGAGGAAGAAGCAGTGACGTGGGACATCGTCGCTGCCTCGGGTAAGTGACCTGAAGGTGTTTTCACCACTTCAGCAACCAGGGATTGGGGGTTGGGAGGGAGAGGGGACCTGCAGTGCCAGGAAAACGGATTGTTTTCCTGGCACGGGAGTTTCCCTTTAATATATACCACTGTATATGAAACTGTATAACATTTTTAGACATTGAAATCTACATTTAACTCTTGATTTCTTCTTCCAGTGTTACACATTAGGCTGTATATTAGACCTGTCCTTGCTGTTATCAAGTGCAGATGAGCTTGTTATATCTGTGCAGTGGTTTCCCTGAGAAATAAGGTCAATGAGTGTAAGTGCCATTTGTTGAATACATAAAAGCAATATATCCCATGCTAAGTGAGTGTGATTTGTGTGAAACATCACAAGTTGGGAGAGATTATGATCCTTAATGATGTCTTCTGGAATATGATGAAAATACTAGTCACACTAGTTAGCGGACAGCAGAAAATGAATTAGATTTCATGATATACGGCAAAATTAAGAGGTCAACTACAGATTATATTTTGGATCTGTTCAAAGAAAAACACGTTCCTCTTGCCTAGCCTCGATCATTGATTAAAGTGTGAGACCAAAGTAGAGTACCATATGTCTATTGGTGATGGTGTCAGTGATGAACCCAGTGATGAAAGTTCTGTTTCCTGCACCGCTGCTGACATAATACTTTTACGTGTAGTCCTCCAGAATATAATGAAAAAAATAGTAGCTACCCTTTTATGAGTACGATGAGCTAGAGAAATTAGAAAAGGAGACTTTGAAGAGACTGGCAGCAGCCCAGTATTTTTTTATTCGGCAGCTAGTGTGCACTTGTCTCCTGCATCCTCTCCACCATCTACAAGTCCATCTGTATCCACTGTAGAATTGCTTAATCCAATAGTGATAGTTGTGACATCAGCTACACCTGCTACCGCTGGCTCAAGTAGCTCACCCACTGTCAATACCATCAGCATCACATATACTGGCACCAGCAACATTCCATTAGTATTAATTAACCAAATTGCTAGTCTACAGGCTAGGGTTCTGACAGGTTCCGCTGCCAGCAATACAAATCTACCTGAATATTCATCAACCACAAAACAAAGTCTGGAATCCCTTTGAGTGCCTCTAAGATGGCCAACATGCAAAGTGCAATTGTGTGGGATGGAAGTTGGAAGCAAGGAGTAAGTGAAGGGTCATGTCACTAGTGCTGTATGAAGCAACATCTGTAAAAATATCAGAATTCTGTATTACCGAGGGAAGAAGCAGAGTACTAGAGCAGGCAGCAGGTGCATTTGTGCTGATTGTGATTATGTGCAATTGTTACAACCTATTACCAGCTCCACCTCCTCCATTACTACAACCACCACTCACAGCCATTGGCACTTGCACCCACTTACATTAACTGATTTAGAATTGTTTTACTGATTTGTCAATTATTTTTTTATTTCACTTTAATAAGAGATTTGAAAGGTTCCACAGCAAGTTTCAACATTTCCGATTCAATGAAGGCCTTTTTAAATGTGGGCCGGAAACATAGTTGCTTTCTGTGGCACCTCAATAAATTTGGAGTGATTTTCACCTAACGTGGTGTGTTGGACCATTATGTCTTCAGTGGATTGCTACTATTTACTAGATGGTGTAAGCAAGATTATATTGCAACCACTAAGTGTGAGTACCCTCCACATAGCAACTGGTTTCCAACCCTTCTAGCTACTGATTACCAGTTGTCATTAGCCCTAAAACCTCAATGCCAGATTATTACAGTATATGTGCTTAATTTTTATCTTGTCAAGTTTTTGTATTTCTTTGATATATAAGATAACAGATCCAAAATATAATCTGTAGTTGATCTCTTAATTTTGCCTTGTATCATCTAAACTAATTCCATTTCTGCTGTTGGCTAACTAGTATGACCAGTATTTTCATCATATTCTGGAAGACTAGATGTTAAAGTACAATGTCAGCAGTGATGCAGGAAACAGAACATTCATCAATGGGTTCATCACCGACATCACCAATAGACATTGGGGTCTCACACTTTAATGACCAAGGATAGGCAAGAGAAACAATTTTTTCTTCGACCACTACAATCCTGAAAAGGAGGATTTTATTTCAAAAAACAGTTAACAATAAACAAAACATAACACTTTTAACAATTATATACCGATAGCTTCAAACTAGGAACAATTACACAATTGCAATCTTCTAACCCCTACTCAAAGTTGTCCCCTGGCAGTAGCTATTTAGTTATTTAAAGCAGCAAGCTAAACCTAGCCTCACACTAGCATCAATAAGCCTGGCTATCTCTCACTCCGATAAAAGCACAGCAAGGGAAAAACACATTGTATCACTGCTGGTCGGTCATTCTCATTACCTGCAGTTAAAGTGCCTGGAAGAATTCTGCTTGAGTATAGATTGCTTTACTGCTTTTTTTTTTTCCATCTATTGGTGAGATGTCACCTGATCTGTGAATAAATCAATTAGTGGCTGTCCCCTAACCCTCAATCAATCTTTTAATTTTGCTAAATCTTGATTGGACATATCATGCAGTCTAAGTTGGTTGTTTTTTTCCTACCAAAAATAAAAAAAACAGCCTCTTCTCCATTCGATCACATTTTTCTCTGGTGCCAGGAATAGCACTAGGAATCAAGACCTGAAACGAGCATGTCCAGGCTTGCGCAAGTCGGTGCCTGAGATGTTGGCATGTGACAGCTCGGAAATTAGAATTCAGCCAAATTGAAGTTCTCCAAGTTTAAGTTCGAGATTGTAAATATATTTAGACAGATTAGTTAAACAAGGTACTTTTATAGGAGGTATAGGGCTCCTGTCCTTCCTGTAAGCTAGACTTAACCAGTCCAGAGCCCTCTTTCTAATCCACTAGTGTATATTTCTGATTGACCCAGCTATTAAACAGTTTTTTTTTCTGCCTAGTTTTTTGATCTTGAATACATTTGAGATTATCTCCTATTCTTAGAGACATGAATCTTATATAATATGAAGTAACAAGGGTAGTGTTACTTTAGTACTAAAATTGCAGTTATAATAGCTACTTAACCAATGCATAGAAATCTTGTAATTTTCATTTAGTAATTCTGTGTGCAATTCTGTATCTGTTGCACTACTTTGATTTACCAAGAGGTTTCTTAGCAAAGCCTCTATTTTTTTCTTTTTATTTAAATTCCACAGTTTCAGTGTATTTGTATGCTAGGTTTGTTAATTTTCACGCTGTGAAGTAAGAGTAGAATCCAGGTAGACACACAAGCGACAGAAACGCGTATGCTATTAGCTTAATATATGTATTGTAATTATTTCTCAACAGCTCTTTTTTCAATTTAAAGTCTTTAACTAAATTTAGTTTACATTTCCTTTTCTGAAAAAAGAAAACACACACAAAAAAACATTTCTGTGTCCATGCAGGATATGCTATATATAAGAAAAGAGTTCACTGATGTACTTGATTGCCCAGAATATGATGAAGATCATATACCTCTTCTTTCTCTAGTTCAGTTAACACCAACATGTTTTAGATGAAGAAAACCTTTTTCTTGAACACACATCTTTATCTATCACATTCAGTTCCTAGTTGTTTGACTAGTGCTTCTGGTTGTGAATAGAGTTGAGTGAACCCGAACTGTAAAGTTCGGATTCGTACAGAGCATTATGATTTTTTGACCCCGAACCGCAACCCGGACATTTCAGTAACAGTTCGAGTTCGAGTTCCATGTTCGGCAATTTAATGGCGCATTTTGAAAAGCTGTAGGGCAGCCAATCAACAAGCGTTTGACTCATGTGCAGGCTGGTCCCGACAAGGCAAGCAAACCAAGCAATTGCTTCGGGCCCCGAGCTGGCCTGGGGCCCCAAGACAACGACAGGTTAAGAATAAAATGCAAAGACAAACTGTGTGAGTGCCCCTTTGATAGTCAATGCAGTAAAGTGCAAATAGCTTTCCTCCCTGTTCCCATGATGCCTCCTGTCAGTATTGCCGAATGTCCTGTCACTTAGACAGAACGCAGGCAAAACTGCCGAATTGCGTCCTAACAGAATGAGAACAGTTTCGACATTTGTGTTAGAACGCAATTCGGGACTTTGTTCGTATCGCAATTTCATTTGAATGAATGAAACTCCGATCCTGTTCATTGCGGTGGCTGCATCTACTAAAAGGCTGAAAGACCTAAATTGGTCTTTCAGCCACATTTACTAATACTAAGTAAAGCTATACCGCGAGTAGGGGCATGTCTAGTAAACAGTGAGCAGCCAGTGGCCCTGAACGGCGGGTGGGGGCCCTAAGGGGACGACAACCTGTTGTCCCCCCCTCAGCCCCCACCCCTGAGCCGTGGGTGGGGGCCCTAAATAACAATGAGTGGGGGACCTACTGTCCTCCCCCCCACCCCTGCGTGGTGGGTGGGAGCCCTAAATAACAATAAGGGTGGCGACCTACTGTTCTCCCCCCCGTCCACCACCCCTGAGTGGTGGGTGGGGGCCCTAAATAAGAATGACGGGGGGGACCTACTGTCCTTCCCCTGGCCCCCACCCCTGCATGGCAGGTGGGGACCCTGCATAACAATGACGGGGGGACCTACTGTCCCCCCCGGCCCCCACCTCTGAGTGGTGGGTGGGAGCCCTAAATAGGATTGAGGGGGGGACCTACTGTCCTCCCCCCGACCCCCACCCCTGAGAGGCGGGTTGGGGTCCTACACAACAAATGGAGGTTATTTAGTTACTACATAACAATAAGGGGGGGACCTACTGTCCTCCCCCCTGGCCCCCACCCATGAGCGGTGGGTGAGGGCCCTAAATAAGAATGAGGGGGGGGACCTACAGTCCTCCCCCCGGTCCCCAAACCTGCATGGCAGTGGGGGCCCTAAATAACAATGGGAGGGACCTACTGTCCTCCCCCCTCGGCCCCCACCCCTGAGCGTTGTGTGGGGGCCCTAAATGAAAATCCCCCCCTTCAAAGGTGACTAGGGGTCCCCAAGCCCCTAGTCACCCCCTCACCCAAATAAAAGTTATCCCCTACCTACCCCCTCACCCTAAAAATAGTGAGGGGGGAATAAAATAACTAACCTGTAAATTAAAATAAAACTCACCATTTGATGTCTTCTTTCTTCTAAAATCTTCATTTTTCAGCCCCAAAAAAGGCCAAATAAAAAACCATAATACCCGTCGAATTTAAAATAAAAAAAAAATCTGAGCGCAAAAAAAAACTAGACGAAAAAGGAAACAATCTGACGCTAAAAAAAAAAATCCATCTTCACCCATGGAGGACTCCGCGCAGACTGAGCTCTGCAGGTCGGGGAAGGCTCTGTTAATCCTGCATCTATTTCTTTACTAAGCGCGATATAATAATTATCCATAGTGCACATAGCATGCATGTTCCATACAGTAAAAACCAAAGAAAAAGTTACCTGCACTCTCTCGTAAATCCCTATGTATATTTAAACAAATGGAGGTTATTTAGTTACTCCAATGGCCATTGGAGGGAATGCCCGCCTGCCCCGTCAAGGCAAACCCCTCAGGTGGGTCCTACACTGACCTTTCACCTTGCTTCCTTGAGCTTCTGGCAAAGATATCTCTAATGAGAAAGAAAGGGGTATTTTTTATATACACCCCTGTTAAGACACTCCAGACATAAAGAAGTGAAATCGCCGTTTAGGAGAGCTTCCCCTTGCAGAGATACAGGCACGACTACTTTAGAACCCCAAACTCCCGCACTGGAACCAGCATACTTAGTAATACTCCAAATTCCCGAACAGTAATCGCTGCTAACAGACGAACCGATACAGCATCCATGCGGCTTACGTTCCCAGCAATCAGTCTCTATCCGCGTATAGTAAATCCCCCCAATCCCGAGACCAAGCTCCGTATTGAGGGTAAAACAAGATCTGGCTTTAATGAGGGTTACCTGCCCGGATTTATGCAGGTATCCCACTTGGTGGACACTCCCCTAGGGTACCAAATGGGAGACTGTAACAAGGCACAGACAGGTATCAGATTAGGACATACAGTCATAATAAGCCCCACAATGCATCCTGGCTTCCTCCCCTCTGCCCTGGAGATAATTGAAAAGTAATTCAATTATCTCCCATGACAAAGGCAAATCGCCATTATGCACGTGGGGACAACAGGATAGAAATTACTGTTAAAATGTAAAGTGTTAAAACTGTTACAAGAAGTATAGACATGTAACATGTCCACAGATAGCTCAGGTCTGAGAGCAAATTATTAGGTGAATGGCGCTCAGACTACACGAATGCAGTTTAATCGCCATGCAGCCAAAGTCTTTAATTCCACGAACAGGCTCCATGGAATAGCTATCTGGGTCCCTTCACATAGATTGCAATATAAAACTCAAAGTCCCGAATGCTCCGCCGTTCGGTTCATGAACGGAGCTGAAGACCCGTAGGCTGGTAGCTCAGCGGTGCATGGAAGGAAAAGTGTCCGCTTTTGGTGTACTGAAGCTGGACAGAGCACCGCTGGCTGCCCGGGGAGCTCCATAACACCGCCATCGTGTGGCGGCTATGTGTAACCGCGACCACCCAGTAACGGTCAATTAAGCTGCGTTTAACCGCAGATACTGGGTGGTCAATTAACTGCACATGCCAGCTTCCCAGTGGTCGCATAATCAGTAGTTATTCGGAAAGCAATGCAGGGAAACAAAGGTGCTGTACGGGCAAAGAAATAATCGACGAATGGAGGGAGGAGAAACATAACCGAAAGACAGACGGTTCTGTCACAACCCGTATATACTTATTAACCCTTAAAAGGAACACATGGAATGGGCGGCAGCATTGTAACATAGCTGTGTCGTACAAAAAGTGAGTACAAATGCAAAACAAGTCCTGCGCTCACTCCCTTCACGACCACAGTACACATCAGCCCCAATACATACGGTAAAAACCAAAGAAAAAGTTACCTGCACTCTCTCCTAAATCCCTATGTATATTTAAACAAATGGAGGTCATTTAGTTACTCCAATAGCCATTGGAGGGGCTGATGTGTACTGTGGTCATTGTTGCACCCCAGGAGTGATGGGAGTGAGCGCAGGACTTGTTTTTTTGAGATCATCCAGTTGTCAGCCAAAGTGAAGAGCACACTCCTTGTTACTTTAAAATGAGCAAGATAACATAATTTGTTTACTACTGTGCAATAACATACATTCACAATTTCAGTCCAATTATGAGACTTTGCTTAATACGTCAAGGTACTGAAGTTGTACTGAAACATTGATTATATGTAAATGCACGTCTGCTTACAACAAATCCGCTCTTTTGTTTATTTTGAAGCCCTATGAGTGCTTTCTTTCACGTATGAGTGATAGTTTTCAGTTTTAATGGTTTTTTTTCCCGCTTCCATATCTGCACACTATGCTGGCGCAATGCATTATGGGGATGGTATAGATTTTTTTTCCAGGGCTACTTTTCATTCCCAGTCCGGCCCTGGTATTATTTGCTACAGACTGACACTCTGAGTTTGCTGCTAGTATTATGTTTTGTGACAAACAGAAGATCAGGAATACATATAAGTATCAATTTGATCAAATATATAAATATTTTGTGAAGTTTTACATGCCTTTGCTATAAGAATTAGTCAGTAAGTGAACATAGGCAGGTAGTTGCAAGGTAAGGGTATACCATATGTACATACATAGGTAGGCAGTACACAATGTGTTCAATTGCCATGCATCAAATCAAATGCATTTTCAAGCAAAAACATTGAGCAGCATGTGAAAGGCAGTTTACTCAGTAAATAACAATTGCGGCAGTGTAGTGAATGTAAATAAGTCCAAAAATCAAATATGTTGTAGTTTAGACTTGAAACCATTAACCTACAATTAATTTTAGTGAATAAACCTTCTTGCAAATATTGCTCAAAATGGGGATTTGATTAGCTGCTTTGTGGCACTGACAGTATACTGTTATCCTTGTTTTCAATTTTGAATTCTTTGCATTTGATGATGTCATTAATTTGCATCACAATTCGACTCATCAGAATCTTTTTAATGAATCAAATCATTTTACCTTGCGTTTTAGTGAGGATGAACCCAATCAACACGTGAACGAAACTTGGTTCGTCTGCATCTGTCAAAATTCTATCGAACTGAAATTTTCTGACACTGTGTCAAAGTGATTTTCAATAATAAGCAATGTTCTTAAAAAAACTAGATATGGTCTTAAAATAAAAAAGGAAACATGGAATTTCATTTTAAACATTTGTTTTCTATCAGCTATTCATACATTATTTATTTCAGTGATTGTGATAGCATGTTCAGTAAGCAAAGGACATGTAAAATGCTTCAGTTACTGAAATATTAAGATAACACCTCAAAAGAAAAATCTGTTGTAAGTGTAACTGCTACCTATACTCAGTAAAGCAATTCATTATTTAAAGTGAAATGAGAAGGGAAATAAGAAATGAAATAGAGGAATGCAGATTCAAACTGTAATGTGGGTAGGAGAATGTTTAAAATTCATTACAGAACATTAAGCTTGAAGTGAACGGTTAGCTTCATTGCAAAAAATAAATAAATAGCCATTGTGCCTCCATCAGCAGAAATTCTGATAAAATCAGCAAAACCCCAATTAACATGAGAAAAATGTCTCCTACTTACTTAATGAATGCAAGGCACTGCAACTGGAAGTTTATTTAAAGACCTGTATACACTTTCCCTTCCAAATGATGGCATATTTAACTTTACATGTCTTGTGTGATGCACTCCACTAATCATATGGATTTGTTCAAGGTGAGCATTAGAGAGAAGTTTTAAGAAACAAGGAATGTGTATACGGCTTTTAACCTCTTCACTATCAAGCACTTTTTGACTGAAAAAATATTAGCATAACTTGTATTTGAAGTAATGGCTATCTAGCACATAAGCATATATTAAAACAGGATTTTATATATAGATTGCTTTGCAGACAAAACTTAAAGTGTCCCTCAAGCGTCAAAATAGCTCAATGCAGTGGTTTTGGTGTATAGATCATACCCTTGAAGCCTCACTAGTCAATTCTAAATAATTTAGGAGTAAAATCACTTTGGTTATGCAGCCCTAGCCGTACCTCTCCTGGCTCACACAGCCTTTCATGAAAAAAAGTCTCAATTTTTTAGATTCCCTTATTGCACGTCATGTTTACTTTAGAAAAGCTCATCTATTGTTCTGTTGATAGCCTGCTAAAGCCTACAACAGACTCCTATGCGTAATTTAAAGAAAAATTAATAGAGCAGGAGATGAGAACCAGACAAGAGATATCTGTGAAACAGAATCCTCATTTAATATTCTTAAATATGGCAATCCTACATAACGGTATTAAATTAGGGAGCTGTTGTGTTTAGTAGATAACTAACTAATTTGGTATATTAAAAATATAAATCCCACATAAAAGTACCAAATTAGCCTCAAAGCATAAAAAAAAAAACATTTACCTTAAATCTAGTTTAATTCCTCTTAAAAACTAAACACCCAATGTACCCCAATACTTTATGTAAACCAACTCTCACACTAAACTTTAAAATCCTAACTGCCCATACCCATCTTTTACCCTTAACACAATAATTTTAATCAAACTCTATATCATTACTTTAATTTTTCTCAAGTTTTAAATCATTTAAAATACTAAACACCCTATGTAATCTATTTCTAACGTTACCCTCTCTTACCACCCTTTACCATAACCACATCTAACATCTTTAACCCCTGCATGCATTTACACAGCTGCAGACATTCACGATACTCACATTTTCAAACACAATATATGACCAGCAGAAAAACACGCATTCACACAAGTATTCACTGTCTTCAATGTCTAGTTAAACTTACTTTACCTGAATTTTCTTTTTTTTTATAGGGTGAAGTGGGGTGTTTTAGAATTCTGTGCTTACCGACACCTGACATGTAAATCCAACACTACCCCTGAGCTAAGCATGGGCCTTGCTTATTGGCTGAGCATACTCAGCTGATAGATACTCTTAGCCAATGAGAGTAGCCTTGCTTAGCTCAATGGCGTTACGGGATTCTCTTAGTAGGAAAATATGGAAACAGGGCCATTGCGACAGGCTCCAAGAGGGACTCATTAAACTGCTGGACCACTTAATCAGGCAGGGTGCCAGGGTACTCCTGGCTCCATAATCACTACAACGTGCTAAAGTTGGCATGGTACTTGTAGAGGTCCTTTAAAGAAATTATAGTAATTTATTAGGCTTTCATTTTCTTTAATGGATTAATGTATTTCTGAAAATGTCAAGATGAATAATTTGTTTAAGATCTCAGTACAGCTACACAAGATCTTAAGTTAAATTACCAGGAGGAAGGCTTTAATGACACATTGTAAAATGCAGTGGCTTACAAAAGGAATGTTTTTTTTTGTTTTTTTTGTGTGATTATGTTCAATTACATAAATAGTGGGTGTGTTATGTTGGTTTATTATTTTAATTTTGCAATTTGCTTTTCTATTGGAAAGGCTAGTTCATTGAAAATATGTTGTTTAATGCAATGTAATGACTGAAGAACGTTTGTTGTCAACTCAACCTAACATATATTTGAACATGTGAGAAATCCCAAGAGGATATTAGTAGAATCCTCAGTAGGATTCTAATTGGATTAAAAAATAAATTAAAAAATCTATAAAAAAATGTTCTTGTTTTTATATTTGAAAATCTTGAGGATAGTTTGAAAAAATACAGGGCACTTAATCATTTCTATTTTTTATTACAATGTCCTTTCGACTTTGTGGTTTGGATAGAGAAAAGAAAATAGAATGTGTAGGTTCCCTAAATTTTTCTTTAACTCTGCTTGCAGGCTTTGCACAGCAATATGCGTAAACTTGTATTTTTATTCTTGCAAATTAAAAAGACAGGAAGAACATAGGGTAATAACGTTTAAAAAACTGAAACATTTAATTAAAATCGGTCTCACTCACATGCTGCTGAGCCACTTCAATAAGCTGGCTCAGGCTAAAGGCGTTGAATGGTGGCCTCAAGATAAATATTAGCAGCTTTCTTGCAGTTCGTATTTAAATTCCCATAGAGAATCCAGGATGCAGGATATCGAGAATAAAATATTTATTTGAACATAAAAAACAAAGACAGCTAATAAAATCCAATGTAAGGGCCCACTTAAAAGCACTTGACGCGTTTTGACATTAGCCTTTCTCAAAAGTGCAATATCCATTCTGTGCAACCCAATCTTTAAATAAGTCTGGCATTGGAGTGCTTTTGTGGAAGGTAAGCACCTCCTACTTCCGTTTCCAACGTCAGGACTGCATCCTCCCGTCCCGACGTCTCTTTTGTTTATCGCCCTCCAGTTCCGCTTTTGTCATTGTTGACGTCATGCTGCTCTCTTCCGCATTTGCGTCATGACGTAAATTTGCCGGGAAAGGTCATATCGATCACAAGGGCAGATATGCCCATACACAAGATAAAATTCTATTCTCTTAAGTGGGCAAAATGATAAATGGAACATTACACTTACCTATGTTCTTCCCAAATTATTTTTTTAGGCTTATCTATTTAAGTCAATTGATGTGAACAGTTTTATTGACTGCACTACTTGTCATTTTAAACCTTGGTTAAGTAATATACCAAATGGACAATTTTTAAGACTTACACGTAACTGCCCTGAATAACAAGAATATACAAAACAGGCTGGACTTTTAAAAGAACAATTTTTAGAAAAGGGGTACAATGTATCGATTTTAGACCAAACTTGTAAAGCAGTTGAAAAAATAGACAGACAATAACTTCAGGAATATAAGGTCAAGAATGAAATTCAAACAGGTAGAGATAAAGTTCAGCTTATTTTTAATTTCCGTAAAATTATTAACAAGAATTGGCACATTCTTAAGACTGATGAAGAAATATCCCCTTTTTTAGAAGTAAGAGTATTTTTAGATAAGGAAAATAAAGAAAATACAAGTATTTTTTTTAAAGGAACAGAAATATTTTTATTGTGTAAATTTAGACAAAACAAATCTAAAAAGATTTTTAAATTCACTTAATTTGCAACTAAAAAGGACTCTGATATTAAATCTTTTATAGCTTGTAATACGAAGGACGTCATTTACATGCTTATTTGCCCCTGTGGCTTTCAGTATATAGGCAAAACGTCACACACTTTAAACATATATATTAGAGAACATATTTATAATATTAATTGAAAAAAAAATAATCATAGTGTTTCTAAACATTTTATGGAAATTCATAATGGGGATCCCAGTGGACTAGAATTCCTATGAATAGAGAAAGTTAAAGTTTACTGGAGAGATGGAGATAAAAATTACCTCCTTTGCAAAACAGAGATGAGGTGGATTTTTAATATAGACACCCTTATACCACAAGGTTTGAATGCTGATTTCAAAATGACTCCATATATAGAAATATAAAAATATATAAAAACATTTTTGGTCTCCTTTTATATTTTTATATATTTTGTGTATATTTATGTATTTTTTTTTTTAATCATATTTAAAAAGTTAAATAGTTTCTTCCCAAATACATCACTACCCCCTTTTCCTAATATTTTTAGCAATTGTAAATTAATCTGCATATATATTTTTATATATTGTAAGTTTAAGTATGAATATACTGTATTCATTTACATAGGTTATATCCCTGTTTTTATTTTTTTTACCTACTTACATAATGCATCTTCATGTTATTAATTGATTTTTTTTTATATTTAGGAATACTTATATTCTTTGTCTCAAAGTAGGATGTTTTAATTTATCATTTTGCCCACTTAAGAGAATAGAATTTCATCTTGTGTATGGGCATATCAGCCCTTGTTATCGCTATGACCTTTCCTGGCAAATTAACGTCATGACGCAAATGCAGAAGAGAGCGTCATGATGTCAACAATGACGAAAGCGGAACTGGAGGACGATAAACAAAAGAGATGTCAGGACGGGAGGATGCAGTCCTGATGTCGGAAACAGATGTGGGTGGTGCTTACCTTCCGAAAAAGCGCACCAATACCACACTTATTTAAAGACTGGGACACACAGAATGGATATTGCACTTTTGAGAAAGGCTAATGACGAAACGCGTCAAGTGCTTTTAAGTGGACCCTTACATTGGATTTTATTAGCTGTCTTTTTTTATGGTCAAATAAATATTTTACTCTCGATAGCCTGAATCCTGGATTTTCTATGGGAATATAAATATGAACAACAAGAAAGCTGCTGATATTTATCCCGAGACCACCTATATTTATCCATTCAACGCCTTTATTCTGAGCCAGCTTATTGAAGTAGCTCAGCAGTATGTGAGTGAGACCAATTTTAATTAATGTTTCACTGTTATTACCCTATGTTTTTCCTGTCTTTTTAATTTGCAGGAATATTTACATTTTTATATGTGGTAATATTTATGTTTTTTTAGTGTGCTCTCCCCATTTTATTATCTGTTTGTATTACACTTTTGTGTGGTGGAGTGACCCACATAGATTATAGTAGTGCCATACTGTACGGGGTTATACCAATTCTTATATACTGTTTATGTTAATCACCTAGTAATAGTTTTCTTTTTTTGATGCACACATGCATATATATATATATATATATATATATATATATATACAAGCATATACATATATATGAGAGAGAGAGAGAGAGAGAACATCTGAATATTTCATTTTCCATTTCAGCATTTTCTTCATTCCCTCTATCAGACACAAGCCTAGTGCAGACTTAATATTGCCCTTACCTTTTAAAACCAATGCTCTATATATTTGTTTTCTGAATAATTAGCCCATGCAGCAATGTGTTTAATGTCCCTCCTGGTTGAAAGAGAGGATACAAAATGAACGGCCATAAAGAAATTCAACAATTTAGACATCACAAATTGGTAATCACAAATGGGCTGAAATATGAATACTTGCGCAAACCCATTAAGTATATTTAGAAGTATACCCAGCTGATTAAAAATGCTGAAAATAAGCAATATTCTGCATTAATAGACACAATATTTTCCATCCTTTAGCATGTATTACTTTTAATTATACTTACAGCTTTTTGAATGTGAAGTGCACTGGAATGGAATTATACAGTTTGTTCAAAACAATTCCATATAATGGATGAATGGATGGATCAATGTATTTAAATTTGTGTTTAAATTTAGATATTTTTTCTATTCTAATGTTATTACTTTAATTATATAAAACTAATAACTATGTGTTTTCAAAAGGATTGTACGTTCATCTGTGCAGGGCCATCTTCATCAACTCTCAATCATGCTTTGCTGGAATATAGCATTTGTTTTGTTTGCCTATTGTACAGCGCTGCAGAATATGTTGGCACTATATAAATGATTGAAATTGTAACTATTTAAATATTTTATTAATATATGAAAGAACTGAATGCAGATACATGTGATATATACAAGTTTCTTTTGAAAACACATAATGTAAAACACATGCAAATGGACACGGGGACAGTTATCATGTTTCGGACTTTACCCTGCATTTCTGAAGGTACCTTTAGCAGTGGACACTGTTTTAAACAAATTTTTTTAAAACCAAAGCATGGGATATGATCCAAAAGGATCACTGACCTGAAACCAATTTTGACCTTGTGGGTCTCATCAGCATGACACCAGTTCTGGTCTTGAAGTTGAAGTGTCTGTGAGAGAAAATAGATAGGTGCCAAAAAGATTGTTAAACTGAAAATATACCACTATTTACAAGGGAGTGGAACAGGTTGTTATGTAGGGACCACTCTAGACACATGGCATAACTCTATCCATAAGTAGAAATGTATCCCCAAATAAAGGAGATAAGCAGATACATCCCCTTAATAATATTAAATATTCTGTAACTTTACTGCTATAGCAGTAGCAGATTCCCAGCATTCTGGCAAATGTGCACAGCAGGCCCGGACTGGGCATTGGGCATACCGGGCAAATGCCCGGTTGGCTACGATAGCCATGGGGATCTCCCCTTTCGGCCCATGTAGGGCCGGCAATATCCAAGTGCCGGCCCTGCTGTGTGCCTTCCATAGGCTGTGAAACGCCACGTGCAGCTCTGCCGGGTTCCTCTAGCGAAGTCGGAGTGTTGCTGCGGTTACCATGGCAACACGCCGATCTCGCAAGAGTGATCCCTAGCCCCACAGGCTAGAGTTCACTCTCACCACTACGACCACCAGGGATGGCAGTACGGTCCCCCCTCCCAGGCATAAGGTAAGAAGGGAGGGGGGATATAAAGTTTTTAAAAAAATTTTATTAAATATGTATTTAATATATTTAAATCTACTTCTCACACACACACACACACACACACATACACACAATCCCAAACATATTCACACACACACACATCACCCTCACTCAGCACACACACACATCACCCTCACTCAGCACACACATCACCTTCACTCAGCAGACACACTCACACATCCAACACACTGCGCCCCTCACACATACAATACGTCCAAATATATATATATATATATATATATATACTACAGCACTGGTCACACTGCACCACTACACACATTATGCTCCAGATACACGCTAGATGTCTAACCCAACTCTGGATCATCTAATCTACACATACGCACACTAGATCCCTATATAAACTCTGAATCCTCTAAACACACACACGCAATCTCATATACACACTCTGGGTCCTTTACACAATAGATCCCCTATGTTGAACCAACATGTTCACTTTGAGAGGGGGCGTGCTTGTCATTAGTGATGACAAAACACACACTCTCTGGCCCCGCACCCTTCTCAGGGGGCCGCTGTGATTGAAAAATGCCCGGGCTGAATTTTTTTCCCAGTCTGGCCCTGGTGCACAGAATCTTTTTGTGTACACTAGTTTGAGGCTTGAAACAAGTATCAAACAAGGATACACACTATGCTAGTCTATACCATATGCTTCAATATATGTTTCCTATGTTCACTCTAAAAAGCAGACATAAAGAATAAACTACTGAAAAAAACAAATATTTCTGTACAATCTTCCAGCTTCTGCTGTTTAGCCAGGATTAGCTCATAAATTTAAATTGTTAAAGGACCACTATAGTGCCAGGAAAACATACTCATTTTCCTGGCACTATAGTGCGCTGAGGGGAAAATCATAGTGAGAAGCACGGAAGCGCCTCTAGCGGCTGTCAATGAGACAGCCACTAGAGGCTGGATTAACCCATAGGTAAACATAGCAGTTTCTCTGAAACTGCTATGTTTATAGAAAAAAGGGTTAATCCTAGCTGGACCAGGCACCCAGACCACTTCATTAAGCTGTAGTGGTCTGGGTGCCTATAGTGATCCTTTAACTTACAAAGTTCTCACATTGCACAGAGTACAGATACTTAGTCTGTCTCCTCGTAGGACTCTCTGCAGGTCAAGGTTAAACAGGGCTTGGAATGTGGCACCTGGCATCCACCTGCACTTGACCTTTATTTGACCAGCATGGTCTCCACTAGACCCCAAGGAAACCAAACATTTACACACAGCTTTAGAACATGCATCCCCCGAGGCAAATACTACAAACAAATTAGAGGGAAAGGGCACTGCAAGTGCAAACATGAAGGTAATCAAAGCCTTAATCTATAGGTAAGGGGATAACCCAAGTAAATCAGAGAAACAACAAATAAATTTAAAAAAAGGACACACAGCCTGTAGGCATGTCAAAGATAAGGGATAAACAAGGGAAGATTCTGTATTTAAACTATGGTGGAGCAGAAAACCCATTGGTTAACTGTGTTTCATTTCAGCACATTTAAATTTTTAGCACTTAAGGTGTGGGTTATGAGAGTCAATTGCATGCACATATGTTTTATTTGTGTGTTTTGTTGCTTAAATAAAGATTTATTATATTTTTTTTTAGCCTTATCATTTGCACCCATTCAGACTGCGGCTGTTGTAGGTCCTTTTTTTATTTCCTTTAAGTACTACAAACAGTACACATGTAAACACACACAGCCCCCACAAACACAACACCGCTGACAACACACAAAAGTGCACACATTCCCAGAAGCAACTTCCCACACATACAAATAACACACAATGAGACATTTCAACCACGTACATTCACACAAGTAGCCCCCCATACACAACACACATTCACACACATAATATGATACACAGCCGACATGCATATGTAACACACACAACATAACCCAGTGCACATATACACAAATAAAACCCTGCGTTACACAAGCAGTATAAGGCAACACACACACATTAATTTAAATAAAATAATAATATGAGCATGCCAAGGGACCTTAAATTATTGTTATGCACAGTGCTTCTAAAAGGCTTCCTACTTCCGCCCTACATAGACACACATCCTACATTAAAGCTGTACATATAAAGAGAATGTGTGTTTATATACATATATAAAGCAACAAAAAAATTATTATCAAAAATTGTTGTAGAAGTCAGTGGCAAAATGGCTGCATGAAAAGTTGACATGCTCTGAAGTGAATTTTTATTTTTTATTTTTTTTTATTTGCATTTTGTAAGGTACATATACAGGTCATGCATTTTACAGTGAATATCATAATACAGTGCCAGTGGGTTCATATGCAAAAACAGTGATTGTAGTCAAAGCGGTTGTACATTTCTCAGTCTAACATTGCCCAAGATTATGTTTGTCTCATAACATTGTGAACCTAACGGCTGGGTCACTGTTCCATGCCCTAGCTTGCTTACTCTGTTGCCTGTTTGTACCTGTTTTCCTATATATAGCAGAAAACTTATCAAACTATTAACTGGGGTATGTTGGATCGTACAGGGAGGTAGTAGACCGGGGAGGAGGGGGAGGGGCAAACGTGGTTACCCGGTTACGTTTTGTTGCCTTAACTTATATTGGCATATCCTCTTTCTCCTTTGGTGATTTCCCGCGAGATTATAATACTCTTGGTTTAATTTCCTATCTTTTTCTTATGGCCTCTGTCTTCTTATTCCAGCTGTGATCTATACACTTTTCTTCTGGGTGTGTCTATACGTGTCCCGCATTCTCCATGCCTCCACCCAAAAATTTTGTGGAGCTCGATAGGCTCTGGTTGTGCATTCATATAGTTGGATCATATCTAGCTGTTCTATACATGTTTCGATTGATGGTGATTCCTTTTGGAGCCATGCCTTAGCTATAGCTGTGATAACTGTTAAGAATATGTGGAAAATAAGATACTTGTGGGGTTTAGGCAGGTTTGTTGTAAGATAAATATTTATGGTGTTAGTGGGATATCTATGTTTCCTACTTTTTGTATAAGTTGTTTTGTATTTTCCCATAATTTTGTGATGACATGACACTTCCACCAAATGTGCAAGACATCTCCCGTGGCATGCCCACAACGACAGCATGCAGCCGATTGCTTTGGGTCTATGTGCTTTACTTTGGTAGGTACCATGTGCCATCTATAGGGTATTTTTCTATACATCTCTATCTGGGATGTGCAGAGTGAAAATAGTTTGTTAGCTACAAACTCTTCATCTTCATCCACTCTTCACTCTTCAATTGTCTGCCTAGGTCTTTTTCCCATTTCTTTAGGAAGTTCATCTGACGTACATCTATGGGATAGTGGTAGCTATCGTATATTTTGGACATGATGCCCGGTGGTATTTTCGTGTTTTTGCATAGTTGTTCTAGTGCCAGCATGTTTTCTTTTATGTGTGGTGTGTGTTTTGTCCCTCTGTGTCTCCTGATCCATGAACTTATCTGTCTATACGTGAATTCCACTGTGATTGGAAGTTTAAACTTCTGTTGTAAAACGTGAAAGGGGATGGGTTCGTTTTTGTCTACAATTTGGTGTACATGTATTAAACCCATGTCGACCCATCTGCTGATGTTTATATGTGGAATTAGTATTTTGAAGGAGTGGAGCAACATTATTGGGAGGGTCTTATCACTTGGGTTGAGGGTTCGAGTGTATTAGTCCCACTCTTTCAGTGTTAGAGATGTAGTAGAACACATATTTGGGAATCTTTTTCTATGTTGTTTGTTTATCCCTGCTATTGTTGTGATTTCATATCCCTCCGTGTATGAGGCCTCTATGTGCACCCATGGTGGAGGCGATGTATGGAGGTGGAAGGCTGCCACAAGGGTGCTGATAATTGCCGAGTCATAATATAGCTCTATATTAGGGAGTCCCATTCCTCCTTTTTTCTGGGGTGGGTATAGTATGTGCGTCGCCACTCTAGGTCTTTTTTGTGCCCATACAAAGGTATTGAGCATTTTCTGCGCGTATGTTGTGGGTAATTGTATAGGGAGGGTTCTAAACAAATATTGAAGTTTGGGTTGGATCATCATTTTCATAGCAGCTACTCTACCAGTCCATGATATATACTTGTTTTTCCAGTGTATGAGCTGATGTTTAATTGTGTGGAGGAGGGTGGAGTAGTTGGTCTTAAATAGTCTCTTTTATGATGCCCGCAATTAGTTTATCTTCTCTGATTGCTTGTAGCATCGGTTCTAGAGCTAAAATGTAGAGAAGTGGGGACAACGGGCATCCCTGCCGTGTTCCGTTTGTTATGCTGAATGGCTGTGATGCAAATCTGCCATTCGTTACTCTAGCAGAGGGCTTGGAATACAGCACAGAGATGAAATTTAGAAATTGATTTGGGAATTTGAATTTGTTCAACACTTCTTTGAGGAAGTCCCAGTGCAATCTATCAAGTGCTTTCTCAGCGTCCAGCTTGGAGTACAGTAAATTGTACAGTTTTCTTGTCCCATCTGCCCCCTGTCTACCTCTAACAAAGCCCACATGGTTAGTTTTAATTACTGTGGGTATCAGATCTGTTATTCATGTGGCAAATAGTTTAGCTATGATTTTGGTGTCCGTATTGAGCAAAGATATGGGACGTAAGTTCTGCGACTTGTTTGGTGGTTTCCCTGGCTTTGGTAGGGTTACTATATGTGCCATCAGCATGTCTTGTGGCATATTTCCTGTAGATAATACCTGGTTGAGCGTATCTACTAAGTGTGGTCCTAAAGTGTGACTAAATGTTTTGTAGTATGTATTGGTTAAGCCACCATGATTTTATGACTAGTGATAGTTCAGACAGGGTGATTGGGTTATTAAGCTTCTGTTGTTGGTCTAAGGAAAAGGTATCCTGGATGTAAAATTTAGTTTTTCTGTTAAAGTTGGTTGGTGTGTTTGATTGTCGGCTAAATTGTATAAGGAGGTATAAAAGCCCGCCATCTCTGCAAGGATTTCTTGTGGATGATACACTTTTCCCCCTGCACAATTGTGCATGCAGGGGATTTTTGATTGGGTTTGTCTCTGTCTCAACAGAGATGCCAAGGCTTTCCCGGCTTTGTTTCCTTGCGTGTAATTGTGCATTTTTTATTTTTGGAGTACGCGTGCAGTGTCATCTACATGTATTTAGTTGATTAGCTTGGTGACTAGCAATTTCATTTGTGTTTTCTGGTGTGGGTTTTATGTATTGTGAGGTCTGGAGTTCCTGCAGAGTTTTTAGTAATTCAAGATATCTCCTGTCTCTAGTTTTTTTAAGATAGGATGCTCTACGGATGAAAATTCCTCTGACCACCGCTTTATGCGCTTGCCGTGTAGTCGTGGATGTCAGTTCAGTTTTTGAAATATTCGCTAAGATCTCAATTTAACTGTGTGCAAAACTCTTCGTTATGCATTAAAGTGTCGTTTAGCCTCCATGGGGCTTTGCCCCTGTGGTCAAAGTTGGCCTGTAGTGTTATGGATAGCGGAGCATGGTCAGACCACACTATATCTCCAATTTTACTGGTTTTGACTCTTTGATATTGTTAGTCACCAGAATCATGTCAATTCTGGAGTAGGACTTGTGCACCTGTGAGAAATATGTGTATCCTTTTTCAGTAGGGTGCTGTGCCCTCCACACGTCATACAGGTTGTACTCTAGCATTAGTTTAGAAAGTGTTTTGCATTGTTTTGTTAGGGATTTGGCTCTGGATGTATCAGGGCAGAGTGACGTGTCTGCCAGTGGATGCATGACATGATATCTCCGCAAAATATCATTGAGGCTTTTTTTGGGGGTCAGGGCCGGTGCTACCTGTTAGGTGGACTAGGCAGCCACCTAGGGCACCCCTTGGGAAGGGGCGCCGGCAGGAGCGCCGGCCCCCCTCATGCTGCAGCCGCCCGAGCGCTCTGTAGAGAGCCTCAGGCGGCTGCAGCTTTGCCCGGGCAGTGCATCCATGAGGGCACACCGCCCGGGCGCAGCATGAGGAGAGGGGCTGACAGGAGGGAAGCGCTCAGCGCTCCCTCCTGTCACTCCCTTACTGTAGCGTGGCCGAGCCCTCTATTGGTCCGCGGGTACAGGGAGCATCTGTCTGCTGTACCCGGCCGGACTAACAGGAAGTGCACACTGAGTGTGCACTTCCTGTTTGTCCGGCCGGTTACAGGAAACAAAAGCTACCTGTACCCGCGGACCAATAGAGGGCTCGGCCACTCTACAACAATGGTAGGGGGGGAATTGACAGGGGGGGATTGACAGAAGGGGGGTGAACCCGACAGGGAAGGGGGAACTGACAGGAGGGGAGGAAATTGACAGGGAAGGGGACTGACAGAGAAGGGGGAAATTGACAGGAAGTTAAAAGAAACAAATGGGAATAAATTGAAAGGGAGTGATGGGGAAGAAATTGAAAGGGGAGGGTGGGGCAATAAATTAGAAAGGGGGGGAAATTACATTGAAATGGAGGGTAGGGAATAAATTGAAAGGGGGGTGGGGAATAAATGGAAAGGGATAAATGGACTTGGGGATAAATTGATCGGGGTGTAGATAAATTGACAGGGGGGATAAATTGACAGGGAGAGTGGGGGGAATAAATTGAAAGGGAGGGTGGGGAATAAATTGAAAGGGGGGGAATAAACTGACAGGGGGGAATAAATTGAAAGGGAAGGTGGGGGGAATACATTGACAGGGAGGGAGGAATAAATTGAAAGGGAACGAATAAATTGAAAGGGAGGGGAAAGAAATTCACAGGGTGGGTGGGAAGAAATTCACAGGGAGGGGAATTGACAGGGGAGGAAGGGTTAATGAGAGTGGGGAGGGGAGAAGAGAGTGACAACAGGGGAGAAGAGAGTGACAAGGGAGGGGGAGAAGAGAGGGACAAGCAGGGGAGAAGAGAGTGACAAGGGAGGGGGGAGAAGAGAGGGACAAACAGGGGAGAAGAGAGTGACAAGGGAGGGGAGAGAAGAGAGGGACAAGGGGGGGAGGGAGAGGGGGGAGAAGAGATTGACATCCATCACACACACACACAATGCACCCCTTACACACAAAGACAATGCATTTGCACACAGAAAAACACACAATGCATTACACACACAGACGCACACACAAGCAATGCAACCCTTACACACAATGCATCCCTTACACACACAGAAACACACAATGCATTCCTTACACACACTCAATGCACCCCTTACACACACTCAATGCACCCCTTACACACGCACACACTGCATCCTGTACATACACAGAAACACACCTTGCAGCCCTTACACATACAAACACAGATTCACACAATGCATTCCTTACACACATATCAGGACATCCCCTACTCCACCCCCTGTGAACAAACTCATTGGTGGAACATGAAGGTGGACCCTGGGACCCAGACCTTGAGCTGTGTAAAGGGCCTTAAAAAAATGGAGCTGCTTCCTGTTCTCCCATTGATTTTTGTGACCACAGTTACAAACAGCCACCAGAGAGCCTGTTCTACACCAGACCAGTGGAGCCAGACTGCAGCTAGAGCCCATCATCATCCTCATCTGGTTGTAAGTAGGCAATCCAGTATATTATTCGTGGCACTAATCTCTAGTCCCCAGAACCACTTCAGCTTAATGTAGTGGTTCTGGTGTCGATAGCCTGTCCCTGCAGGCCTTTTAATGTAAACACGGCGGCACTGCAGCACTGGTGTTAGTTAACATGGCAGATCATATGGGTGGGGCATTGTGATGTCACATGGGGGGCGGAAAACTTTGCTTTTGCCTAGGGCGGCAAAAATCCTTGCACCGGCCCTGTTGGGGGTGGTATTTTATTAAGAACTTTAAGTGGAAAATTCCTCTGGTTTGTGTTGGGGCTATAAATTCCGACTAGTGTGTATGTAACTGTGTTAATAATACAGTAGATTATGATATCGTCCATGCGGATCCTTTTTTACTTTCAGTAATTCAAAAGTGAGAGATTTGTGGAAAAGGAAGGACACTCCTTTTAGAAGAATATGTTGCATGGTATTGGATCGGGTAGTCTCTGTATCCGAATTCCGGGATTTTATTATGCTTAAAGTGAGTTTCCTGTATGCACATTATGTCAATGTGTTCTTTTTTCATTGATTCCAGGAGTATCCTCCTTTTATGTGGGGTGTTAAGACCCCTTACGTTGATTGTTGTTTTGATTGTTGTGAGAATGCATATGTGATGGCTCTTAAGTATCCATGGGCCTCTATTTTGTACCTGTGAGCGAACAGCCTCTCTATGTTATCTGCCCCTGTGTGTTTCTGCTCACGGTAGTATGTTGTTTTTTGAAAGGTTGTCAGCCTGTCTATGTTCCAGTTGTGCCTTATTTTGTTTGAATGTAGTGCTTTTGGCCTTGTCTGTTTAACAATTTTGGTTATGTGCGTGATTTGAGTCGGTTGCCTGCTTTGGATCTTCCAACCGGGAAAACTGGGGAAACGGAGATGGGTATAACGAAGAGGAGAACTAAAATAAGATATTTACATAGACTCCATGTAAGAGGCTGAGTACCGATGTGTAGTACCTTGGGGGTAGGAACTATCATGTTCCAATTAGTGGCTACAGGTCTATTTATTTGGTTTACAGGGCATTGGGGTGTTGACTCTGCTATGTCATTCGTTATATTAGTTCACGAGGGCTGGTTGGCTTTGCATGTTGGCAAAGGGGACCTGGGTTGTGCGACCTGTGTTACACTCTACTCTGTGGAGTTTCCATATCACATTCATGAGTTAGACATTTACATTCCGATTTACATTACTGATTACATATTATCCATATTCTAACACTTTAGACCTGATACGTCCTTTACAGTAGTACAGATCTGCACCTTGTCTCGTCCAATTCTCATGTTACCTTCCCTTTCTTGCAGCTAACTTGGATATAACCCCTCAGTGATCCTTATAGCCCTCACTCCCGCACTTTGTGTACTGTGTAACTTTCAAGTCTACCCCGGGTGCAAAGCCCAAAGGATAGGGCCCCGGCCTGCCCAGAGGCACAGCACCACCCGTGTTTCATAACGGATGTATTTATTTGTCCTAGTATGGCTAGTACCTCGGCACCAGGCCCCTCTGGGGCGCCCTCAGTGTGGTTCTATTTTGTTTTGTTAGTGTACCGCCAAGGTTGTTGCTCTATATGATTGTGCCCTGTAACCTGGACTGCCCCCGGAGAGACGTTGGTGTCACTAATGAGGTGATGTGTGTCATGGGCATTATCTATCCCCCTTTCTCCCTCCATACAACTCCCCGGCTTAGAGTCAATTCTGCCAATTCCTGTTATTGGTGAGGGTATCGAAAAACTTTTAATAATCCCCATCGTGGGGAGGGTTTGTACTGTTCCCTTACATCTTTCCCTCATCTTTGAGTATGGGTAAGTCCGATATAGGCTATTTTAGAATTCCCTTATCTTTCCATAGTCACTGTGGCGTTAGTTTGCATGCATTTGAGTCTACGTCATATTGAGGAAAGCATATTGTCAACCGTGCTAGAAGTAAACAGCAAAAGAAAAGATACAACAGAACTGAATTAGCAACATGTCTCATTCAAAATACTGCCAGGGTTATTTACTAAAATCAGAATGGTTAGAATTTAAATTGAATCTGACTCGGAGAATTTTTCCAGTTTATCCAATTGGCCTTAAATTTAAAAATCACTGTGAACTCATGGTTTCTTGTGAATTCTCACTTTAGTCAATAACCTTGTAAGATTTGTCAGCAAACTAAGTTGCTTGTCTGTTTATCTGCATCAGATTATATGTGACCTTAAGAAAGCAATCTGAGAAACGTTAAAAACTGAAATGAGCATGTTTCCGATTTTGCTCTTCACAAAAGAGGCTGGTAAACTTAGATTTATTCAAGGAAGGCATTACCATACACCATGCAAAACCCTCGTTTCAATCCACACCATTCTGTTCCCTTGTATAGGCTTCTGTGATTTTACCAAATCCAATTAGGTTACACAGTATTCAATCTGTACTGGCTGTGTGTTATCACACCTCAAAATCACAGATTAATTCAGTGTTTCCGTAAACACTCCAAACATTTTAGATTTTCCTTTGTTCGCTATACTTTTTATGTTGCCGTTTCTTTCTATCCTATGTTCTCATCCCCTCTTTTATACTGTTTTCTTCTTGTTTCTTCTATAAACCCACTGCACATTTGTACTGCAGGAGGGTGCCATTAAAACTGGAGTTCAAGGTGTGAATCTGGATCTGAATATGATGCCACATATGCCTATTACTCTAAAATTGTATTTATAAATTTATACATTTCATTTATCTGCACAAAGTGAAAAGGAATGAATGAGCATAGTCCATGTTGGGAAATAAACAGGCCTCTTACTTCTTTGTAATATTTTACACAGCTGGTCAGTCAATCAAGATCTTTTCACTTAAGGTCTTCCCAACCAATAGCATGGTGGTCCTTGGCCTCCAACTCATGCTCCAACCGCATTTTTAGTTATATAATTTAATGGGAATTGCAGACGGCAACTAAGTAGTTCAGGAAACTCTCAGAAAATAATTCTGTACACTTTCCCACTCCCTATAATTGCTGTTTTGTAATATTACCATCTGATAAATTTTGAGAAAAAAATCAAGCATATTCCATTGCAAATTAGGGGAAAATCACACAATCCTTCTGTTTCATGGTTTATATGTTTTATATGCTTGTATGCTTTATTTATATGCTGTTATGTACACAGCAAACACATTACAAATTTCTGGAGTACATTCAAGATTAAATAAAAATGCTGTAGAATTTTAATCCCAAACTCAGATCATTAAAATGTCACATTTTCAAATGTTTCTGTAACAGTTATTTCGATGGCAGCCAGTATCAGTGTCCTTCACCAAGCTAATTATAAACATTATGTGTCAGCCGTCCTTATTGGTTTATGGCTTCAAGGGAAGCAGGTCTCATCCTGCTACTCATAAATTCTGAGCTGTGCTTTTAATCCTTGACAAGTGCACAGTTGGTAAACTGGCAGAGTGGCTAAACCCATATATACCCATAACCCAATAAGACACAGACTCAAGTTTATATTGTTGGAAATTATTAGTCCTCAGCTTTATTAATAAATATATAAATACATCAAAAAGGGTCATTGCTGACCAACAAAACATTTAAACTGTAATCCCCGTATAGGTAATATCCCCCAGCAATGACCCAATACAACTAAGAATACATAACAATGTAATTAACATATAACACATAATCTGGAAGTCCCAATGGCCCAGATTACAACTGCTTAACGGTAACGGTGTACGGAGACACACCTATACCCCCAGGTTCTAAGCCACTTACGGGCTCGAACCTACCAACCAAGTGTGACATTACAGTCTAAACCATCCTAAACTAGCCATGCCCACTTCCTACTTCCTGCACCACTCCAATTTAACCTGGCCCTTCCTCGCCACAGCTCAGGACTTGACTACCTAAAGCTCCTGAGCGCCATCACCAAACAATAATAGGGTCCTCCAGATGCCTTCCTGAAAACCTAAATTAAGCAAATCGTGTCCCACCTCTGAAAGATGGACACCATCCCTCCTGAAATACCCATGAAGCATACCTTCCAATTCAATATGCCTGAGTGATATGCCCCCAATCCTTCTAATAAACACACCATAGTCCTATTAACTTTGCAATGACAAATGCCCCACCGCAACAGGATCCCTAGCGTGCCGACAGTGAAAACAGGGAACCATCTCGGACCATAACACCCCCAAACCCGGAACCAACTCCCATAAGTGATCAATATCCCTCATCAACCATCTAACCAAGATCTGCTGGGGAACCTGCCCCAAGTCATTACCTCCCGCGTAAATCAGTAGCATGTCCAGGACCACCCCAGTCAATATCCTCTGGAAAATCTCCCCACTAACTCCCTGCCAACCAAAACCCTGAAAACCCATCCACACCAATATAACTTGCTCCTGAGTAAAGCCCAGCTGCACTCACATTCTCTGAACTGCTGCTTCCTTCTGCGCCTAAAAAACATAAGAGTGACCCACCAACCAGGCCACCTGACCTGAAGCGAAAACAAAGTAAGTGACACAACATAAATACCACAACAGTACCAACCTCCCTCCTCACATCTCACACCAACCAATCCGGTCACAAATAGGACCTGAACCATATAGATTCCCACCTACCTATGTGCTTAACCAAGTCATCACCAAGCCCAAGCCAAGAAGCCTCAGTCGCTGCCCCTATCCGAAATGAGTGGGTCTTGAACAGCATCAGATCCAAGCCCAACCGCGCTATGCCCATTCGGAACACCCAAAAGAATTGGAATCGAGATAGAGCAGACCCATCCTCATGCATTAAAAAAAAAACCTGCTCATTACCGGGTGGTCCTCTAAATAGCTGGCCGTACAGGCCACAGGGCAAATGCTGAACCCGGGAAAAGAGAAAAGTGAAACCGAGCAGCCCTTCTCAAACACATCAGTCTTGGTACGACGTAACCTGATCATGACCTTGTCCAACCTTTGAATCCCACCTACTCCAGACCGGTTATTACTCACGATTTCCGCAATCCGAAAAGTCCCAAAAAACGACTACACAGAAGCCATGGAAAACAACACCTCTTCATATTGCAACAAACACACCCCTGGAAGGACCCCAACCAGTCTCTGCAAGAGTACAAACCATACCGCCTCCTCGAATCGACTATCTTCTTACCCCTCCAATAACCCTTCAGCTCTTGTCTAACCATAAAATGCTTAGTGAGGTCCTCCCAACTTTGCAACTTGAAAAGAAAGGCCAACGCCGACATGTTCTGATCGACAACCGCCGGCAACGCCTGCCAAGCAAACAAGTCACACAAAAACCATAACACTCCCAACTGCCTCTTTCCAAGTGGTCCAGACCTTATTATATTCCACCCACGTACCAGGGGCCAACGAACACCTCACGAGTCCGCCAAGATGTCCCGAGCTGCCACATCTCTTCCGGGCAGGCATTACTGTCTTCTCATGCCCCTGAGCCGCTTCCCTGAGCCGCTTCCCATCTTTGGTGTGGATGGGCACAAATTTCTAGATGCCATCCAAAATCTTGAGAAAAAAAATTCCCGTCAACGACAAGCGAGGCTGTTCCGACACGCCGGCCCATGAGGAGGACCAGGCCTTCCCCCGACAGAGCGGGGATGAGTGGTGCGGCTGGGGTCCCAAAGAGGCTCCCACAGTTAACGAGACAACGAGTCAGCCACCACCTGACCGCCTTCTGCCATGGCACCTGTCTGAGGGACTCTTGTCCCTGCCACACCTATAGGATGCCGACCTCTTGTCCACCTTGTGCTGTTCCCTGTCCCTGTGATACTCCCCACAAGTTCTTTGCCTGGACCCATCTCGATACCTGCCATGCCTGTCCACCCCTGAACTCCCATGCAGGAGTAGACTTCTGTGCTCCATCTGCCTGCTACCCTGATGCCACTCAAGATCCTGTTTGCCTGCCCCAGGGGCGCTGCTGTGACTAAACCCCCTGCCATCGGCCCACTGCTGCCAGGACCCACCAGGGCCGCTGTCTCCCCATCAATGCACCTGCCTGGCTGCTGAGGGCGGCCACTACATCCACCATCCTGGCCTTCTCATCTCCCCTACTGCTCGGGAAAGCTAGGGACCCAGCCTACTCCATCCCAGACCCAGTTGTACTGTTCCCCTGCCCCCCAATAGTGAGGTCACTGAAGACCGATTCACCACATCCAGTGGCGCCTCCTGGGATGACTTCCAACCCGGCAGCACTCCTATCCACACCGGAGCCCGCTGCAGCACTCCTCCGTCCACACGCTGGGCCTCCATGAGGGGCAGTTGTCCCAGTGCTGACTGATCCACCGCTCCCATCCGGACCCCAGCCGCACCACTCATCCCCGCTCTGTCGGGGGAAGGCCTGGTCCTCCTCATGGGCCGGCGTGTCGGAACAGCCTCGCTTGTCGTTGACGGGAATTTTTTTTCTCAAGATTTTGGATGGCATCTAGAAATTTGTGCCCATCCACACCAAAGAGCATTTGTGAGGTCAATCATGTATGTTGGGCCAGAAGGACTGTCTCTCAATCAATGTTCCAATTGATCCAATTGGCATGAGGTCATGGCCAATCAAGTTCCTCAATGCCAAAGAACGGGCCTTCTACAAACTGTTGCCACAAAGTTAGAAGTACCTAATTGTTGATGTAAGGCTTTTGTACAGTTGCTTGGCCATGAAAACTTTTTTTTATAAAGCTCCTGATGGATATTTATTATACTGATGTTTCTTCGAGAGGCTGTTTGTAACTCTAAAGTGAGTGATAGAGAGTAGCAGGAGTGAGGATTTCCCCAGTAAGTAGATTAATCTCATAAGAGCAGGAATTAGTTTGCTAGGATAGGATCTGCCAAGAATGTGGTACATTGATGTAGTGGCAGGCTAATGCAATGTATAATCATATACTGTAACTAAACCCCCATTATTTTTGACTAGGTGAGGTGTTTTTAAATAAAACTATTAGATTCTGTGAGCTTTGAGTGAGCATGCTGGATCTTGTATGTTCTATAAGTGCTGCAAAAGATGATGATGATTATTACTTGCTATACACTTCAGTACTCTGTGCACCAGCTCTGTGAGTACCACTTTGTGGCTGGGCTGTTGTTTCTCTTGGATACTTCTATTTCACAATATACCTGGTGTAGCAGACATCCCATAAACTAACTTATGCCAAAGGTGGCATCCTATGACAGTGCCATTTCAAAAGTCACTGAGCTCATCAGCTGACCCATAATACTGTCGATGTTTACCTACAAAGATTTTATGGCTTAATTTCATGCACCTGTTAGCAATATGTGAGACTGAAACACCTGCTCTCATTAATCAATAGAGGTGTCCAAATACTTCTAGCCATATAGTGTATATCTATAAATAATACACTTAGAAGCTATAATACCCATCATCACATTAGTGGAAATAATAAGTTGAAAAACAACAAGTCAATAATGTTCAACCATTAAAACTTATTCCTTTATGCTGTTACATATTAGTACTAACTAATTAACAGTCCATCCGTGCACAATGCATGATTTTGGTTATTCCTTGGTATAAAATCTTTGGAAATAATTTCTGGTGTTAAAAATGATGGTCCTGGTCATAGCACATTTGATAAAATATCAAGGCATATTAAAAAAAAATGTTTTTGTTCAAAAGCTTTTTATTTACAGCTTTGCATAAAGGAAGGAATTGTTTCCACATCTGGAATAAATGTTCTAGTTTAGTCTGTCTCAAACTTACAGTACACACCGGAGAGGCCAAAAGGACAATGACCTTGACAGGCTAACTAAGCAAGAGAAGGCAATCATGTGTACAGGACTGTCACCTCCCCAACAAATTATGATAAAATATATTTCAAAAAAGGGAAAATAGCTCTAAGTCTTCTGTGACATCCCCTGTGCTCCATTGCTCCATTTAAATCGAACAGCAATTCATTTTGCACTTAAATGTTTTATGGAGATTATAAAGTATTATGCTTTTGGACAGGTTGTTTTGCAACACTCTCTCTCTCTCTCCCTCTCTCTCGCTCACACACATATACACACTTAGACACTCAAACACACACAAAGACACAAACACACTAATATTTATTACTAATAATCGCAATCCTAAGTATTGAAGTTAAAATAGTTTTCTACAATGACTAAGCCAACACTTTTAAAAACACTAAAAACATTCTTAAAACACTAAAATATAAATATCTTTTAGTTTCTTAATACTTACTTATGCATATACAGTTTGGATATTACCAAAGGTGTTAACAGATCTGTTAACAGATCTGGGTTTAAAAGCATCTATCTTTAACACAAGTGATTTGTTTAGTTATATATGAATATTTTTTTATTTAATATTTTCTCTAAGAGTACAGAGCATGCATCATATGTCATACAAGCATCATATATAATCCTGTATTCTTGTCCATACATGCACAATTCAGTCATTAATGGTTCTCATTCATAAATAAAAATGCGTGAGAATGACTCACACAAGTAAATGGGATATTAGACATTATGTGTATTTCACTTTATTTTTCCAGATTACAAGATGCTGCTTTCAGTTGCTGTACACTGAGAACTGCAGTACGGTAATATGCATGGATACAATTCATTGTGATTACAGTTTACAATAATTGTGTGCAAGTTACAGGTCACATATTGCAAACAGTGCATTGCCTTTCCTAAACTTTACTGTACTGCAATTAAAGTGTAACAAAGGTCAAAGATTCTAAAATTGCCAAAAAAGTATACATGATTGATTATAAAGTAGATTCCAAGGGTACTTATTTAGGTGGCGTTGTTTGTATATATTACACATGCACACACTTGCACATTGCTATTTGATAATGTTGATCTGTGTTACTAAAGTAAAAAAAATGTAATTGTGTTCAGCCTTATTCAAAGTACCTCAATGCCCCAATGTAAAGTTTGTCAAATTTTGTCAAGTAGGCTTGCCATATATAGAAAACTGAGGTTTAACCTGAAATGTAAAACCTAAAATAGCACAGTGTAATTGTACTATAGATATGTGTAGGATATGTTTTATTTTTCAATTGAATCAAGTGAGAGAACACCACAGAGACACCTTATGCTTAACATGAACATTGTATCTAAAAGTAAGCATCTTTTGTCATGAAACATGTAAAGTGTTTTTGAGTTATTCCATTCTATATCTTCTTTTGTATATCCTTCTCATCAATGTCCATGATGAAATAAAACATAAAAAATAAATTGGAATGCTTGGGGCCATGTTTTAACAATATTAGCTTATTACTTGCACTCACCCAGTGACTTAACTGGTTTCCATGGTGATTGCTCCTTATTAAGTTGTTCTAAACAGAACTGCATCTTTTTGCCTTCATAAAAAAAAAACTTTACAATTTTAATCAAGGAACAACTACAAAATTTTGTAGGTAAGTGGTAAATGACCTTCCACGTTCCGAGAGTAGTGAGTCAATAAGCTGAGGGGAATATTGGCCAGTTCTCTCTTTAGCTACAAGGATGCATAAAGCCCTCAATAGTGTGTTCTATGGTATTCTGGAGTTGGCAGTATATGGCTGAATATCTATAAAAGGTAGATGCATAAGGTAAAATCAAGACTAAGACACAAAAATTTAGACATATCTCTAAAAATCGATAATGAGGATTAAGAATAGTAAAATTGATCAACAATGGTGATCATCCCGGAGAGGTGTGAATAGTGTGTGAAACTATTAAAAATATTAAAATAAATAAATAATAATAAAAAAAAAAAATCAGCAGTAGAACAAAAATTACACAATTTTCTGATTGCAAAAATTAGAAGACAAATTTTTAATATGTTCCAAATGCGTGTTTTAAGGTTTGTAGTTTATCTGCTGCAGTGTCTGTGTGGAAAACAATATACTGGCCATACCAAGAGGCCTTTAAAAACATGCATCTTGGAACATATCAACAATATATAAAAAGGGTTTTTATCACATTCAGTCCCCGTACAGTGAAATTCATGCCCCTCTTTTACAGTCTAAGGTTTTAAATGTATTTGGATCGAAAGAGTACTACCGAATTAGAGGGGGAGGGGCTGATAGGGTTAAAAAATCATCTCAGCGAGAAACCTTTTGAATTGTGAACATTGGAACCTATGGGACTGAATGTTGATATAGACCTGGTCTGTTTTTTGTAAACAGCTTTATATACATTATTTCTGTGAATTTTTACAGATTTTCTCTGTTTGATAACAACTATTATGAGGATCATGGGGATACATGGAGACTTCATAGAGTTAGTTATCCCTTATCACATTATTTCATAACATCCTTGTCAATACCTTTCTGGGTAAAACTTAACCATGTTGGTAATAAATGGTTATGTGTGGCACCCATGGCTTATGTTATAATATATATGAATTCATTGTCCAGTTAAAATGATTCTGAGATTGGAGAATAAATTAATTGTGTAGTTTTACACTTTAAATTAATTGTTGTACACTTAAAATTTATAATTAAGATAACTATGAATATTATATATATAAGTCAGATACATATATTGCACTTTGTAAAATGTATTAAAATGTTCACATATTTAACTTATTATTTAAGGTAATTGACACTTGAAACTGATTGCTTTCTCCCCTTAGAGCAGGAGTAGGGAACCTTTGGCCCTCCAGATGTCTTGGACTACTTGATGCTTTGCCAGCATTATGGTTGTAAGAGCATTATGGGAGATGTAGTCCAAAACATCTGGAGGGCCGAAGGTTCCCAGCCCCTACCTTATAGAATGGACTCTCCGTACCAGACCATGATAAACTAATGTCTTTCTCCACCTGTTGAATTGGTTATCTAATTGCAGAAAATTACAATGGGAAATCATATCACTTTCCCGGATCCACAGTGGAAAGCACGGCCATCTTGGATCACTAGATCAGTTGGAACGCACAGAAGTGCTCGTTGGAACACATAGAAGTGCGTCTCTGATGTCCCTTTGGGTTTCTGCCGATCAGATGAATCTGAATCAGCTGGGGGAGGAGATGCTCGTTACAACATACTGACTTACATGTGAAGTGGAGCGTGGAACCCCCAATGGGATTAGGAAGAAAAGAAGACACCCACTGGAGCACCAATGACCTTGAGGGACTAGCCCTATTTAAAGGGACTCATGGGAGGGTGGGATTAGGCTGCATTTGGGAGCATTGTAATTGTCACTGCTTTTATTCATAATTTGGTCTCTGAGGAGGTCCTAATGCTGGGAAAAAAGTGTAAGACAGATATTTTATACTTTTTTACCAAATAAACCATATTTTATATGCCCATCTACCTTTCGGAGTCCTGTTTGGTTCCTGAATTATGGTGATACCTGAGCAGAATTATTTTATCGCCCCATCTACTTCTGGGGAGTCACCTTTGAAGCTCTTTTTATTCAAACATCTTGTGAGTGCAATCTAAAACAGCGTGTGTTCTTTATTGTTTAATAGTTTTACACTATGTTCTGCTTATTAATTTATTTCTATAGATATATCAGCTGAATCCCACGTGTTTGTTTATTTCAAAGAGCTAGTATGACCCTGTGTGTGTAAGTGTGGCATTGGTATTCAATTGTTTAATATCTTTTTCTATAGATTTTGAAAGGAGTTTTTTTTTTTTTTTATAAAACTCTAGAATCACTAGAAAACACAAGTGTGCTACTATTTGTATTTTTTTAAATAAAATCAGACCCAGAGTCCCATTCATTAATGTTCGTATATCTGTGTACCTTCCAAATAGGTTAAAAAGTAATTTTCAATAAATAACTAAACCTGATCTACTAGACGGTATTTTTTACAGTTTACAGAGCCAAAATAGCATTGTATAATGACAACTACTATGGTGCATATGATATTTTACTTTGTGGTGCATTTATTTAAAGGAGATAAGAAAATTGTGCTTATGGGAAAAAAACATGGAAACCTGGTCCTATGTAGTATACGCATCCCTTATAACACCTTCACCAATATTGCAGAATATTATTCTGATATTGCTCAGAGGACAAATCTCTCATTAGGCAATATAAAACACTGATGCATATCAAAGAACAACACTTTTTGGAGAAGTTTGACCAATTTATTTATTCAAAAATCACAGAAAAAAAGTAAAAAATAAAAGTAAAAAAAATAAATTAACCCTTTTTTTAAACACATTTCAAAAGCCAAGCAAACTTAGAAAATACGTATGACTGCAATCTAAAATTGGAAGCAGTCAGTTCTTAAACTAGAACAGACTAAGAAGAAGAACGATAAAAAATGTTGTTTTTTTAATTTATTTTTATTCAACTTTTTACTTAAAGGGAAAATACATGAAAGAAAAAGCCATTCCAGTACACTCGATTCTGTTATTTTTGTAGTTTTTTAAATATGCTTTTGATGAGAGTATGTTCTTGACAAGTTGTAAGCTGCAAGATGCTTGAAAGCACACATTTGCATGCAATGATTGATGAAAAGATCGACGCCCAGAGGGAAGATGTGTCAGAAAAAGCAAAGCTTTATACAGTAGCTTGGTTTGTAAAAAAGCAAAGGATTGCTTTTCCACAGCACACATTTGATTTAACCTACATTTTCGATGACAAGTAATTTTTTTCTCTCCATATACTGATAACCATTATTGGATATACACTGCTCAGTACAAATTGATATTTGCACTTGTTAGGACTAGTCTTAAAAAAAGATTAAATAAGTATAAAACATTGAAAAAGGAGCTGAACTTTTTGTCTTTTTGCTGTTGTAATAAGGGCTCTTCGAGGGGTTTATGGTGATTAAATATTTAAAGCACAAACGTATTATCAAGCAAAAAATAAATAAAAAAAATATATGGTTGTGTTGCAATTAAAAAAGTATAAACATCTTAAAACGTATGAAATATAGGTTGTTTACTGAGTGTGAGCTTCTTTTTTGTGTTGAACACAAAAAAATATATGCACTATAATTTTTATAGTCATGGCTATCTAAATGGAAAATGTAAAAGGAAAAAATAGTTAGGGACTTCCAACCCTTGTCCATGTGAAACTTCAGCTTGTCATCCATGAAAACATTTGAAACTTTTTAGTTAGTTAGTTTGCTGCAATGCAAAAAAAGGCTGCAATATTTGTGTAGTGGGTGCATGCAATGTGTGCAGTGCGTGTAATGGATGCAGTGTCTGTGTGTAGTGAACGTAGCATGTGCAATGTGTGTAGTGCATGCAGTGTCTGTGTGTAGTGCAGTGTGTGTAGTGGATGCAGTGTATGTGTGTAGTGCTTGTAGTGTGTGTAGAGAATGCAGTGTGTGTTTAGTGCATGTAGTGGATGCAGTGTCTGTAGTGGATGCGGTGTCTGTGTGTAGTGGATGCATTGTGTGTAGTGCATGTAGTGTGTGTAGTGGATGTAGTGCTTGTAGTGTGTGTAGAGAATGCAGTGTGTGTTTAGTGCATGTAGTGGATGCAGTGTCTATGTGTAGTGCACGTAGTGTTTGCAGTGTCTGTAGTGGATGCGGTGTCTGTGTGTAGTGGATGCATTGTGTGTAGTGCATGTAGTGTGTGTAGTGGATGCAGTGTCTGTGTGTAGTGCATGTAGTGCATGTAGTACATGTAGTGGATGCAGTGTCTGTTTGTAGTGCTAGTAGTGTGTGTATTGGATGCAATGTCTGTGTGTAGTGCACGTAGTGTGTGCATTGTGTGTAGTGGATGCAGTGTCTGTGTGCAATGTGTAAGTGGATGCAATGTCTGTGTGTAGTGCATGTAGTGTGCATAGTGGATGCAGTGTGTGTTTGTAGTGCTTGTAGTGTGTGTAGTGGGGCTGTGAGGGGTGATCAGTTTTTTAAAATGTAATGAATTTGTAAAATGTATTGTATTTCCCCCTCCCTGCCTCTTACCTGTGGTCAGGGAGGGGTGTTATGGGCAAATGTAAATATTACAAGTTTTAGAATGAAATGTTGTATTTCTTAAACTGTGTACTTTCTCTATAAGAGATATTGCAAACTGACAAGGTGTCAGAAATGGAACATATTGTTTTTCATACATGTTTCTTTAAGCAATAACCTCTAACCTACTTTCAGTAAATAATATGTTTACGCCAATTTGTCTTAGCTTAATACAAAACAAGTAATGCAATGACATCTTTTAGACTATGCTACGTCATCAGACTCTAAGACGCCATCTTTTCCTAAGTCAGGGAATTTTCCATGACGTGTGCACTTACGTTTTAGTTATGGCCTTGTATCTTTACCAAGTTAAGGGAGGTCCTAAAATGAACATCTAAAATGTAAATATGTGTACCTTTAAAATGTTAAGGGACAAAAGAGAGATTTAGAGACAGAGACACTGTCGCATATTATAATGACTGAGAGATGTTGACATGTTCAAGAGGGTATGTCATTCTATTATTGATATTGCAAGCATATAGTTTAGTCTTATGAACTCTACTATAAATTATTGTAATGGATTTTATGTCTATATTTATATTTTTACATAATAAATATCTAAAAAGACAAAACTTTATTGCTTCCAAGACAATTCTTATTTTATTTTGTATTCTCAATTATTATATATATTAAATAGAGGATCTCTTACACTAACTATATAAAATTATGACTAAGATATCTGTATGGTTAGCCCTGCTAAGTTCTATGCTTTAAGACGTTATAGTGGTAAATAGGGGAACCAGCTGCAGTTACAGGGCGACACTAGTTTTCATGGTGTCCTGTGGAGAGGGGTCCCAGAAGTATGCTGCTTCCTGTCTTCTCCTCTTGCAAGTCGATTGAGCTTTGCTGCAGCATGTAATGTACGCCAGAGCATGGCAACCCGCGGCAATGCTTTCGCAGTTTGCGAGAAGAGCACATGTAAAGCTGCAAGAGGGAAACATAAGACTTTTGGGCCCCCTCTCTACAGGACAAGGTAACAGGGGCCCAGAAGTGCATGTATATATGCAAAATGCAGCCCCTGTAAAAGTGCCGTCTGGAGTTGTGGCTCCACTGCTGCTAATGGACAGGCCAGCCCTGGGTGAATGGCTCATCAAATGCCCATGCCAACTCACTTTTTCATGAGAAAAAGAATTGTGCAAACAATAGTGCCATATCAGTTTCTCATAACTGTGTGTGCGGAGGTAGCTATCAAAGCCACACTGCCAGACAGAACAACACATTACAATAAAAAGTATTTTACAAAGGGGGTCTGCAGCAGAAGTAATATCATTTGAAAAAACAGGATGTAAAAAAAAATAAAAAAAAATTAGTGGCCATATGAAGACCCACCCACCTTCATAGCAGCAATAGGAGTCATTTTAATTTCAAATAAATGGATTTTTAAATAACTAAAAAAGTAAAACAGCGAGAGGGTAACAATTCACAACCCACTCACCCATTCCACCTTGAGAAGAACACAATTTTCCTGTAGTGTAGTCTTTCTTTAATCTGAAAAAAACTGTGCCCTCAGCTTATACAAACTGCGGCTGTAGAGGAGGCAATTGATTAAACCAGGCAGGGTGAAACCTCTACAATAAAATGGAATTGATAGAATTTTAGAATACTTTTTTGTCTACAAAGAGTTTTTTTTTTTTTTTTTTAAAGACCAGCTCAGTGCAAATGTTGTTCACTTATGCAGTTAACTGCAGAATATTACATATTACTAAGAGAAGACACTTGCAATTTGCAAAGCACAAGCAGTGCCACTGAAGCATACTGCAAATCAAAGAATCTGACTCACACTAGAAGTTAAAAAAATAAAATAAATTACAAAGCAGAAAAAAAACATCAATCACAGTTGAGTAATGAATTGCTAATGGAAAGGGTGGTTGTGCTTCTGGTGATAGTGGTGGTAGTTTTGGATGTGGTGGGGAATGGGGAATTATTGAAATAATCTTGGTGAGCTATATGTGGTCCTGGTAGCAAATGATGTGACAAGCCACAACTGTGTCCTGAGGCAATTCAATGTTAGATGTAGAAGAACGTAGCCAAGGTAGAAAAGATACAGTAGGAGGAAAATGCATCTTAGCTGGAGAAAATACTAGTGATAGGCCACCTAACCTCTTCAGACTCTCCTTTTGTAATTCCTCTGATTTATTGAGTACCTCCTGGGCCAGAACTAAAGAAGGTATGCCTGCAGTAGTGGTGGAAATGACCATAACATCATCATCAGCATCATGATCAGATTCATCAAAACCATTACCAAAACAACCAGACATTGGTGACACAACGTAAGTACACTGCTGTACCTCTTCAATATATGTTGTCTCTGATGGCACTGATAAAGTAGAGACTGCTGATCTCTCCTTTAGGTGCCTCTTAGGGATTCTAGTTGTACCATTCCAACTGCTGCTGCTAAAGGTATGCTCAGTCTGTGTTTGGGAAGTCCATGATTTACAAACATGCTTCTACTGTGGCTTCTTCTGCTACTTTAGACACAGAGAAAAAAAATGCCTGTTAGGTGGTGATTTGGATGTAACAGACATGTTAGTTCCCAATCTTAAGCTGAGTAGTGCTTATATCTCATAGTGGCAGTGGTGGTGGTGGTGGTGGTTGCAGCAGAGGTGGCAGCAGTAATGTTTTTGTCTTTAAGAAAGTTGTGTCGGGGGACGTGGTTAAGGCATGGAGTGGGAGCTCAAGTGCAATGGAGACTATAAATGGAAAAACAGTTTTTCAATTTTTTTCACACATACTTTCCCTTACGCCTTCCTAATGGTATGGAAAAGAAAAACAAAAAGCTTAAAGGCCTTACGGATGAGGGATCCCATGACAGCTGCGAACTGTTGCTAAACAGAAAATAAAAAATACTACACCAATCAGCAGAATATAGATGTTCTCAAACTGGAACAATCTAAAAAACAAAAGTACAATACATAGTGCAGACAGTAAACACTTAAAAATGAGCCCCTATATAGGAAATATCTCACAGGATGTAGAGCCATCCCAGGCTCTATTTAATAAGATGGAGGGTGCCGGAACAGGCTAAACCGGCATCCTTGAAGCGTAAGAATGAAATAAAATATAACATAAATTTATTAGACATTGTATATAAAAAAGGGACCATACAGCAGTGATACAAATAAGTATAAAAAGGCATGTAGCCTAATGGACACCGCAAAGTAATTAAAAAGTCCCAAGGTTCAGTTTAAAATAAACATAAACAAAACATCAAACGTGTTTCAACTCCTGCTGGAGGAATCTTCCTCAGTGCTGAAGTGCTCTCTCCCTGGGTGAGACCTAGTTTGAGAACATCTATATTCTGCTGATTGGTGTAGTATTTTTTATTATTTCTTGTTTAAAGTGTTGTGGAATACACTTATACTACACCTGTACATATATATTTCTATCTGATAGCACCTACACTCCTTTGCACGCTTTAAAATTCTGTTGCTAAACAGGCCTGGGACCAAAATGGTGGCACAGCCAGACTGATCTCCTTGATATCACTGATGCCATTCCAGGATGTGTACAGGTGACTACAGGTGACGCAAAAATTTAAAAGTTAGGGGCATAGCTGATGCTGTAGGCGACAGTAAGCTACCACACTTTTTCCGGTGCTTGCTGTATCTTACCCCAGCGACAAGCCACAACGACACATATTGAAGGCTGTTATCACCTACCTTAATTGCCTAAAGCACCAGCCGGCGTACCCAAAGATGTACTGATTAATTTCCAATCCCTAAAAGCGGACACAGACACCCCTACAATTTGAGTCATTCAGCCTCACATTTCTACAGGATCTCTGCACACTGGACTGGCACAGGCCATACCAATCAGTAAAAAAGAAGCTTTGAGAGGCAAACCTTCCATATCATTGGGCAATATCTTCAAAGTTACCTCCATAACCACTGCGACTCCCTTCTTGCAGTCCTTGGGCCTACCACCAGCACCTGGCACAGTGGTGGAGCACCTGCTGTATTGGGACTTTTTTATTATAATTTCAAGGCTACTGATTAATGTCAGTTTCTCACAGTTTACTACTAATGTAGTTACTATATACCAAACCCCTCCCCTCCACCAGGACAGGGTTACAGAGCATTTTTTTTATGCCATATATTTCTGCATAGTACTACTTCTTATATTACTTAAACTAACAGGGCATGAGTCCTTAGCACTTCTAGCTTACTTACCTGCCAAATGCTTTGCCTGTACTCTCGAATATTTTACTTTAAATAACACAAAAAGGGCACTGCGTGCTACATGTGATCTCAACGTAAGATTTATTATACTACTGTCTTTGCTTTCTGCTTTTTTGATTCCGTACAACATTATTTTGCCCACACAAATAAAGAATATATACAACAAAAGAAAGTTGTGTCAGTTTACACATCAATATCCCAATGTATTGTAATAGTACACATCGACACCCATCAATATTTTGTTCTAATCCCGAATAGAATGAGAGTGAGATAGAGGTGTGGGGGGGAGAGGTAAGTAACCTTTTTCTTTGTTTCCTGCAATTACTCTGTCCCTTATACAGTGCTCTGAAGTTGGTTGAGGATAATAGGAGTTACTGCACCAATTTTAAAAAATATCCCACCCCTCCTTTTTTTCCCCTTTATCCAACCTATATAGCATTGCCAAATTATATTAAACATTGTGTACAGGGGAGATCTAAACTTGTCTTAGTAGGACTGGTAATACAGATTAATATCCTGGATAAGAGCCATCACATTATTTCTTTTTAGCACCTCTACTTCTCTTGCTCCCTGACAGGGAGCGTCATGCTCAAATGACAAGTAGTATGAGATTATATTAAATCACTGTGGGCATGAGGGATTAAAGCCTGATTGTACATTGAAACTGTTACAATTTTATACATTTGAACTAATACAAACACACTACTCTTTACTCTTTATGTATTCAATCCTTTGCTGACATTCTAAGAAATTACTGTGTGATTTTCATTACCAGATAGGGGACCTCATTTTGTGTAGATAGTGTAGATAGGCCTGAAGAAGCTTTGAGAAGATGCTATAGGCATATGAGCTGCGTGAAATAGGTTTGGTTTGCTAAGCATGGGGCCTATGTCTTATAACGTTGGCGTACTCCGTCGGGCCATGATGAGTATCTAAATTAATGCCTCTGTAGTCAGGCTGTGAGCCCATCGTGGGGACCCTACACTGTGAGGACAGGTGGGAAGAAAAATATTTAAATCAGGTGCTCAACATGAAGTCAGCAGTTGTGGCAGCTAACTCTAAAGTGTGTCAAGTGTACGCTCCAGGGGGGCCAAACTGGGTTCATACACCTTAACTAAAAGGAGAACAATAGGATGCATTAGAGAGCCATGTGTGCTGCCCATAGTCTCCGCTTAGGTGGTGACCGCTACGTAGGGTTCTGGTGTTGAGCCTTGGGGGATGAATGGGGTGGTTCTTGCTCGATGCCAGGTGCAGGTTGGAGAGGTATGCTAGAGTTTCACTGGACAGGTCGTCAAAGAATGTCAGCTCCATGGTCTCGAAATGGAGAGGTGTTTTACCACCTAGAGCAGTGAGGACTGTTGCTTTGTCTTTTCCATTGCGGGAGGTGACTATAAGGTTCCTTGTGGCTCACTTGCAGGCTTGGGGATCTGAAAGAGGTCTTCAGGATTAATAGCTTTGGCCTGACTGGGTGGCAGGATGGCCATCAACAGGCCTCATTATGTGAGGCAGTTCAGCTTTTGGTACTGCCTCTGGGATCCCTCTAACCTTTAGATTGTTTCTCTGCCTGGAATCCTCCTGAGCCACTCAGGCTTCGCCCCGTGTAAAAAATAGTTATTAGCTAAAAAAATAAATCTTTTTAAATTGTAAAACCTGAATCTCTCTAGGAAGTTTTAGGATTCTTAGGGTATGACCTGGTCCTGACCAGTAGAGGAAGCAGATCAGATTCTAAATACTTTTTACATATTTATTTCAAACATGTAATATACATTTTATAGAAGGATATTATATAAGACAGAATAAACTCTTTCCTGTTTGCTTTAGGAACTTTTGCATTCAGGAAGATGAAGGTATTCCGTCATCTTTCATTTTTAGCAGGCAATATATTTTTCTGAATCCGAAAAGTAGTAAAACATTAGATGTGATCAGAAGTCACATTTGTTGTGCTATAGAAAATGAATGAGTTAATTATCAAATTAATTGGCATGCAAATTCAACAATGAAATTAGATTAAGTGTGCCAACACTGGATGAATCACCATCTATAAAATCATGAAAAGCCCCATCTTATAATATGCTTATTTGATTAATATTTTATTTGCCCTTTTCAGGCTCATATTTAAAATAGAAGTACATAGAATATATTCTCCTTTCAGCATTTTTTCAATGTGATCAAATGAAATGACTAATGCTTTCAATATGACCAAGAGACAAATTGTGTTTTTACTGCATTTAACTTATTACCATGTTGATTCGTATACAATCTGTCAATGAGATATTGAGATTTAAGGGTTTCATTTTCACCTGTTCTGTCTGTGTTTAGTTTATTATCTTGAAACCTACATGAACAACATTTGGTCCCTATGTCCCTGACCCATGGATTCTCTTCGGATAATCTTCAAGGAAGACCACGCTACATTTAACTTGGGCGTCTCTCTGTGGGCTTCCAGTCCACATAAATGCAGCACATCTGAATATTTTCTGCATGCTAAACAGATAACTGCAAGCCCTTTCCTCGGGCTAGATTGTTATAAATGCTGTTTATGATCCTGCTATGACAACTGTGAAGGACATGGCCAAGAATTCATCAAAGGATTATTCAACCAACGTCAGAATAGCTAATAAGATTCTAAATGACCCTCGTTGATAATAAGATCCATCTTGTAGCAATAAGGTATTAATAAACTTGCTTCCTTTTGATAGAGAAAACTCAAGGCATCATTACTCTGACATATTTGTTTTGCCTCTGTTTTGCTGCTAGACTGAGTCTATTGGTTTATAGTGCAAAGCTGTAGATGTCCACAAGAAATAAATAATAAACCATGCTTGAAGTAAATGCCTGTAGGTTAAAAAAGAGAATACTCTGTTTGATTATGTTGCAAAGTTCTTTCTAATTGAATTGCTCTTTAAATTCTGGAACTCTGACAGTGGGAGCTGTTACATTAACCTTATTGAAAGCCAACCTATTGTCTTATATCAATAAAGAATAAGACACGGCAAACGTAGTGTAATGTCGGTTTATTCAGCCATCCAAATAGACAGACAACGTTTCGAAATGGCGTGTGTTTTAATAAAGCCATCATGACCTGGTGCTCATTTTGTACTAATTTTACTGTTTGGTTTATCAATGCAAGGAACTTGTTTGACATTTTTAAAAATATGTATTTTAAAAAAAGATCATAAAAGTAGATCTTACATTAAAACCCGAATTACCTCCAAAAATGTAACCCCCTCAGTTAACATAATAAAAAACATGGTTTTAAAAATGATATAAAAGGTAGTTAATAATAAAAGAGGGCACATTTATAGTGGTATATTTTAAAGTGTTTATTATTTTATATTAAAGCATTATACCTGCAATATACTAAGCAACAACAGTTACATTAAGGTAATAGAATGCAATTGAATGAAAAACAAAATGTACAATGTAAAAAACGATTGTACTGCTTTTCCTTTTGTTTCAATACACTCTCACAACATTTAAACAGCTAAAGGAACACTATAAGGTCAGGAACACAAACATGTATTCCTGACCCTATAGTGTTAAAAAACACTATCTAGCACCCCTGCTCCCATTGCCCCCATAATATAGTAAAATCTTACCTTTATTCCAGTCTGCTGGTGCTGGCAATGCCCCTGATCTGCCTCCTTGGATGACATCATCAGAAGGGATGATATCAGCCACTCACAATCCTTTCCCATAGGAAGAGATTGCCAAGGAGGCGGGCCAGGGGGCAGAGCAAAACGCCACCCTGGTCAGTCAGCATAGCTTCATAGAGATGCATTGACTTAATGCATCTCCATGAGAAAAGTTCAGCATCTCCATGCAGAGGGAGGAGACACTGGATGGCAGTGCTGCACTCCGTGCAGCACTGCCACAGGAAGCACCTCTAACAGCCACCTGAGGAGTGGCAAGTGGAGGTATCCCGGCCTAGGCTGTAATACGTGAACACTGCATTTTCTCTGAAAGGACAGTGTTTACTGCAAAAGGTCTGCAAAGCCTGACTGTACTCACTAAAACAACTAAATTAAGCTGTGCATTATCATGCAGATTTCATTTTGGTAAATACTCATACTGACCCAATAGCTAGCCAATTAGGAGCACTTTTGGTTTAGATGAAGCATTTGATGAGCTGCCTAGTGACATGGCATTACAAGCATTTTAGGAACTTTATAAGATACAAATAGTCATTTATTCTGTTGAGTAAATTGGTTAATATGAGAATACACCCTTTCCTTACTTATACTTAATTATAAACACATTTACTGAAGTTTAAAAACATTTCCTGACTTTTATGGTTAGAAAACTCTATTATGCACACAGATATACTACACATTCTCAATTATTAAAAAAGAGAGATTTTAAAAGTTACAAATATAGAATTTGTTTGTGAAATGGGACATTTGTCCTTCATCAAGTGTACTACATGCCAATACAATTTTGTGTTCTTTAAATAATTCATTTACTAAATCATTATGAAGTCATTCGATTTGACATAAAAATGTTAATGTTTTATTTTGTGGTGTTTCTTGGTGTGTTTTTATATTTCCTAGTTTATTTCTGATGACTTAAAGGAAGGCAGACAATGTAATAGAGCAGCAGGAAATGCTAGCAGAATGCTTGGTTGTATAGGGAGAGGTATTAGCAGTAGAAAGAGGGAAGTGCCCATGCCATTGTACAGAACACTGGTGAGACCTCACATGGAGTATTGTACACAGTACTGGAGACCGTATCTTCACAAGGATATTGATACCTTAGAGAGGGTTCAGAGAAGGGCTACTAAACTGGTTCATGGATTGCGGGATAAAACTTACCAGGAAAGGTTAAAGGATCTTAACATGTATAGCTTGGAGGAAAGACGAGACGGGGGGATATGATAGAAACATTTAAATACATAAAGGGAATCAACACAGTAAAGGAGGAGACTATATTTAAAAGAAGAAAAACTACCACAACAAGAGGACATAGTCTTAAATTAGAGGGACAAAGGTTTAAAAATAATATCAATAAATAATAAAAGAAGTATTACTTTACTGAGAGGGTAGTGGATGCATGGAATATCCTTCCAGCTGGAAGTTTAAGCATGTGTGGGATAGGCATAAGTCTATCCTACAAAGATAAAGTGCTCAGCGCAAAATTGGAATAATATTAATGCTCTAACTCCCAGAGCTTGACACCACCATATGTGTTACACAGGTGAATTATAGTTATACCTGAATACAGTATAATTCCGTCTCCAATAATGGAGGCAAAAGACACAGGTATTCCTGTACGGGATAAAAAGGAGAACTCATAGGATAACACTGTTATAAAAGAGGGTTCAATTTAAAACTCTGTATGGTCCAACTCACATTTTTCTGAGTCTGTTATATCAAAACTGGCTCAGGTAATAACACTTTAATTGCAATGTGCAGATCCAGGTGAGTTGGAGATGATCCCTCAGAAAAGAATTGTGGGAAAGCCAACACCAGATTAATATAAAATCACAATATTTATTACAAAAAATTTAAAAAGCCTTACATTAAGGTTTCTGGAGTGCCATTCATTCAAAGAGTAAAAGCACAACGCGTTTCAGTGCTTGGATTTGCGTCTTCCTCAGGTGCATAAACTTCCAGTGTACAATCACTGTTTATAAATGTCTTTTGGCGCCTAATTTCACACTATACAGACATCCCCCTGCTCTAATTAACATATCAAAGTCATCCTGAACTTCCAGTGTGCTGGCAATCAGCAATCTGATGCTGTGTGACGTCACTTCCGGTTTCGCTATGTATGTGTTCCAGCGGCCATTTTCATGTGTTCCACCTTCGGTTTTGTGTTCCAGCAGCCATTTCTATGTGTTCCATTGACACCAATGCTTATATTACATATTAAAATCATCTCAACAAAGTGTTACATTTTATTACACAAACTTATTTACAGAATGGGAATTATTAATAAAAGGCTTTCTTAATAACAGAGGTTTTTCTCATTAAAAATACCTGAAACAGAACAGATGAAAAGAGAGAGAGGGAGAGAAAAAAGAGAATAAAAATTAACCATTTGTATACATATTGCACTGTATTCACCTTGCACATATACATACATCTGTATACATATTACATTATAAAATCCAAAACATCTAAATAAAGTTATACATTTGAGGTCCTGCAATTATTGCAGGGCTGACATTCAGCATTTCCATACTTTGCATGAAGATGCAGGATTCTCCCCATTGAGTTAGTACATCTCTTTGTGGAGATTCTGACTGGAGCAGTGCAGAGACTGCTTTGCATATACACTAACCTCCCACTCCCTCGATATTGGGTAGCATTGACGAAGAGGTGGAATGCAGTGGCTGCACTGAGACTGGAGCACTTTGGGTTTTAAAGTAAGTCAACCTTTTTTTTTTGCTCACCTTAGGTAGTTTAGGTATCTAAATAATTATAATACCACTCTAAATTTAGGAATACGAGTTTGCAGGAAGATTGGTCTGGATAGAATAATTCTAATGTAATAATTACATTAAAAAGAACAAATGAGTTTCGAAAGAGCTGTAAAATCAGCCATATTAAACATTTTTCCATTCCAGGATATTTTGGTGAGTGTTTTACAAGTCATGTCTTCAATTTACCACATCTTACTGGCTAGTGAAAATATTTTTACATCAATATCAAGTTACAGAGGGACAGTCTAAGCACCAAAATCACTTCATCTTAAGTGATTTGGGGATATAGATGTTTTTCATAAACAATACTGTTTACATTTTGCAATTCTTACTCCCCTGTTGGCTGTAATTTAATAGCCACTTGATTCTTCTGAAAAAATAGATTAAAAGGGGCACTATAGTCACCAGAACAACTACATCTTACTGTAGTTCTGGTGAGTATTATATGTTCCTGTAGCCTTTTTGCTGTAAATACTGTCTTTTCAGAGAAAAGGCAGTGTTTACATTGCTCCCTAGGGACATCTCCAGTGACCAGTCCTCAGACATTCAATGTCTCCACACTCTGCATGAAACTGTCCCCATTTAGATGCATTGATTGAGGAGATGCTAATTGGCTGTGGTGCTGTTTGGCTCCGCCATGCTCCTTTACAATCGTGGCCAATCCAATGCTTTTCCTATGTAAAAGCATTGGATTGGCTGAGATCATCAATTCAGCCTAGGAGACAAATTGGGGGCAGAACCAGCACCGGCAGCCCAGCGCAAAAGAAGGTAAGAAGGTAAGTTTTTTTTACCTTATAAGAGATACAGGGGGGGGGGGCAAACTACCTAAATGGTAGTTTTAAAAGTCCAGGAATACACATTTGTGTCTTTGATCCTATAATGTTCCTTTAATCATTTCATTTTTATTTTTATTTTTATTTTACAAACATAGCAGCATGCTATTGAGCTTATCTGTAGCTATAGCGTTGGTACAAAATGGTTCAAAGTTGGATATATCAATTTTTATGGTAACATCTAATTCTGACTAAAAAGGAATCTTTCCTTTTTACCAATGTGATTGATTAATCTAGTGTGGCTAATTAGTGCTCACACATCTCACTAACATAAAATAAATGAAGTAATTTACCAATTTCATTAGAACAATTATTGTCCATTTTTTTTAATGTTAAACAACAATATAAATAAACACACAAAAAAAAACAGGCATGGTGATTTAGAAAGAAAAACATACAATATCCATATTATTCTAGGATGTATTAAAATAACAATATAATAGCATTAAAAATTCATACACTTTGTCACAGTATAGACTTTTCATACCATGAACAGAAAATATTTCAGATAACATATCTATACAAAAAAAAAGAAAGCAAGCATATTTTTCAAATATGCGAGAACAATTAATAGTGCTGAAGGATAAAAAAAATCAGTACAATAATTTCTAAGAATGGTTTAATAACAGAAATCAGTTTGTCATGGGAACAATGGCAATACACAATGACTTTCAATAGCTAATTCTGCAGGAAAGAGGATTTTAAACAGTAGTACAGATTCTGAATACCAGGTAGCTAACTGTTTTACTAACCAGAGCTATAACTCTTTACATCTGTTCTTTTTGTAATCTAAAATTCTTTATTAGATCTTCTGGATAAATCCATGCTTTGTGCTCATAATTTTTGAAATGTCATAGTGTTTTGCATTCTCTTGTGAGCATTCACCAGTATGTAGCTAATAGCAGGGTTATTCACAATCCTTGAATTGCAATTAATTAAATCTAATTTGTAACATTTTGGCAAAAATAGCCAAGCTGTGGTTGTAGCTGAGCTGTAGACTTTTTTCAAGTTTGGCTGATTCTACCTTAAACTTGAAATTCACCTTGAAGTCTCAATTGAGTGAACACCTCTGTTAGTTTTATTACAGTTGTGAGGATATGTATAGGGTAATAAATATTAAAAATAATATTTTCATAAAAAGTATCAAAAATTAATTTAATAATTTTTATTATATCAAAAACTGATATCTTGGCACTGTTCCCCGGATAATGATATAAAGCTGAGAATTACTCACGATTTGAATTCTCTTAGATCCTAGAGGAAGTTTCACTAGAGGATTTTTACTTCACACAGTAATCACAAATTAATTATAAAATATAATTTATTGTGACAATAATAATAAAAATAATATACGTAACATGCGTGACAATAATCAGTGAATATTTAGGTGTAACATAAGTATACAATATGACAATGGTTTCACAACCACAGACCACTAATAGCAACGGTTGTATGCAATTTAACAATAAGATTTATGATGGGACACTTTACTTAAAAAACAAATTCACAGAGAAGACAAAACTTCACAGCAGCCCATCGTAAAGCAATACAAACTTTGTCTGACAGTCAGATCACACTGAATTAACTCTTCCACTGCTGGCTACAATCATCATAGGCAAGATGTCCTATTATATTGCAATTTTACAAATAAAGTAATGTTCATACCAGATCATTTGACCATTCCTCTGTCCATCCAATACAAATAATTCTATCAGATTTTACGTTTGCAGAATTGTAACGTTCCTAATTAAGATTCATTATCTTATATCAGATACAGTCAATACCTCTGGATAAAATGTTGGCATGCTAACATTTGGCAAATTTACTGTTAATATATCGTTATCTTTATTCTACCTGCAGGAATGGAATATTTAAATCCATATATTCCTTAGCTAATTATGATTTCTAATAATTGAAATGTGACCATGATTTATCCAGATATATATTCCTGCCATTAGTAAAATTAATTAATTTAATTTAATTAAATAAAACCAGCATAACTACCAGTTAGGTTGTAGATTTTCTATCAGATGTGTAGATATGTCCCAGGAATTTCAAATGCAAGTATGATTAGAACTGTGAAAAATTGAAATGTTTTCAGAGTTCTGAAGTTGTGTTAGTTGGAAAAGGTAATAGTAAGAATTAGGTGTGTCCATGAGAGTGTTGAGAGTTTCTTGAGTACAGTCCAAAAGTCAGAATGTGTAAGTCTCCAAGAGTTTGAGAGTCAGAATCTGTTTCAAAGAGTCTGAATCTCCCTCTCTTCCCTTTGTCTTACTTTTAAAGGGGCAAATTCTCTGCACGTCACTAGTTGATAGGACCAATAAGGAACTGTAGGTGTGTCTTCCCCACAGACTATCATCTAGATTTTGGTCTGTAGATGGCGCAATTACATCACAAAAAATTCTTGTCAGGGGGTCCATTTACCTTTTTGCATAATGGATTAACTCAATTTTGTGATGTGTTTGACGTAATTTTCTTATCTTTTTATTGCCACTATATATTAAAATTCCTGCCAATTTCAAAGGCTTTTAACCAGTCTTGTTGTCTGGGATATACCTTTAAATCTTGCTTTCTGACATATCTAAACTCTTCTTCACCTCTTTCTTACAATGGAACTTTGTAAGATTCCGTTATTTTTTTATTTTATTTTTTTAGAATGTAAAAGTAACTACTTAGTCCCCATTTTGCTGTTAGACATCATACCTTATCTCAGGTTTTATCTTTAATGTTTACATTAGTCGCATTCCTTAGCTCAGACATGAATGACTAGAGTTACAGAAAGAGAAATCTTGTGTCTGTCTTAGCTTTGTAATACAAAATGGAGTCACCTGTGTTCTGAGGGTGACTGGCAGTATACACTTTTAATTTCTGTCTTAACACAAAATGTCTGCCGATATAAATATACTGACACAGTTCAGAATTTAGTGAATGTTTCCCATCTGAATTATGGATGCTTATTTTTATTAAGTTATTTCTGTTTACTAGACTCTGGTGTTGTTTCTCCTTTATTTTCTGTTGTGGTGTCTTATGTATGTTTTCCTGTTTTGTTTCTTTTTATCTCTATTTTGCTTTTGTTAGAGTTGTATCCTGTTACATAGTTACATAGGCTAAAAAGAGACATCAAGTTCAGCCTTTCTCACAACTGTTTTTGTTGTTGATCCAAAAGAAGACAAAAAACCCAGTTTGAAGCGCTTTCCAATTTTGCAATAAACTAGGAAAAAATTCCTTCTTGACCCCAAAAGGCAGTCAGATCTCTCCTTGAATTAAGATGCTGTTACCCAACTTGCTATAAATTATATCTCTGAATATTGTTTTTGCAAGTATTTATCCAATTGCTGTTTAAACCTCTGTATAGACTCCGATAAAACGACCTGTTCAGGCAGAAAATTCCACATCCTTATTATTTTTACTTTAAAACACTATTTCCTTTGCCTTAGACTAAGTCTTCTTTCTTCCAGTATAGATACATGAACTTGTGTCCTATGTATAGTCCTGTTTATGAATAGATTTCCAGACAGTGGTTTGTATTGGACCCAAATATATTTGTATGATGCTATCATATTCCCTCTGAGGTGCCGCTTTACTTAACTAAACAGATTTAAATTTGTTAACCTTTCTTCATGATTAAAATGTTCCATTTCTTTTACTATTTTTTTTAAAGGGACAGAGCAGTTTTTCATATTAAGATAGAACATAAAAAGGTTTCAGTTGTCAACAGTTTCCTAATAAACTAATAAACTGTTGTTGCATTAAATATATATATATTGAAGAAGGGCGCACTTGTAGGTCTTTATTACAGAAAATATTTTAATTCAAAGTGTTCAGTTAATGACCATAAGTTTCGACCACTTATGGTTATTATTTGTCCAAGCTTTTTGTTGAGATATATATATAGATATATATATATATATATATATATACATATAAGTTGTATTTTTTTTTTATCCTTACACCAAGGCTGTATTATGCAAACTGCCAGATGCCAGTCCTATAGGCTTAAAGTTACAAACAATTTGGTAAATAGAGGTAGTAGTGCAAAGGCAGAAAAGGCTGCGCAATACGGTAAAGTCTCGCTAATAAAACAGGATAAAACAGGGTGCAATCCTCAGGCGTTGGTAGTCAAAAAATAAAATAAAATAAAAGTCTCACTCTAAAACAGGATAAAAATGGGGTGTGATCCTCAGGAGTTGATCCTTCTGGATGGTTAAAATATCCATATATGTAGAGAGACAAAGGGAGATAAAAAACAACCAATAGTACAGTACACCAAAATCCAGGAATAGGTATTGTAAAAAAAGCAGGTAATACACTCACATTTAATATAGCTATAACCAGCTCTGGAGTGGAGGGTGTACAGTGGTATGATCCCCACTTAAAGGATATTCAGGAAGGTTGTCAGTACAGTCTGGGTATCCACGGCTCCGAATAGTGGTAAGAAAACAACAATAGTGCTCTCAATATGATAAAATTAAGATATAAATAATTAAAATTATACCCACAAATATAGAGCAGACAATACTGCTCTATTGATAGGGCGTTGGTGGAATTATCTCCACCTAGGATTTCTTTGAGTTCAGGAACAGATAAAATTGCCAGGAAGGATAGAAATAGTTAAAATAAAAAATGTATACAAAATACAATAAAAGGAAAATTGGTACAACTTAGGTGACCAAAAGACTTTTATTGCTAAAATACATAAATTAAAACCATAATGTGTTTCACCATATGTGGCTTCTTCAAATGGAGTAAAGCCTGCCACAGGAAGGTGCAGCCCAGGCGGTCAAATGCCTTTTCTGCATCTAAGGCCAATAGCGACACCCGGTTGGACCCCCTCATCTGGTCAAGAACCAACGACAGCTTCCCTTTGTTGTCCAGGCCCTGTCAACCCTGAACAAATCCTGTTTGGTCATCCTGGATTAGTAGGGGAAGTAGCTGTCCGATCCTGTTGGCCAGTATTTTAGCGTATATCTTTGCATCTGTGTTTAACAGCGAGATTGGATGTTAGTTTTTGCAGAGGTCGGGGGACTTGTCCTGCTTGGACAGCGTCACTATGGTATCTAGTAGCATGTCAGGAGGTAAGGATCCCGAGGTCAAAGCCTCATTATATTTAGTGAGCAGATGAGGGGCCAACATGTGCAAAAATGTTTTATAGTAAAGGTTAGAGAAGCCGTCTGCACCTGGTGCCTTCTCTGGGGGTAGTTGTTTGATGACTGACCCTATTTCCAAGATGGTCATTGGTCCCGTCAAGCTAGCTATATGGTTTGTGGTTAACTGGGGAAGGTGAGCTGAGTTAAGAAAGGTCTCAATATCCTTGCTATCAGGACTGCTCAGTGACTTATCTGAACTCAAGTTGTATAGTTTAGAATAAAAGCTAGCAAACTCCTGACTAATATCTTGCAGGCCTATGCATTTGTTGCCCTAATCCCCTTGGATATAGGGGAGGCAAGCGATTGGTTAAGGTTTTAGTAGCCTTCCTCGCAGTATGGTATGTAGTCGCTCTCAGCTTTAGCAACATCTATCTGTTTTTATAGCCTGCAAATTTTGAATTTGCTTGTGTAGGGAATTTATTTTTGTCAGCTGATCCTGCGAAGGGAATCTCTTATTTTGGGAAGAGTCTAGTGGTAACTGTTTATAACAGCCGTAAGGTCTGTGGAATGTCGTTTTTTCTGGTGCGCATATCTCTTCATGAATAACCCCCTAACAACAGCTTTATGTGCTGACCACAGTGTAGTCCCCGAAACCTCTCCCCCGGAATTAATGGTAAAGTATTCCGATAGATCTCACGCAACAGAGTCTACAAATTCTGAGTCTCTTAGTAGTGATTCATTGAGACGCCAATTCCCCTTCCCCTTAAACTGAAATGTGTCCTTGAGGTCCAGAAATACCGGGCTGTGATTCGACCAGGTAAGGTCACCTATAGTACAAGGAAGGAAAGTATGTGGATACTATGATATATTGTATGTTATTGAATAAACCCACACAAATTATATATCTCCCTTGTGGGTCTATCTGTTTGAGTTGAAGTGTGAAAGCAACCTCTCTGCTAATGAAAATAGATTCTGATAAAGCATGGTACTGTATAGGGTAAAACCTTGTAAACATTGCCGGGGTACGGGTCTTATTCAAGTGGGTTTCCTGGATACAGGCTACATCAATATGATGTTTACTCATATCTTGAACAAAAGCCTCCATTTACCTGGGGAGTTCAACCCCTCTACATTAAAAACCATTGATATGGGGATTGGGGGATTGCTGTGCTGTCGGTCCAATCGGCCTTGATACGTGGGTCAATATTCGGGCTCGTTCGTATGTAGTAGGGCCTGACTGCCCGTTTAGTAGCTCCCACACTATCCCTACAAGGGGGTGTGGGTTGTTATTGTTTGGGATGTTTTCTCCTATCGTGGAGTTTGGGGCCTTTGCGCATCGAGTCAGCGTTTTGGTACTATAGTCATGGGGTGGCATTGCATATATGTGTTGATATAATGAGGGACAGGTAGGCAAAGGGGGAGGGCGAAACACCAGAAAGGGATTGATAGCTATACAAACTTGAGGTGGAAATTGCAAGAAAAGCCCCAAAAGAAAGGGCAAAATCGAGCAATGGGGAAACCAGCCACAAGAGTTGGGGTGGTGGCACTTCGCATGTTCTAAAATGGAACTGCAAATTTTGAGGACTCCTGGGAAGCCTATTGTGTACAGTGGTTGGCAAAAGTTGGGCCTCAAGGGCAATCAGGGCAACCCAAAAAAATATATACATATATATATATATACATATATTTTTCTATTTTGCTTTTTTCCGTGATATCTTTAAACCATAATAATAGAACTCATAGTCCTGTCCATGACCCAGTGCGTATTGGGTGCATGTGGCATGAGTGACAGAATCTAGACTTCGCTATATTAATTGGGCAGAGACAGATCTAGCAGTTGCCCACATGTACACCTGGATCTTAATTAAGTTCTCATCATGGTATTCATTAAACAAAATGTTCAGAGGTGACTAGGATACCCCTCAATGTGGTTAGCCCAGTATAATCAACCATTTGCATTGTGTTAAACAGTAGTATTAAGCATACAATACCCAATATGAACAGAGGTGATAATCTATGTATGAGTCAATTTTTGTGTCAGCCTTGGAACTTTGGGACGGTCTTGTCTCTGCGGTTTTGGCATCGGGATACCCCAGGTCTGCAGATTGCGGGTTCCATCTTCTATTGATGTGATCTGATGGGTAACATCTTGATGCTGAACCAAGAGTTTAGCCAGATATCCCCATCTGTATCCTCTTGAGCCCACAGCGACATTGTGAGTCCGCAGCGACGTTGTGATAGAAGCCAAGGATTTTCTAAACTGCAGCATGGCCGCTGAAAGATCTGCAAATATTCTCAAAATTTGTAGGGATCAAGTAAGTAGCCTTTTCTGTGTGCATTAGTGATTCTCTCTTTAACGTGGTAGAAATAGACCTGGGTGATTATATTGTGGGTCGTGGATTTTGACAGGTGGGCAGGCCTCCACAGGCAGTGTGTTCTGTCGACCAATAATTGGTCAGGGTAAATTTCTGGTGTGGTAGTCTGGAACAGGTCAAGCAGGTTATTGTGGTGCCCTGTGTTTGGTACAGATTCCGGTATGCCCCTTATCCTGAGGTTGTTACTGCGCGACCTTTCCTCTATGTCCGCCAGCTTCCGTGCCTGTAAGTGAATAATCTTGCCTTGTTCCTGGATCTTGTCTGCCAGTGAGGTATGGGCCAAGGCATGTTTATCCATTTTCCCTTCCATTTATGCAGCCCTGTGCCCAATGTCCTGCACCTCCCTGCGCAGCTCCTTGGTCAGAGCCTGGATTTGGTTTTGTATTGAGGCCTGAATGGACGTGTAGAATTCCGCCATCATTGCCCGCATGGTTGTGGCTGTGAGTGGTCCATCCTCCGATATAGAGGTAGGAGAGCCCTCTCTGGATAGCGTGTCAGTGCCATCTTGTGTAGGGCCAAGGCCCTCTCTGGCTTTCAGCACCGAGGCTCGGACCAGGAAGAAGGAAGCCTGATTGGCTTTGCTGGCTTTAGCTTTCAGTCTCTGGGACATGTTTAGGTAGTCACCCTAGTTTTTGCTGGCTAATCTTCTTAAAATAACAGCTTCCCGTTGCTCAATTTTCGGGAGCTCAGCAACGCACATGCATCCGCATCAAGAGCTGGCCACGCCCCCATGTATCCTTAGTTTTTATGTTTTGCAAAACAAATAGTACAATACTGATTATTCTTTTTATAGCTATGTGAAATATCTGATGATGGGGAGTATGAACCTGTAATTTTATGTTTGTTTTTATTTTTATTTATTAATGGTAAAACATTGCAATCCAGCAATGTTACAAATATATTTTTTAACTATCTGATATATCTGCTTCTTGTTGATTCTTTTTTTTAAATTTAAAATTCTGCTGTTCTAAAAATGTAGGCGATGAGTAAGAAGTAACAACTTGGAGTGTCATTAATCATAATTAAGATCGATATGACATACCCTCAGGGACTAAGGATCTTGCCGTCTTAAGATCCTTAAGGATTGCTTTTAATTTCATGTTAATGCCCTTTCTTCAAAACACACACAGCTTGCAATATGGAAATTATATTCAATAAATCTATGTAGTAACCGAAAAACAATTTAAAAAGGTTTACCATCCATATACTAATATAATATTTGTCTTTACCATAAACGCCCATTTAAGATTTTCAACTAATGTTTCATTATTAAGCTACTTCATTATCTTTTACCTTTAAATTAGATCACGTATTGTGCTGTCTTTTAAGGGACCAGGCCTTTATTTAATATTTTGGAAAGGTTTTTCAAATGATTTAATTTAATAATTTTGAATAAACTTTTAAAATATTTTATTTTGAAGATTATATATTGTTTTGAAGATTTGTTTGGGCTGGCTTACAAAGAATTTGTAAAGGCTATGGACAAGAGAACAGCAGCTTTTGTAAGATGTTTTAACTATACATCAAATGAAAAAAATGCATAATTAAATGCATGCATGTTTTTATTGGTCAATCATAATTTTTTTCCGTTGTTTTATTTAGGCAGCAGAGTGTCCATATTACTTTGTGGCTACCCCATATAAGAGATGGTTGAGGCAAATAAGAAGCTTTCTTTTTTCAATGCCATACCATTTATTAGACTTGGAGATTAATTGCCGGCAAACTGTGATTCGGCTGAATGTAGACTGATCAGGTTAATGACCAAAAATTAATGTAAGTAAAAAGCAACAAAAAAAAAGAAGAAGAAAAATGTTCCTCAATCTTTGAGTGGTAGAGATCTTAGTGTGACACAGTTGTTTCTGTCAAGCGCAGTGTTGCACTGCCAGCCATTGCCACTTAACACCAACTTGTAATTAATAGCATACAGACATAAAGTTATCAAAAGTTTTTCTATTAACTGTTTGTTCATAAAAAAAAAAAAAACAGAAAAAAAAAGAAGAAAACAGTTACTCTTCACTAGCTACTCCCACATTGGCACTTACACCATCTTTAAGATGATAGAGATGGCCCATTTATCCTACTGTGAAACTGTTGATTATACTTAGTGCAGTGTTGCATTACTGGCTACTGCCACTAAACACTAACTTGGAATCACCAATTTACAGTTTAACTGTTTTTCTTTCTTTTGGTTAAGTGTTTGGAGATGAAAATCCTTTTTAAAAAAAAAAAAAAAAAATCTGAGTGTGTTGCTTTGTAAGTGTGCAAGCACTGTGCAGTATTTTTTAAAGTTAAATGTAATAATGTTACTGTACGTAAATCCACCAAACACCAACCCGTTTTTCAACACAAACACCTATTTTTGCTTAATAAAGTTGTATTAGTTTAAAAAATAAACAATAATTCATATACCTGATTTACAGTAACAAGAAATATAAACCCTCTATCATCAATGTCATGTATTCATCCCAAGACATAATTGAGGGAGGGTATGTTTAGGGGAAGAGGTCCTGTTCCATTTTGAATACTTTAGCCATGTTGCATACATTAGCCATAAGGACTGCTGACACCTACACCACGCACATCTCCACCATTACTGCCACCACTACCACTATTAGAAGTATTCAGCCTCAGGACAGTGGGATTAGCACCATGTCCGTTACATCTGATTCAACATCCAGGAGGCAATCGTTTTTCCCATCCTTGTAATGCTGCAACAACTTGCTCTGCCACTTCCTATGGCACTGCAGCTCCTTTCACAGCTAATTCAAGCGTTATACCTTCTTGGTGCCACCCAAGAAGCAACTAAGAGAAAGGACAACATAATCTACTTGATAAGGGTTATCAGTGTCATTCTTTAGTAAAAATTTAGCATAGTTTACCAAAATAGTGTTGCAATGTCTGTTACTGTTGGTGGTGGTGGTGGCAGTAATGAATCTGGTGAAAAGGTTTCTGTTTACCCCAACATCGATAGACATAATACTTTAACTTCTAGCACAGAAGCCATTGAACTATGAGTATGATGAGTCAATATTTTCTCTGCCAGTTAGTGTGCACTCACCTCCTGCATCTTCTCCACCATCTCCAAGTCCATCTGTTTCTGCTCTCCAGTGCCAGGAAAAAATACCATTTTTTTTCTGGCACTGCAGGATTCTGCGGTGCCCCCCTCACTCCCGCCCACCAACCCATGTCGCTGAAGGGGTTAAAACCCTCTTCAGCTACTTACTTGAATCCATCGCCAATGTCCCTCGGCATGGGTCAGGCTCCGCCCACACTCCTCCCCCACCAACATCAGCCTGCAGGGGAGACCTAATGCACAGCACCTGCATTAGACAACCCCATAGGAAAGCATTATTCAGTGCTTTCCTATGGGGAAAATCTGACGCTGGAGGTCTGTGAGGTCCGAAGGTGTTGCGATAGCTTACACTGATAATGATGCAAATCCATCTTCATCTTCAGCAGATGCAAGGCAAAGGATGGAGGCTAGTGTATCCCTTCAACAAAGCAAAGTCTGGGATTACTTTAGATGCCTCAGAGAAGGCTAACTTACAAAGTGCAAATTGCAGCAAGGAAGTGAGTAGGACGTCAGTGAAGTATCATCTCACTAGTGCCATATGAAGCAACATCTGTGATACCACAAGTCTGTATTAGTGAGAGAAGAAGCAGATAAAGAAAGTACTAAGGCAAGTAGCAAGTCTATTGTTGTGGTCATGTCTGCACAACTTACCAACAGCATTACCTCTGCCATTATTACTATTACCAGTCTTAGGCAGAGTGGGGGGTGGTGAAGATAATGCCAGTAGTTAACAGAGGCAGAAAATTAAAAAAAAGAGAGAAAAATGGGTTCCTCGTTTTTTTTTTATTATTATTTTTTTTTTACAATTTAATAATATTTGTGGTAATCATACATAAAGAACAAACACGGAGAAACAAGGTATGAAATTGTGAACAGTAGTGGGTTCCGTAGTATTGATTTTGCCTATGAAGTGGTGTCTCTTATCAATTTACTCATTAGTGTTACTCATTAGTGTGGTGCACCTAAGTTTGAGTACCATTTTTTCACTAATAAAAAAAAAGTGAAACTTAGCAGCTTTACATTTTGGTCTCACAGAAATCTGTAACATTTAGTATAAAAAAACAAAAAACAAAAAAAAAATCCACCATGCAACAATTAACTAGCCAGCTATAGTATTTAATAACATCCATGAACCACAGTATATGCGATCCTCAAGATATGTTTGTGTATATACAATCATATATACAAACATCATCTAATGCTGGGTACTGGGGTCTGGGGTCACATGCCTTGTATTGGTCTTGCATCCATTTTAAGACCAACGCTTACCAAATGAGATGCACGGAAATACAGCACCATGGCTAAGGCCCTTCTCTAATGCACACAATGGAGGAAACACCAAAACATAAAAAAACACACACACACAACAAAAACTTTAAGTAATAATCGAAACTGATGACAAGTTGAGGTACAAAAATTATCTGAATAAGTAGAGATTTATCAAGCAGAACAGGAAAGAACAAAAAAAACATAGACATGGGAAGGCAATCATATATAGAAAAAAAAACACTCATGATGTACTACTGTGCCAGGGACATAATAAGGCCTTATTAGCTATGGGCAGGGATTTATACACTGCAGTAAGGATTTCAAAACACCATAACAATTTACAAACAAAAACAATCCTTACTTTTTTATTAGCTAGACGTGCATAGACACCCATATTTATTAACACCAAGCAAAATATACCATATTCTTTATCAGTGCTCTAACACCAACTGTGCCTATCTTACTTCATTACACGATGGATAAAATGTCACTTAGCTTGCTATACAATACACACTGGTTATATCTTAATGTGCTCATAAAATATGTGTAAAAGCTCTTAAAAGAGCCCCCATTGCTGAATTTTGATGTTGTTGTCTATTGTTAGCTGTATCTCATATTAGTGAGATCCCAGAGGGTTTGACAATTAGCATGAGGAAAACACTATGATAATCAGAAGAAATTAATGGTTTACAAGCATCCTCTTTCATCTCCCTGAAGCACTGTTTTAGCAAGCAAATAAAGTTATTGATTTTTATTAACAATAATATCTGTTGCATATTTGTGACCTTATATTGACATGCAGCACAAACAAAGCTAATTGCCATTCTATGAATGGACTTATGGAACACAAATGATTAATTAGACTCTGAGATTTATTTAGTTTTGCTCTGCAATTTGTGTGAATTTCGGCTGATTGGGTGGTCAACCAAATGTTTAATTTCGGAACCACCATATAGACTAATCATGAAACAAACAGCTCTTGCAATGGACGAGCATGTTTGAGTCATGATTCAGAGTTCTGCCCATGGTGCAAAAAAAGAGATGATTCATTAATTAACGGTTAATTGTAAAAAAGATGATTGATTGAGGACAGTCATTAAACGTGTATTTTATTCATGGATCAAGTGAGAAGTGACCAGTAAAAGGAAAAAAAGAGATGTAAAAAAAACTACATTTCCATAGATAGATAGATAGATAGATAGATAGACAGACAGACAGACATATTTTCAGGTTATGTGTTTCGGCAAACTGAATTTTTCAGCCATGCACAATTATATTATGAAATTGTCAGAAGGCTGAAATTAAGCAGTCAACAGCATTTTTATTTTGTCAATTATAATGGGCATTTGGAAAGAGAAATATTATTTGTCAAAAACATGTTTACACTGATGAGGATGACACAGGCAAGACTCTATTCTGTTACTTGCAAGTCCATCTGTTTCTGCTCTCCAGTGCCAGGAAAAAAAAAACATTTTTTCTGGCACTGCAGGATTCTGCAGTGCCCCCCTCACTCCCGTGTAGCGTGTGATTTTGATCAAGACACGCTAAAGTTGCTTTCCAAAATGTGAATGAATGTTTAGATACCAATTGAAAAATTCTTATTTTTGAAAAATTAAGAACATCCGTTTTTGAACCTAGATTAGTTCTTATCTGTTTTTATTGCTGATATTTCAGGTCTAATCAGTAACATACATAGAGGCTCTGTGCTGTCTGTGACATCTGTAACTCATCCTGTGTGAGTGGTCAGTGAGACCTCTCTATTATGTCATTGTATTGGTCATTGTCTCGTTCACTAGGTACAACTGTATGGTAGATGAGAATCATTTTCTCTTGCTCCTTGCTACTAGGACACTTAGGATTACAGGTAGGTGATCAACCGTAATGCTCCTACATATCAGACAGCTCAGGTACAGTTTTTCATTGGTAGTCAGACAAGTTCACATTCCAATTCCCACAGGCTCAGATCCATAGCTTGATCTAAGGTGGGGAAGGGTCCATTTATGCTCTGTCTGACAAAAAAGGGCTTTTTATACTTTGTGCTAAATTCATACTCACTGGGCATTATAGTAAAGCTCTGGAATGCTCAAAAACACTGCATATTACTGTGGAGCTTTGTAATACACTCATATCTACTATACATTTCTGTGGAGCTCTGTAAAATACTTATATGTACTGCATATTACTGCAGAGCTTTGTAATACACACCTTTTCACTAAATATTACTACTGAGTTTTGTAATAAACTCATGTACTGCAAATCACTGTAGAGTTCTGTAATTCATTCATATACACTGCACATTACTGGAGGGCTCAACTATAAACTTATGCATACTTCCCTTCCTCCCCTCATTTATATGCCCACAACTATCAATTGTCTTAATACCCAACATTAATCTGGAAATTAACCAACCCCTGACCCAATATAGATTCCAGCCAATTAACCCCTTACCTCCTCACATTATTATTATTTTATAATTTATATAGCGCCATCAGAATCCGTAGCGCTGTAGAATGGGTGGACTAACAGACATGTAATTGTAAACAGACAACTGGACATGCAGGAACAGAGAGGTGGAGGGCCCTGCTTACATTCTAGAGGGAGTGGGGTATAGTGACACAAAGGGTAAAAGTAGGGGTATGAAGTAGGTTGTTAGAAAAGTATTCACTGATGGCTTAGTAGGAGATTTTTGCCAGTTGCCAGAGAGGAGTCATGGGGAGTGGGGGATAAAAACCTGCTAACTTGATATGCTTTCTTGAAGAAGTGAGTTTTCAATTAAGACCACTGAGAAGGGTATTGCAGTAGTCAAGGCGAGAGAGAACAAGAGCATGGACCAGCACATTAGCCGCATCTGGAGTTAAATAGGGGCGGATGCGCGCTATGTTTTTGACATGGAAGCGACAGGATATGGCGATTGATTGGACATGAGAGGTGAAGAAGAGGTTGGAGTCAAAAAGAACACCCAGGCAGCGAGCCTGTGAGGTAGAGGTGATGGTAGCGCCGTTGACTTGGAGGGAGACAGACACAGGAGTAGTAACACTTGAGGGAGGAAAGACCAGGAATTCTGTTTTGGACAGGTTGAGTTTAAGGAAGTGAGCAGCCATCCAGTTTGAAATTGAAGAGAGGCAGTCAGAGACACGAGTCAAGATGGGCGGAGAGAGATCAGGAGAGGACAGGTAGATTTGCGTGTCATCCGCATAGAAATGATAAAGCCAAAGGAGCTGATGAGTTTACCAAGGGAGAATAGATAGAGAACAGTAGGGGACCAAGGACAGAACCTTGGAGGATGCTGACAGAGAGTGGTTGGGGAGAAGAAGCAGAGTCCAAGAAAGAAACACTGAAAGAGCTCTGGGAGAGGTAGGAGAAGAACCAGGAGAGAGCAGTATCCTGTAGACCAAAATTAGATCCTCATATTGTCCTGTGATTACCACCGTCTCCCAAACTAAAACCCCTCAATTATATGCAGTTTATCCCCTCTTTCCAGATTACTACCCCCCATTTTCCTGGCAATTAACCCTCTCCATATACACAGCTTACATTTCCATAATTGGTTTTCCACTTCTTTTGTCCTACACACATAGAAGCATGAACTTAAATCTCTGTAAAAAAGACAAAATAAGCTTATAGGATAAGACTGACAATTATTAATCTGGAAAAATACAAATGTTTAATTTGATTTAGGATTTGCCCATGTTGCATTTTTGTTTGGAGAAATTTTACCCATGCAATCATCTCAGATAAAATTCAAACAAACCAAAATGGGTGCACAAATGGGCTAGTCAGAATACTGTAAAATGTATTTGTAAAGCAAGCTTCCATTCCTCTGGCTTGTGGATGGGCTTGCAGACCATTATGGTCACAGAACACCCTAAAAAGTACTAACAATGACTATTCTCACCATACCTGAGGTCTTCACCCATACTCAGCAGATGCAGCTTACCAAGGATGCCAGTCACCTGGCTGTAGTAGCCATGGACATTCAAGGCAGCCACATGCAACTATACATTGCATCAAAACTTGTCATGACTGGTCAAATATTTAATCTAGTGGTGATTGGCACCCTGGCTGGATGGGGCTCAGCGGTGGGAGACAACATCCCGTGAGATATTTCATATTCTTGTACTCTATTTTAGTTGAACTGCATTTTGTTAGCACTACCAGACTCCTTGTCTATTATTTTGTTCTCTTCATTGTTGATTTTTCTATTATTGATGACAATTCAAATTAAAATATTAAACCTTCAAAACATATTACAGTGCATGGATTAGATTAAAGGACACATGACATGTGTGACATGTCATGATTCCCTTTTATTCCAGAAGTTTGGTCCTTAAGGGGTTAAAGAATACCTAGTTGTTTTCTGACCATTGGACTCTCTGTCCTGTAAGTCAGATATTGTAAAAAGAAAGTAAGAGCTGCACTCAACCAAAGAGAACCAGGTACAAACTGAGCTTGGGTTAGCAATCCCCAAATACCAAAGCCTTGACAAATACCTGGGTACAGTTCGAAACGTTGCTGTGCACTTTGATGTTCCATTAACCCCTCTCTGAAACTTTAACACAGTGAGTGCCTGAACTTTTTTTCTTAATACCTCTTTTATGTAAGGATGTGTGGTCATTTTCCTCTAAGGTTTTTCCATTGGTTTCATGAGTATGATTTGGAAAATGCCAAGTATTAAAGATCAGTGCAGTTCATGAATGTACAGTATAACTCATAGATCTAACTGTGGCATATAATAGGCTTAGACTTTCATCTTATACTGCTATAATCTTTGGATGCAGTATCAGATGATGCAGATAATGGAGCCATAGTCTTTGGCTGCTTCTCAATGTGCTTGGTGGTTATGGTGTTAAAAAAATAGAGATGTTGCACTGTGTTTATTATCCACATATATTTCAACAGAAAATGTACTGGTCATTTATTATATGTGTATTAAGTTACTGTTACTATTTTTATATATCTGGCACCCTTATCAATGATTGCAACCTTCTTGTTATATTGAATTTCTCTCTAAGGAAACTCAGTGCACTTAGATGCCATTGATAACAGAATAATGGCACTACTTTTATTAATCGTAGGAGAGTTAATAACTTAGCTGAATCTGCCAGGAATACAACAGATGAACTCATGTTTAAGCATATACTATAGTTAATGCATTAACCAACTGAGCCATCTCATTATGATGCAAAATCCAGCTATATAAGATAGCTAAACTATGACATTGTACTCAGATAAATGTGTCCATCAATAGCTATACAAGTATCTGTTATCTATATAGAATCTATATAGAATAGAGTTGTAAAATACTAAATTCAAATTTTATACAATTGTTGGATATGTTGTCAAATTATATAAATATAATGGTTTAATGCTGCAAAAGTAATTTATTTTTTTAATGAACAATGCTAGAGTACAGATCTTTACAATATATCCACAATTTAATAAAAAAGTTATCCTACATAGAAAGTCTATTGATCTTATAACATGGGAGCTAATTGCTGTTGAACCTTTGTTGAGCAGAGATCTGTATTACTGCTTTACTAGCAGCATCACTGAACTTTGACTTTAATGTCTAACATATATTTCACAGTGTAGCAAAGCTAAACGCATGATAAATCAGGCAAGCAAAAAGGACCACGTTTGAAGAACTACTGCAGGATAAGTGGATGGCATAAAACTATTTAGCAGCCGTAAATGGACAGTGCGAAAACAGAGCTCTGTTCCTTTGCTCGGTGACAGAATGTTAACATTCTGTGCATTACGATAATTTCTGCATATTGCAATTATGTGGCTAATTAAAATTAAGAAATTAGAGCATAGTTAAAAGGAATAATATTTTGCTCATAGCTAATTTCATTAAAGTATTAATGAGCGGGACTCATTTTATGTCTAGAGGGCAACTACTTTGTTCAGAACACCTCCATGCTAGCTAATTTATTCACGCATGAAAAACTGTCCAATGAGAAATGACTGAGACAGGAACTGCTGGTCCTAATTAAAATATTTAAAACATCATGTCTACTTTGCTCAATCTAGCCAAATACCTAGGCTAGGAGCCAGCATGGTGCCAATTAACATGGAACAAGCAAACACACAACACCCACAGTCTTTGATTAAAGTGCATATTATTGTTTCATACGATATATTGTTGCATCCTATATGTAAATGTTTAATTAACCCATGTCTAAATCCCTACAATCACTAGCAAGTGATGCATTATACCCCCAAACATGTCTGACTTACTGCGAAATCGATACCTTTTTATTTATGGCTGTGCTAGTGTATGCAGTCAGACATCATTTAGTATAATCTTGCCGGCTGTGCATTCGAATAGTTCTTTAGGGAAAAAAAGTAGGAAAAACTCTCTTTTTTTTTTTTTCTCAAATGCTGTTTGAATCAGCATCGACACTGTCAGATGCCAAAGGCTTGTGAATACAAGTCAACATTAGGTTAGCCTTGGGTGATATAATGATCAGCGTTAATAATGGATGGAGAATCTGGGACAAAACCATTCTTTAGTGTTGGACGACAACAGAAATGTCGAAAAGCAGTTCTGCTTTTAGAGCCAAATACTTGTTTGTTAGGAAGAACTTTCAGCACGATCCCACCAGAGGACACAGAAAATCATTATCAAATTTTAAATCTCTTAGCAGCAACGAAACTTGCAATAAGACAAAAAAAAAAAAAAAGTAAAAAAATAATATTTTTTTTCTAAATACAAACTGAGAACAGAGTGGCAAGCTTGAGGAAGGAACACAGAAAATCTTTCCCCAGGGTGTTTCATTATGATCCCGAGAGTTATTTGACTTATTTTTTTTCCCTAAAATAAGATATAACATTCAAGTAAGTATACGAGTACAGCAATTATAAACATCTTACTTAGATATACAGGAATACACATGTTGCATCAATAATTTTTTGTCAACCCAAAAATTTGAATAAAAAACAAGAATTTTATCCCATTCTAAATGAACACTGTACAAATATTTTTAAAGTTAACCGAAGCTTTTATTATTTACTAGGAGTTTTCTTAAATTCCGAAACAAACATTGGCAATTGGAAACAAGTGAAATTTCCATTATGTTCATTAACTCAGTAATGGGCAGATATGTAGACAGACATAAATGAAATGATATAAATGAATGCACAGTAAAACGTATTTTAGTTTTTTTTTTTTTAAAAGATTTTTTTTTAGAAAAAGTGGGGTTTTACAGAGCAGTTTATACTTAACAAAGAAGACAGCAAAGGTAGATATGAGAATTGCATGGACTTTATTGTCATAAAGTCTGATAATGGCATGGTTCCTTAAAAATTGTTGACATCTTTGTACCTAAAAAATTAATTTTTTCTCATTACACATTCACAATTGGAAACACTGGCTGTACAGGTGCACTGTCTCGGAAAAACGAAGGAAAACAGGTGATATATGGCACCCCGTAGCTTATGAATATTGAACAGTTTGCTGTTTCTTTTAAAGTCTATTTGGATTATTTTATCTGGACATTTATAATTAAAATTTTAATATCTTATACATATAGGTGCTACCTTCTTCTCTCTCTTTGAATATAAATATTTCTTATGTGTTTATCCTTGAGTTGTCAGAGATATTGTCTTTTTCCTGAGTTGAGTATTTTTTTTTTGTTAGCTTTAATTTATCAGATTTCCTCAAGCAATAAATATATATATTGTCATAGTAATCAATTATATATATTTAATTGCCTTAGCAGATGTTTCAAAAACTGCCTTCTACCCATTACACATGGCACCACCATCTGCAGGTTAGTAACAACACATACCCCCTACTTATGCCTACACCCCATGTGTTTTATACACAAGTGATCCAGCTGGGGAACACTTCCCCAGAGGATGCATTTCACTAAGGTACCAACATTCCGACTTGCCAGCGAATAGAGTGACATCTGTCATACCATTCCTATAATCCTTTGGTAAAAGCACAAGGCAGGGTCATCAGAGAAATAATGAAAAATCAATGAATTGTAGTTGCTACAATGGAGTGGAGAAGAATTTTCTGTGAGAGTTTGCGCCTCTCTTTTCACACAAACCTGGGCACAGAGGGTGATGCGTTGGTATAGAACTTGTTGACAATAATTGATTGACAAGTGAGAGGTTGAATCATTTCCTTTTACATTAGACTAATAATGTAGCCAATATATAGATAAAATGTTCCGCCATACCAATACAAGTTGTTGGTACCATGCTTTTATAGAAATTATCCTGTTTTTATAACCATTAGAAAATTAGCATTTGCAAGACTACATAAAAAGTAGATAATTTGTAAAAGTAGCTGACATATTTAGTTTTTGCTATGTCAGCTTTTGTATATCGATATTGCCACAAAAGAGAAATCAACCATCCATTGAATTTCTCTACATGGATAAGAGAGAAATGTAAATAGAATGCAAATATCGGACCTGTATGTTATTGCATTGCATGGGTGAAAACAGTGGTTTGGTTTTTCATCAGCTCAAATGACTTAATACATGTGTATTTATTTGCATCTGAATCAGCTCCTCCTTGGGTTTACTAATTTCCCATTACTGCAGAAACATTTTAAAGAGACAAGATGGAAATGTATTTTATGGATCTATTGTAGTTCACTCCAGTGTGTCTAGAGTTTAAAACAATTCATGTACATTGCATATTGGTGGTATGCTACTACACCTGACACATCATGTATTACACAGATCAGTCTTGTGAGACCCTAGACAAGGAATGCAACACTGACCAGCAGCAGCATTAAAACCACTTGCCTAATATCATATAAGTCCCCCTTGCCCTGCCAAAACAGCTCTGATGTGTCAAGTCATGGACTCCCCAAGACCTCCGTACATGTCCTGTGGTATCTGGCACCAAGAATTTAGCAGTAGATGCTTTAAGTCCAGAAACTTACAAGGTGGGCCTCCATATTTCAGCACATCCTAAAGATGCTCAAGTGAATTTAGAAACCATTCCTGAACAATTTGTGAGGTGTGGCAGGGTGCATTATCCTGCTGAAAAAAGCCACTGCGATCAGGAAACACGATTGCTATGAAGGGGTGTACGAGGTCTACAGCAATCTCTAGGTAGGTGGGCAAGATAACATCCATATGAATACCAGAAACCAAGGTTTCCCAGCAGAATATTGCCCAAATGGTCTTTTTTTTCACCCATTATGCATCCTGCTGCCATGTCTTCCTAAGGTAAATGATGCACAAGCACCATCTATCTGATCTAAAAGGAAACATAATTTATCAGACCAGGCAACTTTCTTCCATTACTCTGTGGTCCAGTTCTGATGCTCATATCCCCATTGAATGCACTTTTGGCAGTGGTCAGGGATCATCATGGGCACTCTGACCTTTGCTATGCAGCCCCATACGCAGCAAACTGTGTTGTACTGTGTGTTCTGACACCTTTCTATAATGGCTAGCATTACATTTTTCATCACTTTTAGCTAGAGTAGCTCTTCTGTTTGATAGGACAAGATGCACTATGCTTCTCTCCCAATATGCATTAATGAGCCATTGGCACCCATGACCCTGATGCCTTTTTCCTGGTTGTCCTTCCTTGCACTGCTTTTGGTAGGTACTAACCACTGCATACCTGGAACACCCTGCAGTGATGGCTGGATCCATTTTTTGAGACATCACTATTTGACCTTTGTCAAAGTCACTCAAATCTTTTTGCTTGCCCATTATTACTGCTTCCAACACATCCAAGAACTGACTGTTCACTTGGTGCCTAACAAATCCCACGCCTCGTGACAGGTGTCATTGAAGCAATATAATCGGTGTTATTCACTTCACCTGTCAGTGATTTTAATGTTGTATTTGATCGGTGTAATAATAAGTAAAAAAATTAAACATCAAGAGGTTTGACTTCACATATGGCAGTGAAAGGTCAGATGAGCCAGAAAAAGCAAGGATTAGCAAAACATGTCTTTACCAGGATAAGAATAGAATATATACAAATAACCGTGAATACATTTTTCAAGAGTAATTACTGTATACCAATCTGAGGAAATGATAAAAGTCAAGAGAATAGCATTCTAGGACAGACAAAGTAGGAATGATGAAACAATGCTAAAAGCCAAGTAAGGTAGTTCCTAAGACTAGAGTAAAACAACATAGAACAACAACAAAAATCTATAAAACCATTTTACTCCATTCTATACATGTTGACAATAAGCACCTGGCAAGAACCATTCATTCCAAGAGCTGATACATTTTTGTAGCTACGAAATACTGACAGATTTCCATAGGTCAGCACTGCCTTTAATATATGTATTCTACTCATGTCTGCCCTTCGCTAGTACTGTCTACATTTTGGCATTTGCCATCTTGCAAACTGATTGCAAATCTTCAAAAGGTTTGTTTTTCAATATATTGCAGTAGCAAAATCACCAGGACACTGTTTAAGGTTTCTCAATGCTTTTTACTCTTGTGTTTCACCTGCGATTGGAATTATGGAGTGTATTACATTGAGAGAAGAGAAGACATAGAGTAATAGAGGCATGCAAAGAGGATATGGTTTGCCTGTTACTTTGCATTCAGAGGATAGACAATGTTGGCAGGAAGTAGCACCTCATTACACCATGAGATCTGTTCACAGTCTAAAATGGAAGTTTTTGATGCTGAGACTACACGTGGTGGAAGAATAAGTTGGTCAATTGTTGGCATTTGTTGCTGCTAATTTCATGACAAGTACTGAGCAACACATCTTGTTCCTCAGTGGAAGAGGAAGAGGAAGTGGAGAAAACAACAATGACTGTGACCGTTGGCAGCCATTCCTCCCCATGAGGAGAGCAGGAAAGTGACATGGCAATTAACTCATTATCTTTAACAATCTAATTTCCCCTTATCTTTTTTTCAAACAATGCATTGTATAAAAGGGCTGCTTTAAATTTGTGTTATATAAAAGGGCTGCTTTAACGTTTTTTACATGCCTTACCCCTTTTAAGGTCAATTCAAATTGACTTCATTTTAATTATTTTAAACAATGTCATTAGGGTTGCATCAGTACCCAGATCTCCAAAACACCCAGGATGACATTAGTAGACAAGTAGTGTTTGCTGTTCTTCCTAATAGCTGTTATGTACAGGAATACTTTGCACTCAAATGTTTTGGGGGAGATACTGTGCACCAATGATTATGTACTATGTCACCAGTAGTCATGGAATTAATGCAAAATACTTCTACGGTGAGGTTCCAGGCAATGACCTGATGTATTATTTCCTCCTACGTATATGCACCTATGAGATTTAAAACACATCTGCCCAACTTAAAACCACACCACCACAACAGTATATTTTTCCTTTGTCCTTGCCCCCAATACAAACTATAAGGCATGGAAGCTAATGGAAAATGGATTAGGGTTGAAAAAATTTAGAAATTTGGAAAATAGATTGTGAAATTCCCATTGTATGTTAACTGTTGATAATTTACAGTTAATTAATAATGTTGATTTTACAAATAGTTTTACTAGTTTTAGTTAGTTTTAATAGTTATTTATTTTTTGTAAAAAATAAATAGAATAGAGTGCATTGGGCATCCGAGTTAAATTGCAAAGCCCCCTAACAAATATTTACACTGTGATAGTAATTAAACACAATTATTGGATTTTAGTTTTGATAGTTATTTTGGTTATTTGTTTTATTTGTTTATTATTATTTTTTTTTGTTTGATTGCAAATTCACATGTTAATATGATGGCAGCAACAGGCCTAAATAAATTTCATGAATATTTCAAGTGTGTATTGCACTACTGTCAGAAGCGGTCTGAGCATCTACATCACATGTTTTATACACCCAAATGTCTTTCAGTGACACCCAAAGGTGTAACTAGAAACCATGGGGCCCCGGTGCAAAAGCCCTCCTCTCCTCTCCAGCGCATCTCTTCCTCCTTCCTCATTGCTCGATGATTGCTGTGAGGAAGTGACTGGCTGTCACTTCCTCTCAGCAATCTGACAGCATCACAGGGGGCCCAGTCGTGCTATTAAAGTGCCGCAGTGCTGACCAGGCCCCTAAAAAATCTTTGCCATCCAGTGGCCCTAACAGCATGGGTCAGTTGATGGGCCCCTGAACTTGCAGCCCTGGCGGTTGTACCAAGTGGTTGGCGGGCATCCTGGGTCGCAGAGGTCCACAGGGCAGCCTAGGTCCCTGGAGTGACAGGCCTGGATGCAGCTGCGACTCCTGCGACAACGCTAAGGCAGCCCCTGGTGATACCTCTGATTCTGGCTGGGCATAAATAAACTTTTTCTTCCCTAGTGGTAAACTGCATATATTTGATGAGGAAAGTATGAATTTGAGTTTAATAAAGATCTTTATTTTCTTACATCAAAGTCTGTGAACTTCCATTAACATATTGTTTTGTATAGTTTTTTTTCAGAGAGATGTTGGACATTTTTCTAAAGGTATTTTATGATAATTACCAGACAGACAGACAGACAGACAGACAGATAGATACATTGATAAGGCTATGTGAACAGGTAAAAGGAAGATGGGAAAGTTGTGATAGGGTGGTGAGTGTAGCTATGGGTGGCAACATAACGAAGTGGGTGAATGTGACTGGGATAGTAAAGATATGTAATTCAGAGGGGTAAATGTGACCAGGTGGGTGACTGTATGAGACTGTGATGGTGTATGCGACAGTGTGTAGCAGGGTGAATATTACTGAGTGAACGTATGTAAGGTTGGGGGTATGTGATGCATAGAAGGTGAAATTAACTTAATGTGGGTTTGTGAGAGGAACTGAAGAGAGCAACAGTGTAAGTTCATGTTATAACCACTTACACTATTAACACGCTAGTTAGGGAGTTAGTTAGCTAGTTAGGGAGGTCCCTGTAAAAAGAATCCACAGGAGATACAGTAAGAGTAAATATGCCTTCAAAGGTGAGGCGCTGGGGTGTACTGTACCCCAAACACCACCCCTTAGGTGGTTAGATAACGGGCAGACTGGATGAAACAATTGACTTTATCTGCTCTTAAAACAAATGTTTCTATCCTATCTCAGTAAGGTTATATATAAAAGAAACAATGAAATGTGAAACATTAAAAAATATATTAATTTAATCTCCAACATGTGTTACTATGTTTCTTTTTATATAGTTACTACAACAATTATAAGAGAAGCATGGATTGACCAAAACATAACCTAAAATATGTTTTTGATTCTATAAAACTACATATACTCATATTAGATAGGCTAATATTTTTTTTTAGATAATACAGATAAACTAGTGATATAAAGGAATCCCCTAGGTGCGATACTTCAAGAAAAACAAATGCTCTGGGCCAGGTTTATAAACAATAAACTGCTAAGATATGATTCAATTAGCAGAAAGCAAAGTGGTTTCCCCTGAAGCAGTGTCACACTTTCCTGAAATGCTGAGTAGATTTTAAAGTTTCTGCATTCAGAGCTGATGTCTTGTTGTTTGTTAACCACATCATGAAAACAGCAATGCCATTTGAAGAAAAAACAGCTAAATATGTTTGAAAATCTGGTTATATATTTTGATTAGATATGAAAATCAAGCATTCACCATAGGTTTTAGAAAGTTGGATTTAACCTTGAAACCTGGAAGAGGTTAGATAAATGTCTCTGCTCAGAGTGCGGTGTTACCTATAATATAAATTAAAAATGTAATTAAAACATAACGATGATTTAGTCACACAATTAGATAGACAATTATTCATTGATTTGCCTACCTAATCAGACATACTACATATTTGGTGTACTTTTGATGGAATGCCTCCAGGGTCAAAGTACTGTCCACTAAGCAGGGCAAGGAACAGGACAGAGTGCACATGCACACACTGTGGGATTTGTCATTTTCCTGGAGGTGACTAGAACAGGTTAGTTAACTGTCCATTTTCTTTTTCAGACTTGTATTTTAGTCTGATTGATTTATTGGGCTCTTACATGATTTAAAATCCCACCACCCATTCAGATAATATGATACCTTTGTGTCAGGATAGGTAACCCAAACACGCAGAGAAAAGGACCACAGAAGAATTTTCAAAAATACAGTTTAACATTTTACAAGGCTACTTAAAATAATCTATCTCATCAAGCAAATATGCGGATTCCCCATTTCTGCTTGCTGAGATAGGTGATTTTAAGTAGCAGTGTAAAATGTTAAACTGTATTTTTGCATGTGGTCTATTCCTTAAACTATATTCTGAATAAATGTAGTGTTTTTATAGCAGCACCACTGCTGAGAAATGCATTTTTTGGCTAGGCCTCCAATTCCCATTTTTTTCCTCAATAGAATAATTTCCAAACAGTATAGTAAAGACACATATTACTGGTCCTTAGAGCAATCGGTTTTAATGTTAAGCCGGTAAAGCAGAGTCAGAGATAGACCAAGGAAAATACAATAACGACAGAACGATTAGATAAACCAAGATTTAAAACAGAGCCAGGACATAATAAACACACTGTCAGGTAAAAAGACTAACAACAGGCAACAGATAAATAAAAACAGGCTTTATATTAGGTAAAAAAGGATAAGGGGAAAGGTTGCGCCAAACAATATTATTGTAATGTTTATGAGCAACACTAAAAACTATTGCAACAGGATATAGCAATATAAATAGAATGATAAAAAAACAGTGGGTATTGTTATATTTGGTGTAGTGCAATAGTTGTGGATACTGTCCTCACTGTGAGGCCAAAACAAACAGGGTAGACATTACCAGAAAGAAAGCGTAAGAGGTGTCCCCTGAATATGATGTAGTTAATACTTGATATATATAGGCTGCTTCCTGAATATTTAAGAATGCCTGCAAGCAGGGCCAGATTAAGAGCCCAGTGGGCCTGGTGCTGACAATTATGACGGGCCTCATTAAAGAATCATATCGACCAAAACCATTAAAACACTCCCAAGCGTCATGTATCTGATGGAGATGGTCCTGGAGAGAAAGAAAAGAGCAGCTAAAAGAAAACACATACTCTATGCTAATCTCTCTAATTTATGTTTTCATCTTTCAAGTAAATCCATAACCCCTAACAGCAGTGTCCAGTCAAGCAGAAAGTCAATGGGCCGGGTAAAAGGGTGTGCCACTGACACAAATCACATAACCTGCCAAAAGGGGCGAACATGCCCAAAAAGAGGACATGTCTGCCCAAAGAATTAGAAGGCCAGCCTGGCATGAATGCATGTCAGGCTGCCTGCCAATCATGCAGCTGGCCAACTAAGCGCATACTATGCAGACAGCATCCTGAGTTTGGCATAAATGCATCTAATGATGCGCTCACTCAACGCTTTCTAAGGACTGTCCCTAGCACTCGCTGGGCCTCTTGTCTCCTTACCTTCTTACTAGCAGGCAGAAGCTCCTGGTATATAGTCTGGGACAGAGAAAAGCTGGATGTAGTGAGTGTAGAAGAAAGGGAATATGCCACAGTGTTAGATAGACCAAAGTCAGCATTACCTTAAAGGATCACTATAGGGTCAGGAACACAAACATGAATTCATGACCCTACAGTGTTAACACCACCATCTAGCCCCCCTGGGCCACTCATGCCTCCATAAATATAACAAAATCTTATTATATTCAAGCCTGAAGCTGTAACTTTGCATGCTATTAGACTCATAAAAACAAGCAGTCTGCTGACATCATTAGAAGTGATGGCCTGATCCAATCACAGTGCTTCCCCATAGGATTGGCTGAGACTGACCAGAGTCAGAGCCAGCATGATTCAAACACAGGCCTGGTCAATCAGCATCTCCTTATAGAGATGAATTGAATTAATAAATCTCTATGAGGAAAGTTCAGTGTCTGCATGCAGAGGGAGGAGACACTGAATGTTTGGATGCATTTTAGGCAGCCATGACCCAGGAAGAAATTCAATAAGCTGTAGTTGTTCTGGTGACTATAGTGTCCCTTTAACTATATTCATTGTCAGCCAGTCCACACAAGTTTTGTTCCCATGCATCCCTCTTAAGTTTCCATACTTAAGTAAGAGTATGTGAAAACTAGTTAGGGTTGCCACCTTTCTTGGAAAAACAATTTGCATAATTAAATATGTATGGGTGACATCACATGATGTAAATCACAAGGAGTGACATAAGAGAAAATGCTGTAAAATCACCAAAAAACTACTTAGTTTGATTCTGCTGTATAGATGGATTTCCCCCAGTGCCCCCATGTCTCCCAGTGCCCTCATGACTCAGTGCCCCCATGTGTCGATTACTCCAGGTCTCAGTGCCCCATGTCTCCCAGTGCCCCCTAGTGACTCAGTGCCCCATGTCTCCCAGTGTCCCCTAGTGTCGTGTCCCCAGGTCTCCCAGGTCTCCTATGTATCACAGTATCTCAATGCCCCATGTCTCCCCATGTATCCCAGGGTCCCCATGTCACTAGGACACTAGGAAGACGGGAGACCTGGGGACACAGGGAGACCTAGGGACACGGAGACACCAGTGACACTGGGAGACTAGGGGACTCTGGCTGGGACACATGGGGACAATGGGAAAATAGGGGACACTTGAAGACATGGGGACACAGACACCAGGGACACAGACACTAGAGACACTGGTTGAGGGACATGGGGACATTGAGACATGGGGACACTGAGACACCAGGGCCACAAACACTAGGGACACTAGCTTGGAGACATGGGGACATTGTGACACTTGAGGCACTGAGAGACATGGAGACACTAGGAGACATGGGGACAGTGAGACACTGGCAGACTGGGGGCACTGGGAGACTATGGGGCACTGAGACGTCCCCATGTGTCTGTGTCATAATGTCTCCCAATGTCCCTTAGTGTCTCAGTGTATGTCTCCTTGCAGCCTTTCCCCCCATCCCTTACGTCCCTGAGCTGTAGGCTGTCTCTGCATGGTGGGAGTTGCTGTCTGGACTCTCTGTAGCTGTACCCCTGCAGATCAGTGAGTATAGATAGGCAGGGAGGGATATGCTGGAACTTCCTATCCCTGCCTGTCTCCACATACAGCGACCCCTACTGGCCAGTGCTGGTATTGCATAGAAATCTCTTGTTTATACTGAGAAAAATACCAGCATTTGTATTGCCAGTATCACTGCAATATTGGCACCAGCCAGGCAGCCTCAAATACTGGCTGTGCCAATAAAATAAAAGCCAGGTGGAATCCCTAAGAGTAGTGTGTGGGAAAAAAAAAATGTAAAAAAAAAAAAATGTAAAAAAAAAAAAATGTTTTTTTTTTTAAATTTATTTATTTTTAATCAATGGGCCTATTCCATGGGCCTGTGCCTGGAGCTGCAGCTCCATCAGCCCCTATGTTAATCCGGCCCTGCCTGCAAGACATGCCATGGACATCTGTCACCTTCACAGCCTCATTCTCAAGGTGCGGATGCCGTGCACCTTCTCCACTATCTTGTAGACACTGCACGGCTTCCCTCATCACAAGAATGCTGGGCGGTATCTTACAGTCACAGGTACGATACTTTGAAGATTCTTCTTAATCACCCATATCAGCCAAAATCAGCAGTAACATTTTTTCCCTTAGCACCTCAATATTGCCCATGTTTCCTGTAGTCAGGTTTTAAGGGAGTAATAGATTTAAAGTAGAGACAAGTTCCAGTTGCTATTTATAGATTTGTTAAACCCATGACTTCTATGCAGGGAACAGAGACACTGCACTCAGTGGTCTGGGTGTCAATAGTGTCCCTTTAACAGAGCAGGAGATAAGACATTCTAAATTAAACAGAATGTGCAGTATAAACTGGGGTTAAAATAGGTTAAGGTGAAGTGCTTTATAGGTGTGGAGGGATCCTTTAAGATTAATACAGTATTGATTGACTGCATTAGCATGCATGACAGCTAAAGTATATGTCACATTATATTGTATATTGTTATATTTTATTTATTTTGTAAAATTTTGCCTGAGTAATAATTTCTGATATTATGTATGTATTTTTACAATTATCTATGACTTCTTTAATGGGCAGCACCTCCATTAACCAGCTTGAGAGGGTATGAAATAATATTTTCGGAGGCAAAAATAAGGTCCATTTTTTTATAAACATACCTGAATTTTGTCAACCTGTGTAACAACTCAACTTATCCTCGATACACATGCACATCTACATCATCTCATGCAAGTCTAACAGTACACCTGCAGAGCACCTTTACAAACCCAATACCGAGTATGTGCAAAAGCTATTTCCTCCAAAAAATGTTTAGCCTTCAGCAGCTACTTTATTTTTATTATTTTGTAAGATGTGTCTGAATAAAAAGATGGCATACGCGTTCTACTAATGTTTTCAAACCCATCACCCATAAAAGTGACAGCTCACCTAATTATATCTAATAAAGTATTAGCCAGTGCTGGCACAGCAGTCTAGAATAAAAAAAAAAATGGCCTTGACCTGTAGATTCAGGTGGCGCCTTCAGGCAATACTGGGGTTGCTTTATCTGCAGTACACTGTAGCAAACAGATACAGGATCATATTCAAATTCAAGGAACACATTTTCCCCGTCAATCCTTAGATCAAGAAGACTCAGCTCACATAATCAAAAAAGGCACTGGCAAATGTTCGCTCGTACATAAAAAGCAAAGGGTTATTGAAAAAAGTGAACTCTATTCTTTTTTTATAATATCACTCTAAGCTATTTCTTTGAATCACAGAATATTTCTTTGTTAAGTGGAAAAATCAAAAATTCATCAGAAGTATATCCTTTCTTCCTGTTTTTCTATTTCATCAGGTTGGTATGCTTTTTAGAGACGGAACCAACATTTGTAAAAGTTGCAAGCCCCTTAAGCAATTATTAGAAATGAAAGTTAAAGACTGATGCTATTGAAATATAAGTGGTAAACAAAGGAAAACAAAAACACATCTATGAATTTCAAGAGAGGGAAAAAAATCATATTAAAGAAAGAATATAGATTTTAACTAAAAAGTACATTTGTCTCCCTTTAAAATCAGGCTTTAGAAAAGTACACCACCTTGTCAATAAAATGTTTAGCACATAATAAACACAATTTGATTTATCTTTTTAGATCTTCTGGAACAGTAAATAGAATTCTACTAATATAAATTGTAACGCGGCTTGCTTTTCTTTTTGATTACTGATAATTGTGCTTTATTCTAAGTTTAGTAAACGTGTTTTTACCCTACTTGGCTCCAAAGAAAAAGTGGAGCATAAATTATTTTGTAAAATAATTTTTAAGTGTTACCTTGTACCTCTTGGATGCAATTTTGTTACCCTAAAATGTGTGGTAAGCGACTGCCTGTGTTCTATATAGCGAATGCAGTCTATATTTTCTCTATATAAAGCAAGCATAGATTCATATATATAGTCCTAATCAGGCATATTGAGGAAGATCGAAGATCTCCCTACACCAATGTGATTTCCTACAGTTGGAGAGAAAGTCTCTGGAGACACACTGCATCCACAATACACACACTGCATCCCCTATACACATTGAATTCTTTACACACACATACACTACATTCCCTAAATATGCACCACTTCACCTATACACATACAGTTACTAAATCCCTTTATACCCACTAATGCTACATCCTCTATACACATAAACTAAAGTTTACTGTAATTGCGGTACACATTGTTTTAATTTTTTTTTCTAAATTTCTAGTTAAAATATATGGGTGTTTCTTATATTCCAGTAAGTCTTCTGAAAAATACAGTACCTGTCCTTACCTGCTAGTACGTCCACTCCTGCAAACTTGCATCTCACTTGAAAGAAGATTTCTTTATTACGTTTATGGCTGACAGCTTCTGTTATTTTTGCTCCCATAACAATGTACTTTCATCATTCTTGCTCCACTTATGACAATTTGAAGCATCTGTGCACCGATTCTGGTGCAAGCAATATAGCAATATTGGTTGGCCTCTTCTATCATGGTAGTTTCCACTATTATTCTCTGTTATGATCTTTCTTTTCTAAATATCATATTATTATTTGAGTTAAACCATTTTTGCCTCTTAGCTGCCTGCACCAAACTTTGACCAAGATTTTGACACCTGTATCCTTGGCCATGACTTGTTAATAGTTGTGAGATTTGATATTGAAGCTTATTCCCATATCTTTGGAGGGTCAGATTAAATAGACCCAGGTTTTTGGAGTTTTCAGTATTTATATTTTAATATTTTATTTAACAATTCTTATATAGCATTCTTTAGAGAGTTTCACATAAATTAAGAATTATATGCCCCCCCCATCTTTTATTTCAGCCTGATTTGCGACTGCATTCTTTTTTTTAATACCACATGGAGCTTATGAGAATTTACTGTGATAGATCCATGATTTTGTCCATGATTTTGTGTGAAAATTAAATGGATTCTACTAACCTTAGCAATGTAGAACTCTTAGAAATGAAGAAGGCAAGAACAAAGCTGAATAGTGTAATATGTAAAGACAGTGATTATGAAATAACAACCAATCTCTCTTTTTAATTCCTACAGAATAACCAAAATAACTATTGATTGGTTAAATGGTTTTGGTGTATAGATCATGGCCCTGAAGTCTCACTGTTCAATTCTCTGCAATTTAGGTGTAAAATCAATTTCTTTATGCAACCTTAGCCATGTCTTCCATGTCTGTGACTCACAACGCCTACCTATACACTTCACTCATTAATTAAAAGAAATGTGCTTCCCTTATTGCACAGTGTGTTAGATTAATATTCTTATCTCATACACTAAATAGCCTGCTAGAGCTTGTGTGTGATTAAAAGTTCAATTAACAGAGCAGTATATAATAACTTTTAAAATAAACACACTTTACAGTAAGATCTGATTTAAAAAATATTTTTTTTTTCATGGGTCTGTGTGAGTCACAGCCAGATGAGCTTTGGTTATGTCACAGTTCTCACCGCAACATCCCGACTAGGTCGCCCGAGAAGTGCCCAATAAAGGATTATGAACCTGGGTACTTTGCAGTCCTGGGCCTGCTGTTTTTCCTCTAAGCCACCATACAGCTCAAGTGATAGCCTGAAGTTTGTATCTTGCCTTGTATCCAGCACTGGGGGCTGGACGTTATTCTGTGGCTGTTCCAACTTTCTCAGCACATCTGTAGCTGATAGCCTCATTAGCCAGGTATAAAACACTGCCTCTCCCAGAAGGCAGTGTCAGTTCCTTGACTCTGGTGATCGGTTTGCTGTTCTCCAGTTTGCTCTTGACTCCGGCTTGTGTTTTCGTTTATTCTGACTTCTGGCATCCTCTGACCCTTGGCTTCCCATGCCTATTCTCCTGGTTTATTCGTTACTGTACCACGACTCGGAATTATCCTGCACAGCCCCCATGCACCGACTCACAGGCCAGGTGCATTCTTGCCTGACCATCTCGGCCTGTGTTTTCTTGCAAGGATGAGCATACATATCTTCCTGCCGGACTCCAAAACCAGGTAAGCCCTGACAGAAGGAACTGACCAATGGAGTCTTCAGATGTGTGCTCACCCCTGTCCCAGCAAGTGTCCAGCCTGGCCCAGATTGTTTCGGAGCTGCAGTGTGAAAGTGTATTTCTTAAAGGCACAGTACGCCCAGCCCCGGAACCTGCTTATCCAGAGCCATTTGTTGTGATGCCTGACAGATTTGACGGTTCCCGTTCCTTCTACACAACATTCAGGATGGATTGTAAGCTCCTGTTTGCCCTGAAACCTAGAACCTATGCCACCGACTTTGTCAAGGTCCGTACTGCTATTAATTTACTTTCTGGATGGCTTAAGGAGTGAACATACCAGAAGCTGCAGGAGAAAAGCACTGTCTTGGACAGCTGGGAGTCGTTCATGACCGCAATGGACTCTCAGTGCGTTACCTCCAGGAAAGCTACCCCCAAGCCTGCTCCATGTACCCGCAGATCTCGGTTACCTAGAGAAAAGGACTTTAAACGCACATACCAAGTCCCCATCATTTTGCAGCATGAACCCACATTCAGGGACCTGCCTTGTCACTCTGAGTACTCAAGCAAGCCATGAAACTCCAGTGGACAGGGAGGAACCCATGGAGATTGTATTTACCCAAACTAAATTGTCGTCTAAGGAGAGAGACCGTAGGAGAGGCTGTGTCCTATGTTTCTACTGTGGAGAAAGTTCTCACCACGACATCCAGACTGCCAGAGGAGGTCGCCCCAGAAGGGCTTTGAACCTGGGCCTGCTGTTTCTCCTCTGAGCCATCATACAGCTCAAGAAATAGCCTGAAGTTTGTATCTTGCCTTGTATCCAGCACTGGGGGCTGGACATTATTCTGTGGCTGTTCCAACATTCTCAGCACACCTGTAGCTGATGGCCTCATTAGCCAGGTATAAAACACTGCCTCTCCCAGAAGGCAGTGTCAGTTCCTTGACTCTGGTGATCGGTTTGCTGTTTGCTCTTGACTCCGGCTTGTGTTTTCGTTTATTCTGACTTCTGGCATCCTCTGACCCTTGGCTTCCTATAAGCTGCAACAGGGTCTTGGTTTGTGGCCGCACAAATGCTGGTGCTCAACACCAGAGGGCGTGCGGTTGCCCTGCACCAGGCCCTGACCTATCCACTCACGCTGAAGATTCCCACTTATCATCAGGCATACTGGGTCCCGTTCCCCACACCGCCGCCCGGACAGTGTCTGGGTCCCGGGCACCGGACCGCCACCCTGACAGGTTAGGGCTGCAAAAACATAAACAAAAGTAATTAAACACCTAAATGACAGAGAATTTGAGCAGTGAAGTTGCAGGGGCATGATCTCTACACCAAAACCAATTAATTTAGCTAAAGTTGTTTTGGTGCTTAGAATATACTTTTTAACAACTATTATTGTGAATTCAGTGACTCGGCCCATCTCCCAGATCTGGATGTTTTTTTATATATCCCATGTTCAAGTTATTGTAAACTTGAACATTAGGAATGTGATCAGGCAGTTTTGGTGGTTTAGGAAAGTAAATGTCTTCAGGTTTCATATCCAGATCCAGTTTTCCAAAGAATGCACGGACACAGGAATTCTAAGTGCTTCAACACTACTGGGACGAGTACATAAAGATGGGTGAATTAAAATATTTATTTCGAGATGTGAACATTGATCAGAGGATAAGAGCTTAGCATTGTTGAAGAATCACTTTTTTTCCGATTTAATCTAAATATATAAATCAAACAAATTTTGTTTGTACATTTTTATAGTTTTATTTTTTTTTTCTTGTCTTTCTTCCATATTTTTGTACAGTAAAAGATTGGGTCTACAATGATCTAAGAAAAATGAGGTAGACTGATAAATTACTGTGGCACAATACAATAGTGATGACAGATACAGTTTTACCTATAAAAATGTAAAAAAAAAAGGAATTTATAGTTGACTTACTAGTTATCATGATAATGTATATGTTTTATTTCTGCCGTAGAACAGGGCTATATAGTATGCCAGTAGCATGTGCTGTCTCAGCATGGCTAACTGCAAAGTGTAAACTGGCAATAAACTAGAAGCAGCTTCTAAACCCTTAATGAAGTGAAATAATGTAAATTACTAAAAACCTAAAGCATCTCAATTTAGAGTAATAAAATATGAAAGGCAATTTGCAGAATATAATGATAAAAATGTTTCTATGAACTTTACATCTAGAGAGCAAACATTTTATTTTTAGTAATGCAGAAGTAAAATTTGCTTTGAAATATTATCGTAGAAGGCGTAGGACATGTCATGATACGATGTCATATTCAGTTTTTTGACATTCAGTTATTTTGCATCATAAAATGAATTCTTATTAACAGATTTATTTAACCAATCATTGTTAACAGGAGTAGTCCCAGAAGATTGGAAGTTAGCGAATGTTGTGCCCATTTACAAGAAAGGTAGTAGGGAGGAGTCGGGCAACTATAGGCCAGTAAGCCTTACTTCAGTAGTGGGGAAAGTGATGGAAACCATGTTAAAGGATAGGATTGATGAACATCTAAAAACACATGGATTTCAAGACCAGAGACAACATGGGTTTACTTCAGGGAGATCATGCCAAACTAATCTTATTGATTTTTTTGATTGGGTAACTAAAATTATAGATCAGGGTGGTGCAGTAGACATTGCTTACCTAGATTTCAGTAAGGCTTTTGACACTGTTGCACATAGAAGGCTTATCAATAAACTGCAATCTTTAAGTTTGGATTCAAATGTTGAATGTAAGGCAGTGGCTGAGTGACAGGCAACAGAGGGTTGTAGTTAATGGAATATATTCGAAGCTTGGACTTGTCACCAGTGGGGTACCTCAGGGATCTGTACTTGGACCCATTCTCTTTAATATTTTTATTAGTGATATTGCAGAAGGTCTTGATGGTAAGGTATGTCTTTTGCTGATGATACTAAGATATGTAACAGGGTTGATGTTCCAGGAGGGATAAGCCAAATGACAAATGATTTAGGTAAACTAGAAAAATGGTCAGAATTGTGGCAACTGACATTTAATGTGGATAAGTGCAAGATAATGCATCTTGGACGTAAAAACCCAAGGGCAGAGTACAGAATATTTGATAGAGTCCTAACCTCAACATATGAGGAAAGGGATTTAGGGGTGATTATTTCTGATGACTTAAAGGTAGGCAGACAATGTAATAGAGCAGGAAATGCTAGCAGAATGCTTGGTTGTATAGGGAGAGGTATTAGCAGTAGAAAGAGGGAAGTGCTCATGCCATTGTACAGAACACTGGTGAGACCTCACTTGGAGTATTGTACACAGTACTGGAGACCGTATCTTCAGAAGGATATTGATACCTTAGAGAGGGTTCAGAGAAGGGCTACTAAACTGGTTCATGGATTGCGGGATAAAACTTACCAGGAAAGGTTAAAGGATCTTAACATGTATAGCTTGGAGGAAAGACGAGACAGGGGGGATATGATAGAAACATTTAAATATAGAAAGGGAATCAACACAGTAAAGGAGGAGACTATATTTAAAAGAAGAAAAACTACCACAACAAGAGGACATAGTCTTAAATTAGAGGGACAAAGGTTTAAAAATAATATCAGGAAGTATTACTTTACTGAGAGGGTAGTGGATGCATGGAATAGCCTTCCAGCTGAAGTGGTAGAGGTTAACACAGTAAAAGAGTTTAAGCATGTGTGGGATAGGCATAAGGCTATCCTAACTATAAGATAAGGCTAGGGACTAATGAAAGTTTTTAGAAAATTGGGCAGACTAGATGGGCCGAATGGTTCTTATCTGCCGTCACATTCTATGTTTCTATGTTTCTATGTTATTTTATTACTAAATTTCGTACTATATCATTATGCCCCAGTTTTTTTTTGTTTTAATTTTTTTTTAATACGTTCCCAAAAATATTTTATTGAACATTGTATTACAAATTTTGTTTTTAAACTTTTCAATAAAACATATTTTTAAAAAAGGCATACGCCAATTTTGGAAGATATGCCATCACCCACTGAACCCATTTGTTTTACCTAACTGCAAGGATAATTGAAGCAGGGTCATAGAATATTAATATATTTAAAAATACTTTTAAATACTTTTATTATAAAACCTCATAAAATATGTAGATTTAGCTGACATTTGTTCAATAAGTGTGTTGCTTTTGTAAGCGACTAAACCGGAATTATAAGACTTAATGTAAAGGTGGAATGAGTGAATCTTTGTAGTAATATCCTGAAACTCTTTGTGGTTTTGAAGTTGGCGGCAGTGAAGGTTGTGATTGTTTGTGGTATATAATTAAGCTGATCCTATAAGATGGTAAGTTGTGGTACTGAGCTAACCCAATCCTCCTTTTGTCCATATTTGTTGTTGCACATGGAAGCCTCATAAAAAATATCTCAGAGAAATTGGATCTACCAAACCTATTTTGCTATACTCTAGTGACAACTTCAGCACAGACAATTGCGTTTCATTGAGAATGTAATAAGGTACAATGCATAGATATAGAGGATAATGCATAAAATGCCTATTTATGGGGCAGAAGTAAACAACTAGATTTCCTAACAACTCATCATTCAGTTATAACTATGGTATTGTTAAATATGAGGCCCGAGCATTGACCCTATTTTCAAGGCCCTCACCACTAGAGACCTTTGAAACTTTGAAAGCTACATTTATGTGAATATTTTAAGGGTTTCCATAGGGTGGGAGAATACAAATGTATTTTGAATTTCTGCCAAATATTACAAGCATTAGATTGTGCAATGGGTTATATCCATTAGATTGTGCATGTATTAATGGTGGATAAAGGGATGATTTGGGGAGATCATTCACATCAAGAAAATGACTTGGTAATAAGTGACATTTTTTTATTTCTCCCATTATGAAAACAACAAAATTTGTATATCAATGGTAATTCCCCAAATTCTTGCTTAAGACATGAGGATGACAAGGAACATATTTGGTGGAATAGCCTGCTACTTGTAACTTTGCTGAAATCGCTTCAAATTGGGTTTATGGCTTTCTTTGGGATCAACAGCAACAATACAGATATTTAAAAACAGAATGCGTTGAACTTGAGTCTTTGATCAGCATCTATTACTATCTACCATGTAACTGTGATTTTTGACAGATTTATAATACCTATTTTGTAGTTCATGAATAATCAAGCAGGTGTGAAGCAAAGTATAATTTGCAATGTGAATAGCTAAAAATCATGGGACGTTTAGTTCAGCAATAGCTTGAATTCCAAGGTTAGCAATCAATTGTAGATTATGCTAACGTAGTGTAGCTATAATCTTAATTTTAATAATGACAGGAGGCGAGTATTTTGCATGACTTTCTTTACTCATGCCTCCAGCAGCACAAGTCAATCAATAAACTTTAACCAATCATAAAAGAGTACATAACCATATATAAGGCTCTGATTGTCACATGACTTCCTCTTTCTTTGAATTGCTATCAGTCCACGTAACATCAGTAGCTAACTTAAGTTCTTAACGATATAATGTTGCAAACTTGTTCCCTGGAAAGTCCAACTTCCATAAACTCCAACTCCAAATGGTTAACGCATATTGAACTGAAACTTGATCCGTAAGATCCATTATCCGGCTTGTCTTCTTCGGTGCCAGTAGCGGCAATCACACTGAAAGAAATAGAAACGAGTGTAAGAGACTGGAAATAGACTGATGTCTATATAATATCATTGATACTATATCTATCCATATCTTATATCAAAAGAAATAACCTATCTCCATATAACTAGCATCCAAATCTACTACCAACAAATCCTAGTCTATTACCTCAAACATCCCATACATACCCTCTAGATAAACTAAGCGGTTACAATTACGCAATATAAGTGGTGACATATGAGAAGAACCAGAGTATGGGAGGGAAGGGAGGGAAAATACTCGCCTCCTGTCATTATTAAAATTAAGATTATAGGTACACTACGTTAGCATAATCTACAATTTTATTACATGACAGGAGGCTTCCTATTTTGCATTTTTAAAGCTGAGGTAATAGCGAGAAAGATGCGTGTGTGTTCTGACGAAAATAAAATAAACGGAAAGTATCCTCCCGTGTCCAGTCTGCGGAACGTAGGATATCTGCTAAAGACGCTCCCGCCGAGAACGCTCTTGAAGCGGCAGCGCCCCTAACCGAATGAGCTCCAAAACACGTCTCCACTCCTGCTAGGGACAGAATCCAACGAACCCATCGAGCCAGAGTAGTAGTGGTAACTGGTTTGTAAGGTTTGGTGTAAGATACCAACAGTTGTCCTCTGCTACAAGCTCGAATGCTTGCAGTAACCTCCACGTATCGCGTAAGTGCGGAAACTACACATAAACGAGGGACCGTAGGAAAAAATGGATAAGATATAGATGTTGAATTCGTTTTGGTTCTACGAGACACCGTGAAGGTAACCCCTTCCGGTGATATCGAGAACCCATCCACATCGAACGCTCGCACGTCCGAAACCCTTCGAAAGGATACCAAACATAAAAGTAATGTCAGCTTGGCCGACAACTGCCGTAGTGACAAATCTTTATTGTCTGGCCAATTCCGAAGGAAGTTAAGGACCACCTCTACGTCCCACATGTGATTATACTTAGGTTCCGGCGGTCTGGACAATTTGATGCCTCTCATTAGGCGACATACCAAAGGGTCCTGACCAACCGGAGAGCCACGTACTGTTACGTGTGCCGCTGAAATTGCGGAACGCGTCACATTGATGGAACGATAGGATTTTCCCTCCGTGAAGAGGTGCGACAAAAAATTTACCACCATGGTGTTAGGTGCTGTAAAGGGATCACAGTTCCGTCCCAGACACCAACGTTTCCATGAATTCCACGCTGATAGGTAACTCCGTCGGGTGCCCGGTGCCCATGAATCCCATAAAAGGTCTTTAGCTGGTTGCGATAGTCCCTCGACGGACCAGGCTCCCCTGAAAGACTCCAGGCCACCAGCTCCAGATTCTCCTGTACCACTAGTGGATGTGGTTCCCCTTTCGGATCTGTCAGCAGGAAGGGAACCGGTGGAAGAAGTAATGGATGGTCCCGCGTAAGAGCCAATAATTCCGGAAACCATGCTTGACTCTTCCACAACGGTGTGATGAGAATCATCGATATCTTGGTTGATCTGATGCGATGGAGCACTCTTGCTATCATTGCAAAAGGTGGGAATGCGTACGCTCCCCTCGGAGGCCACTGTTGTAGAAAGGCGTCTACCGCCTCGCATTGAGGGTCCGGAAGCCAGCTGAAATACCTTGGTAACTGAGTGTTCGTCCGAGAGGCAAACAAATCCATGACCAACGGGCCCCTGAGATCCCTCACCATTGCAAATACTGAAGTGTCCAGTCTCCAGTCGCTGCCGTCCCGCCAATGACGAGAAAACCAATCCGCCGTGAGGTTGTTGGCTCCTGGTAGATATTCCGCTTTGATCGTAATGTTGCGGGGAATACAGAATTGATAGATGTCCTTCGTCGCCTCCGTCAGAATCCTTGATCGGGCTCCCCCTAGTCGATTTATGTATTGGACCGCGGAAATGTTGTCCATGCGTAGAAGAATGCAGCAGTTCGCCCTGTCCTTGGCTAGACTGCGAATCGCAAACGATCCCGCAATCAGTTCCAGGCAGTTGATGTGGAGACCCTGTTCCTCTTGAGACCATGGACCTCCCGTGGATGCGTCGGTGCAGTGAGCTCCCCAGCCCCAAAGGCTCGCGTCCGACTCCAATACAAAGTCCGGGTTCGCCCCGAAAATGGCTCTGCCGTTCCAGGCTTCCATGTGCAGTAGCCACCACCGAAGTTCCGTCCGAGCCTCCGTGGAGACAGGGATCCAGTGATCGTATGTGTGTCCGGTTCGTAAATATTGGGCTTTCAGTCTCTGCATTGCCCGGTAGTGCAGCGGGCCTGGGAAAATCGCTTGTATTGATGAGGAGAGTAGTCCTACTATCCTCGCTAATAGTCGGAGAGGTATGGTGTCTCTCCTGAGTATCCGTCGGATCTCCTTCCGAATGGCCGCTATCTTGGATGCAGGGAGGCGTAGCACGCAAGAGTTGGAATCTATCTCGAACCCGAGGAACTGGACTACTCGTGATGGAACCAATGATGACTTCTCTCTGTTCACTATAAACCCCAATGATTCCAGCAAGTGAATGGTAAATCTCGTCTGAGATTGAATTCTGGACTTGGATTCGCCAAAGATCAACAAATCGTCCAGATACACAAGGCAGCGTATTCCTCTTCCTCTCAGATGGGCCATTACTGGTTTGAGGAGTTTCGTAAAACACCATGGAGCCGAACTGAGGCCGAAAGGGAGACATGTGAATTGGCAAGGGCGACCCCTCCAGATGAAATGCAGGAAGATTCGGCTTTCTCGAGCCATGGGAACCGACAGGTAGGCGTCTTTTAGGTCCAAGCGTGTGAACCAGTCTCGTTCGTTCAGCAGATCCCTCAGAAGGTGAATACCTTCCATTTTGAAATGGCGATAAGCCACAAATCCGTTCAGTTCTCGTAAGTTGATGACTGGGCGGTAGTCTCCCGTCTTTTTCTTGACCACGAACATGTTGCTGAAGTAACCCTGGTCGTCTGGGGCATGTTCCACCGCTCCCTTGTCGAACAAGGTTCGTATCTCCGTGTCTATGAGGCGTCTCTGACTCTCTGACGCCCGGATAGGTGATGGTCGCCTGATCTGAACTGGCGTACGGGCAAATTCTATCACGTACCCTCGCACGGTCTGTAGGATCCATGCGTCTGTGGATATTCGTTCCCATTCCTGCGGAAAAAGGGACAACCTGCCAGCAGTTATATTTGAAGGACATAACGGAGGATAGTTCATGCTCACCTGAGTTGTAACGTCCCCTTCCTCTGTTCCGAGTGCCCCTTGTACGCAAGGATCCCCTTGTGAAGTTGGCTCTTGCAGATGGGAAAAACTGTTGTGTAGCGTATGGGCGACTGGGGCCGGATGGCCAGAAACGGCTGGTGGCCCGACCCCTCTGCCGACCAGCCCTGCCAAAAACACCTCGAGTTGTCTGTGGGTTCCGAAAGACCTGTCTAATAGATGATTGTGCCTTATTCAGTGTAGTGAACAGGCCTACGTGCTTCTTCAGTTCTGCCATGAATGGTTCTCCAAAGAGCAGTCCCTCCGCCAGGGGGCCTAACTCTTTCTTCCCCAGGTCCAACAGTTTGGAGTCTATCTTCAATAAAGCCGCTTTACGGCGTTCTGCGCACATGGCGGCATTGGAGTTCCCTAGTAGGCAGATCGCTCGTTGTGCCCATTCTCTAATGTCGTGTGCCTCGAGGGCCGTCCCCTGGGTGAGGGCCACATCTGCGAGGTATAGGATCCTCGCTAAAGGACCTAGCATGTCCAGCATTTTGTCCTGGACCGATTTCATGCCCTTTTCAACACCTTTCCGTGGGTCTCTGCCCGAGCGGGACATAAACACCCCCACTGTGGCATCGAACTCTGGGGTGAGGGCTATCTTGTCCGGGAGGACGGGACGTGGGCACTCTGCTTTGAGCTTGGCCCGCACCTCCTTGTCCATTGGCTTCCTCAGCCAAAAATGTACAAAGTGAGTCAGATGGTCCGGAAGGTTCCATTCTGACGATCTGGGGTGTCGTATCTGACGTGGATCAAACAAGGGGTTGCCAGCCCCATCCAGAAACACCCCATCTTCATATACCTCCGTATGCACTTTACGTGTGCTTTTGCCGCCTGAGCGGTGTGCCCGTTCGGGGCCTTGGTCGCAGTCTCCGACCTCTTGAGGCATGTCCTGCCAGTCCTCCTCCTCCGAGGGGGAATGCTCTGCCCTCCATTCGTCCATGACTTCTAATGAAGGTGGAGATAGCGGCTCCTCATCCCCTGAGGAAGGGGGCTGTGGAGGGGAGCGTTCCGGGCGCCTAGACTGGCGGCTCCGCTTTCGCAACACCTTTCCCTCCCATCTCTGCAGGGTCGTGTTGGATCCCCTCCATTGTCGTTTGCACGGCCCAGCCTCCGCCTTGGACTCGGTGTGCTCTGTATCCTCTCTTCTTGTCGGAGGCGTGGCCTCTGCCCCCTCCGCCTGTGGTTGCGCCATCATTTTGGCTAACGCCTTTTCCACCGAAGCCGACACTGCGGCATTGATCATGGCCTGGAAATCCATGGGCGATGATGGAGGGGCGTCTGACATGGTGACAGTTTGATCTTCCCGTCTGTGGGTAGATATGGTATACGTCAGTGCGTATGTAGCTACACAGTGGCTTCCACGTACAACTGGGGGTCACCCAGGTACCATATAATCAGTACCACTAGGAGTTTGAGTAGTGGTCTGTAGAGGGGGTCACCCTCTCATCGACCGGGGTGCACGGTCGTTACGGTCGGGACGAGGCCCGGTAATGGTCGGGACGAGGCCCGGTAATGGTCGGGACGAGGCCCGGTAATGGGAGGTGTCAAAGACCTCAGTACGCTTTTTATTTTGCATGTGGAAGTTACGCCACTGTGGGATCTTTACCAATAGGCAGTGAATTACGTGGATCACCCCAGTTGTACCATGGAGGTGCCGCATATAATAAAGCGTACGTTGCTATAAGCCCTTTTGAGTGGGCGTGAAGAGCACCCCTGCATAAACTTATATTTTTTATTTTATTTTTTTTTTTAAATTTATTTATTTATTTATTTATTTTTATTTTTTATTTTTTTTCAGATTTTTGTGTATCCTGTCTTCAGTGTATGCCCTGTGAGTCAGCCACCAGTGTCCTCAGTGAGAGCTAGGCATTAAGTATAGCACCCTGAGCAGTCCATGGGTGCAAGCAGGTAAGTATTCCTTTAAGCTTTATTTCATTAGGTGCCTGCAGTAACTCCTGTATCCAGGGAGTAGGGGGTTAACCAACAGTACAGTGTAACAGTATGGAGAGCCGCATATAACCTCCCACATTATATGAACGTGGGGACTCTGTACAAACTTTCTGCCAGTTCGTGGGAATCACGAACTGGCAACCTAAGATGGCCGTCGAGGATCTCGCGAGATCCAAGATGGCCGCCGTTCCCGCGCAAATTTGCCGCGCGGCTCGCGATCGCGGCCCGCGACCGCGATCCGACAAGCCTGGCCGGCCCCCCCTGTGTCCCCCAGTCACCCCCCCAGCCCTTGGAGCCCCTGGTCAGATCCCACGGTCTCGCGCGATCGCGGTAAAATGCCGCGAATCGCGAGGGACCAAAACCGACCAGAGGCAAGTACCATGCAGCCCCAGTGACAGGGAAAACCCCACAAGGGAAAATTAACAAGCTGAGGGAGCGGTCAGAAAACTAAGATCATTTAAAGGGGAACACACAGTAGGGAGTAAGCCAGCATCAATTAAAGAGACAGTAAGAAATGCACATATAATAGACAAATAGTAAGAGCAGAATACTCTGACCTGTGCCTTGGCTGGAAGCAGCAAAGAAAGAGGAAGTCATGTGACAATCAGAGCCTTACATATGGTTATGTACTCTTTTATGATTGGTTAAAGTTTATTGATTGACTTGTGCTGCTGGAGGCATGAGTAAAGAAAGTCATGCAAAATAGGAAGCCTCCTGTCATGTAATAAAATTGTCAAAATAAACCAATCACATCAGTGCAGCAAATACACTGAAAATGCATTTCTGCTTTAACATTTACATGTAGCAGTTCTGAGTCAAGTGACTGTGCACACTAAGATCAAGGCAAATAGGCACATGATATTGCTTGATCAGAAAACAATCCCTTTTTAGCTTTCACATTTGACCCATAGTAATAGCGAACAAGGTCTTCAAAGCAAATATGTCAGCTAGAACAAGGTCCTATTAACGGGTCAATAAGAAGTGGTTTAACATACTAATCGATGGGTTCTGGAGGAACCTCTGGCTTCTAAACGCACAAAGTAAAAGTCAACATGGGATCTCATGTTTAGTATAACACTGATTGAAAACTCAAAAAGGTTTCTACAAATAATGGATTTTTAAAAAAGCCTTTTCCATGACCTGTTCTCGCCTAAAAATCCATGTTTAGTAAGAAACACCAGAAGAAACATAAAGTTATTTAGAATACTATCTTCATTGTTGGGATAGTGTATGATAAATAACCTCTGTTTTTGTATTAATATTTTTAATGCTCCCTTGTAAACGTAGGATACATTTACATTTATAGTGTGATCACATGCACTGTTTACATGGGCAATGTAAATAGAACATGCTGACCTCAGTAACTGAGGAGCATAAATCCGTCCATAAGTTATTATAAATATACAAAATTAAGCCCTGCGTTCAAACTGCCACTACTCCTTGTAGGAAACAATGACTGTGGTACACATCAGCCCCAATACATATAATTAAATCCATAGAAAAAAATTATTTGTGCACTATCCCAAATTCCTATCAATAACTGGAGTTTTTTAGTATGACTACAATAGCCATTAAAGTGTAAGCTCCTCTGCCATGTCAAGGCAAACCTCTTAGGTGAGTCCTACACCAACATTTTCACCTTGCTTCTTAAATCTGAAGGGCAAAATCTCTATTGATACAAAGAGGGGTATTTTTCTAAACCCCTACACACTTATTAACCCTTAATAGGAAATTCAAGCAGCGCTGTAACATGGATGTGTAATACAAATACACAAAATGAAGCCCTGAGCTAACTATTTTTTTTTAGCCATTAAGTTATCTTTTCATTATTAATTCTAACTTGTTATATACTGTGTGCAGAATATTATTCTAATTATATCAACCCAATCAGCAGCATTGCATGTCCAAGCTCATTTTCATTAGATCATGTTTTGTCTTTCACACTGTGATACTAATTCAATGAGACATCAAACATTTAAATTGACCCAGAATCTTGGGGTCAAGTCATTTTGCCCTTCTGTTCTATTAGCACTTGAATGTAATTGTGCTTGTCAGTCTCGCAATGACTGATAGTTGTAGGGTGACTACCAGAGCACAAATGAGTAATATGCTAATATATTATTTATTTCCAGAATATCAATATGTGTTTATTCACTGGCAGCTTGTTAGCCAGGTTAAACAGGACCTTACGTATTCAATAACTAACACTATGGAACTATGAAGTTGTGCTATTCTTAGTAGTAAGCGTTAATTGTGAATTGCAACATTTTAGCTTCCGTGTAAGTTATCTTGAAACAAATAAAAATTTCGATATTTTTTTCCTAATGAGATATTGGAAAATAGATGATACTTTGAAACAGTTTTTTTGGATTCAATCATAATTCAAGGGGTAATTTTCATTGTGTGTTCACATTTCCAGAAGTTACAAAGTATCTTGGTAGCTGTAGTATAAGATCAATATATGTGCGTAATATCTGCTAGTGTTGGTCAGATAATATTTGAAAACTTTGCTCACTATTCTGTAACTCAATTGATTGATAGTTTCCATTGGATTTCGAGGGTCACCAAATTTTGTTTTTGGATCAATTTCCAGGTATATTTTGACCATAGCAACAGCGTCCTTAAAATTAAATGCACATTTAGTAAAAATCAGTAAAGCTTAAATTGGTACATTTTGTTGACACATGCATGTCACAGATAAACAGGTTAGCATGGCAGTAGATGAGATGATAATTCACAACTATTTTAAATCAAAATAGCACACATCAGTGCAATGTGGAAGGATTTGACTCCTCAATAAGTCCATCTGAGCTAAAGGTCTTCTCAAAACTTACTTTTAATATGCTCAAAATGTACATAAATATTCAACAACATGAGACTGAATAAACATGTAATCCAGGCCCTGTAATGTTAAAACACTATCTAGCTCCCCTCTAACTATAGTAAAATCTTTCCTTTATTCCAGTCTGGTGGTGCGGACTCTGCCCCTGATCTGTCTAATTGGCTAACATCATCAGAAGTGATGATCTCAGCCAATCACAATGCTTTCCCATGGATTCTAAATTTAACAGAATGTGCAATAAAGGAACTTTAAACCTTAAATCTCTCTTTCCGGAAGTGTTTAGGAAAGCTGTATAAGTCACATGTATGGAGGTGTGACTAGGACTGCATAAACAAAACAACTTAAGTCTTAAATTGCAGAGAATTGAGTAGTTAGACTGCAGGGGCACAATCTATGCACCAAAACTGCTTCATTAGGCTAAAGTTGTTTTGGTGCCTCTAGTATACCTTCAAATCACTAGTCACACCTCCAGTGCATATGACCTACACAGTACACATTTCCTGCAAAGAGAGATCTAAGGTTTAAACTTCCTGTATTGCACGTTCTGTTTAATTTAAAAATTCTGATCACTTGGTCATTTAAAATAACACAGGAGCCTGCTGTGTGGGACCCTAACTCCCCATCCAACTACCGGCCTGTATCGCTGCTGCCGTTTGTCTCCAAGATCCTTGAGCGAGTTGTGCATGCAAGATTGACAGACTTCCTTGAATCCAACTCTCTGCTTGACCTGATTCAGTCTGGATTCCGCACTCATCACTCTGTTGAAACATCTGTGATGAAAGTATTGAACGATTTAATTGCTGCTAAATGTCGCGGCCATTACTCTACCTTAATTCTCCTTGATCTTTCTGCTGCCTTTGACACTGTTGATCATCAACAGCCTCTTTTCATTCTCTCTCCTGATGCTCCTCCTACCTCTCCCAGCGCTTTTTCAGTGTTTCTTTCTCTGGCTCTGACTCTTCTCCCCAACCTCTTTCTGTTGGCGTTTCCCAAGGTTCTGCCCTTGGTTCCCTACACAAATATACCTGTCCTCTCCTGATCTCTCTCTCCCCCCATCTTGACTCGTTTCTCTGACTTCCTCTCTGCAATTCCCAACTTGATGGCGGCTCACTTCCTTAAACTCAACCTGTCCAAAACAAAACTTCTGGTCTTTCCTCCCTCTAGTGTTGCTACTCCCGTGTCTATCTCCCTCCAAGTCAATGGCACCACCTTCACCTCTACCTTACAGACTCGCTACCTAGGTGTTCTCTTTGACTCCGACCTCTCCTTCACCCCTCATGTCCAGTCGATAGCAAAATTCTGCCGCTTCCATCTCAAAAACATATCTCGCATCCGCCCCTATTTAACACCAGACGCGGCTAAGGTGCTGGTCCATGCCGTTGTTCTTTCTTGCCTTGACTACTGCAATCCCCTTCTCAGTGGTCTTACGTGTTCCCAGATTGCACCGCTGCAATCTATAATAAATGCGGTGGCAATGCTCATTTCCAATGAGCTGTCCACCCGCACCTCCCACGCCTCCCCCCTCTGTCAGTCCATACATTGGCTTCCAGTTAGATATAGAGCTCAATTTAAGATTCTGGTGCTTGCTTACAAGTCCCTACATAATGCTGCTCCAACCTACCTATCCTCCCTAATACACAAGTATGTCCCGTTGAGGCCTCTGCACTCTGCCAAAGACCGACGCCTATCCTCTGTCTGTACTCCCACATTTGATGCTCACCTCCAAGACTTCTCCAGAGCTGCATCTTTTCTGTGGAACTCCCTCCCCTTCTTCATTAGACTTTCACCCAGTCTCCACTCCTTCAAAAAATCTTTGAAAACACACTTCTTCAGGAAAGCACTTCCTTTAAACTGTTAGCCAGTTTTGATTCCCCTCCCCATGACCCCTTTTCTGCAACTGTCAAAAATAACCTACTAAGTTCCCAGTGAATACTTTTCCAGCAACCTCTTTCATTACCCCTACTTATACCCTTTGTGTCACTATACCTCACTCCCTTTAGCATGTAAGCTCATGCCCTCAACCCCTCTGTTCCTGTGTGTTCATTTGTCTGGTTACAATTACGTGTCTGTTAGTCCACCCATTGTACAGCGCTATGGAATTTGCTGGCACTATATAAATAATAAAATAATAATAATAATTAAAGTCCAATTAACAGAGATAAACACTTTTAAAATAAGCACAATGTGTTGTCATATTTGATTGAAAATGTAACCATAAGTATTGTTGCTGACAAGGTGCTTGTCTTCATGGACAGTCTACTCCTCTTCTAATGTCTATTACCATTTGGATATATCATCATGTTACAATGGATATTATCATAATTTTTTATTTTTTTTAATTTTTTTATAGAGCTAACATATTCTGCAGCACTTTAAGAGCATTACAGGTAAAGAGGACCCTACTCCTACAAGCTTACAATCTGTGAGGATTTGAGATAGGCAGATGTATATAGTTATATGTATGTATCATTGGGTTTGTGTGTCATTACCCAATTACACATATCATCTCAAGCTGCTTCATGAACATGACAATGGGTTCTGTGGGTTCTTTTGTTCCCCACGGCCAACACAGTCACCAGATCTCAATCTGTGAGAACACCTTTTTAGGATGTGCTGGAGATATATGTCAGGAATGTGCAGTAATTGCTTATTCAAGTTAATATGAACCAAAATCTATGAAGAATGATTCAAACACTTTGTTGAATCCATGCAAAGAAGAATAGCAGCAGCTTTGAAGGCAAATGGGGTTAAAGTTAAAGGGAAACTATAGTCACCAGAACAACTACAGTATATTGTATTTGTTCTGGTGAGTAGGATCATTCACTTCAGGCTTTTTTGCTGTAAACCCTGTATTTTCAGAGAAAATGCAGTGTTTACATTACAGCCTAGTGATAATTCCACAGGCCACTCCTCAGATGGCTGCTAGAGGTGCTTCATGGGGCAGTGCTGCACAGTGTGCGGCACTGCCATTCAGTGTCTCCACCCTCTGCATGGAGATACCAAGCTTTCCTCATGGAGAAGCATCTATATGAGGAGATGCTGAATGGCCAGGGCTGTGTTTGACTTGTGCTGGCTCTGCCCCTAATCTGATTATATCAGCCAAGCAGGCAGATCAGGGGCAGAGGCAGCAGCTGCAGACTTGAATACAAGTAAGATAAGGGGGTTGGATGGTGGTTTTAACACAATAGGGTCAGGTATACATATTTGTGTTCCTGACCCTATAGTGTTCCTTTAAAGTTTTAGAATAAAGTGGCCTCCATCGCCAAACCGTTGTTATGCCTTTACCCTTAACACTGGACAGCTCACATGGATGGCACAAAATGCTATCATCTTTTTTTAGGTTGGAAGAAGACAACAGTTTTACTATTTAAATGTCTGCAGTGTATGTTGGCTTATTTATATGTACAGAAGCTGAGAGAACTGCATTGAGCCAAAAACACGCACTGAGAATCTTAATTCATGGTAATGAACTTCCTCTTTATATGGACATTGCTCTGTTATTTATTTCCATGCCACCTAGTAAATAAAAATGGAATATGTAGTAACCGCAACTAATCCTAACATTAATATGTTTTGTAATTTTGCCAAAATGGTTCATGAAGATTATTACTATTTATTGACATCAGCAAAGTCACGCTATAACATTTTATATTCAGCCTGTCCAGATTATGAGCTTCTACACTGCTAGGTCAATTTGTAATAGTAAACGCTTTTTAATGAAGTTTCTTATAAGTCATGGTCACTAAGATCAGCAGAGTTTATTGGTACAGCTTACAGATATAATCAGCAAGTTTTGTTTCTATTAAAGACAAAATTCCCATGTCACTGACTTTTACGTATATTCAGATATTTCAAAGGTTCTGCTAAACTTATAGTAAATGGGAGTAACTAATAATTATATTACTTACGACTTTTTATCAAACAAAACAAACCATCTAATGAACACACAGGGTAAAATTATACTGCATCAAACAAAAAATTATGTCTGTTTTTACTTTCTTTCTGAAAAAACTATTAGAAAGGAACTGCTGTGTGTGGCTGTATGTGGCCGAGGTGACCCATTGGCTATTGTCACAAGCTACTCTGTTTGTAGTTGCATTTGATTTTTGTTTGTACATGGCGTGACTCTGCCAGATTGATGATTGTTTTGAAATTCTGTTGAACTGTTCTGTTGAAATCACAGAGACGTTGTTTCTAACACATGATAATAACCTGTTATGTAGAGCAGTAACAAGAAAATGTTCAAAGTCATATTCAATTACAGTATATACTCGAGTATAAGTCTAGTTTTTCAGCACATTTTTTGTGCTTAAAAACCCCCACTCGACTTATACTCGAGTCACTGTCTGTATTATGGCAACTTAGAGAGCCGCAGCCGTCAGAGCCATGGCAACGATCCGCGCGGCAACCAGACCGCGAGACTTACAGTGGAGCTGACCGAAACGGAGGAGAAGGGAGCTGACAGGAGCTGCAGGAAAGGTAAGTAAATGCTTCATGCCGGCCCCCCCACTTCACAGCCCATGCCACTGGACCACCAGGGATTAAGATAGCCCCCCTCCCTGACCAGTTAACAAGCAGGGAGGGGGGGACAAAAAAAAAATTAAAATAATTAAAAAATAATAATATTAAAAAAATATAAAAAATTTAAATAATAAAAATGCCCTCCCCCCACCCAGTTCACACACACTACACAAACACACACTCTGCATTATATACACACTCTGCATTATATACACAGAGTGTGTGTTTGTATGAGTGTGTGTGTATATAATTATAAAAATCACAGAATTTCATAGCCCCAGGTTTTACCCTCGACTTATCCACGAGGCATAGCATATTTCACAATTGTTGGTCACAAAACTGCACTCGACTTATACATGAGATCGACTTATACACGAGTATATACGGTATTTCTTGTTGCTATCAAATTTTATTGATCATGTTTTTTGCAATACTTATTTTGTGGTAATTCCATTCTGTAACTATACAAGTAAAAGTAGATTTATACAAGGCAGATACAATCAGTTCAGCTGAATCATTTTGTATGTAATAAACATTTTGTTTTGATAGTGTTGATATTTATCATCTAAGTTGGTATTTATCCTTCAAATATCATCCATGCAAAATCATCGGGAAAATGATTTGGATGAAACATGACATAAATATTATGCATATGTTTAGCAGTACACTTAAAGGTGCATTTTGATACACAGATCAAGAGACAAAATAACCAATAAAGAGGGAAAAAAGAGCAGTAAAAAAATAAATAATTTATATTATATTTTAAAAAATAAACGTGTAAATTACATAGTATATAATTATTATTTTTTTATCGCTCCCCCTTCTTTTCCCTCTCTGTTAACTTCTCACTTGATCTGTGAATAAAGTCAACATTTAGTGGCTACCTCACACATTTCTTTTTTAGTGCCATGGATGGAACTCCAAATCATTGCCCAGTTAATTTTACGAGATACATTCATATGGCGCTTCGGAGCTACTGTGAATCGGATAATCCGCCAATCAGCCATAATTTGGAATCAATCACAATTCATTCAAAACTGAATGCATAAGTCTAGCTGTGCTCCATCATGCATTGCAAGTGTTGCCTCCATAAGTTGCTCACAGACCACATGCAATGCATTTATCATCAGATTGCATGATGAGGTTACAATCAATGTGGCATCAAACAGGACCTGACCTAAACTTGTATGCTATTATAATTGAGAAATGCTTAGAGACGTTTTATGAAAGCAAGAACAGATGCTGTTCGAAATGCTAAATAAGGATCAATTGACACAAAAACCAATAGAATGTCTTACAACATTTAGAACTGGCACTAGGGCTTGTCCTGGGTGGATGCGGACTGCTCAGGTGCCCTGTAAATGGGTGGGGTGTTCAGAGCTAGGCTTTGTTTCTCTCAGGTAGTTATCACCTCCTTTCATTAGGTCCCGCATTTTGTGAATGTCACAGGCCAGCTGAGGGGAGGATAGGATCTACCTGGGGGCAGAGCCTATCTCTGAACACCCTACCTATCTACAGAACTTTCTGACCTGGGCAGTCTGCACCCTCCCAGGATCGGCTCTGGCTTACACTCCCAAAAACACATGTTTTACCGTGGTAAATCTCTACCATAAGATTGTCCTGTATGCACACCAATTATTCAGGTTGACAAAAAAAAACATAACGTGAAAGTGCTGCCTGACTGTATGTAGACTTTGTTTGTTGCAGATAGAAAATCAATAATCATGGCAGTTCCTCTGGAATTTCTCACTGATTCATTTAATTTCCTTCTTGCAACTAAAAATTCTGCATACTATAAGGCAACACTTTTCATATAACATTTTCATTTATGGAATAAAAAATATTTTAAAAAGAAAAAACAAAAACTAAAAGACAATAAATAACAAAAATAAAACACACAGCTCTAATCTAACATTCATATCTATGTTAATATGTTCGGTGCCTGTAATGCCCCCTGAAATCTCTGCAGCACCTTTTCCATTCTTTTCAGAGGGTACACCATAGTTGAGTGGAATTTCCAGCTGGGCCCAGACTAGAGTTTATACAAGATATGTTATCCCTTTGTTTGCTGGTGACAAGCGTAAAGAGGAACTTTCACCACTGATTATAATGGTTAATTTATCACATACAGCAGAGGCTGACCTCTGAGCGTCCCAGCCTCTTCATCACCTTCACAGCTGCTCAAACTAATTGTTAGAGCCAAGTGTAAATGAAAATCAACTGGGCTAATAATGAATGAAGCCTATTACTCGAAACAGCACACTGCTTTACAAGAGGTTTATCAAGAAACATTATTACCAGGCGGTTTGGTTACAGCCTCCTGTGCTACAAATGATCGCTCTTACACTTTACACTACTAAATAAAAACATTAAACTATTTATTCCACTGTAACATGTCCCGTTTAGGAAAGCTCAGGACATATTGCATTTATGAAAAAAAACCTCTGTTTAGTTTGTGTGTTTTTTTAAAAAAATTTTAATTGGAAAAATATTTAAAATTTGCATGAAGATATAAAGATGCTGTGAATTCTTCTCACCTATAAAAGTATGTAAGTTGAAAGGCCACTGAGATCATATGTAGCCTGTTTGTTTTGCTGTTCGAAATTTCCAATAATGTTTGTTTACTTTCCATTTTGGAGTTCTTTATTACATTTGTATTCATCAAGACCACCACCAACCATGTGTGTGTGAATGTGGAATAAATGTAACAGGTTAATTTAGTAAGCCAGGGATTGCTGAGTATTGACAAAGTGCAGCACAAACGAAATCTAGATTGCCAAACTGGAACAAATGTACAATTCAACTATTATTTCATCCCAGACATTTAGGTCTAAAATTTGCAGTTCCTTTTTTAATCGTCCTCAATTTCCCTTTTCAATTCTCTTAATTTCATCTTTAGTAAATTAACCTTATTGTGCAGCAACAAGAGTTAAAGAAGGCATGGCACTGGCATGAGGTATGTAAAAATGTGTCACTACACCCCACTCCCTCTAGTATGTAAGCTCATTGAGCAGGGCCCTCAACCCCTCTGTTCCTGTGCGTCCATTTGTCTGGTCACAATTACGTGTCTGTTATTCCACCCATTGTACAGCGCTATGGAATTTTCTGGCACTATATAAATAATAAAATAATAAAAATATGTACAGCATGATCTATCTGCATTTAAAAATGATTAATTCTGAAAATATAATGCCAACATATTTGTTTTCTTGGAAAGAGGTATTTTCATTGATCAGCCACATGATTAAAACCATCTGCCTAATATTGTGTAGGTCCCCTTCATGCTGCCAAAACCTCTGAAATTGTCCTGTGGTATCTGGCACCAAGACATTAGCAGCAGATCCTTTCAGTTCTGCAAGTTGCAAGGTCTGGTCTCCATGGATGGGATTTGTTGTTTCAGCATATCCAAAAGATGCTCAATAAGATTGAGATCTGGGGAATTTGGAAGGCAACGCAACACCATGAACTCTATGTCATGTTCCTCAAATCATTCCTGAACAAGTTTTAAGGTGAGGGAGGGTGCTTTATTCTGCTGAAGATGGCCACTGCTGTAAAGGAAAACCATTGCCATGAAGGCGTGTACACATTCTGCAACAATCTCTAGTTAGGTGGTGAAGCACCTGGCCATCCACCTGATCATCAGACCAAGCAACCTTTTTCCATTGCTCCATGGTCCAGTTTTGATTCTCACGTCCCCATTGAATGTGCTTTTGGCGATTGACCGGTGTCATCATGGCACTCTAACCGGTCTGTGGCTATGCAGCCAAACATTAAGAACATTGCACTGTGTGTTCTGACACCTCATTGCAAGCATTAAGTTTTCAGATCAGAAAGGCTAGCCTTCACTCCCCATATGCATCATTGAGCCTTGGACACTCATGACCCTGATGCTGGTTCACTGGTTGTCCTTTGCTTGCTCCAGTTTTGGTAGATAGGTAGGTAACCCCTGCATACCAGTTTCAGTTTTGGATACACTCTGAAACAGTCTTCAAGCCATCACTATTTGGTTATTGTCAAAGTCACTCAAAACTTTTCGCTTATCCATATTTCCATCTTTCAACAAGTGAAATTCAAGTAGTGACTGTTCACTTGCTGCCTAATATCCCACTCTTTGACAGGTGCCATTGTAAGGATATAATCAATGTTATTCACTTCACCTGTTAGTGGTTTTAATGTTGTGACTGATCAGTGTATATATAGGTAGGTATATCTATGTGCCTTAAATTCAAGCACCTAAAGTGTTGCAGCTTGCTGAAATGCTTTATGTGTGAAAAGTGTGTCCTTTTTTTTTTTTTCATTTTATTAAAAGTGCAGATTTCAATAGACATTGGCATTTTTATAAATTAACCTTGTTACATCCTCCTGGCTGTCAGTCAGACAACAGGTCTGTTACTTCCTGGTTTGGTTAGCTCAGTGGAGCCAAACTCAAGCACCTGCTTTGCAAATACTTTTCTTTGAGCTGCGTTGGGAAGTCTGGCATAAGCATGTGGTGTATACCATAATGGCACTGAAATTGTTGATGGTATTGGAATGGATTGTCACTGAAGGAAATGCCATTCAAGAAAGCCAGATGATTCTGTAATCAGAAAAATATTTAACCGCATTAGTCCCAGGAACATCTAGCATTATCATTGCAATAATTCCGACAGTGACAGTAAACTTCAGTTTTCTGAATTAAATCAGCTTACATTTTCACTGGAATGACAGTTATATATTGCATAATTAATTTACATTATTATTATTTAAAAAGTGCCAACAAATTTTGCAGTGCAATACGTACGATAGGTGGACTAACAGACTAGTATTTGCAACAAGATAAGTTGGACACACAGGAAGAGGGGGTATTTAGGGACCTGCTAAAAAGCAACTTACATTCTAGAGGGAATTGCACAAGAGGTGAGGATGAGATGTATTTTATGTATGGGAAAAGAAGGTTGGCAGAATAGATAACAATGAAGTTCTTTTTGGATGACACAGTAGCAGTAGAGAAAGCAAAGTGGGTAACTGAGGTGTGGGGAGGGACAGCTATTAACATTTTAATTAATATGTTTTCCTAAGGAAGTGCGCTCAAAGATTTTTTTCAAGGGCTGAAGACTGGGTGAGAGTCTAATGAAGTAGGGAAGGAAGTCCCATTGTAATGGTGCAACCCAAGAGAACAATTTAAGGTGGGTGCCAGAGGTGCAAGTATGAACAGAGGATAGATGCAGGTCTTTGGCAGAGAGAGGATATACTCTGATACAGCATGTTCCTACGAGGTCTGTGGGAACACCACCAGTTATGCTCAACCTTACATCTGCAGAGTACAAAAGATAGAGCAGGTTTAGTGATAATCAACTAGATAAGGCAGGGCAGCAAAACAAAAAAAGGGGATCCCTCCAACCCTTTTTAGAATCAACAGAAATAAACAAAAACAAAGAGGTTGCACTACAAGAATACAATAAAATACTGTTATCAGTAATCAAGGGAAGTTGTCCAAAAAAACAAGGAATACCCCTTTAAATGCAATATATGCTCTTGGGTAGATGGTAGGGGTGGATGTTCTTCTACTGGAAAGTAGGTTCCTTGGTAAGATCCGTATGGATATGTAAAACAGAAAAACAGGGAATCCAATAGTGCAATAAATTAATATAAGCGTGGTGTATATAGTGAAACAGCGGTATCGTAATCCCATTTAATGGAGTGGCATACAGTGTTATAATCCCCATTTACGGGATTTGTGGATAAGTGTCTGAAGGAGAGGTAGTTCCTAAGAGAGGTAGTTCCTAAGATTTAAAATTCAAATAATTATTATAATTTGGGGAGAATTTCACTGAATGTATGCATCCAATCTGGAACAATATACCGGTATTGGTTGGAGAAAAAAAGCAAGTTGTAAGTACCAATTCAATATTTGGAATTATTTAATTAAGTGAGAATTGTTGAGAATTCAAGTAAATTTGAAATTGAAGGCGAAAGTAGGCAAATTGTTGGCTAATAGTTGACTCTGAGATTTTTTCCAATTTAATATTTCTACCTTAAATTTGAAATACAATTCAAATTCACTTTGAATTCCTGAAAATTCTCATTTTAGTGAAACACACTGATCGCATTGATTTTACATATTTATCAAATAAATTACACTTTATCAGATTTTTTCTCATCTGTTCTTAAAGGAGGCTTTTTAACAAAATAGATTCACTTGCTCTTTAAAGCAACAATACAAAAATTAAGCAATATTTGCTTGCTGACAGCATATACAACCAGCAGGAAATTGTTAATTAAACATATCCCTAATAACCAGAAAGAATCACAAGACATGGCCTTTTTAATCCCTTACACCATAAGCAAATTGATGTATCTATTATTAAAACTTCACTACCATTAAATTGAAAGAAGCATTTTGTTTGTGTGGAACAACAATTTGCACATTTGTTTGCTGAAACAACTGTAATTTTACCTTAATTCATCCATTCATCTACAAACCCATTCAAATGTGGTCAGGGCAATGTATATAAATGTATACTTTCTTGGTCAAGCATATGTTAAGGCAAAAATTAATTCAGGTCCCATCATGTGGTTACGAGGCTTACTCCGGCATTGTATAAATTTGTACTACCAAATGTAACAAGCTTCTTCACTTCTTTAGAATAAATACTATATATACCCTAATCTGAGGTCACAATAAATATTTTTTAATTAATATTTATCAATATGTCTGGATTAAAGGGTAGATCAAATATAATACAACAATAGAGTATTTAGTTTTTTTAAAATACTGTTCAATAAAAATTGTTTGAAAAGAAAATAGAAAATAGAACTAAAGACTGCAAGGATTTAGCAGACATAAGACAGGTGCAATTGAACATCAATACTTAGTAATTTATAAGTCATAATGGAGAAGTCAAAGATAGAGTTGGTGGGTCAAAACATCCCTCAGTCCATCAGTTGAGACAGCAAGAGGAATAGGCAGTGAGAGTGCTATAAGAGTGCATATGTAAACCCCAGAAGAGATTGTGCTTAGGTAAAACATATATTTGGAAATAACAGTTGTAGAAAACAGGAAATGTGAGGCTAGTAGATAGAAAAGTAAGGCATCGTAAACGTGTCTGTTCACTTCATATGAGGAATAATTTAAAGGTAACTGCTACTTCCTTCTTGGCGACGGGTGAATCCAAATTAGAAGCCATGTGGCAGTTTGCCTGAGTGTTGTGATAGATACATGATGTACGTTTGTTAAACTTGATCCATAAGAGTGGCACTTGTGTTCTTGTTTTTTGCCCATCTTGGACTTTTAATGATTACCTATTAAAAGACTATTTTTACTCATAAATATAATTGTTGGAATTAGTTTAGGTTACCCCCTCCATCTCCTCTTTTTTCCTTTTATCTATTCCCACTGGAGTTATCCCCCATTTAAAGGAGAGGTGTAACTTTTTGGCTCCATTTCTTTTTCTTTTTCCTTTCTCGCCTGTTAGAATGTTTGTTTAACTGTTATGGAATCACTATCACACATATTATGGCTATTGGAACAACTTTTTGAAAATGAGGCAGCAACGCAGTTGGTGATAGAGTGTACCATTAGCTAGTTGAGAACTCTAGCCAGTAATCAACTGTTTTTATTTGCAAATTTATGAAACATCTCCATCAGTAGTTGTAAGGCACTGAAAAGTAATATTAAGTTTGGAAATCTTGTACTTCATACCTTGAAAAAACAGCATTAGAAAGATCTTTGAAAGATTTGGTGGTAGGGTTTTGAATGCTCCTTTTGGAATATGACAGAGGTACATAGTTTAAAACTTGGCAGTTGCAATTGTTAGTCTAGACACAAACAATGGTTGATGAGTTTCGTTTAGTGGCTATTGTGAAGGGAGAAAAAATGATCTAGAAAAAAAAATGTTTGGAGAGCATGAGTAAAAATGACTTCAGAGAGCCTTGGCCAGGTTAACTTGAACCAAAATGATGCAGAGATGGAACAGAAAGCCCCAATAGATAGCTAATGTGCTAGTATGACTCTTCAGTTTAGTGTGCCAGCCTGTTTCTGTCAATTGAACTAAATTTTATTATTAAATTATTTACTCAATGTGAAAATTGGTTCTACATTAGTAAAAGATAACAGTAATATTGCATGATATCAAACCTTGTGTGCCATTTTTTGTGCATTATAAGCAAAATGATCTATATCTACCTGACCTACATTATTTTGAAATGTATCAAATCTTCACATATTCTAAAAATGAAAAGTCTTTTCTTAAGGAAAAAAAAGCCACAAAAATACCACAACTGAGACCAGGCCAATCAGTGGAGTGAAAATAAGCAGTAAGGAACTAATATCAAAGCCTGCCTTTGTCTCTCTCTCTGCTCTGCTCTGTTCTGTCGAAGCCCACGGTGGTCACCGTTCCTTTTAACAATATTTATAATGAAAGATCAATGTTGCAGATGTCAACCCTCGTTATCTATAAAGGCTCCTCCTGCCCAACTCTTCCCTCGGGCTGACTTTAAATGTACCTGATTCCCAATTCTCAAACACAAAATGTGCAGAGAGCTTGAAAGCGTGGCTGACTAATACAGTTTGCATATCCCTGAGAACAAGAGCACACAATGAAGAAGAAAAGGAATGACAAGATTAAACAAAAACAGTACCGATGGATGGGCTAATATTAAAATTTAAAAAGTCTGAAAGTTTAAATTTATTCTTACCATTTAATTTACACTCTAGTACAAGGGATTATAAATCCATGTATTTGATCAGCAGTTGCAAAGAGGTCAGCAAAACAGCCTATTTTAGATGGATAGACAGACAGACACACACACAGAGACAGGCTGATAGATAGATAGATAGATAGATAGATAGATAGATAGCCAGACAGGCAGACAGGCAGACAGGCAGATATCCAGGCAGACAGACAGGATGCATGACTAATTATTTAATGTGACACATTCAGCAATAGTTACTATGTATGTATGTGCAGACAATTATAGTCAGTAATACGAGCAGTGCCCTCAGATTATATGAGCAAAGAAGGCTGTGAAAAAGTGTCTTTTTTGTTTAATATTTTGCTAAAAAATTCACAATAATACTCTCACAATAATATTCACATAGATATCAAACAATTTGAAACACAACACAGGTCTATAAAAATAAATAATAATAAACAAAAACATATTTGTTAAATATATGTGTGACACAATTCTTGGCACTCCTATGAACTCACCTATTGTACAGCGCTATGGAATTTGCTGGCACTATTTAAATAATACAATAATAATAATAAGATAAAATATATTTGAAGTATATTCCCATTGCTGTTTAGAATTTTTAAGTACACCAGGGTGACTAGGAACAGAAAACTGTTCAACCATGACTTCTTTTTCCAAAGGGGTATAAATATGAGGTAAAACACATAGGGCAAATTCACATAGTCATTCATTACAATCAGTATGTTCTATATTCTGTTGTATGTTCCTGCTAATGAACAGGTTAGTACATAGCGGTTTGTTCTGACCCTGCATATATTTATATAGTGCCATCATATCACCTCTGAGGAGCCTTTTATCTAAAGAAAACACATCCAATTTTCCTAGCCTTTGCTCATAACTAATGTTTTCCATCACCTTTACTAGTTTTGTAGCTCACTTCTGTACTTTTTCTAGTTCTGCAATATCTTTCTTTCAAATTGGTGCCCAAAACTGCACCACAGATTCAAGGTGGGGTGTTACCATTAAATAAAACCCATTTTTAAACACAAAGCACCTTACTAGCGTTTGCAATGACAGACCGACATTGCATACTGTTACCCAGTTTACGATCTAATATTGTTACCAAATTATTTTCATTTAATGTTTTCCCTCACTTAACCCCATTTAATGTATAAGTGGCTTATGGGTTTCTTATTCCAAGATGCCCGATTTTACATGTATTTGTATTGATTCTCATCTGCCTCTTACCTGCCCAGTCCCCCAATTTATCCAAATCCCTCTGCGTTATTATTATTATTATTGGTATTTATATAATGCCTGCATAATCCGTAGGGCTTTACAATATTATCAGAGGGGGAGATTTAATAATAAATGAGACAATTACAAAACCTTACAGGAACAATAGGTTGAAGAGGACCATGCTCAAACAAGCTTACAGTCTAGAGCAGGTGGGTTATATAGAGAAGTTATATCATGTTCAAACTGCATTTTCTTACCTAGTTTTGCGTCATCTGCAAACACTGACAAATTACTTTCAATTCCTACTTCAAGGTCATTTTTGAAAAGGGTCTCTAGTTCCTGATTGAGCTTTTACACCCTTTATAATTATAAACACCACATCTGCCATTCACAAGTCCTCTGGTACAATTCCTAAAGGGAAAAAAATCCTGAAAAATTGATATGTATGGATATTTCTACACTAAGCTGTCTAAGTACATGAGGGTGAATACCATCTGGTCCAGGGGCTTTGTTTACATTAACTTTACTTAATTTATGAAACATCTGTTTGCTGTAAGGATTTTGGAACAGGCATCTGCAAATCTAAACCCATAGATTCTTCTTCCCTAGATACTAAGAAAAAGAATTGTTTAAAATTTCTGCCTTGTCCTGGTTGTCTATGATTAACTCAACCATCTTAATTTCCAATGGATGAACACTTCCACTGTTAACTTTTGTGGCATTAACATACTTAAAAAACCTTTTTCAGGTTGGTATTGCGCTCTTAGCTATGAGCTTTTTAATTTTCATGTTTAGCCCATCTAATCGCTATTTCGCCAGCCCTATTTGGCATGCTTATAATTGTTATAGGATGCAATGTTGATTTAACATAGGTTTGAGGTCCTGGTCTTTTATATAGGCTAAATCAAAGGTGTGAGTCGGGGACTATAGAAGTTGTAATGGATCACCTGGCACCTCGACTGGGTACCTCTGTTAAAGGATGCTCCTAGCGCTTCCTGGTGGCTCCAAGCACTCCAGACACCTCCAGGCACTGGACGACACTCAGTCCTGGGAACTCTGGAACCGAATGGGGAAATTGCTCTAGTCCTTACAAGGACTTTCCCGTTGAATCTCCTGCAAGCTGGAACAGCAGACACAGGAGCAGATCTTCTTTCCCTCCAATAACAGGACGACACACAGTTTTGGAGTGTAAGCAGGGACAGAATAAACTGAGGCTTTATTGCTTCTTATATACACATTTTCCCACAAGGTTACCACCCATGTGGACCTTGTGGTACACAGGACACAAAGTTACAACAGCCAATCAACACAATACAGTACAGTTAAACACTCCCATTCATTACAGTAAATTCCTCCCCTCTGCTTGGGAGATAATTGGGCTAATTACTGTATCAGCTCAAATATCTCCAAGCGAAAAATACACTTTTTACACAATTTCTATGACTCCAAAATTATACATCACATTTGAACAAACTTACATTTTCTGAACCAGCATAGTTAGAGAACCAACATACTCAAAAATCATGCAAATCCGTTCAGCCATTCGGGAGTTAGCTGGAAGTCACATTTGACTGACCGCACGCACATTTTCATGCCCAAAATAGTTCCAGAGAATTGGGCTGTGCGGCCGGTCTATTTCCCATATTAAATGCAGTTCAAATAGACGAATGGAAACCGTTCGAGCAAATGTCAATGTTAATGTGGAGTTCGTATAGTCGTACGCTGTTCGACTACTGTTGAAGCGTCGAAGTCACATAGAAGGTAAAGTTAATTGGTGTTCACGCCATCGAGTGTCCAATTTGAGTTCCATGAACTCGACGACCAAACACCGCTGAACGGGCCGCTGCCACGTGTTAGTTTGTCAAATGGCGGCCACTTCGACTACTTTGGCACTTCGGCTGCATCCGAAGTCCCATTTAAAATGTAGAAATCCTTTCCCATAGTAGTTAAAGGGGCAGAAGCAGTGGAATAAAATCCAATATATCCAAAATAACATTTTTAAAGGGCAATACATCCCATGGGCCATAGTTAAACGGCAGGAAACTGGCAAGCAGGCCTCTCCAAAACCCAGTGGCGAGGTCCCTTTCACCACAGATGTACCTTCTGATATTCTTTTAACAGAGAATTGTTAGAATGATTAAGGAGAGAAGAAAGTTATATGGTTCAACTAAGTGGGTGAATTATACCTTATGGAATTCCTGGAGTGTAACAGTCACCTGGGGACTTATGTAACAGTTTAACAGATGTTGGAGCACAGTTGCAGGAGATGGCACAGGGAGGAGGCAAAAACCAGAAGCACAGTACAGATTAAGGGGAAATCCAAAAGCAGAAGTCAGGGCAGGCAGCGGAGTAAAGTAGTCGATAACCCTAATTGGAAAAGGGTTACAGGGGGATCAGTGCTGCTTAATCCAGGCAAGGGGTCAGGAAGCACTGCTGTAACACTGCGCCATACTGGTCATAGCTTTTAGCAAATCCACCAGCAATAGGTAAATGTCACTGGATCATCCCATTGTTTCCAGCAAAGGTTACTTGGTAGTCAGTGTATAACTGCCAAATGTTGGGGCATGAGGTACCATCAAAATAACATTCTGAAGACTTGTTCCTAATGGGTGAGACATGTTGTGAGGGACCAAATTGCATTACAGATATCTGACCAATCTGTGGTGTCCTCTATGGGCTTAAATCTGTTTTCCAAGCAGAGATATATAACAGTGCTATTTGAGAGGAGTATGCTGCTAATTGTGTATAGCCTTTGGAGATTTGTCTTTTTCTTGTAGGTGAGTACATGCATTGCCTCTCATAGGTGCTGATTCCACCTGTCAAACCAAAGGGACAAACACAAAGCTTCTAAACTATAGGTATCTGAAAAAGTTGAATGTTGTGAGTTAATTATGATGTGGTATGTTTGTAAATTGTAAAATCATATTGTCTATTTATATATAGCCTAGTTATCCTAGTAATGTCTCTGTCTTCGTAAACAAAATCCCATGCACTCTTATCCTTGCACATAGAAAGTTATAACCACAATAATTTGCGAAAAAATATTTACTTCTTCCTATAGCTTCAAAAAAAATTGTATTGCAAGCCCATAATTTGTAGGCAAATAGGCTGTAGAAGTCTCTATCACCTCTAACTGGTTGTTTTTGTGCCCAATCAGCATTATCACAAATTACAAACAGCCCATTTAAAAATTCTGTGGTGCAAACAATAGGCTGATAGCAGCTGTGGTATGACTGCTCAGTTTACTTAGGAGTACTAGACATGCAATTTGTTTCGTTTCAAATGTAAATCCGGACAAATTTCGGCAATTCGGACATTCGGATGCTTCTGAATGTCCGAATTGCCGAATTGTTGAATTTCGGAAGTGCCGAAGTGCCGAACTGAACAGAATTGTCGAAGTGCTGAATAGCCGAAGTGCCGAATTTTGGACATGCTGAACCGAACCGAATTGCCGAAGTGCTGGATTTCAGAAGTGCCGAAGTGCTTCGGATTTCTGAAAATGTTAGGGGTAGGGGTGGGGTTAAAGGTTGGGTTAGGGTTAGTAGTAGGGTTAGGGTTAGGGGTTAGGGAATTGCTGAAGTCCCGAATTGCCAAAGTCCTGAATTTCGGAAGTGCCAAAGCGAACCGAAGTGCCGAAGTGGCGAATTTGCCCAAGTCCCCAATTTCAGAAGTGCTGAACCAAATGTTTTGCCCATACACATCCCAAAGGAGTACTACTTAGCATTGGTATAAATACCAATAATAATAATAATGAATGGAACCGCTATTGAGACTGCTAAAAGGGTTTGTGGGATAAGATCAGAACCTACAGATCAGTATGAGAAGTTTCTGATTGGAGCCTAAAACTGGTCTGGGGGCCTCTTTGCTGCTGCTTGCTTGAGTAAGTACATAGGCTACAGGTATTTTAAAGGTCAGACTCTATTTAAACCTTTTTGTTTTTTTAAATGTATTTCTTTGCGTATGTTTAATTAATCATGTTTATCACATATAAAAAATAAAAAATAGGAGTTATTTCTGCTATGTCCCTTTAAGTAAACGCTCAGTGTAGTTTATTTAAACTGTTCTACAATCCACAGCCATTATAAGATCTACTGAACTTTTTAAAAGCATAAATGCAAATTTTAACCTTTATATCTACACAAACATAGAAAAAAGATTCTAATTTTTAAACTTTATTTAGTTCATTATGACAGTAAAGCATTTTTATTTAATTTAATAACACTACAGTCTGTTTGACATTAAAACGAAACAGATTTACTAACTGGACAAAGAGTTATTTGGGAAATGTGTCTACAAATGAAGCTAATTAAAACATATTTCCCTTTAAACCATGAAAGGTCAATAACAATTTATTAAATAAATGTTTGAATAAATTCCTCTTCTCGCTTTCATTACTTATAAAAGTTCATTATTATATTTTCACCATTTTAAAAATATAATACTTTGCCCACTGCTCATCCTTTGTTTATACTGTGAAAATAGCAAAAACAACATCTTCAATCACAGTTCATAAACACACAATCGTACAAACAAGTTATAGTATATATTTTTAACCCCTTAAGGACCAATGACATTACATGTTGTCACCACACACTGGTCAAAGAACACCCTGTGTCATTGCGTAATATTCAGCTTACTTAGTATTTGCAGATTTACAAAACACTATCAAGATATATTAGTTAACCCCTTAAGGACACAACTTCTGAAATAAAAGGGAATCGTGACAGAATATCATGTGTCCTCAAGGGGTTAATTATTCTTTTTCACATAGTATTAGTATACTTAAAGGACCACTATAGTGCCAGGAAAACATACTCGTTTTCCTGGCACTATAGTGATAGAATAATCACATAATTGTATTTTAATAGGTTCAAAATATTTATTTTAATTTTTTTTGTTCTCCTTTCTCTTTCTCTTTCTCTCTTTCTCACATAATTGTATTTTAATAGGTTCAAAATATTTATTTTAATTTTTTTTGTTCTCCTTTCTCTTTCTCTTTCTCTCTTTCTCTTTATTTTATTGTTTCTTGTTACATTTTCCATTACTCATTTTAGAGACCACTTGAGAGATCATTGATGGAGGTTTTGTCATGTGAACTTTTATAGATACTACCTGAAATTAGTTTTTGATATTTATGTTGTTAAAAAAATACATACTACATGTATAAAAACACCTATCTTATGGTTTGAACAAATGTATTATGAGTCCTGCGATACTCTCACCTATCTTCTTCTTATGTTTTATCTGATGTTCTCTTTATATGTAATACAAATAAAGAATACAAAAAAGAATATATTTTTAGATCAATAACTAAAATAATTTATAATTTTTTTTTAAGATGAGTTTTTTTTTTTAGGCTGACAATAAATCAAAGTACCCCATTTTGTGCAGACCCAAATGCTTACATGGATATTGGAACCTAGGTGCTCCTTGCTGTATGCAGATACAGTAGATAGCTTCTCTAAATAGGTTCTCTTGCAACTTATAAGATATATTTAAAATTCTGGTTCTTGCTTTCAAATCTCTACATAATGCTGCTCCCACCTAGCTATCCTCCCTTATACACAAGTATGTCCCATCTAGGCCCTTACGATCTGCTGAAGACTTACGTCTATCTTCTGTCCGTACTCCCACCTCTGATGCTCGCCTTCAAGATTTCTCGAGGGCTGCACCGTTCCTGTGGAACTCGCTTCCCTCCTCCGTTAGATGCTCACCCAGTCTCCACTCCTTCAAAAAATCGTTAAAAACCCACTTCTTCATAAAGCGTATCAATTAAACTGTAATAGCTCCTGACTAGTGATGTCGCGAACATAACATTTTCGGTTCGCAACGGCGTAATGTGAACTTCGCAAATGTTCACAACGGGTGAACCGGGCGAACCGCCAGAGACTTTCAATAGGCAGGCGAATTTTAAAACACACAGGGACTCTTCTGGCCACAATAGTGATGGAAAAGTTGTTTCAAGGGGACTAACACCTGGACTGTGGCATGCCGGAGGGGGATCCATGGCAAAACTCCCATGGAAAATTACATAGTTGATGCAGAGTCTGGTTTTAATCCATAAAGGGCATAAATCACCTAACATTGCTAAATTGTTTGGAATAACATGCTTTAAAACATCAGATATGATGTTGTATCGATCAGGTAATGTAAGGGTTACGCCTGCTTCACAGTGACAGACCAAACTCCCCGTTTAACGCACCGCAAACAACCGCAAACAACCGCAAACAGTCCATTTGCACAACCGCAAACTCCCCATTTGCACAAGGTTGGATACCAAGCTAGCCATGTCCAGTTCCTTGTCCTCACTGATGTCATTGAAGGTCTCTTCCTCCACCCAGCCACGTACAACACCAAGGGTCCCAAAAGGTGACAACAAGCCCCCTGGGACGCCTGCTGTGTTTGATCTTCCACCTCCTCAAAGCCACCTTCCTCCTCTGACTCCTCTTCTTCAGACTCCTCTCTCTGCATTGCCTCTCTCTGTGTTATTATAAGGTGTGTTAAGTAGTACTATTCCTATCAGTTTAATCTCCCTGTTACGTCCCCTATCAGGGGACGTGTATATGGCATCGATTTTAGGAACCGGGAGATGGAAAAAGATGCTTGGTCGGTCCTACTTCTTCAAATTTGGGACACTGCGCGTGCAATCTAATGTGCCACCAGATAGGAGTGGTGTGTTAAGTAGTACTATTCTTATCAGTTTAATCCCAATGTCACGACTACTAGTGTGGTCCAGCACGCAGAAACATATACATAGGCAAGAAAAGGAAAATAAAAGGACAGAGCGTAAACCGGACCTTAGAATGGCCGGACTAATACGCTAGAGACAGAGAATGGTCAACGGGAAAGATGAGGTCAAGGAAGCCAGAAAATACACAATACCGTTTACACAAGCCAAGTCAGGGAAACCAGAATTCAGAATAACCAGGGAAAAGCCAAGATCAGGATACCAGGAAATCAGATTCACAATGATAAAAGAACAGGAAACCACGACAGGGCAAGGTACTGGGGTGAGCTAGGGATTTAAATATCACGCGGCGGGCCGGCAGCCGCGACACCCTGTTACGTCCCCCTCATCAGGCCTTTTTTAGTCGAATGTATCGCCCACTGTCAGTCCCTTCAGGATCCATCCCTCATTCATCTTAATAAAGGTGAGGTAATCTAGACTTTTTTGACCTAGGCGACTTCTCTTCTCAGTGACAATACCTCCTGCTGCACTGAAGGTCCTTTCTGACAGGACACTTGAAGCGGGGCAGGCCAGAAGTTCTATCACAAATTGGGATAGCTCAGGCCACAGGTCAAGCCTGCACACCCAGTAGTGAAGGGGTTCATCGCTCCTCAGAGTGTCGATATGTGCAGTTAAGGCGAGGTAGTCTGCTACCTGTCGGTCGAGTCGTTCTCTGAGGGTGGACCCCGAAGGGCTGTGGCGATGCATAGGACTTAAAAAGCTCTGCATGTCCTCCATCAACAACACGTCTGTAAAGCGTCCTTTCCTTGCCGGCGTGGTCGTGGGAGGATTACTTTCACCTCTTCCCCTGTTAGATTCCCGTTGTGCTGTGACATCACCCTTATACGCTGTGTAAAGCATACTTTTTAATTGATTTTGGAACTGCTGTATCCTTTCCGACTTGCCGTAATTCGGTAACATTTCATGCACTTTCTGCTTATAGCGTGGACACCCAGTACAGGTCGTTCTCCTTCAGCCTTTTTATAGGAGGGTCCCTCAACAGGCACACAGCATGAAAGACCCCATTTGCACAAGGTTGGATGCCGAGCTACTCATGTCCTGTTCCTCGTCCTCAGTGATCTCACTGAAGGTATGTTCTTCCCTCCAGCCATGTACAACACCACAGGTACCAGATAGGAGACAACGAGCACCCTGGGATGCCTGTTGTGGTTGGTCTTCCTCCTCCTCCTCAAAGCCACATTCCTCCTCTGACTCCTCTTCCTCACAATCCTCTTCCAGCGTTGCCGCAGGTCCAGCAAGCGATGCTGATAAGGCTGTTTCTGGTGGTGATGGTGACCACAACTCTTCCTCTTCACGCTCATCTACGGCCTGATCCAGCACTCTTCGCAGGGCACGCTCCAGGAAGAAAACAAATGGTATGATGTCGCTGATGGTGCCTTTGGTGTGACTGACTAGGTTTGTCACCTCCTCAAAAGGACGCATGAGCCTACAGGCATTGCACATGAGCGTCCAGTAACGTGGCAAAAAAAATCCCAGCTCCGCAGAGGCTGTCCTAGCACCCCGGTCATACAAATACTCATTAATGGCTTTTTCTTGTTGGCGCAGGTGGTTGAACATTAGGAGTGTTGAATTCCAATGTGTCGGGCTGTCGCAAATCAAGCGCCTCACTGGCATGTTTTTTCGCCGCTGGATATCTGAAAAGTGCGCAATGGCCGTTTAGGAACGCCTGAAATGGCCACACACATTCCAGGCCTCTTTCAGGACATCCTGTAAGCCTGGGTACTTATGCACAAAGCGTTGTACGATCAGATTACACACATGTGCCATGCACGGCACATGTGTCAGCTTGCCCAAAGCAATACCGCCAACAAATTTCTTCCGTTGTCACAAACCAGGTTGGGGATTGCTTTTTGTGCAAAGAAATTTCTGCCGGGTACCTTCTACTGCGGTGTCCCAATAGCTACACATTTTTTGAACGCCTCAGACTCCACCAGCTTGTATGGTAAAAGCTGGCGGGCTAAGAGTTCAGTCAAGCCAGCTGTCAGACGCCGGGCAAAGGGGTGACTTTGTGACATTGGCTTCTTATGCTCAAACATGTCCTTGACAGACACCTGACTGTGGGCAAATGAGCAGGAACTGTTCACGGCGAGAGACGGAGGTGCGGATGGTTGAGAGGGGGCAAGGAGGACAGCAGTGGTTAACGTGGCTGAAGATTCTGGACCAGGAGGAGGATGGCGGCTTTGAGTTTGTGTGCTGCTTGTGTTGATCCCATAGGCATTTGTGATGTGCGATCATGTGCCTTCGCAAAGCAGTCGTACCTAGGTTGATGTTGGACTTCCCATGACTGACTTTCTTTTGGCACAGGTTGCAAATGGCATCGCTGTTGTCAGAGGCAGACACACAAAAAAAATGCCACACTGCTGAGCTCTGCAATGGCGGCATTCTGGTGGTGGCAACAGCATGCGTTGATTGGCGTGCTGTCTGGCTGACCCCGGGTGCCGATGCATGCTGTCTGACTGTGCCACTAGCTCCTTGTGATGACCTCCCCCTGCTTCCAACTTGTCTCCTCCTCCTCCTCTCTGTCTCCCCATCTGAACTTTCCCCCTGTTCTTCTTCTCTTCTAGCGGGCACCCACGTGACATCCACGGATGCATCGTCATCATCAACCACTTCACTTGTATTTGACAACTCAGCAAAGGAAGCAGCAGTGGGTACAACATCATCATCATCACACCGTACGTCCATGTGTGTAATGCTGCCTGACTGAGACATATCCCTGTTATCTACATCCTCTGGCAATAATGGTTGCGCATCACTCATTTCTTCCAACTGATGTGAATATAACTCCTCTGACATACCAAGGGAAGCTGCTGTGGTGCTAGTGTTGGTGGTGGCGGCAGGCGGGCGAGTGGTAACTTGAGAGGTGCCCGAAGCTAAGCTGGAGGAGGATGGTGCGTCAAGGTTCTGAGCGGAAGCTGTAGAAGATTGGGTGTCCTGTGTTAGCCAGTCAACTATGTCCTCAGAACTTTTCGAGTTCAGGGTATGTGGCCTCTGAACACTGGGCATTATTCTAGGGCCAAAGGGAATCACAGCACCATGACCACGACGGCCCCTGCGGGGTGGCCTGCCTTTGCCTGTCATTTTTTTTTCGATTAGTGGTACTATGCGTGCAAGCTACTGTGACAACAGATATGAGTGGCACTGGGCAGTGGCCGCTGTAAGCGACACACTCGCTTGCAGAAACTAACTGCTATTCTATTACAGTCAAAAAAAATTTTTTTTAAATGTACACTACTGTTACACCAGATATGAGTTGCACTGGTGTGACACTGTGCCCTGGCAGGCCCTGAAATGCACATGTGTGAAGGAAACTGACTGTTATTATATTACAGTCCAAAAAGTTTTGTTTTTTTAAATGCAAGCTATTGTGACACCAGTGAGTGAGTGGTGGCACTGGGCAAGTGGGCACAGTATATGAGCCTGACACACAGGCTGGCAGGCAGGCTGCAATTACATTACACAGAAAAAAAGCAGACTGATGTTCTAGCCCTAAAAAGGGCTTTTTGGGGTGCTGTCCTTACAGCAGAGATCAGATGAGTCCTTCAGGACTGTAGTGGACACTGAATACACTAGCCTAGCTATCAATTTCCCTATCAAATCAGCAGCAGCTACACTGTCCCTCCTCTCACTAAGAATGCAGCTTCACAATGAATGTAAAATGGATGCTGTCCAGGAGGTGGGAGGGTCTGGGAGGGAGGGTCTGCTGATGATTGGCTGGAATGTGTCTGCTGACTGTGAGGTACCGGGTAAAAGGTTACTCAATGAAGATGAATAGGGGGCGGACCGAACAGCGCATATGTTTGCCGTCCGTGGCGAACGCGAACAAGTGATGTTCGCCAGGAACTATTCACCAGCGAACCGTTCGGGACATCACTACTCCTGACTGATTCCTCTTCTGCAACTGTCACTAGTCTAATACTATCCTTACCTTTTTGTGTCATTTTACCCCACTCCCTCTAGCATGTAAGCTCATTGAGCAGGGCCCTCAACCCCTCTGTTCCTGTGTGTCCAACTTGTCTGGTTACAACTACATGTCTGTTCGTCCACCCATTGTAAAGCACTGCGGAATTTGACGGCTCTCTGTAAATATCATAATAATACTAATAGCATTATAAATATCTACTATATATTCACATTACTGAGTGGCAGAAATGAGTTATGTATATTATATGTGTTAGACTTATGCACAGCAGAAAATTTAGTTTTGCCATGTGGCTGTTCAGCACAGCCAAATTTCATTAACAAAAAAATTACTCCAGAAAATGAATTAAACTAACCAAAAAATGCAAAAATGGGCCATATTTTGCAGTACATTGATAGACATTTGATAGAGATTTGCAGACACATTTTCCTACAATTTAGTTCAAAGATCAAGTGAGAAAAAGTAACCAATAGAGGGAAAAAAAGAAGAGGCTGTAAAAATATATATATAAATATTTTTTACTGCTTCTTCTCATTTAACCTTTGAATAAAATCAATATTTAGTAACTGTCCTTTTGCAATCAATCATATTTCTTTCCCATGGATCATGTCTTGTTTTGATGCCACAGACAGAATTCAGAATCACAAATCAAAAGGAACATTCTCAGCCATTGCACCTTTCATTTGATTCGTACATTTTGGCTCAGAGTTTGCGAATTTGAATGATCGCCACAAATTTGGACAAATTGCCGTTTGTAGCAAAACAAACCTACAAATCTATGTATATCATGCATCATAGTATAAGTATGAAACACCCTTTATTTTAAATCCGATATTTATCACATATGTGGATTGATTAGTTGTTCTTTAAATCAATAGTTTTTCTAGATTGAAGTACCCGGGGATCTGATGTGAAGGCATTGTGTACTGGTGCTTACCCTTTGTGTATTGAAAAAATGCAGAATATATATTATGTTGATTGTATACATGTGCTTTAATCAAGCAGTGCTCATCTCATTTATCAGTCCTTCACTTTGGTAAACTATTCAGGCTCAAAAATGCCTAAATTACTCTATAACAGTTTTATAGGCAAAAGCCTAATGTCTAACATCTAATGTTAATATTGACAAGGAACAACAGCTGTTTGAGCAAATTGAGAAAGCTGCAAATCTGGGTAACACTTTAATTATTGGAGATTTTAATTACCCGGACATAAATTGGGACAGAGGGACTAGTAGCTCAACAAAGGGAATTAGGTTTTTAAACTTGTTAAATTACACCTTTATGTCACAACTTGTACAAGCACCAACTAGAATGGACGCTTGTCTGGACCTGGTTTTAACAAACAACGTTGATGTTTTTTACCAACATTCAAGTAGGTGAGCACTTGGGAAATAGTGATCACAATATAGTGTCCTTGGAAATAAACTCAAACAAACAAAAGCACATGGGGTATATTAAAACATATCATTTTAAAAAGGCCAATTTCACTAAGTTAAGGGCAGCTTTACAATATATTGACTGGCATAAACTCTTTAGTGAAAAGAACACTGAGGATAAATGGATCATCTTCCAACAAATATTACAAAGGTACATTTCTCAGTATGTACCATTGGGAAATAAATATAAAAGAAACAAATCAAAACCAATGTGGCTTAGTAGAGAAGTAAAACAAGAGATTAAAAATAAGAAAAGGGCATTTAAAGCATTTAAATCGGACAAATCAGATGCATCTTATAAAAGATATAAGGAAGCAAATAATGCGTGCAAAGAGGCAATTAGACTTGCTAAACTTCAAAATGAAAAAATGATAGCTAAAGAGAGCAAAACCAACCCCAAAGCTTTTTTTAAGTACATAAATTTTAATGATAGTGTAGGTACACTAAAAACTGAAACAGGTGTGTTAGTTAATGAAGACCAGGAAAAGGCAGGAATTTTAAATAACTATTTCTCCTCTGTATATATCAAGGAAGAACCCATGGTAATAGATGTGCAAATGATTGCTACTAAAAACTTGCAGAATAATTATAATTGGTTAAGTTAATATAAACAAAGCTGATGGTATCCATCTATGAGTACTTAAGGAACTAAGTGTAGAAATAAGTGAACCTCTGTTTTTAATCTTTCAAGATTCTTTTCTTTCAGGAAGTGTTCCGGAGGATTGGAGGAAGGCAGATGTGGTTCCTATATTCAAAAAGGGTTCAAAATCCTTGCCTGGAAATTATAGACATGTGAGCTTAACTTCTGTGGCTGGGAAAATATTTGAAAGGTTATTAAGGGATAATATTCAATAATTCTTTGAGAAGAACATGGTTATCAGCACAAATCTGCATGGTTTTATGAAGCAAAGGTCATGTCAAACTAACTTGATTGCGTTCTACGAAGAAGTAAGTAGAAGTATAGATCAGGGTGTTGCAGTGGATGTGATCTATTTGGATTTTGCCAAGGCATTTGATACAGTTCCACACAATAGATTAGTGTTTAAACTCAAGGAAATCGGTCTAGATGAAAATGCTTGTTCTTGGGTAGAACATTGGCTTAAAAACAGAGTTCAAAGAGTTGTCATTAATGGTAAATTTTCCAGATGGACAGAGGTGGCAAGTGGTGTGCCTCGGGGGTCTGTTCTGGGACCCCTTCTATTTAACATGTTTATAAATGATCTTGAAGACAGCATTGAAAGTCATGTTTCAGTGTTTGCAGATGACACAAAACTCTGTAAAATAATACAATGTGAGCAAGATATTACTTTGCTGCAGAGGGATTTAGATAGACTGCGGGACTGGGCACTCAAATGGCAGATGAAATTTAATGTTGAAAAATGCAAAGTTATGCACTTCGTGGTAAAGAATACACATGCAACATATACCCTTAATGGAAGCGAATTAGGGATAACAACACACAAAAAGGACTTGGGAATTGTTATAGACAACAAACTATGTTACAATGTGCAATGTCAGTCAGCATTGGCCAAGGCCAGTAAGCGATTGTCATGCATGAAAAAGGGCATTCATTCTCGGGACGAGAATATCATTTTGCCTCTTTATAAATCACTGGTAAGACCACATATTGAATATGCTGTGCAATTTTGGGCACCTGTTCTAAAGAAGGATATTATGGCACTAGAAAAAGTGCAGAGGCGGGCTACAAAATTAATAAAAGAAATGGAACATATCAGCTATGAAGAAAGGTTAACAAATTTAAACCTATTTAGTTTAGAAAAACTTTGCCTGAGAGGGGATATGATAACATTATACAAATATATTCGGCGCCAATACAAATCATTGTGTAGAAATCTTTTCACAAACCGGACTTTACATAGGACACAAGGTCATGCGTTTAGACTGGAAGAAAGAAGATTTCGACTAAGGCAAAGGAAAGTTTTTTTTACTGTAAGAACAATAAGGATGTGGAATTCTAATAGAGAAAATCCCAAAAGCTTAGGGTGTGTGGAGAGAAGAACACAAGTCCATCTGCCACAGCACCCTCGGCTAAGGGTATGCCCACATTGGGGGTATAGTGTCCCCTGGTGTGTAACAATCAAAAAGATCAAAGGAGTGATAAGATAAAATAAAATAAAAAATACTTTATTGAAAAACGTATAGAGACTATAAAAATCACAGGGGGTCCAGGGTAGGGGGATGGCCAGTGGTGTGTGAGGCTACAATAGCACAATAGGAGGCAGCAAGGCAGATGCAATAAGGGGTTGTTATATGGCACTATCCTAGGATACCTAGGAGTTTATGTGCTCCAAGTTGCATATCCTAGTAGAGTGTCTTGGTATAACATGTTTCAGAAAAGTCCTTAGTCAGAGTGTCTGCACAGAAAATAGTCAAACTGCTATTATGGGAGTACCACACAATAAAATAACTCAAGTGTGGTTCCCTGGAGTTTGTGGCAAGCTAGAAGAACATCCGTTTCATAGATAGTAGATGAGACGGGTAGAGGGTGCTGGTTACACTAGTGAGATAAATCTGGGATCAATAATATAGTATATATAAGTAAAGAGAGAAATTCCTCTAATACGTATAGAAAAAGATACCCAGATAGCTCAATTCATCTAGATAGTAGTCAGCCCCACAGTTCAAAAGTAATGAAGTGCTTGCAAAAGCAGACAGGGTAGCAACATTTAAAGTATGTTGCTAAAATGTAGCAAAATATTGACAAATCTTAGTATAATTTAGTATACCATAGGGTTATTATTGCAGAGAGAGGAGTTGCAATATAGCACTACTTTAAGTCTCAGAAATCTGCCCCTGCCTTCAAAATAATAATAAAATAATAGAGAACAAAAAAAGAAAGGAAGGGAGAACAACTCCCAACCAGCAGGCACATCACCCACAAAAACCCCACCCCATGCAATGTAACTGTACAAAACTAAATCATTGAGAGAGAGAGAGCTGCCTAAACATCTAAATCCAACATAGTAGGTAAAATAGAAAGGTACTAGAATAAGGCTGGATTTCTAACTAGCACTCGAGAGAGAAGAGTCCGTCTAGATCTCAGTCAAACGTATAGGAAAGTGACTAACTAGGCTGGACTACAGACTGACTCAACTAACTCACATATCGGAAAGTGACTAGCTAGGCTAAGCTTCAAACTGACTCAGCTAGCTCAACGCGCGTTTCGGCGCTGTGTGGCGCCTTTTTCAAGAGTGGCAAGGAGATCCCCCTGCCGTCAAGATTTAAATAGGGCTAGTGCCCACCCCTCCCGTGACGTCATGGCGGGACGTGTGAGGCCGCGTCACGGGAGGGGGGGGGGGGAGCCAAGGGATGCTCTAGCCGGCAATTATGCCGGTTAGGAAAAC